>CM075307.1:3422835-4622835 GCA_037672795.1 Lagerstroemia speciosa | reverse complement strand
TGTATATTTTATAGTGTGGAAGCCGCATTCCATGTTGATGGCCAAGAAATGTGATGAGTCATGCAATTTGAGGTATTGGTTTGTGTTCCTGTCCATTGAAGTAGGTATACGTGGAGCAAATGTGCTTAGGTGTACACATGTTCACTGTTACATTGGGTTCTGAGAGGAAAACATTGTTGCAGTTTGGACCATCCCTAGGCAAAACGAATGAAGTTCTGACAAACTTCACTTTCATGTTAAAAGGCATGTTCAATTCTATACTAATTGGAAAATATTACCAAAAACACAATTACCTTCCAAGATCTAATTAGTCAATCTAAAAGTTTTTAGTTTGTTACTTGAGGATTGACAAGCATGCTTTCTTCTGGTGCATAAGCAATTGAATAGGTAAGTGCCACAAAGCGCTTTGGAAGTTGTGTTTCGAAACTGCCCCTACAAGATCTTCTTGTATTTGTCAAGTTAAACACGTATACAAAGAGGCTCATGGGACAATGCTTGTAATGTGTATCTATAGGGGAAACATGCATTTGTACATTTTTTTTTTAAAGTTAATCAACAAATAACAAGTAGAATTCATATTGTAGCTCTTGGGGATATACAAGAATGTCAACTTGTGACATTCTCCTCCACTTAATTAGCAAAGCCCTCGTTACAAAATTTCCACGTGGTGTCCTGGGGCATTGCAGCCACATACATCCTACACTTATACCTCGTGGTGTCAATACCCTTATAATATCGTGCCAACCCTAAATAGGCAATCGCTGGTTGAGAGCGCAAGGGCACACTCTATACTTCTATAAATTATGCAACCCATGAAAAATGTTGTTCAATATGTTGAACATAATTTACCAATTGTACAATATTGTTATAGGGCAGACAACAACAAACATATCGTTGAGTGAGGGCAATAACTGTACAAGGAGTAACAAATTTTTGGCGAATATAATACCTTGACATAGTACTTTAAAATGTCACATCTGAATATAGTAACTTTTGAAAGAATTATATATTGTGCATTCCATCAATTTTTCAGATAGTGTTAACTATTGCTGACATTGCTGCAGTAACACTTGACACAATCCTCTTTTGCTGATGTGAAATGTTGATTTTTTTATATTTAAAAATAAATAACTAGAAAACTTAAAAAAGATAAAAGGAAGAAGTGGAATAACAACCGAGGGCTACTTGCAGCCCAATTCCCTTCCAACAGGGACACCTAAGAAAATTGTGATATACTTGAGGTAGGAACTTGATGTTATATTAAAGATAATATAATTTAGGATAAATTGTCTGGAGGTGAGAGTTATTTGTGAGTAAGTATCAATAAATTTGCCAAGCACCTTAGGTATCTAATGGATTAACTGGTTCAGCCACCAGTTTGTAAGCTGTCCGTAAATTGATTCATAGGTGCATAGTTCTTGCAATGCCTACAAGAAAGTCCGGTTTGAGTTTTTTTGCCCAAGATTGACCCTTTAGTGCTTAAGTCAACAAAGTGCAAGTGGGAAAATAGGAAGAAGTGCATAGAAGGAGAACTTGATGTTAGTCTTTTACCTTGCTCCCGAGGCATGGAATATTTATAGGCATTCACCTGAGGTGACATGGCAAGTTTGTACTAGAGATGGATGACCGATGCTATAATGTGATGACTGATATGGCAAGGTGATTTAGCATTATTCAGTGTTTTCCATGTGTCAGGGATTTTTAAGTGGGTTGATCACCTGCTATATGCTGGAGTATATTTAAATCAACAGTCTTATCAGTGTATTTTTTTCCAGAGTCGATTTCGTTCCTCAACCACAAGCAAATACAATTCTTGACATGGCACTGGTCAGTGGTATTGCGATTGGTTAGATTGTGTTAGTCAAATCGACAATGGTGTCTATATCAATATCCAATTAGAGTTAAGACTTAATGCACTACCTCGTGTTAATTTTCCATTGATAGAGTGGCTAGCATCTAATAAGAAATACTTTTGGTTGCATCGGGAGGTGAATGAGGAGATTATATCACCTTAAAATGATAATTGAACCAACCAGTTGTTATAGTATAGTATAGAAATGGAATTAGAATTAATGTTAGAGGAAGTTGCGAAATCCTAAAATTATATTTGATATGAGGTAATGAAGTGAAAATGAATAAAATGAGCTTAGTAGAACAAAATAAAATAATAAGAATAGAGAATTGGTAGTTTTATTGTCAATTTACGATTGTGATGGAATTAAGCTAGTGCACGGATATCCGATATGGTAGATTTCAGGTAAATTTTACAAGAAACATGATAGGTTCCGAGTAGAAAAATGAGGAATCGATTAAAATAAGTTCCGGTTCTGGTTCCATTAAACATGTACTCGGGTTCTCGTTCACACCCCTAGATGGAATGCCGTTGAAAGGAATGGTGGATGAGCATTCCTTAATTTTTAAGGGAATGTTCACTCTACCGATTTATATTAAAAAAAAAAAAACTTATCAAATGGAATTGAAGGATAAAATGCTCATTAAATATTATTCCATCCCATTTCGTGCAGGTATTAGTTAATATATTATTATCCTGTGTTCCTTTATTTTTTCTCGTGAATTTTGGATTTATTTGATGATGTATGCAGGCTTAACCTTCTTGTAGGAAGATTATAATGATCTGGAGATTGTACTGTGGAAAGAGTCAACATAAAGTTGGCATCGGGTTTTGCATCATTTCATGCTTCTCAAAGAACTGTGGAAAGTGAAACTGCAATATCTACTTCATCGGATGGGCTCATCAGCGACAGTCAGAAACCAGGGCTCTTGCATGGGTAATGCTTCTATCATCCATATTTTCACTATTTAAGTAGACATCTGCACCATCTCCCAACCGCTGTTTAAAAAAAAATTCACTTGTTGCAAGTTGTTGAACAATTTTGTTGGCCTGGTGGTAGCCTGGCATAGTTCTTTCACTAGTAGATGATTGACATTCTTATATATGAATATCAAGAGTAGCAATTCATTTATGTGCTACATGATGCAGCTCCTTGTAGGAGGACTGGTGGCCCTACAAGACGTTCGACAAAGGGGCAGTGGACAGCAGAAGAGGTAAACTGCTATTCTTTGTTCAAAAACTTACTTGGATCTGGCTCTGGACGCAAAAGATTTTGAAATTTACTAAGAGAATGCCTAATGATTGTTTAATGACAGTCAATGTTTCCACAACCTAGAGCTTGTATCATTTACTATTGTATATATGCATGACTGGTGAAAAAGTTTGGTCTTTAACTAGAGAAAAAAAATGAATACCTTTTTATTGCGTTTCTTATATAATATATATGTTGGAAAACATACTTACCAAATAAACAATGAGCACTTATGTGCAGGCCGTTAATTTATCTTTTTACATTTTGTGTGGACTGTTTTTACATGGAAGCTTTCTTTCTAAATGTTAATAGACATGTTTACCTTTGGCTTTAACTTATTCTAGATCTTATGTATAATCTCCACTTACTGGCATAATGCATGATCAGGATGAAATCTTGCGCAAGGCAGTCGCGCGTTTCAAAAGGGGAGAACTGGAAAAAGATAGGTACATATTCTGATGCATACTCTTATTTCCATTGCCATGTATTATCTCGTAGATTGTGGCATGCTCCTACATATTCCAATAGTACATTTAGCTTCTTTAACCACATTGTGCCTGAGGATTACCAAGTAAGAGCAATAGGTGATCTGTTGGAAATCACATTTGTTGAGTAACGTATTATGCATGTCTTCCAAGGGCTTGGGGTATGTTGCGTTTGATTGTTATGTTAGATGTTTAGGTTTGTCATTCGACCATAGTCCAGTTTTCACAATTTAGAATTATCACGCTTGATTTTGATTGGGAAAATTGTGTCTGTAGCAGAATGTTTCAAGGATCGTGCAATGCTTACATAGGTGGCAAAAGGTCTTGAACCCTGAATTGTTTAAAGGTCCATGGTCTAAAGAGGTGAAAACATTTGAGCTAATGTTGTATCTGGAATTTGACTGTCAGCACATTATATATTTCCACTTATTGACTTTTTATTTGACTTAATTGATTTAGGAGGATGGAATAATTATTGAATTGCTAAACAAGTATGGGCCAAAAAAATTGGTCTACCATTGCGCAGCATTTACCAGGAAGAATTGGAAAGCAATGCAGAGAGAGGTATGATAACTTATTTTTTTAGTAAACTGTTATTGCCTTTTCAGAATTACATTTTTACATATACAAAATTATTCTTACTGACTAAACCACTAGTAGGTTGCATAATGGGGTGGGCGATTGCCCTCCTGAAATCAAGAAAATCATTAATATACAATACATATTTCACTCGATTTTATCTTTTTTTTTTAATTAAACTATCATATTTCGCTCTCATGAACTCATTATATTAGTGTCTCATGGTGTTTCGTCCCCCTGAACTCATTATATTAGTGTCCTATGGAGTTTTGCCCCCCACCCTCTCGAACCAGATTTTTGGATCCGTCCCCGAGTCTAGCAATAAACAAAGAGGCATGGATTCAGTAAGAGGAGTTGGTATTGATTCGTGCTCATCAGATATACGGCAACAGACGGGCCGAGCTGACCAAATTCTTGCCCGGAAGGTGTGCTCTCTTGGTATTTATTTTGGGTTTATCTGGCTTTTCATTTTCCTTTTCTGGTCACAAGGCAGAATTTGATATGTTATTGTCTACTTATAGGACGGACAATGCCATAAAAAAAACCCACTGGAACAGTTCTGTGAAAAAGAAAATGGATTCGTATATTGCATCTGGTTTACTTTCACAATTCCCAGCTCTAATGCCTGCAAAATAAAATCTCAATGGGACATCACCCGATCAGCCAAAGGTATAGTATGTTACATGATGGCAATTAAACCCACAAAATGATGTGGCATCATTTCCCTTGACAACTATAGAGAGTCTTTCAATTAACTATATACAACTCGATGGAAATATTGGCATTAGAGAGAGGCACTACCTTGAGACTATCTTAAGACATCAGACTCTGTTGTATGGAAACCTTGTCATAATTTGATGCTTCTGGATAGATCAGAATGGAAGATGCAGTCATTATCCTCATAAGGGCACCAATTCCCTTCTAATCCCTCGAGCTACAATAAGCTAATACTATTCTCTTAAAAACTGAACCACCAACTCATGATGACAAATCATTTCCATAGAATTGATATTAAAATCAAAACTAAAGTAGTGTTGGCTCTAAGGACGTACATAAAAGCAATCCTCTACACTACATGTCTTTTCATCATATCTAGACATAAGCAAACTAAAATATTCAGGGGGGGGCGGGTGGGAGGGGGGGCCGGGGGGCAAAATTTGAGCAAAAAACATAGCAATTGGTCAAAAGGTAGCCAGGAATTTTCAGTTGGAAGAACTCTATTAGGAAAGGGCAACAACCCGAAAGCAAAAGTTAAGTGCAGTGCCAGCATATACAAAATGGACAGGGACAAAAACTGATATAAATGACCCAAAAAAAATTAAAAATAGATTATGCATGCAAAATCATCATAAAAAATTTGAAGAATTAGGTTACTGGAGATTGAAATACCTAAGGAAAAGTACCTTCATGACAACATGATTCTTTGAATTGTAGGCTACTTGAACAATCTGTCTCATGATTCTTGAATAAATACTTAACAATAGTTATTATTTTTTTGAAAATTAAGTAAATTCAACTATGTTAGATGTAGGCATTAAGATTAAGAAAGAATTCAAGGGTGCACATTGATTAATGTTTTACCCAGCATATATCTGATGTTGAAAGGACAGGGCAACCTTGCATAGTTCTACTCAAAAAACTGTTCTTTTTACTAAAGCATGTTTTTCCTTCCGTTAATGAAAATGAATCGTCTAGGACATTTAACTGACTAAATATGTGAAAAGAATTGGACCGCTCTTCAATGATTAGGCACTGGCTTCTACAAATATCTAACCGCATGCATATTCTCCTTGATTATGTTTCTAATGTCAGATTTTCCTTTAAGGCAAATCAACTCTAGATAGAACATTGATAATGATCAATGCCAAAGAGATTTCTTCTTTCAATTTTTAATTATATATATGATATATAAAGCTTGTTCTATGAAGCTAGCCTTCGTCATCTTGGAGAATGTAAAAGGGAATATCCACAGCCATATTTTGGATGCTTTTACTCCAGCTCACAATTCTACGGTTCATGTACTCATCTGAAGGCCATAAAGGCCCAAAACAGATAAAGAAATTGTAGGCTCAACATTAGCCCCAGATTATCACCGTCTTGCTGCCACACTCCAACATCTGAAATTTGAGACCGAGCCACCTGGCATTGCAAGTCAAGCATTAGGTCAGTTAAACTGGAATAAAACTAGCCATTTAAAGGGAATTTGAAATAGGATGAAATCCAATGTGGCCGTCTTCATGAACTACATTACAAGGGAGAGATTGAGGTGGTACCAATTTGTCCAGCTCCCACAATCCCATTCATGTAGCGTGGCCATGCGTGGCTATCCTCATGAACTACATTAGAAGGCCTAGAATTGTTAAGTTCCACAAGTTGAAGCAGTATTGATTGGCCTAACCCCGGTTAGCTCCGTAACAAATCCATTAAAGACAAAAAGACCAGAAAATGGAAAGGAAATTAATGAAATAGTACATGGTAAAGTGTGGAGGAGAGACCTTGCCTAAACAAACATGAGCCCTTGGTAGAAGTTTCCATTGGAAAGTAGCGAGTTTTTCAATCGCTGTGACTATAAAGCAATGCAGTCTCAATTAGGATAATTGTCTGAATGTTTCATTGTAGGTTGATTCATGTCCTGCACCAAGAGGATTTCGCCCATGTACATATAGAAATTAATTCAATAGATAAAATATGGTCTGATTTCGACCCCTATTCTTGGCAGTTTTACTTTCTTATTTTCTATAGCTGGACCTACAGCTTTGCTTCATATTTTACTATAGCTGGGCGTAGGCTGGCCTGCTGCAGTCCACATCCTCAACGGGTCCCATTCGACACAGCGGGGGCGAGAAGTGATCCATTTCTCGACTCTCAGTACCTCAGTATCATTTTTTAACGCATTTATTTTTGCATTCCATTTTGGGTTCACGATTTGCACCTTAACCCAGGTTCACTAAGAAGAGATCACGGTTATGCCAAGATTAATGAAAGAGGGAACTTGTTCAGGAGACTTAAAGTTCCGATCGATGAATTGCCCACTTAAAAATAGCAATCGGAGCATAGAAGAAGCTCAGAAATGGACATGCAGCCGATGAAATGGTCGATAAAGGATGAGGTAAACCTCTCCTAGGCAGAATCATCGGAATCTTCGTCAAGGAATTAGCCAAGGAAGGGGTCAGCAGCGGGAGTCATAGTGTAGGTTGAAGAGTCAGTCGTTGGAGGAAAGGAAGTCTCCATTGACGGTGAAGCTAGGCAGTCGGCGTAAGATGCAGCAGAGGGAGAGTAGGAAGAGAGAGGCCAGGAGCGGGAGGGTTGGGCAAATCGTGAAGCCAGAACGGAATGTAAAAATAAATGAGTTAAAAAAATGATATTGAGATCTTGAGAGTAGAGACATGTATCCCCCGGCTGTGTCGAATGGGTCCTGTTGAGGATGTGGACCGTGCCTTATAGCGGGCCAGCCTAGGCCCAGCCATAATAAAATAGGAAAGCAAAACTGTTGGCCCAGCTATAAATGAAAACTCATAGAATATTTTAAAAATTACATGTAAAATAGATGTTACAATATTAGTGATTTCTAAGCCTCAAGAGTTTGACCGAAGATAAGGAGGATCACATATATCTTTTCCGTCCAAGGTTCAAACATCTTAAAATCAGTTTGTATATTTGAATTTACCTTATCTTACGCGCTTGTAAGTATGCACATGGGGCATTTGGATTACTAAGGTGAAATTCGAATATTCATCGAAATTTAAAAAAAAAAAAAAAGCATAGCACCTTTGGGAATTTGAAGTATGAGGGTTCAATTGATCACTAATCGAAAGCTATTGTAATGAAGATGGAAAGATCTGTACATCAGTGAAAAGAGAGCGTAATCCCCCTCTGTCCACTGCGGGTAGTTATGGAATGTGAATGTACGTACAAAAGAATGAGCACTTGAAAGGGGAAGTCAAAAAAAAAAAAGAAAAAGAATAAACATACTGCCAGGGAAAGGTCGAACCTCGGTCTCGTGTGAGGAGTAAGATAACCACTAAGCCAATTATTCATTTTAATTTAACATCCAAAAGAACTTTATTTATAAAAAAACAAAGTTGTGGACATGTGTACAAGACTGAATTGCATCCACTTTTATACCCCAGTCGGTTCTACTTCAGTCGGTTAATTTAAAAGTTCATTAAATTTAATGAACCAGTTCAAATCGAACCAAACTATTTTTTAATAATAATAATAGTATAAAATATATATAATCTATCAACGTATGTTCGATGAAACATTGAAATCTCACTTCGTTGAAGTCCTTGTAATCCGAATATAATAAAATAATTTCGATGGCCACTATTACTGGATGAAAATATAAGTAAAGACATTTTTGTTTCTTTCTTTTGGCATAAATTCGTGTTAGAAAGACTTTAACATTTAAAAAATTGATTGAAATGATATATTGATTTGGAAAGAAAGGCAATAGACTATCTATATAAACAACCTACTATCAGTATAAGCAGCAATATATTGATTTGAGAAGTCAGACAATCGACTATCTGCATATACAGTCAACCGTCAACATAAGTAACAAATATCAATAAACAATAATTGAATAAAAGTAATGCAATTGAAACTGTTACTGATTGTTGAGGGCTGTAGCAGTCACAATTTAATTCAGACTAATTTGCCCCCCTCTCTATCATGCTAAGGATACGTGGACGTCAGTCTCTCAAGATACAACGACATCAGAACCTTAAGCAACATTGAACTTGAAGCTTTAAGGTAAACTGAACAGAATCTGAACAATATTAAAAAACTATGCACGAAAACCAGAGAGAAAGTTTGTATTTTCAATTTGAAAAACTATGTTTTTAGCTTTGAGCAAACGACTCAATTTATAAGGGGTCTGTCATTTAATGACAATTAATTCGGTTATTATACCACATTAATAATGTATTGTCGGTTACACTGCATTTATATGACTGTTATAGTATTAATTCGACCGTTACACTTGAATTAATACGACCGTTACCGTATTAATATGACCGTTACGATTGAGTTAGTATGGTCATTAAAATATTAATAACATTTGATTAATACCGTCATTATGCTGCCTTGATTAATTTCCTTGAGAAGCAATTTCTCATTCACAGTTTAATTGCCATTTTCCAACAGTCCCCATGTTCGTTGAAGCCCCCATCTTTGATGAAGCTCAGCATCAGACCATCCTCCTCCTATGAAGCCTTCCCTTCCCTTCCCTTTCCCCTTCCCCACTCAATCACCCCAACAAGAAATAGAAAATCCTAACTTTTCTTACACTAAAGAATGATGGAGGAGGAGAAGAGCAAAGAGACCGAATCGAAGCACCCACCAGAGAAAATTATGGTGACAAAGAAGGTGGCATCGGTGATGGTGGTTCTGCTTCTTCCAACGTTATCAGAGATCGTTGTCCCACACCGTCCATATTCTTCCGACATCATCCTTCTGCTCTCGATGCTACTATCAGAGGCGAGATATGGTGGTCCGACGTGGTCTTCTTCTTACGCTACCAAAGACACGACGTTGCTTCATGCTGCCGGCAGGGCCCTTCTTCTTCTGTCTTGCTTGATACTGCCACCACATGGTTCTTCATCTTCTTGAATGTTTTTCTTCTATTGGATAACTTCAGTGGTTTTGTGCGTGGGTTTTCACATCATTCTTCTTCATTGAGCCTATTTGGGCTCACAATGGCCCATGGGCTAGCTTTGGTTTGTTAAAATTAAATCGGTTCGGTTCGGTTTAAAATCAAATAAAATCAAACTGAATTATTTTAAACAGTTCAGTTTGAACTATCTAATCGAACTGGTTTAAAATAATATGTCATATTTTCATAAACCAGTTACAGTTCAAACTTACTATATCGAACCAATTTTATAGTTCGGTTCTGTTCAGAACCGGTTCGACCCGCAAACCGGTTCATGCACACCCCTAGTTCTATCATGATTTTGCAGATCAATCTAGACTATACTTGACATCAATGTAGGGATACGCCGGAGACTTTCTAGATGTAGAAGTCATCATTTCGCTCACATTTCAAAGCAACAAAAGGATGTTCAGGCCATTTGGCACTAGCGAAGAAATGCCTTTTTCATTCGTACTGAGTACTGGAAGAATGGTGGATTTTATGGGAAAAAGGGAGAGATGCCTTTATTCAATAGGAGCGCATCTTGATCTCTCCCATTGCGACTAATCTTCCATAGTCCCGGCCACGGGCCGGTTTGGGCCCTGAACCGGTCCAAAACCGTCCTCAAACCGTGAGGGCTAAGGTTCAGGGCCGGTTCTATCGGCCTTTGAAACCGGAACTGCCGGTTCCGAACCGAAACCTGAACCGACGGTTCCAAACCGGAACAGTGGAGAAATTTAAAAAAAAAAAAAAAAAAAAAAAAAAACCCCACCCAGCCAGCTGTCCTGCAGGCCTACCCCACCCCCCACCCCCCTACGCCCCTGCCCCCCCCCTCCCTAATTGTAGATTTTTTTAATCTAATCTAAATATTTATTATATGGTATAAAATATAAATAAGTTCATTATATAAATTACTATTAAATCTTAAAACTCGTATAGTTAACTATTAATAATTGTTACAAGAATCAAGAATTTAAATGTAACGAACTATTTATTAAATTAAATTTTATTAATTTTAATAGAAATGGAATCGGTCAGTTCGGAGCCGGACGGAACCGTAATTTTGAACTGGAACAGTCCGGTTCAGAACCGTCCCTGAAAGGGAAGGTTCAGGGCCGGTTCCATGCGGCCACGGAATCGGAACCGGCAGTTTCGAACTGGAACCGTCCGGTTCAGGAACCGTGGCCAGGCCTGATCTTCCATGAGGATGGCTTAAAATTGGACTTTTTTTTCAAGTAGGAAGGGGATGAATCTTTTATTGATGAGTGACCCTTATCTTGATAGTGTTTCAGATTTATGATTAAAAGATAAATTTTGAAAAGTTCGATCTCGCCGGAGGGAGAAGTGATCGATGGGAGCCTATCATTTTTTTAAGTCAATAGATTTATTTGAAAAATTTAGGTGATAAAATTCAAATGTACGTAAAAATAAAAGCTCCAAAGAACCTAAATAAGACCCTAAAAAATCCTAAGAAACCTTAACAATCAGACATCAATTAGATAGAAGAGAAAAAAGATGTCAAACACTATAAAATATGAGTTTTTAGGATTTTTAAAAAGTTTTCAAAAGTTTCTTAGGATTTTTAGTATTTTCAGAATTTTTATGTAAGATTTGAATTAATATTTTGTGCCCCATAAATTCTCTTTCGTGAATCTACTAAAGCTACTGATTTTATTAGCTTGTAACACTACGTAAGAGTAATGACGTAATATCTCATTACACATAACACTTTCTCCTGGAAGTTGTTTAGTTTGTGTAGAAATTCTTTTCAATGTTTTTTCCGACCAAAAAGTTTTTCAATGTTTTGTGATTCCAAACCTTACAATTTAGTGTCCTAATTTTGTTAAAGTTGCCTTGAGAGTACTTAATCTGTCCATCTTAACTCTTGCAGATTGAGCTGGATTATCCAAATGAGTACTTGACATGCATGTCGAGATACACCATACTCTTCGGTACAATAGTAGTCAGGTAGCTCACATTTCAAAGCAATAGGACATTTAGGCCATTCGGCTACGGCAGAGGAATACCCTTCTCATTCACTCTGAGTGCCAAAAGATAGTCAGATTTTATGGACGGAGTGACGGATACCTTAACTCGATTGGAGCATATCTCGATCCCTCCCCGAACTACTAGTAGTCCAAAAGAAAATTCAGTTTTGGCCCTGATAAAAAATAAAATAATTATGAGGGTAAAATAGTCTTTGCACATCTAATTAATCATTTTTGGGATAATCTTTTTTTGTATTATGATCACGTGTCACGTAACACATTCTTATTAGATAGTTGTCCTCGATTATTTCTCCCATTCCCTTATAAATAGAGGTGAACCTCCAACTTGTAATATTTTTGAAAAACCTTACACTCTAAATCTTTATATTATTGTTTGTTCATTCACTGACTTAATTATTGGAAGGTTAAATCAGATCGTCACTTCCGATTTGACTTTCTCTTTGTTGCAGGAACCATCGGAGGGTGACTAAAGGTTTACTGATTGATTCAGTAGTTAATCTTTTTCTACTTTGGCGATAGGGTTCAATTTGACAGTTCAAAACAAACTCGAACTTCAGAAAAACAAAATCAAATATATCTCATGTTTTTCCTCGAAAAATTGAATATATTTCATAATTTTTAAAATCAGACCGGACTGGACCTGAAACAGGTTAAAGTATGCGTTATAGGTTGAATGTAGGCTTGACTGGTCCAATCGCATGTTTAAAAAATAATAATTAAAATGTAAAATTAATCATTACACAAATTAAAGTGATAGTATTAAAATTAACTAGATGCTAACCCCGTGCTTCATAGTGGGAATTTGTGATATGTGAAAATTTTTTAATATCAACAAAGGTAAGAATGAAAGCTCATAAAACATTTTAAGAACTATCTTAAAATAGAGGAATAATATTAGTGATTTTTTGTAACTAAAACCTCAGGAATTTTACTTGACCGTAAGGAAAACCACAAATATCCTTTCAATCAAAGGTATGAACCAGTCTACATCTCTTCCTTTACCTTATGTTATGTACTTGTAAACGTGTGTATCGAGCAGTAGAGATTAGTCGGGTGAAATTCGAATACTTCTTGATATTAAAAAAAAGGTATTGCACCTTTAGAAATTTGAAGCATGAGAGTTCACCTTAGTAAAGATCGAAAAGAGGCTGGTAGTTATGGAATGCGAAGCTAGGGATCGGAAGAGCCAAAGAGGTGGAGAAGACGGATGTCCGTAAACTGCTGGTGGTTATGGACTGCGAAGCTAGGGATCTGAAGAGCAAAAGAGGTGGAGAAGACGGATGTGCGAAAAAGGGAAAGATCGAACTTGGGTCTTATGCGTGGAGGACGAATAAGAGAACCACTAAACTAATTATTGATTTAGCTTTAACATCCCATAAATATATATTTATACAAATGATAATGTGGACATGTGTCAACATAAGACTGAAGTGCATCCACTTTTATATATAATGTAGATTTATAACACATATGACATAACCATCATAACCATTACTAGGTTTAATCTCAAATGGTATCCCTTAATACTCTGATTTAATCTGCAAAGGCATCCCTTCTCGATCAGTGAGGACAAAGTTCATAACCAAAACAAGAGGAGCAAATCTATGAAAAGGTGTTTAATGTAATGGCACTCTACTTCTAATCTGTTCATGAGCCTCTGCTTTGGACCAAAAATTTATTCAATTATCTTTTCGATGACATTTTTTATAGGATAAAAAAAGACGGGAAGGAAAAATTAAGCTGAAGAAGTAAAGCATTAACACCAAAATCTCCTTTACTATGGTAGATTGCACATACACATAGGATAAGGATTGAAATCTCTCCCTTAATCTATAAGGGAATCGGGACTGAGTACCCTGTACTTTCCATGGTACCCAAACCCTACCCTATATAAGATTGATACTTAAATCTTGGAATCGGAACCTATTCTGTTGAATGTTGGAATCAGACCCTATGTGGAACTTGTTTATCTACCTCTGTAATGCAAATTATTTTGATATTTTCAAGTATTTAATAATTATAAAGTAATCACGTTCAAAAGATTTTCATGATTGTCACCTGTTATATCATTACTAGGTCTTCGCCGCAGAAATTCGTGAAATATGTTAAATATAATTGAAAATGAGGCTCATAAAAGTAAAAAAGTATTCTCTACATTATCTTAGTGTCGAAGGCATGGATGTGGCTAAATTGTTATAGAGAAACCCTTGAGCGGAGCTTATTTTAGATGGCAAGGAGGAAGTAAGAACATAAGCAGGCTTTACTATTGCACAGAGAGAGGAAAGGGAGCATTTTTTGAGGGGAGGAGGGTGAGATGGTCAAAGAAGGTAGATATGAAACTTCTCTGTGAAGTTAAAATGGTAAAATGGTCAAATTAATTTTTTTTATCTCTTCAAATCTCTCATTTAATAATGATATACAAACGAGGTTCAAATCCCTCGCCTCCCCTCCCTTCCCCTCCAAAATCCTCAACCCAAACAAGCTGTTAGATGTCAAGAAAATCAGCACAGTTCCTCTCTTCTTTGAATTCAGAATCTAGGGAATTTGATGTCCTCATAGTCATATCAACATCCCTATTGTACTCTAATTATGTGACTGATGGATAGCAGACATGTTAGAATTGATCCACTCTAATACCATGAAAAAATTAAAATAAACATGAAAGCTTGAGGAATAGTAGAAATATTAACAAAGAGAAATGGGTTCAACCATGGGTCAAAACCACAGGAGTATAACTCTATTAGAAGGAATTAGTAAATAAAGAATTATATATGACAACTCGCCTATTATATGCTAGACAATCAACAAACTAGAAAATAAATAATTTTAAAATATCAAAATAATATCTTAATCAAATCTAGAAAATACCAAGAATATAAAACTATCAAACTGATTATTACAATCTTATTTTTAGGTCCTAAACAATGATGATAATATCTCCAATACTCGTCCCTATAAAATTCCATATTGATGTGGTTGAAACATAATTTGAATTTATAAAATAACCGAGATGATTTTTGGTGAAACACGAGTTTAACCTCTTATAAAACTCACTAATAATAATATAATATACAAGTACTATGAACACAAAAGTCTGACACAAGTTCGGATCCCAATTGATGGGCATTGGCCAGTCTAATAGAAGCCTAAGAAGCTTAATTGACAGACCTTTCCTAATTTAACATGATATTAGAGATTGGAACCCCATTAAATCTCACGTTGATGTGGTTGAAATAAAATCGTGAGTTTACAAGAGATCTTATTACTCCTGCCTAATAACTTAGATTTTTAAATGGAACAGATCCTGTCTCATATAAAATTCATTAAAAATAATATAATATATGAGTACATTGAATATGGTAACTTGACATAAGTTCCAGGCTCAATTAAATGAGGACTCCTATTTGTCGGGGGCCAACCAGCTCTCATTTTACCCGACACCTAGGTTTTGTTGCCCATTTTGAAGAATTGGACAAAAATGTAGCTCCGAAGACAATAATTCTTAAAAAGTGATAAATTTTAAACTATTTTTATAATACCATTCTAAAAATACATTTTAATGGGCGCTTTTGATTTTGTATAAAAAACACATTTTGAAAATATTTTTTATCAATTTTTTTTGGAAAATGCATTTTCAAAATGCAATTTATATACAAAACTAAAAACATAGATTAAAATACATTTTTAACAAAAATAGTTTTGAATTTACCACTTTTAAAAATTTGTTCATGAATGAGCAGTATTTTTACTCACTTCTCCCTATTTTGCTTGTTTAAATTTTTTAACGGTGCTACTAAGACATCGGACACCACGTTAGTTTTCCATGGAGGCAAGCGGATGGCAGACCTCGGTGTTGGTTGGGACAGGAATTTGCAGGATGTAGTTTCAAAAAAATTTTATTGGGGCTAGCAAATGTTTGTTCCCGATAAATTGAAGTTCTCAACTTTTAATGAACTATATATTATTCAAATTTGTGTTCTAAAAAGCAAATGAATTTGAAAATATACAATTGCATATGAATAAAATATATGATTGGACACCAAGAGGGGTTGGGCCGAGTGGTAAGCAGCTCGGTGCCGCTTAAGGAGGTCTCAGGTTCGAGACCTCACGTACGCAGACACCCCTCTTGGGAGCCTCACCCGCCATTGCCAGGCGTGCGACCCGGGGCGACCAACGGATTAGTCAAGTATGGTTGGCTGAAAGATGCCATCTCACCGCTGGTGGGGCCTGCTTGGATACCGTGGCTGGCGACCAAAAAAAAAAAAATATATGATTGGACGAAGCTAATCCATTTTGTCGGCTAAATAAATTGTTGAAGTCCCGCCTCCGTCGGTGTTCAAATGACAAGTGGACGGTAGAATTTGACCATTGAAGATTTCAAAGGCCCTTTATCGTTCTAGTTCCACAGAATACATCAAATTTATTTGACTGTATCAAAATCTCCAATACTTAGAGTCTCTAAGCTAATGAGCAATAAAACGACCAGCCATTGAAAAGGGACACCTTAATTATTATCATTTTTTTAACGGAGTATATACACACGAATCTAAAAGTGAATAAAAAGAAAATGAGATAAAAGAAGCTAAGAGTTTTATTAATGAGATTTGAACATTGGTTCTAGGTTGAGAAAAGTACTACTGGGTTAAACTAGGGACTCTCGTTAAAGAGGATGGCAATAGTAACAATCACTCAGTTATCCCACCATGTAATATTCACATTTTTACATTTATGAGTGAATGTATCAAATAAACCAAACAATCAGTACTAATACTGACTATGCCAACACAATATCACCAAAAATCTATTGTAGTCCTATAAGCTGGTACCCGCTAAAATTCAAGCAAAAATAGCACTGTTCTAACATGTTTTTCATAGAGTAGATTCGAACCTGAGATAACAACTTTAAAATTACATGATAGTGAGTTTTATGCCATTAGATCAAGACCTTTAATGGCTAATTATTTTCTTCAATGATTCATCGAAGATCCTTCCCCTACAATGATAGATTTGTGATGTGATGGCATAATGCTCGAAGCTATTTTATTGATAGATCTATGAGAGAATCTATCCCATAAAAATTTCTGTTATAAACTCGTCGTTTATTTATCGACAGATCTGCGCTCTGTACATGTAAGACTTTCTCGTCATTGAGACATACCTACGAGGGAATTCCTTTGATAAGACCTACTCATTCGTCTCTACTAATTATTTCTTAAAATTGTGTCTTATCGAATTAAAAAAAATTATACTCAATCCTATTTTTGCTTCGCTGATCGTTCCCCCCTTTCCTCGGACAATTACTCTAAAACTACACATAAATTTAGTCTCAAACACAATCTACTGGCAGTGTGAAAAGAAAAAGCCCAAACCCACAGGCTCCATCCAGAACAGTCAAATGGATGAAGACTCAAAACCTCATCATTGTATATTATAATTTCATGAATATTATATCTAAAGTTCTACCAAATCTTTACTTTGCGAACGACAGAAAATTTGTGAATAGTTTTTCACTTGTCTTTAAACTAGGATAATTGCACTATATACATACACATAAAAGGGAATAGATCTCTCTGTAACTTTCCTATATCTCTCATAACTTTCTTAAATAATAAGAGTAATAAAGAGAATAGATTAATGCAAGATCAGCATAATAAAAATGAAATCTCCTCAAATAAAGTATTTGCCATTTGGCAGTCGCATCTTCTTGGTTAGTTTTGTCTCGTGGCTAAATACTAGGAGATGATTTTGCTGAGTCACTTGCCTAAATACTCCCCCTCAAACTAGTGCGCCAGAGACCGAGTTTGATACGAAGATTGGTAAATGCATCCCGAGCCAATGGCTTTGTAAAAATATCTGCCAGTTGAAGTGAGGAAGGGACATATCTTGTGATGATCAAGCCGAGAGCAACCTTTTCTCGAACAAAATGATAATCTATTTCTATATGTTTAGTGCGGGCATGGAACACGGGATTGATTAATTGCCAATTGAAGAGCTGAAATATTATCTGCAAAAAGCAAAGAGGGACGTGGCTACGACACTCCAATGTCTCACAATATAAAGGATATCCAAGTAAGTTCAGCTGTTGTGGATGCGAGTGCATGATATTTGGCCTCAGTAGTAGAACGAGCAATCGTTGGTTGCTTCTTTGCACTCCAAGAGATGCAATTGGCACCTAGAAATGTGCAAAACCCTGTGGTGGACCGACTTGTGATCTTACATCCAGGCCAATCAGTATCAGAAAATGCAAACAAATCAAGTGAGCTATTAGATAGGATCCTCAGGCTAATATGGAGAGTTCCTTGTATGTCTCTTAGTATTATCTTTACCATTTGAAAATGAGCCATTGTGGGAGCATGCATATATTGACATATAATATTAACTGAAAAAGAGAGATCTGGTCGTGCGAATGTCAGATACTGTAAAGCACCAACAAGGCTACGAAAGTAAGAAGGATTAGCAAATGCTTGATCACCATCCTTAACCAGGGAAGGCCTTGTAGCCATCGGAGTGGCAATAGCCTTACTATTGCTCATAGATGCTCTCTCTAAGATATCCTTTGCATGCTTGCATTGGGAGAGAAAAATGCCATCATCGGTTCGTGTAACTTCTACACCTAAAAAGTAATGAATGGCGCCTAAATCTGTAATTGCAAATACCTTGCCAAGATCTTTGATTAAACGATCAAGAAATTCAGTAGAGTCTCCAGTTACTATGACATCATCAACATAGAGTAGAATAATTGTAGTGAGTCTGTCAAGACGGTATACGAATAAGGAAGGATCTACCACACTACAGAAGAAACCATAACGTATTAAAAGCTCACTGAATTTATTGAACCAAACTCGAGGGGCTTGTTTGAGTCCATATAATGACTGTCGAAGGAGACACATGTGATTGGGGCACGAATCAATGCGGAAGCTAGGAGGTTGCTCCATATAGACAAGAACCTCAAGATCACCATGCAAGAATGCATTTTTGACGTCTAATTGTCGAATTGTCCATCTGTGAACAATAGCAATGGTGAGTATAATTTGAATGGTACCTGGTTTAACTACGGGGCTGAACATTGCGAAGAAGTCAATGCCTTCTTCTTGATGAAATCCCTTGGTGACCAGTCAGGATTTGAGACGATCAAGGCTTCCATCGGGATGAAGTTTGGTTCGAAAGACCCATTTACAGCCTACCACATTCATTTCAGAGGTACGAGGAATGAGTTCCCATGTGTGATTCTTAGCCAGAGCATTCATTTCTTCAATCATAGCCACCTTCCATCCGGGATGCTTGAGTGTTGCTTTAATGCTGCAAGGTTTGGATGGAATTGATAGAGCAGCATATGCATACCTTGGATTAGGTTTAAAAATACCTGACTTGGCCTGAGTATTCATCGAGTGTCCCAAAGGAACTGCAGTAGTGTTACTAATCTCACTATTGAATTTCCTTGTGCCTCAATGGTTAAAAAATCATTGTTGGCTTTTGCAGTTGTAAGATGTGCACCTTCACTTCCATCATGAGTTCCAAAAGTTTCTTCTTGTTGTTTTTCTTCATGGTTCTCGGCCACTAATGTTGATGTGCATTTCGTGGGCCCTGGGCTTTCTATTATTTCTTCTGCTTCAGTTGACATAGGCCCAATGGGCTCTAGTGAATGTGTTCGTTCTATTGCAGAGGTCATTCTTGCAATTGGTGTGGACCTCCTTTCAACATGCCGTGAGGAGCTTGATTGATCATAATCTGATTCAACTCTCATGGGTTGTGATGAGGTAGATTGGATATTTCTTGACTTAGTTGAGACATGCTTGTCTTGAAATGAATGGGTTGCTTCCAAGTCTAGTGACAATTGTTGGCTTGAAGTGGATTTATCCTCAAATGGCTCAAAAATAGTAGGATATTGCATTCGAATAGAAATCCAATCATTCACATTTAATTTTTGTATGCCATCAGAAGAATATGAGGAAGGGGAAAAGGGAGAAAAAATTTTCAACAAACACCACATGTCTAGAAATATAGATCCAACCAGTGAATCGAAGGAGACATCGATACCCTTTGTATTTTTCACTGTAACCTAAGAAAACACACGGCAATGATCGTTTATCAAATTTATTTGTCATGTAATTTCGAAGATATGGATAAGAATGTGATCCAAAACTACAGAGTATTGAATAATCAGGAACTTTACCAAACAATATTTCATAAGGACTCCTCATTTGTAGAGTACTTGATGGAAGACGGATTATTACGAAGTTTACCATAGAAAATGCATCCACCCAATAACTGTGAGGCATTGAGGCATCGGAAAGTATAGTAGACCCAACTCCACAATATGTCAGTGCTTTCTTTCGGCAACACCATTTTGTTCTTGAGTGCCTGGACCTGAAATTTGATGTTGAATTTCACTTTTCTAAAAAAGATCATGTAGTGCTTGGTTTATGAATTCCCCACCTCCATCGGATTGAAAGATCTTAATTTTCCTGTCAAACTGATTTTCAACCATTCTTTTAGAGGAAATATATATCTCAAAAAATTTGATTTTTTCTTCGAAGGATAAAACCAATAGTATCTAGAAAAGTCATCACAAGAATAGTATAATAGCGAAATCATTGCATGGAGCAAATTGGAGCTGGCCCCCACATGTCGTAGTGAATTTTCTCAAGTGTATGTTGGCAACGAGAATAGTTTTGCAAAAAAGGCAGCTTGAAACTTTTATTTATTTGGCAACTATTGCATAGATGTTTAGTGGATTTATTTCTGGAAATAGCATTATTTCTTTTTAGATGTTGCAATATTCGGGAATTAGGATGACCCAATCTCTTGTGCCAAATCTCCTCATCCGCAGTCCTGTGCCTCAATGAAAAACATGCAGTTGGAGTTGAGTCCCCGGTCGTGTAAAGCCTGTCATATTTAGTTCCCGAGAGGATGAGCTTGACCGTCTTGCAATCCTTAATAGAGAACCCAAATTTGTTAAATATGAAAAAACTTGGATAATCTCGTGTCAATTGAAAAACAAACAAAAGGTTCTTCTTTATTTGTGGGACAACTAGAACATTATTAAGTGGAAGTAAGTGAGATTTATTTTTTATTTGTCCAGTACCAGTATGAGTAATTGCTAGAGATTCACCATTACCAACCATCACTTTATCATTTCCTTCATAAGAAGTAAAATTGACGAGGTTACCTGGGTCGTTGTAGTTTGCATCTTCTTGGTTAGCTTCGTCTCGTGGCTGAATACTAGGAGATGATTTTGCCGAGTCACTTGCCTCAATATGCTTTACAAAAAAAAAAGGGAAAAAGTTCTATCTAGTAGACATGAAACCTATTTCCATGATGACTCGATCCAGACTGGACCCGATTGGTAAAGCTTGTGGCGGTTGTTAAACTAATAGGCTTATATTCAATTCAAAGGGTTAGTGTATTTTATGTAGGAGTTGGAGTTTAATCTACCAATGTGAGCAATCTTGTTAAATTTCGAGTTCAAAGATACAACAACAACTTCAAAGACAGGTCATTATGAGATGGTGAAATTTTCCACCAACATATAAGAAATTAAGTTCATATCCATCTCACATACAATGATTTCTCCCACTCTTGGGCTTCTATATGTGTGTATCTATAATGATGACGGGATCAAACTATCCATAGGGGTGTGAGCCTGTACAATAACCTACTCTGAATCCATGTAAAATTTTTATATGATCGATCTATAAGGAGTTGGACACATATCAATCTTAAAGTCTAATTTTATAGATGGTGGTACTCAACTCGTATTATATATCATTTCTATTTTATTATATTTTTGATGTAAGATGCAGTTCTCAACACTTGGGAATGGATTGGAGAGGATCACCCCTGAGTTTAAGAAAACTTATTGAAAGTTTTATATATATATATATGTCAATAATTTTATCTATTTTTTAATTAAATTATCAAATTTCACCCACTCTAAATTCGTTTTCTTTGAGGTTTGCCCTCCTTGGATTCACCTCCCTTAAGTTTTACTCCCTTAACAATATCTCTAGATCCATCCCTTAATTATCACATATTTCATGCTCGGTTTCGAATGATGGGAGCCCCACATGTCAACTTCCTCTAAATCTATAAAAAATTTCCATCCGGTCTGTTTTTAAGAAATTGAGTTTATATCTATTACTTTTAAATACTCAACTGGTCTTATATATTACTAGCTCGAACGTCTGCGCTACGCTGCAGATTAAAATACTACATGCAATAGTAGGCCTTACGAAGAAGAAATATTTGATGCGATAGTCTAATCGTGGAGCCGTCCATCTCCTTCAATTATATCGGCATTTGCTCACATTTGTCCCACAAACATAAAACTCAATTGAAATAATGGTACATATTAAATATTACAGAGCAGAGGGTGCTATTAAGAACATTAGTTCACAAATATAAATTTTCGGTTGCATTTTATATGTATATAAGTATTAAAATGAAGAAAATTCTACCAACATTAATTAATTAAATAGTTTAACATCTCTTCCTCTTAAGAACTTGTTAGATTTGAATCCTATAAATGGAATGAATTCATGAATGATAGATTTGACATTTTACTGGGCAGACATGGTTCGAATACAGATTAATTACAGCTGCCATCAGATTTTTTCAATATCAAATAGTCCGTACAGATAATAATTAAAGAAAGGATCTAGTAAGATTAAGATATGAACTTCAACATACTTGTATACAAATGTGTGTGTATACACACCCTGACCTGCTATAAAATCTCTTAATTTAATTTTTAGAATTGTGATAAATTTAAGTTATAGCAGTTTAATAATTTCATTTACTCATACATTCTGTTTTAACCTATAAACATTTAGATTATTCCTTTTATTATCTTTTTGACACGGGATTATATTTTCGCCAAGGACAATATGGCGGCTATACATATGCCCTGAGGTAACACATAGCACGTGCTCTTAAAAATGTGTCCCCCTCGGACAATCTATCACACGAAGAACACAGTTCCCTGTCTCCTTGAAGATTATTCTAAACTTGCACCCAATTTTTGATTTCAAGCACAATCTGTTCGCAAAAGTGATGATGCGCATTCTCGAAGGTTTTATCCGGTGATCACGCTTCTGCCAAAAACGCGTATGGAATGGTCAAAAAGGATGAAGTCCCAGGTCTCATCATTTTATACTATTAATTTCGATGAATCAAAAAAAAAACCATTTTTTTTACCTGAAAATCATCATGTCTTTGAATTTCCGTGACGGCTACATTTGACTCTATCAAAAAGTAAAATCGACGAGGGCTTGGAGAAATATACAAATGCGAAGTGTCTTTGTGAAGAAATAGAATGCTCACACCTTTTTTTTTTGCCTGAATTACATATTTCCACATGTCTTATACACTCCCGAGTAATTAAGTTCGAGTCAAGTTGGTTAACTAATGGGAAGAAAATCTTCCGATATAAGTTTTCTTCATTTACAAAAGATTCGAATTTGAAACATTTACAAAATCTCCCGATATAAGTAATTTGGAGATGTTTCATTAGAAAACCTAACTTTGCACCATAATTTATAATATTTGATTGTGAAATTGCATTATGAATCTCAATTTATCTGTACTTACAAAATTTTACAGCTAATTATTTTATATTTTCCTAGACAACTAATATATTTTTTTGATAAATATGAGTCAAAATCTAATAATTAATAAAATTAAACCGTACAAAGGCGAAACACGGGGTATGAAAACCTCTCCAATATCATCAAATACAATCAATACCAAGCCCCTAGGACAGCTAGCAATTGTATGACAGCGCATGAGACATGTGAGATCAAAATTTGAAAGCCAACATGCATCGGTATTGCCTTCTCGAAGCGTGTTTTGAACCACCACTACCCAGTCACGAGCTCACAATCTCTGAATGCCCTTAAGGAGCTCAGCTCCAACCCATGCACCGCTCAAAGGAGGAAAGACAGCGGAAGACTATCGCTGACTCAACCTCCAAGACTAGCTTTCGAAATCCTCGGTCCCAAGCCAACTCGAGTCCAAGTCTCACAGCCCAGAGCTCAGGACAAAGTCGAAGTAGCAAGTCCAAACACAATACTTTCATATTCGATCCGTAAGCCAAAAAATTTTATGAAGCTTAAAATTTTCTTCTTGCTATTAAACATTCCCCATATATAATTCAACTACTGGTTAACTAAAGGTTCCCTAAACATTTTTGCCAGATATAAATTCACATTCTTGAAGCATAAGTCTCTCAAGTTGTTTGTTGTACTCAATTATTTTAATTTTTCATTTTTTTATTATCAGAGAGATTATTTTTATTTTTCGAGTTAACATTTTGACCTCGTCCGAGCTATTGACACGCCTCTCACCGTGTCTCCTTAAAAATATTTCAAACACTCTCTATCTTCAAAGACACAACCTTCCCCGGTTCCACCATCATCGTTGCCGCCGTCTGTCTAAGCTCATCGCATCCCTAAATTCATCTCCAAACGGACAGCCTTAAAGCATGGCTGGAACATCGGCCCAAGCTCCGCCACCATCCCCGGCTCCCTTCGAGTGGAAGTACGATGTGTTCGTGAGCTTCCGAGGCGAGGACGCGAGGAAGGGTTTCATCTCCCACCTCTTCCGCGCCCTCGAGCTGGCCGAGACCCGCTGCTATCGTGGCATTGACAGGGACCAACATGGCCGCTTCGTGGGGCCTATGCTCCTGGACGCCATCCGAACCTCGAGGATTGCCCTCATCCTCTTCTCGACCCACTACGCCGACTCGAGGTGGTGCCTCGACGAGGTTGTGGAGATAATGAAGTGTGACGGAGCGTACCGCGATCACGGCCACATGGTGGTCCCGATCTTCTACGATGTGGAGCCATCGGAAGTTCGGAGGCAGAGCGGGGAGTTCGGGACAGGGTTCGAGAGCTGTGCGGCCAAGCGAGGGGAGGCCGAGGTGGCTTCGTGGCGGGCTGCGCTCGAAGAGGCCGGGAACCTGTCCGGGTGGCATCTAATGAATGACGCAAATGGGTACCAATCCAGCTCATCTTGATCCCCCTCCAACTTGTGCTCATATAAAAGTCCCCACTCTGTTGGATTATTTTCTTTCATGCATTAAAATCTCTATAGTTGTTAAAATACCCCTTTAAATTCTTACTCTCCTATGATCCGTAATGCCCGCCTTACCTTAAGGGGTAAGAAGATTGGGTACCCTCTCTCTCTATATATATCTATATATATTTGTTTTGATATCATAATCCTAACTACGAGTCGGTTTCTAACTTTATAATTTGAACCGTATTTGATTTAATTTAAAATTTTGATCTACTCAAAATTTATATTATATCACTAATTTTGAGTACCATGATAAAGCCTGTCCATATTTTCTCATTGTACTGGTAATTTAAAGAACATATAGTTATTTTAATACATTTTATAGATTAAATTTATTGCTAAGTAATCAAGTATATGATATATTTTGACGGTTGACTTTTAGCTTTTTTTATTATTTATACAGAATATGTATAATTACTTTATAAAATAAAAGTTCTAATTACGAATTCAATAATACAAATACATAACATTTGAAATTCAAACGAGAAAATTACAATCAATTGAACTTCATTGCTTAAATTGATTTTCATTTATATACTAGTTCTAGTGTCGATCTCGAGATCCTATGGGTAGAATGAGAACTAAAATCGGCTCTTTATTTTTCACCCAGAACCTATCCAAATTTCACTGTGATCTATGTAATACCTATCCAATTGAACAGTTTCCTACCCTTCTAGATCTACCCTGTTACCATCCAAAACACCCATAGTCATCTTATAATTTGCCCAACAATGATTGAACAAAAGACTCAAAACTCAAAGAGGCCAAGGCTCATAATAAAATTCATAGTGCTTGGTTCTTTCTCTTATGTTTCGGATTTGGCCATTGAACTTTATGATCTTTTCAGTTTCATCCTCCAATATGCTATCCATGTAGTTTCTGTAGGCTCTCTCTCAGGGCCTATAACCATGGAAACCCTTATCAACGTGCACGTAATAATATGAATCAACCGCATATATGAATTAGTATGAACATCTGTATTGTCCAATTATCAATCTAATTTCTTTTCGCATTTAAATCAGGGACGAGTCAGAATTGATTGAGAAAATTGTGGGACAAATATTGAGCCAAACCTCATTCACGAATTCCCCCTACTATATAAAAGATGCAGTGGGAAGAGATGAGAGTGCGAGCGCTGTAATTTCCTTGTTAGACACCGGATCATCCGACGATGTGCGTGTGATCGGTTTATATGGGATCAAAGGCATAGGCAAGACAACCTTGGCAAAACTTGTATGCAGCCGTATTTACTTCAAATTCGAAGGCGTGAGTTTCCTGGAAAACATTGGGAATGCAAAGCAAGAAGGCATTGTCGAATTCCAGAAGACCCTCCTCAACGATGTCTCAAAGGTAAGACGGTCGTCATTGCACGATCGAGATTATAGTGGCAACCTCAGCCTGATCAAGGATAGGTTATGTAACAAGAAGATACTTCTGGTCCTGGACAACGTGGAAGAAAAGATTCAGGTGACACTGCTCAGTGGACGAGGAGGAGGCTTGCTCGGTCCCGGAAGTAGAATCTTGATAACCACGAGAAACGAGGCGCTGCTCAATCAACTTAGGGTGGACAGCAAGCTCATGGTCTCGGGTCTCGATCGTGACGAGTCATTTCAGCTCTTCAGTCGGTATGCATTTTACGGAGACGATGAGGAAGAAGGTTGTGAAGAGCTGGCCAGGAACCTTGTCCATTACACGGGAGGGCTACCATCAGCCATAAAAACGCTCGGAGGTCGCCTGTTCGGGAGAGGAAAAGGTCAATGGGACAAGTTCTTGGAACATTTAGTACGAAACCCTAAACTGGATTGGGTCGAAGCTTATTCAGGAAACTGGGACTCATTTCTCCGTCCTTATGAATCCAAGGTCGAGCCATACGGAGGTGTTGGCGGGTCTTCCTACGACGATATAGGATACATGGGCATAAGGCAGATGAAGATTGTCGTGGTCGGAGGGATGATTGGGTCTGTCTGCATTGACTATGATCATAATGGGTCTCTCGTGCGATCGTCTTGGCATGGCGGCCCCCACGAAAGCCAAACTTTTACGGTCAGCTCATTGGATTCCCGTCCTTAATCGACAAATTTTGAAAAAAATTTATTTATTAAGTTTGCCATGCTTGTACTTAATACACACGGTACAATGGTAACTGCTTCATCAATTTTAACGTACGTTTGGCAATGTTTTGCAGGTCACCTTAGATTACCCGGACGAATTTCTGACATCGATCTCGGGCTATACCACAGACAACAGCAGAACCGGAACCATCCAGTCCCTCACGATCCACAGCAACCAGAGGACGTACGGACCATTTGGCGATGAAAATGAATACCCTTTCCTACTTCAACAAGAGGAGGGAAATAAAGGTGGAATGATAATTGGATTTTTTGGGAAGTGCGGCACCTATTTCAACTCTATCGGGGCGTATTTCGGCCCAATTTTGCATCCATATCCATTCAAGAATATCGGTCCATTCGGTCACCAAGACGGAAATCTCTGGGACGACGGAAAGCATGGAGATATAAGGCAGATCGATGTGATCTCTGGCTCGGAAGTCGAGTCCATCAGCGTTGTGTACGACAATTACGGTCATGCCACAGTTCCCTTCACACACGGTGAACACAGCCAAGGCGAACTCCGGTCGGTGAGGTTGGCCTATCCGTACGAGTACTTAACATGTATCTCGGGCTACCTGGGAGAACATCTCGGCAAACTGACTCTACGGTCGATCTCGCTCTGCAGTAACATTAGAAAGTACGGGCCGTTCGGGGAAGAGGTCGGAATGGCATTTTCCGGTCCACCGACTGGCAGTAAGATTGTGGGATTCCACGGAAGCTGCAGCGGCCGTCTCAAGTCAATCGGAGCGTACCTAGAGCCGGTTTCTCATGTACATCCCATGAGGCATATTGGACCTTTTGGTGGCAACGGAGGAAGCCCCTGGGATGATGAAGCATTCCGGCATAAGAAAAATTGTGGTTAGGTGCGGACTTATAATCGATTCCGTCAGGTTCGTATATGATGACCATGACGGAAGATCATCGGAGGCACCGAAACACGGTGGACCGGGCGGAGAGCATCTACGTATGGTTAGTAATCTAAATATTCCCGCTTCTTTATATCAGTCATTCATATAATATTACACCATATAGTATTACTGAAGTGTTTATTGTATTGCTATGTCATTTTATAGGTCGAACTGGATTGCCCGAATGAGTATATAATTTCCATTTCTGGCTACATGGGTCACTGGGGTTCCATGTACCTCATCAACTCGTTAACGTTTCAAAGCAACAAAAGGGTGTATGGTCCGTACGGTGCAGAGGTCGGCATGTACTTCTCGTCACTGCCAAATATTGGTAAAGTAGTCGGGTTTTACGGAGGTTCTGGCTTATATCTCGATCGTATTGGAGCATATTTCGCACCGGTTTTTCACTCAGACCCGATTGAGATAGTCGGACCTTATGGAGGTACTGGTGGAAGCCGGTGGGACGACAAAAAACACATGGATGTTCAGCAGATCTTTCTTTCGTACGGAACAGTTATAGATGGCATATGCTGCACTTATGTTGGAGGCCGGAAATCTATCCACCGTGGTGGTCATGGTGGATTTTCATATACGGTATGCTAGAAAATTTTTATTTCATCTTCGAATTGGTCAAAAAATTGACGTCCAAACAATCGATCATATAAGAAAGGAATAGGGTTCCCTTTCTTCACTTACCAAAGAGGTCATAGGTATAGAATGATGATGGGAGGAATAAAAGAATACAATGAATCCTACTAATAAAAATAGAATTTATGATATTTTAATTTCAAATCGAGAGTGATCTCACTATTTCAGACCCTTTTTTTCTCAATTAATTACTTTGTTTTCATAGCTCGTATTTAGATGCTTCTTGATACTTATTCTTCGCTTATTGTTAGAACTGAACTTAATATGTCAAACCTAATTTTGATGTCCCCGTTCTATGATGATTTTGCAGATTATTCTGGACTACCCAGATGAATACTTGACATCTATGTCGGGATACACCGGAGACTTTCTGGGCATACAAGTCGTCACGTCGCTCACATTTCAAAGCAACAAAAGGACGTTTGGGCCGTTTGGCACTAGCGGAAAAACGCCTTTTTCATTCGTACTGAGTACCGGAAGAATAGTTGGATTTTATGGAAAAAGCGAGAGATACCTTAATTCAATCGGAGCCCATCTTGATCTCTCCCAGTGTGACTAAACTTCCAAGAGGATGGGTTAAATTGGGCATTTTTGTACAAGAACGGAGTGAACCTTTTACTGATGAGTGGCCCTTAGCTTGTTCGTGTTTCAGATTTATGATTAAAAGATACGTTTTGAAAAGTTTGACCTCGGCGGAGGAAGAAGTGGCCGATGGTAGCCCTATCGGTGTCATCTCTCCTCTCTTTTTTTCAAGTCAGAGTTACATCTCTCTTGTTCCTCCTCTCTCTTCCTCCCCTTTCTCTTCCTCCCCTGATTTTCTCCCTTTTTTTTTTTATTTTCTACTGCTCTGTTTCTTTTACAAAGTTAAAATTTTTTGGATGTTACGTCTGTAAAATTGCCACATAAAGTTGAGTCAATAACCACTTCACCCTACCATATAAGTTGCAGTTAATAACATCTGATAAAATTAATAATTTATACCAACATCAAACATTTTTAAAAAGTTTTCTAGTCAAATGAAACAGGAAGGCTGGATGAAAAAGGTGTGGACAAAGCCTTCCTTTGTCTATACCGAAGTTTTTAAAATTGGATCAGGTCGGTAGAACCAGTTTGTCTAGGAACGGGCTACATGTCCGGTCTGTTTTATTAATTGTCCTATTTGCACAACCTTTTCGACCCACAACAATAGACCAATTTTCAGAAAAATCCATGAATACATTAAAATCGGCCAAAAACCTATTGACCAAAAAATTTTCTCAAAAATAACAGCGTAGTCGAACAGGAGAAGGGTAGAGGGAGCACGCTGGTGGGGAGGTGGCGGAGGCAGTGATGTGTATTGGAGGTATTGAGATTAAAATCTCACATCGACCAGATTGAGAAAGAAATTTAGGTTTATAAGCGAATTGGGTATCATCACCTCTCAACTTAGGCTTTTGGATAGAAACGGGCTCGAGATTCTTGTAAGATCAGTAGAAATTTTACATGGTATCAGAGCGGATCGATCCTAAACTCAAAGCACGCCAGGTCCGAATGTGGAACTTGTGGCCCATTAAATCCGAGCTGGAAGAAAAATGCCAGGCTCGTGATCAGTTTGTCGAGTTCGGAAAAAGTCTAACTTGTATGTTAGCCCGAGAGCGAAAAAGAATGTCCGCCTCGTGGTAATTTCTCCCCGCTTACCTTAGACCAGAAGAGAAATACCCTGCTCGAAGTCAGTTGTTGAGGGCGGATGTTTAATGGCACGTGTCAAGTGTGAACACGTTGCCACGTGAAGGCGAGTGTTGAAATTAGAATCCCACATCGACCGGATTGAGAACGAAATTTGGGTTTATAAAAGAATTAGTTACCACCACCTATCAGTTTAGACTTTTGGGTGAAAACGGGCTCAAAACTATTGTAGGTTCAAGTAGAAATTTCACAGGAGGCAAGAAGGGCGAAGAAGAGGAGGATGAGGAAGCTGCTAAATGCAAGTGCCTACTCGACAGGGTGAGGAAAGGAGCAATAAGACACTCTTAAACATTCTTTTGTTGCGATAGAGGTTTAGTACTTATTTGAGATGGGACGACCCATTTTTTTGGGAAAAAAAAAAAGAGGAAGAAAGTTGGTGTCAATTATAAATTTTAATATAATTTAAATAAGATTTTTAAATATGTGGATCAATTTTTCATATTTTTAATATCATAAAATAATTGTCTGCTGCTGTGCTAAAATTTTCATATTAATTTCATAATGCTTTTTTCGGATATACGGTTGGACCATAGAATCTATCGTTCGGATCATAAATGTATGAACTCATGTCTTGAATTGTTCTGTGACTCGGTTTGATTTTAAAAACTATAGGTACATATAAAAGTTAATTGATTAATATGGTTGAACGTCTCTTTCTCTTAAATAAGATTTTGAGTTTGAGTTGGACATAATTCATCTTGGGAAAGAGTTATGCCATAATTTAATTAAGTTAGTTATGACCAATTAAATTTCTAGATACGAGTAAGGCAGGTGTGGAAAAAAAAAAGAGTGAATGGACGGATTTGGAAATAGAAAAAACAGGACGACGAGAAGAGAAACGACAGCGTTTACCAGGCTTAAGCCAAAACCCCAACCCTAAAACCCTCTTCACCGGAGTCGCTATCCTTCCCTAACCCTACTGTCAAAGAAAAACACCACCGCAGAAGAGACGGAAATGGGGAGGTCCCGAAGGAAGTACAAGAAATCGAGGCCCAAAGTTCAAGTAGGCCTCCCCAAGAAGAACCCTAGGGTCGTCAAACCCTCCTTCAACATCCCCCCAAAGCTCCGCTCCCTCCTCGAAGAATCTGTCTCGGAGGCCGCCGCGACCACCGGCGTCAAGTGGGATGAGAAGGGCACCGTCATCAGAAACTACAAGACCTTCGGCGTCGTATCCAACCCTAACCTACTTGGGGTCCGGTCTCGCACCTCACATATCGTGGAGAGCGACTCGCTCCAGGTACTGCCCCCGCCTCCTCCTGAGCCGTCAGATGAATCCGACATCCCCGATCCGGAGTTTGAGCGCACTGACTCGGGCAGCGACCTAGAAGAAGATGGTTAGTTTTATATCCAAAAACAATTCCTTTCTGTTGAATTGTTTGATTAGGTGATGTTCAACTGCTTTGGTAAAAAAACCCAGATTTTTTTCCTTTATTTTCTGCCGCATTAGTGACTATCTTTTCATGAAATGATTTAAATTTGGTGTTTCTGCTAATATATCTGATCAATTTATATAAAAAGGATGGTTCAGGGCGGGCGATGCCACTGAAGTTAGGAAAGACCATCGTGACTTACCATTCACTCTGTTTATCTTAGCTCTATAGGAATAACAATGTTATGGGATTTGATGTAGTTGGGAAGAGTTCAATTAATTTCTCTAGTTAATGGTGTCGCAATGACAAAAGAATTCTCATAGAAATGATGGATTCTTGCCGGAATTGAAGATGGGTATACCTCAATTCAATTTCAGGGCCAAACGTGTCTGTTTCAAGCCCATGGTTCTTGTTGGAAACCGTGGGTTAATGTTAGAAAATGGTGCGTCAACTTCTGATAAGAAGATGTATCTGTAGTTTTACTAGAAGAAGGGAAACAAAATATATATATAAACATATATAATACCACAAGTAGGATAATCGTTTGGATTACATGCATCTGGATGTGTCCCTTTCCTTTTCTTTTTTTTGAAATTTCATATTGTACTTATGCTAGGAGTTGATAAATTCTCCAATCCTTCCAGAAGTATTTGGGATGTGCAAGCAGATACAGTTTTAACCAATTTCTAAGTCTTATTCTAAACAGAGTTTCTGAATTCGGTTCTTTTTAGTCCATTTTGAGTTCAGCTATTCCAGTGGAAACAAATCCTAGCCAAAAAAAAAAAGGGCAGTTGAAACAAACTGGATTGAGTTGAATTGTATCATTTCTTTGAAATACACCACCTATTGGACAGGATAGAGATACCTGCTCTTGGACAAAAATGGTCCTTGCTGATGCGTTAGTCTGTGTACCTCTTGGCATGCATTGGTGTTATGTCCCCAGTAAGCTATCCACATGTTTATATCGAGTCATATCTTGTGAATAATAATTTCAGTTGTAAGTCAGAAAATTAAATAAGGATACAAACAAGATTAATGATAGAAAGACACCGGATTTAACGTGAAAAATCATCATAATGTGGAGGAGAAAAAACCACGGGGCCCGATAGGCAAAGGATCAATGTGTAACAACCTATTATACAGACATTGGTCTCCTTGTGAACTGACATGATCATACTGTTCCTTCACGTGGATGAACAGATCTGAAATCAGCTCTAGGGAAGAAGCGGAGAGATGGGAAGTCAGCGCCTTTGCAGCCGCTCACAGCAATGCAGCGGCTGCACATTGGTCGTTTGATTGAGAAACATGGGGATGACTATCAGGTCTGTCATGCCTGTCTTATACTTTGATGTCTGTTTAGGTTTCCTTTTTTTCCTCTTTTGCAATGCATGCAGTGTTCCTCACTGTTTGACTATGATTTTCAGGCAATGTTCATGGATATAAAGCTGAACACGATGCAGCATTCGATAGCTACCTTGAAGAAATTGTGCGAAAGGTTTCACATGCACAAGGACAGGAATCCTCTGATAGTGTCCCGTTGAGAATCAGGCTGCTTTCTCGAATGGTAATTTTGATATAAAAACTTTCTTTCGCCCTTTAGGTGATGACTGGCCGGCTTAGTGTATTTCGAGGTTATGCAACTCTGTGGCGTTGTGACTCCTTTTGTATGGCTTCGCTTTACAAGATATATGTATGGTTCATTTTACAAGGCTCATAGACTCCATGTCTCCATATTCTGATTTGTCAATTAGCTGCACACTGACCTAACCCCCAAATTTAGCCAAGTTCCATTCTCCTCCCATAGTTTTTAATTTTGTTTTAGTGTAATATTCATTTGTGATGCCCAATACAAGATTTAAGTGTCATATTTCGTTACTGATTGCATTTTATTCCATTCCATGCAATTCATGCATATTAATCATGACCTCAGACCTTTTTATAGGCACCTGAAACGCCCCAATTTTGAGCTGTGAGGAGAAAGACTAAACACACAGGAGTTGATGCTGTGAACCATTATGAACAAGTATTTTGATGATTTGGTCAACCATGGATTCAAACTTGATGATCCCGCCGGCCTATCTCTGATCCTCCAATAGCAACCTCCAGTCCATGCGAATCCACAATTCCTGTAAGTGGATCTATAATCGTTGTGATCTTCAATCCAGAATAATTAGTCCAACCAAAAAAAATGCAATAAGCTTGCGTTTTCTGATTGATGAATGCTACGGATTGGGAATGGCTTGAGATGTTCGGACTTGCGAACCCTTTGTGGAAGAGATGACTAAATTTAATAAAACAGGCACGGGAGCAACGGGGAACACATTCAGGGGGGAAGGGGAGGGTTTCTTACAGAGAGGAAATCGGTTTCTCACATTGCCCGGACGAGAACAATGATCACCATGCCGAGTGAACAACGTGCATGATCCCAATCGCAAAGAAATTCTGTTTCTGAGTATCGTATTGAGATTCAATATGCCTCCAAACGATCCTTTACGACAGTCACGACTCGTGATTGTGCTATTTAGGATCGAATAACGAAGACGCACAGAGATGGATTCTTTAGTCCTTAAATCATACGTTTAACTTGCAATCTCATTTTTGTTAAGAGACTACATATTGAACATATATTCTCTTTTATTTTTGTTGAGAGATCTCAAGTTGAACATGTGATTTCTTCATTATAAAAATTTAGAAGTTGCAATCCTTTTACAGTTTGCCAGCATATTTTCATATTTTAAAAAAAATGAAATAAAAAATAATATTAATAAGAATATTCAAACTCCTAACCACCACTTAAAATATCCAATGACTTACCACAGCTCACACAAAATTTATATCATTTTTAGCATAGGATATCTTAACAAATAAAATAAAAATAAAAGAAATTATATATTTAAAATGAGATCGCATGTCGACCGTTCTTTAGTAAAAACGTTTTACGCAAAATGATTTTTCAAAGATAAAATTCGTAAAATACAATACTTCTGTGCATTCCTCACATGATGACAACTAAAAGCATCTTATAAATTTTCATCAGTGTAGCGCCTCTTTTTATCTTTAAGTTTTTTATTTATAAATTAAAAAAAGAGTAGCAATAGTGACAATCCACCTACTTTTTACTACATAATATTTGACTTTTCATATTCAACCGTAAACATATTGACCTTTTTTTTTTTATCTTAAGTTAGATCTTGAGTTTAAACCTTAACAAATAAAAAAATTCACAATTCATAATTGGAAGAGATATATCTCCTAATGGACTGTCACAGCTCGTATATGAATGAATCAAGTTGGGTTAGATTTCTAGACACCTAGTTAAAAAAATCACTAAATTAAGAGGTTTCTCAGAAAAAAAAAAGGGAAAAAACAAAATCAAAGATCGGATAGCATTCCTCACCCCTACCATTCACACCCCAAAGTCAGCAGTGCTTCCACTGATCATTGCGGTAGTGCTGTAACACTGTTACAGATCAAACAGCTCATATCACAGCAAAAATAAATAGAGACCACAATGTAGCAGATATTTACATAGTTCAGCTTCTCTAGCAAAAAGATATATGTACAGCGTTGCTTTATCAGAGGTTTGTTCCGTCAATACAAGAAGAGGAGAGCTTTAGCTATGGTCGATCCAAAGATTGAAGCACGGGCGACAGCATCCACCAATAAAGAGTAAAAAAGAAAAATCAAAATCTGTGGCTCCAAATCAAACTTCTAATGGGGGAGAGAGAGCGTTGAATTTAAGTCCATCAGATGCCCATGAACGCCCGGCACTGGGACTCCCAGTGCTGCTTCGCCTGCCGGACTCTTTCGACTCTCTCCAACTGAAGCCGTCTCTCCCAGTATTCACGACAACTGCTCCCAATGTTTTCGTCATGGCAATGTGAATCAGCAGAAGAATGAATTAAATGACGTAAGCATCCTGCTTAAAATACGAACTTTATCTAATTGGACAAACCTTCTAGCAAGCAGTATGCTGAGCTCTTCCAAGTGCACTGCGCCTTCATGGACACCTGCCTGAAAAGCCAATTCATCGAGGAAGAGGATCAAAATTATGCAGAAGAATCGCACTCATATGAATTCGAGTGCAGAAGAGTGCAAAGTCTTTCAAGTTACTATTGATTCCTAACATTGTGTGCCCATCACAGATTCTGAGAATTCTTGCAGTGCTTAAGCATAATAATTCTGAAATTGACTGTACTAGTAATAGTAGAAGCACCTCACGGCACAATGGGCATTTCTCTTTTGGATGCGCACTTTTCAGTTCATCAACAATGGTCACTGATGCAGCGGAGCAAGCACACATGTAGCAAAAGATATGGCCGCAAGTGAGAGAAACTGGATCGAATACGGTATCCTGTCTTATTAGCAAAAATTGATCAGTAATGTCTCATGTCACATCCGATAAAGAAAAATTATGAGCAACAAATTTTTTTTTTCATTTTCCAACACCAAACAGAACATAAACCCAATCTCATGCGAAACATTTCAATCAAAGGCTCAGGCAAGAGCTTCTATAAATATATTATTTGACAAACAGTACTATCCAAAACTTACCAAGCAAATTGAACAGGTCAAGTCGATGTCAAGCTTGATGGAATCGAAAACTTCACAAGAGAGAGATGGTTTTCCATCATTGAATACGAGTGAGCAGCCCTCAAAGAGTGCTGGCGCCTTCCCCGAGTTCCCCTTTATTTCCCTCATATTTATATGGAAAGCCATGAGCTCACTCAACCATGGAGATTGGAGGATCTCGACGTGCATTCTCTGGGCATGGGACTTGAATGCCTGCCCTTGAGTAGACAGATGGATCTATGCCCAAACAATTGAGTGTCAAACGGATAATTGTCAAACAACTTAATTCACAAAAGCTTTAGAAATCGGGGAGGCACCAACAGTGTGACCAGAACTAGACAACCACCAAGGATAATGATCTAATGGTTCAAAACTTACGGTGATTTGGCGGGTCTAGTTTCAGGATAATTAGTAGAAGTGTCCTTTTTTGTCCTAGACTTAAGAGTACGCTGATTTCTTGAAATATACTAGTTTATTGGTGCTATGCTAACAGGACCAATTGGGAGCGCTGATATGTTTGCCGTTGAACATGAAAGTCAGAATTTTATATAACAGGACAATTGTACTGCCACCTGCCCCCTTCCTTTTTATTCAGGTAGGAAAAAAAAATAGAGCTTGACATAGCTTGCAAATATTCACGACCTGGTGTTATAATTTACCAAGACTCGAACCAAAGTTAAATGGACAGATTCTCAAAAGCTCTAGCCGGTAACTCAAGCATGGCTAATTGCATGGTATTCCAAATCACAATGCAAGAGAACTGACAAGTATACAAATGGTAGATAAGGGGTACCTTGTCATATTTCTTGAGAATTTTTCGGATGGCAATAGCATTGATCAGGGCATAAGCGACAAGATCCTTTCCTTCTTGGATCAGAGCACCGTGGTTTACTCGGGGCTTGCCTTTCAACCACATGAAGTACTTTTGGAAGCCCGAAGCAAGGTGGAGCTCGAGCAACTTTCTGGCACGCTCGTTGAAGCATCCAACAACCACGGACATCTCCTCGAGAAGAGAAGGGAAGAAGCTCCCATCACACACTGCTCACTCACAGTTGATTTCATGGTCAGCTTCAGCAAACAAGTGCGCTCGAATAGTTTGATCACTAAAAAGAAGTTGATATCACGGACAGAAACATTGGTAACGGCACAAGAAATTAACCTTTGGGAAGAAATTATGAGGAATGTTTTGCCCAGTCCTCAAAATGAACAACAAGAAGGTCTAGAACAAAAAGGAAGCTCATCACCTGAGTTTGTCATTCTATCACCAACACATTACATCATTACATCACGGATCTAGAAAATTTATCGACAAAGCTAGAGTAAGAGGTCGAATTGAAATGTGCAAAATAAGATAATTTAATAATAATAAAAAAAAAGACAAAGTCACGTCTTTTCTAGAAATAAAAGGGCGGCGAACCCACACCCCCTAAACCCATCCCAGTATTACATGATTTGGTATCAGCTTCATGGAAGAAGAATCTAATTGATGAAACCAATAGCCACTGATAGGAAAGGAATACCAAAACAGACTCCTTGCAAGAAATATCACGAGTACATTCCGTGCAATGACATAGAGGGATCAGAGAGCAAAATTTCATCAAATCCAGAGGACAAAAGCTAGGAACCATTCCACCCCTATGAGAAATCAGAACGGAACCAGAGAGAGGGAAAGGAAAAGAGTGATCAACCTGGGCAGCGTTGAGGGCAAGCAGGAGGATTAGCGATAGGCTCGGGAGCTTCTTGAAGGCCCGTCAGCTGAGACTGAGGAGGGAAGTCTCTTCTCCTGCACCTCTTCAAGATCTTCTTGAGCTTCTTGAGGCCTACAGCTGGGAGTTTCTTCTGGTGCTGGCCTTGCATGAACTCCTGGTACTTCTTGCAGAACTTCATCCCCCCAACGGTTCTTAAGATTCCTCACCTATCCTCTTTCCGATTCGATAAGATCCAACACGGCAAATGCATAAACAGAACAATTGCGCCGAGCCCACGAGGTTGGTGCTGTCCAATGTTTCCTGGGACTTGGACGGCGCCACGGAGTTATATTGGATGAGGGTGGCTTTTGCGGGATTCTATTATCCGACAGAAGTTGTCAAAAACTCTAATTTATCGGCAATTTCTCGCGCTGGGATTAAATCTTGAAGTGACGTGTTTTGACACCGTGTAGCGCGGGCTGTTTCACACTTCCACCTGTTGGAGAGATTCTTACCTCTTATGTGTAAAGGCTGTGTGTCTATATATATATATATATATATATATATATGACAGTATTGACGTGATATTACGAGTTAATAAAAATTATTTATTTTTAAAGTTTTTCAGTAAAATTTAAAAAATAACTTAAAAAATAATTTAATTACATTAATTAGTATACATACATGATGACATAGTTACGTGTAAAACTTTCTCCTTATGTAGAGAAATTCATATGTAATTTTATTTTATCATGTAATGTAAAAAAATTCTAATTAAAATATGATAAGTAATTATATTGATATTAATCACTCGAATAATTACTATAATTATAATTAATTACAATTAATTAATTATTGCTCACAACTTCATTACGAGTCTAAGATTTTTTTTCCTATCTTGATATTCATCCCAATGGTTGAAGGATCATTACGGGATAATCAGGTCTACGTGGCACCCTAATCTCGGAGGACATGGTCAAGTGCTAAGAGTGTCGTACGTTACCTTCCATGTTGTACGAAGGTATCTCGATTCCGGATTTGACATGAAAATGCTTCAGTTATTTATAGTTTGCACATGACACGTCCGTCCGTTCAATTATGTCGAGTTCAAGGTTTTTTTTAATAAATGTATTGATTAAAGCAAATTAAACGAACTGCAGTAAAAAAAGGTAAAAATTATTAGAATTCAAATTCATAATAACCATAAGGCAGTGAAATGTATTAACAAATTAACAACTAATAATAACTTAATGCATAAATTAATAACATAACCGTGTACTAATATTCATTGAATTTTCAAATTTCATCATGTCGAATTCATCACATTACCCCTTGGTGGAATTTTGTCCTATAGAATTAAATTTTTGGATTCATCCCTGGTTAGATTAGGCTAGTGAGAAGTCAATACAATCCAGTAATTTAAGGGGGTTATCATCTCTTGAACTCGAAAAAATATGTGAAATTTTCTATATAATTCACTTTATTTCATTTAATATTCGTTGTATTATCAAATTTCACTATCGTTGAATTCATCATATTGCCGCTTAGTGGAATTTTGCCCTATCAAATTAAATTTCCGGATCCGTCCTGATTAGGTTATACCAGTGAGAAGTCAATACAATCCAGCAACCAGGTGTCCTGATCTTTGAAAATGATGGTGATATGGACACGGGACCTGGACAGACCTGTTCAGGGCAGCTGTCATGTGAGAGAAGTTGATATTGTATGGGATGATTGATATATATATATATATATATATATATTATTAAAATCTCTTCACTTGGATTATTTCCTTCCCACCACGTAAGATAAGAGCGACCGCACCGACGCGATAAATACGGGCCAATTGCGGATCAAAATAATGAAGGAAAGCAACTTGCCCCCTTATCTTAGGGTCATATTACGATAATGCCCTTCACATGGCATTAAGGTGTTTTTGTTGATCTTTCCTTTCTAAAGGATGTGAGTAATGGTGGCGACTATCATATTCTATTGTAAATATATCAAATGAATTGAACATGTAGCACCAAAGCCGGGTCCGTCGACTAGCACCACCAAAGGCTTATTATAGTCCAAGAGGCCGGTTTTCGCCAATGTATGGAAGGGATTGATTTCTTGTCATCTTATTTATTTCCGAGTTCTGATTTCTAGCTTGTACTATGATACTAATATTCTCGAGTTATAACTCAATTTAAACCTATGGGTCGAATTTAGAATCCGACATCATCAAATCACATGCGAATGAGTTTGGGACTACTAGACTATCACCCTAGATAATATTAAGGTGTTTGGTCCATATTATAGAGTCTACTTAATATATTGAATTATTTAAAAGATAAAGTTTCTAAAATTGTCTAAATATGATAAAATCATTATAATTAAAAAAATTTAGACTTATTTTACAAGTAAATTTAACAGATATGTAATATTACCTTAGAAAATATACAGTTACTTGTGATTTAAGGCAAAATACTCCTCGAATCATGACAGTGGATTTTCTTTATTATTTTGTAAAGTTGCTTCTGTCCAAAGTCAACTTGTTTACAATAATAATTTAAATGAAAAATAAAAATTGGAATTATTTTTCTCATCTTAAGACAGGGAGCCCTATATGTTTATCTATTCTTACAAGTCCTATATGTCGCATGTATTGTAATATCGAGTCCTGTCTGTCACCTTTCGTCACTTTAATTAAGCTGAAATTGCGCTAACACTGATCTACCATGGCATTTATATACATCGACTTAAAGTAACAGTAGATGACGGAAATTACTCGATGTTGCAACACGAGCAATATATAAAACTTAATTTATCACTTTGAAACGTTTAGCACTCACTTACAATAATCAACAAACATATAGAATTTTCTGATTTCTTTTTGTCGCAAAAAGATAATTATAAATGGGACGGTTGGCGGATAGCTCTCGAAATCCAAGTGGATCCTTTTCTTTTTGTCTTCATGATGTTCACATGTTCTTTTTTGGAAATATATATATTTTTGGTAAATTTTACAATATAAGAAGATATTTCATTTTATCGTTATATTAAAAATGACAGTAAAAGAGACAAGAAACTCGTATACCTACCCACATCATGTGACGATAAAATACTAATCAAATTGTAGCAAATAAGTAAACGAAATATTAATCACCAGAATATTTATCACAATCATCACTAATTAAAGTAATTTAATCGATATTTTCTAAATACGTATTATAGGATAAGACAATCTAAGATTTTTCTTGAGAGAGACATGAGTTTAAAAGTTATTATGAGAAGAAGGGAATAAGGGGTTCCGGAGAATTCCATTGTTGAGAAAGATACGTATAATCTATTGTTGTTAATTTAAGGGTGACAGATATCAGTGCATCAAATTTTTTTCTTAAAATAAAAAAATCTAAATTTTAATCTAAATCACTAGTATTCAGAAATCTAATGAGACCTGGCTAATTCAGTTCAAGGCAAATTTTCTCCATTCACAAGACTCGAAACTAAGACATTGCTTAAGGGGACAAAATGCCTTACCGTTAATTCACTTAGATTAAAAAAAAATCCAATTTGATCAAAAAATCTTAACCGGTCTTACTTCAAGATGACGTGGTAATGAAGAATAAATCAAATTGTTTTGATTAATGTTAATTATAATAAATGTTCGGATGATTAATATTAATTATGACGAGGCAGGATCATCGAAAAAATTTTCAAATTTCATCAATTTAGTAGGCATTTGGAAATATTAAAGGGAAGCACTCCTATTTCGGATTCAGATTTGGATCCAGAGACCGAGACCTTTAGTGAGACGGAGATTTGGGCCCCACAATTTTGAGTCAGGTGACCCTGAGTACCGAGAAAGTCTTTGGTGGAACGATGGTACCACGTGGCAGCGCCCACGTGGTGCAGCCGCCCACTAAGGCGCTGCCATGTGTCAGCGCCGCTGATGTGGCCGCTAGTGTGGCGACGCAGCGCTGACACATGTCAGCGCTTGAGTGGGCGGATGCACCACGTGGCACTGCCACGTGGTACCACCGCTCCACCCAAGAGTTTCTCCTGGGTACCAGCCCGATTGTATCAGTCCATCGTGATAGGATTTGACCTGCTTCTGCCCTGGACGGACCTTTAACATTCAAGGTAAAAAAAATCTTAAATAGTCCTACGGGAAGAACTAATTAACTTATTTTAATAAGTAATAATTATAATAATTATAATAATTATTTAAATAATTAATATTAATTTATTCATTATTATATTTTAATTAGTAAATTTTTTTTTTTTACATATGGTCAAGAATTTCTGTCCATAGGCGATTTGCTTTCTATGATCTGTTTTTTGGTAGGGTGCTTTCTCCATTTATTATTATTAATTTTATTTTCGGGGCCTTCGTGGCTTTTGTCGTGACTTTTATTATTAACTGGTGGGTTGGTAACGCAAAGCAAAACCGGCAGCCATGACTTTATGGCTTGTCGACTAAATTTCTTGTCGGGCGTATCTTGTGATTAAACTTTATTTTAATTTTCTTTTTTTAAAAATTTATTCATGAGAATATTATACTGCTATTATGTATCTTAGAATGTTATTGATACATATAATATAATGATATTCTTGATAGATTCTATTCGATCTATATATAAGATTGAAAGCATCAATGTAAAAGTGAGTTAAGTACATCCAACGGGCGGAGAATCTTAATGTTCTCTTATTTAGAGGTTTTGGAATTACTCTTCTGCATTGTTTATATGCCTTGAAAATTTGGGCCTGCATTTGTCACATTACCCCATTTTATACTCTATGTATTCTGCCTGCATTTTTTTATATCGATGGCATTCGACATTGTAACAACCGATTAATTCATATGATAGTGTATTATATGGTCTGGGGCCTGTCATTAATCCCCAAATACTGACCACCGAGAGAGTCGAACTCTGAAAATAACTCACTTGTATTTTGCCTGTGTTATATTACTTGTTTTGTGCTCTTCCCATTGTTGTTCGGCGACAGAGAGACTGTCGAAACTCCTTCCGGTCGTGAAAACACAAGTGGCTCTCTCAATCGCTCTCACGAATCACGTATGCCGTGCGTAAAAGTTCTTTAATTTCCATTTTATCATTATTTACGTGATTCAAAACCCACAGTTCTCCATGGGGTGATTCATGCTTATTTAGGATTAGAGAGGATACATAGAAATTAGATCTGATATAATGATGTAACTCTCGATTAAAAATAAAATTCTGAGTTGAATTTTTACTTGACTAGAAACATCCAACAGGGAAATCAGCATCAAAGCCTCAACGTCAAGTGAAGATGAAACCTCAGGCTTATGAGAATTTTACTCTTAAATCTGAATGCAGATAAAACCTCTTTGATGTACGACAGAAGCCTGCAATGAGACACAGGAACCTTTCAAAAAATTTGAATAAGTCATCCGCAAAACTTAGATGTGTCAAAAGGTTTATCCACAAAACTATCTGATGAAGTTAGATGAAGACGGTAGACCTGGCCATAGTTCCAAAACCAAATAGTTTCGGTTTGAAAGGGTCATGGAACTGGACAGTTCGGAACCGGATGGTTTCAATTTGGAACCACGGTTACGTCATGTTTCGTTTGATAAGGGATTTCAACCGTCGGATAAAGGGGGGCCGTGGGATCCACCACGTGGCAGGAGGGCGAGGCGCTGCACTGCAACCTGCAGCTGCATGTTTGAAAAAGGAGGGGGTGGGGTAAGGGGTACCGAGTAGGCTGCGCACGATTCCGGTTCCTGTTATTCCGGTTCCTGTTTCTAAGACCAGTGGAACCTGCCCTGAACCTTAGGCCTCATAGTTTGGGGCTGGTTCGGTCCCAGTTCCAGTTTTGACCGAGCCAGTTCCAAGCCCAAACCCACCCGTGGCCACAACTAACATAAGAAACGTTTATTTAGGGATCTTATTTTTGAAGATCGACAAATAATGATTGTTTGATACTTCTTACCTTTAAAATTAAAGAAATCGGCTTCGGCCTTTTACTTTTTGATTTCAAAGGGCAAGGGCTAACTTGAGTCTTCTGATGTTGTTTTCTTCTTCTTTGAAAATTATCTCATCGACAATCCGGAGTAAGCTAGACGATTCACGCAACCTTATTTTCAAATGCTATATTCCATTTTCTAAGAAACGTAATGATATCTCGAGCAACACGTACATCTGATACGGGATAAGGTAGATGAATATAAAGGAAAATACCAATGCCACTCGTAAAAATTAAACCCGAACCACTTAATCCAAACCTACAACTTGTGCCACTGTACTTACTAAATTTCCTCGGTCAACCTTGCTCTATGGCCAGGACAAAAACTGAGTATGGGCATCTCTGCGTTGCTTGGTGGACATATTCTCTTTTGACTGTTAATATAAGGTTATAGCATATTGATGAAAGCACTGGATAGTTAAATACATATATAAGAACATCCACAAATACGCAACAGATTATTTGCATCCTTCTGTCATCTCAAATTTTTCATATTAAACTAAGGTCTGATACAAGAAAATCTTATATGTCATGGATATATATATATATATATATATATCATGTAATCACTACTTGGTGGTATTAATACAAACCAATAAGAATAGTCACAACAGCAGACATATGAGAAACAAAAATTACATGGGAAAATATAAATCCTAATACTTCTAAAAAATTATAACAACATAAATTAAATCCTAAAAACCCCTAAGAAACTCGATATCACTTTACGATAAGGGAAACAGGATCTCGAGCGTTACATAAGCCCGGTCTTCTTAGATTTTTTAAGGGTTCATAGGGTTTTAAAATTTTTAAAATTTTTTAGAATTTTAATTTATATTTGCCCACCTAATCTCCTTCTTATAAATATGCTGACGTGGCTAATTCATATTGACTTGTGACACAGTAAAGTATTGCTGACGTGGTATTTTTGTGACTAACAAAACTTTCTCATATCATAGTACCCACACATACATACATATATATATATATAGATAATAGCCGAGAAAAAGTCTAAATTGTCCACAGCGAAGCAGGATTAGATGGTTACCGTGTTACGCATATAATCATCAATTTATACATTTTATTGTAAAAAATTTAAGGTGATCAAAGAAATACGGAGTTAATTAAAAAATTAAGGTTAGAATATATATAAAAAAAAAGGTAGTTCAGTTCAAATAAAAATAAAGAGAATCGTGTGAAGCAGTTAATAGAATCGCGAGAATAGTTAAGAGAAATCAATAAAATGGATAAGCATACTGAAATTATAAAAATGATGAAAATTTCTTTTCAAGTCTTTTATTATTTTATTCTCAATTAAATTTGACCAATTTAAACTAAACTTAATTGAGAGTATTTTTAGAATTCGAAAATGAGATTAAAACTGTTTTAGATTTATTTAAAGTGATATAGATGATGATTGCTAACTTATCTAATACAAATTTCACCCCCAAAAACTAATGCATCGAATATTCCTATTTCTTCCTTGGTTAAGTTAAAAGATTATCAAGTCTTGTCAAATTTTTATAAAACTTTATAAGAGCTCTGGGTTCATGCTCAATTTAAATAATTTAAATTGATAGAATAAATTTTTATTATTTATTTCATAATTCTTTTTATTTTCTTTCCGATGTTAAATTAGTCCTCGACAAATCACTGTCATTTATTTTAGTATACATCTAATCGAATGTATTAAACTATCCCCTAAAGTTGCCTTGTAATAATTTAATTGTGAATTTTATTTGATCACATTTCATTCAGGCGGCATCTCTGTGACTCATTACTTGGAAGATGAAAAAGTATAGCGGCTACCATAATGATATCATCTAATAAAATTAATCTATTATTAAATTACTTTTTTATTTTAAATTTTTTTTTTTAAATTTAAAGTAACTAAAAATTTTTAATTTCAGCTATCAAAGAAATATTGTCACATAATGACATTATGACACACAAGATGCCTTCTCATTTAGCAATACTATCTTATTATTTATATATTTATCTATTATTGTTGTTGTCGTCGCCGTCGTCATCGTCCAATGTAGTGAAGTCACAATGTATTAAACTATCCCATCGATCACGATGAGGATGAGAGAGACTTTTTGTGTAATGGGTATATTACGCGACGATGCTAACTTGATATCACAAGCCAATATTATTCAGTTATTTTAATTAGGATTTTTTTAATAAAACCTAAAAGAGAAAAAAAATCTCAAAAATAACTAAACTTAATTGGCTCTTGACTTCATACTGTCAAGTGGTATGCCCGTTGCATGCAAGACTTTCTCGACGAGGACGGTGGAGGTGGATGGTTTCTATAGCATGCCCTTATTTATGTCAAATCCCTCTTCTCTACTCTTCGGTTTTTCTTTATTGGATTGAATAGATTGTCCACTCAAATCATTCAATGGGTGGATATGAATCGGTGGATTACTCGTCATTATTATATGTTAGTGGAGAGAGGAATCGTGAAGACTGAATTGAATGGCTCAAGAGACAGCAAATAACTTGAAATTCCAAGTGGGAAGGTCACTAAGAATTGTCGAGTAAATATCTAATACGTGATACAGAGACGATTCCGTCGTGTAAATCTCTCTTGAATCTTGACCAAATAACATGTAGATTTTGGTGGGGAAATGCTAATGTAGAAGGACATTTTTATGCTTCCTAACCAGTGGCACGTAATTTTACAGCAAAACTGACGACAGCGAATCAAGCATCCAAGTGCAGTCTGGTGAGGTCGAGATCCCATGTTTGAATTCCCTTTGCTCAATATTTACTAGAAGTGGTTCTTTAGGCTTGAGTCTCGGTGGACACCGGTTTCCTTGACTACATTAGACCTCTTATGGTGTTACGTTAACGGGGCCAGCATTAGTATGTGTTGGCTGTTTTGTTCGTACGTGAAAATGAAATATTCAAACATATGTAGAGGAGGGTAGCTCGACCACCACTACTACTGACCTCCTTTTAAAAGAATCCAGTAGAAAATAGTGGAGAGCTTGAGACAATGCAGAGAGACAATGTTAAAAAAGTGCATGCAGGCTGATAGATAATGGACGCGCAACTAAATTGTGGATGGGATCTATATCGATTGCAGGGCAAGTTCCAGCTCTAGATGAGTTCATACGTAATTTGAAAGTGGGTCTTCCGTGAGCACATATCAATTGGAACAGATATTGCTGGAACAGAGCTGCCATGGATACAACAAAGGAGCAAGTCTTCTGTTTAACAGTATTTGTGTCTAACAGGTTCGGGCTCAGCTCAAGCCCGTGCTCTGATCCAGCATGCTAGCGGCGCTCGCTGGGCCTGGCCTGCGGAGGAAGGTAACATCAGCGAGCTCACGGAGCTTACTTTACAGGCGCGCAACGACCCCTCGATCCCCATTATTTCCCGTACATATGCTCGTGCCAGTTAACACTCCTGGTGTAACACTGTAAGTTGAGTTCCTGAGTACAGAAAAGAGGTCGATCTCTCCATCTCTGTTCTTTGTATCCAACAGTATCACCATCCGATCACTGTTCTGCGGTGGAGAATGTTTTGTATCTAATGAGGTATACCATGTGACAGTGATTATATAACATCACAAACTAATAAAATTTGGTTATTTCCAAGTTTTTTGTTTTGCTTTTTAGATTTTAAAATAAGATCTTAAAATTAGTTAAATCTTATTAGTTCGTGAGACAATATTATCACGTGATGATATCCGCTTTCTCTACAACAAGAGGGTGACCTGGGCACCTTCGCAAGTTGCGGCAGAAGGCAATGCCCACGGCTGCAACAATTGCTCAAATTCAGGGATGAAATCGATGAATTCAAAAATCGTCAGTGTCCTTGCTGGTTATCAATGCCATACGCATCCAAACAACGCATCACTGGAAATTCGGGCTTTGACTTCAGATATCTCATTCTGAATATCGTTAGCATAATTGGATCAGATCCAAAGTCACGTAACTTCAAAGAATCTCAATGTATTAACACATCCACTAGTAGTTAATGAGGTTGCTGCAGTGCAGTATTATCCATGGAAATGGCGGATTGCCGGCACCTGTGTTTCCCTTGAGGACGTGAATTTTTCTTTTTTTTTTTTTTTCTCTGGCTGGGTAAGCATTGTGAATTTCACCTTCAAATTCATACGAATTGTCCTTAGCAGATACCTACCTCGTCGAGAACTTCGTTAACCTTTGCAAAGACAGAATAAAACAGCTTGGTCACTCCGAACTCTTAAGCCAGCTCTTTCACTGCCTAGAACAAGTATTCATCCCTGAAAGGTTATGACAATCTACAGACAGAGAGAAAATCAACCGACAATCCCATTTATCTCCATACTGAGAAACCCCCCGCTCGAAATTGAGGTCACCATTGACATTTCCTCCGCTGAATCAAGCCCCTCTAGGGTCGGAAGATCGAGCTCCACTGAAAGCTAAAGCTAGGAGCAGCATCGGCATGCTCTACTTTTCACCCATGTTCATCGCGCATTTAGATCGAGCTCACCAACCTGGCGCCAATCATCTTGACCAACTGTATCCCCATTATCAGTTTCTTCATCATTCAAGAAATCCTCGGAAGGCTCCTTCTCATCCCGCTGTGAGTTGCTTGTCCACCCATTCATCATTTCCTCTGGATTCTTCTCCTGTTCTTCAAACCCATGATTCAGGGGAATATTGCTGCCTTGCAATCTGTGGGCGCTTGCCCTTATTGGGTCGAGCTGTGGCTCGGGCCGAGCTTGCTCTGCCTGCACTGCAGACATTCGCACCTGAGTCTCACCAGCTTCTCTTCCACTTCTCTCTCTTGAGTCTATCCCAGCTTTTAAATTAAACAAAGTTCGCCTTTCCTCTTGCAACAGAGCCTGCTCAATCATCAATCTTTCCTCAGAGCGAAACTCTCCCATTCTTCGCTTACGGTTGATTATGTTGAAGGCAAGAGCCTGTTTCTCAAATGTGCTCGTAAACTCTGCAACTTTGGCAGCAATGTTGTGATCCCACTGCTGAGATCGAGATGGCATCTGACCCGTTGAATCAGAATCCAGGATTCTATCATCCTCCTCTGCCTCATAATCTGCTACCACATGATAAGGCAGCAACCTGTGCATTCACGAGAGACAATGAAAGGACCCGACGTCAAGCAACTTCGAAATGCAATAATAGTAAGAGCAGACGCAGAAATATATCTCCTGCTTCAACAGAAGCTTCTCTGGCTTCAGTGAGAAAGTAAGCTTATCTGCAATATCTCCATGAGTTTCATGTACCAACCAAGCATAGCAAAGTGATGGGACAAAATCTTCTCCAACAAATGTCACACGAAAAGGTCTTCACTAGGACTCCACAGCTAGGCAGGTGCAATTTGAAAATAATATCTCATCCTAGCGTTGAGAGACTGAAACATCTGAAACAAAGTACTGAATTGAGGAACGAACATGCCATGTCTCATTCCTCCCAAAAAGCCATTTCTTATTCCTTACGAACCATTGGAATGGAGTAGAAAACAACAAATATTATGTTGGATAGGGAACAGGCACTAGATAATCGATAGATTGTTTATCATTCTATCCAACGGGATAAGGGTGTGCATCTAAAGCTTAGCAAACAACGACCATGAACTCTATAGGGGGTTTTCCAGCAAGAAAACTAACTGCAGGAGAAACTTACTAGTTACTGCCAACAACTCAAGGGAAAATCCGTAGAATTCCCACTTCCTTATCAACTTCAAATCAATTATAGCCAATGACTTGAATTCAAATGAGCTGCCACAAATATTTGGGAGTTTTTACAATATATAAACTAAACCCTCGACCAGCATATATTATATATATATATATATTTATATATATTTCTTTCTATTAGAATGATCAGAGGTGGAAATTGTGGGAAAATGGAAGAATGGTATAAAAATAAAACCAATTCCTAAATGAGCCTATAATCAAATCACACTCCAACCTTATTTATACAATCAAATGGTCACACTATTACTTTAAAATAGCACCTCTAACCGCATGACCTTTAATTATAAAAATGCGCTGGAACATCAAAGACAACCCATTAATCTGCCAGCAACCCATCAAGCAAAGAACAAACAGCAATACAGTTCGTGGCCTGCATAATTCAAAACGGAAATATGTGAAAACTATCTCTTAGAAAATGCAATTATCTCCACACTTATAAAACGGATTTCCAGTCGGATTCATACGTGAGCAGCACAACAAGACCGTTATAAAAACAGAAAATTTGAACCCTGTCCAAATGCAAAATGAAATTAAGCGCCTCCCCCATTGAAGAAAACCAAAAAAAACTGCACTTATCCATTCAAACCGAAAAGGAGGGGGGGCTGGGGAATACATCTTTTCGGTTAATATTTCAACCGGGAAGAACATTAAGGGAAAAACACAAAAGACATGAAGAAAGAGGGGCAACTCACACCTTTCACAAGCATCCTCCAGGGAAGAGAAGGGACGCTTAAAGTCTGGGTGACAGACGCGCCATGCGTCCTGGTACGCCATCTGGAGCTCCATCCGATTCTCGGGTCGTATCACCTTCTGTTGCTGCTCCTGTAGCCGCTGCTGCTGCTGTTGCTGCTGTTGCTGCTGTTGCTGCAGCTGCTTCTGCTGTTGTAACTGCTGTTGCAGCTGCTTCTGCTGTTGTAGCTGCTGCTGCTGGAGAGAAGAGGGTGCCGACTCAGCAACCAGATTGGGGTTTTGCTGGGCAAGGCGCTGGGCAAGGCCGGGGGGCCGGAGATGAGCGTCGATATTGGAGGGAAAGCGAGACATTGCGGCCGCCTGCTGCTGCTGCTTTTGCAGCTGCTGAAGGAGCAGAAGCTTCTGCTGCTGTTGCTGCAGCTGCTGCTGCTGCTGCTGTTGCTGCAGGATCATGTGCTGACGCTGCTGTAGCAGCTGCTGCTGCTGCTGCTGCTGCTGCGAGGTTTTCGCCTCCTCCATCTCCCACTCCCTCTCTTTCAAAATTTAGGGCTTCAGATTTCTCCTTCAAAATGCGGCAATGCGTTCGATGTAGAGGAAAATTCTCTCGAAATTCGGAAAAGAAGAGCAAATTTGCCAGATGAATCGGTGGAAATCAGTGGCGCAATTCACTGATTCGACACCTAGGGTTTAACGGGAAGAGCGAGCCCTGCTCCTCAGCAAGAAATAGAGGAGAATCGTTCAATGGGAGAGCGAAAGAGTGAACTGAATGTCGGGGAGACACACACTTATTGGGCCTACTGCTTAATGGGCCCACGTAGGCCCATATCCGGGCCTCAAACTATAAGGGTAGTAATTCGGGCCGGTCCGGGCCGGACCATTAAGATCACGGCCCAATAAGAAGGGAGCACGATAAGATATGGCACAAGCACGGCACGTTATCTATTCTATAGGACTGGTCCGGCCCATTAGTGCAACAATTTATTTTTATATTTTCGTTTAAGAAAAAAAAATCTTTTTTAGATTATGTTTATATTAATTATTTAATTTATATGCTAGTTATCAAGCTATCTAGTCAGTCCGGCCCGAATTCATCCAACACGAGCTCAGCGAGTTAAGGATTTGGATTGGGTCTAAAATTTTCGATGCAAAGTAAGGTCACTCTTAGTATAACTCAGCATCAAAGTATGTTGCTTAGAACAAACAGTACAATATGCAACTACTTATAATAGTAAGCCACCAACAGACCCCACTGCTCCAAAAGGCTTCTTTGGTCCATTGTGACAGCTTTTACTTGGATATTTGGTGCACCAATCAATCGATAGCAAACGCTCTGCCGAATGGAAAACAAAATTGCATCCTCATATGTAGCAGCTGCCCCGTGCTACAAGCGTTCCGTGCTCGCCAAATAAAATAAATGTATGCATTCCAGGCAAGCCGAAGAAAAAGTAGATGAAATTGCACAACCACGCAAGTGCTTGCAAATTCAAGAAAACTCCTCCAACCAATCACCAACAACTCTGGGCAAACCACTCGCATGTAATACCCGTGCCCACACTCTCTTCATAAAAGGACAAGTGAAGAAGAGGTGGTCATGAGTCTCATAGTATCACGGTCATGAGTCTCATAGTCCTGCCTGCAGAAAAGACAGCGAGGATCCACTGTAATACCCCAAGAAGCCAACTGATCTAGAGTGTGAAGCCTATTATGGATTGCCAACCAGCTAATAAAGCTATGCCGAGAAATATGAAATCGACACCATGCAAGCTGGCATCAAGAAACTATAGGCGCTTTCCTTCAAAGCATATGCCAAGCACTAGAGATAGAGAAACGACCACTCCCAAAACTAGCCCACAACACCCAATCCGCCATAGCAAGGTCTAAGTGAATGTCCTGCAAATCCAACTGATCACGCCCTCGACGAGGCCTGGTGTGCTGCAACTGCAAGGCCTAAGCAACAGTAGCCACTAATGGAATGCCAAGCAAGGGAGAATACAGAGCAGCCAAAGGATAGCCTGCCCTCCAATTATCAAACCAAAAGGAGTTGTTAGTGCCATTCCCTACCCGATTTGCAAACAAGGGATAAGCAATAGATCGAAACTTGAGCAGTTTCCGACAAGCATATGAGCAGAAGGAAGGAATGCGAACTTCCCAAAGTGGCCTGCCTTTAAACAAGTAGGATTGAAGTCAAGCAATCCATAAAGAACCCGCCTTACTAAGCAGCAACAAGATAAGCTTCAAGTGACAAGCAACATTCCAAACCTTCAAATTTGTCACACCCAAACCTCCCTCAACTTTAGGCAAACAAATAAGAGAACAAGAAGCCTTGGCTGCCCCACGCAGTGCCTCAGCACTGCCACGCCATAAAAACGTTGTACATTTCTGCGTTATGGCCCGAATGACCTTTTTGGGTAATATAAACGCTGCACACTAGAAATGAACAAGAGAATGGATGACCGACTGGATGAGTTGTAACCGACCAGCATATGAGAGGTTTTTAGCAGCCCACGCCTCTAAATGACTCGTTATCCTCGCAATTAAGGGCTTACAGTCTCTATCCGTTAACTGACTTGAGATCAGTGGCACCCAAAATAGTTAACAGGGAGCTCCTCGATCTTAAATGAACTCAACCGAGCAAGTTCAAGCACAGCATCCCTAGGCAGCCCTCCACAAAAGAATTCTATCTTGCCAGGATTTAGACGAAGTCCAGACATGTTGTAGAAAGCTTCAAAGACTTCAAGGGCAGCTTGTAGGGAGGAGGACAAAGATCCCTTAATGAAAACTAGTAAAACATTAGCGAAGCCAAGATGGGTAAGACCCACCTTCTTACAGTAAAGATGATACTCCAAATGTCCTTGCAATAGTGCCGATCCAACAACCGAGAGAGCACCTTTATAACCATAACAAAAAGATATGGGGACAACGGGTCCCCTTGACACAGCCCTTTAACACCTGAATATAACCCTCCAGATCACCATTTATATTGACGGAATAAACCGTGCCAGTAATACAGACCTCAACCCACCGAACAAAGCAACCCGGAATCCCAATAGCACAGAGAATATTGAGAACGAATTCCCAATGAACAGAGTCGAAGGCTTTCATAATATCAGCCTTCATAACACACCGAGTAGAAATTCCTACGCAATGATAGCCCTTAACAAGCTCACGTGCAAGCAAAATATTGTCCCCGATGTTTCGCCCTTGAACAAAGGCACTTTGATTTGGGGGAAATAAACTTCGACAAAAAACATTTGAGCTAATTGACTAGAATTTTCGTAATGCACTTATAGACCACATTATAACAAGAAATGGGACGAAACTCTGTCATCGTAGCAGCATTAGGGACCTTTGGAACTAGAGTAACACATGCACGGTTCGCTTCCCGCAACAACTAAGAGCTGGCAAAGAAGCTTTGGACAGCCTTAACGAACGAACTACCAACAACATCCCAGGCAACCTTAAAGAAATGGATGATATAGCCGTCAGGCCCTGGCGCTCTATTCACATCCATACTCCACAGAACATCCTTTACTTCGAGAGGAGACACCTCATGAATGAGCACTTACGGGTCTTAGATATCCACCGCAATGTAAGTATAATCAATTACAAAGTTGATTAGTGATTTCAGATGATTTAATAATCATATTAAGAGCCTCACAATCAGAGATGAAAGAATGTAAAAATGATTGGTAAAGTATTGCAAGTGATCATGCCAACAGATAAAATTGCTCCATATTAGGTGCCATTTTTCCCCAGAAAACTGCAGCACGAAATTTTTCTTTTTTTTTTTTTAAGATTTTTTTAATATTTTTGAAATTTTCTAAAGTTTTATGAATTTTTAATTTTTTTTATAATTTTCTAAATTTCTGAAAAATACTTTCTTTCTTTAGAGTTTTTCTTAATTCTTAATTTTCCAAAAATTTTATTATTTTAAAAAAATTTGGGTAAATTACACAGGTGGTACATTATTTTTTGGAAATGTTTCATGTTGGTACATTAATTATTTTCGTTTCACTTTGGTACATTTCTTTTCGAAACTATTTCTTAATGGTACATTCCATCAATTTTTGCTTGACGCCGTTAAATGTTGCTGACGTGGCCATCCGATGTGGATGCCACGGGTGCATAAATGCTGATGTGGCATGCCACATAATATTCCAAATGAAAAAATATAAAAAAATTAATAGATATATAGGAAATAATAAAAATTTTGTAAAAAATGTGCAAATATAGAAAATAATAATAAAATATAAGAAATTTTAAAATTTTAAAAATATAAAAATTTTAAAAAATATAGAAAATAATAAAAAATTTTAAAATATCTAGAAAATAGAAAAAATTTTAATTTTTTTAGAAAATATAGAAAATAATAAAAAAATATTACAAAATATATAGAAAACAATAAAAATTTAAAAATATATGGAAAATAATAAAAATTTAAAAAAATACAGAAATAATAAAAAAATTTAAATAAAAATTTTTCAAAAATACAGAAATTAATGATTTTTAATAAATATAGAAAATAATAAAAAATTTAAAATATGTGGAAAATATAAAAAAAAATTAAAGTATATAGAAAATAATAAAATATATAAAATAATAAAAAGTAGATGTAAGCATCCACAAAAAAAAGACACCAGTGAAAAAAAAGAGAAGACAAACGAAGACAATGGATGTCAGATGTTAAAAAAAGGCCAGCTGAAGCAAAAAATTTGCAGGCGCTACATGTGATGTTGAGAGAGTCGGCTGGCCTCAACATGAACTTTAGCGATGTCGTCCAGCGGGTCCAGACCAAGCTTGGGGAGCCAACAAATTTGAAACTACTGCCAGGCTTGGTCTGGACCAGCTGGACGATATCGCTGAAGTTCGTGTTGAGGCCAACCGACTCTCTCAACATCATGTGTAGCGCCTATAATTTTTTTGGGTAGACTACCTTTTTTTAACATCTAACATCTCTTCTCTTTGTTTGTCTTCTCCTTTTTTTATATCGGTGTCCATCTTTTTCTTGGATGCTTACAGCTACTTTTTATTATTTTCTATATATTTTAAAATTTTTTTGATTATTTTCCGTATATTTTTAGATTTTTTTATTTTCAATTTTTTTATTAATTTCTGTATTTTTTTAAAAAAATTATTTTAATTTTTTATTATTTTCTATATTTTTTTAATTATTTTCTATATATTTTAAAATTTTTCATTATTTTCCATATATTATAAAAATGTTTTATTATTTTTTATTATTTTCTATATTTTTTAAACTTTTTTTATTATTTTCTATATTTTATTTTTTTATTTCCTATATATTTTTAAAATTTTTTATTTTAAATTTTTTTTTATTTTCTTATTTTTTTTACATTTTTTACAATTTTTTATTATTTCCTATATATTTATTAAATTTTTTTTATTTTTTTCATTTAAAATATTATGTGGCATGCCACATCAGCATTTATGCAAGCGTGGCATCCACATCGGATGGCCATGTCAGCAATATTTAATGGCGTCAAGGCGGAGTTGACGAAATGTACCATTAAAAAACGGTTTTGAAAAGAAATGCACTAAAGTGAAACGAAAAAAATTAATGTACTAACATGAAATATTTCTAAAAAGTAATGTACCGCACGTGCAATTTACCCAAAAAATTTTGGTGTCACGTCAGCAAAAACACTATGTGACAGCTATATTTATTTTCACCTGTACTATGGTACCACATAGGATGTCGCATACACAGAGTTAATGGTGTTAACCGATGGGTGATAAAAGGGGTAACGGAGCAAACCACATAATTTTCTAGATTAAAAAAAGGTAAGTTGTAATGTGAAAATTATCAAAAGAAAAGAGGTGATTTTCTAGGCAATTTATCCTAAAACATAAGTATGTATTGAATTTAAAAACCATAATAAAAAAACATAATGGAGATTAATTGCAAAAATAGAATAACAAATTCTCGACATTGTTTGGCTCAACGATAGACCCGAGGATCAAACTACCATAGATACATCTACCGTCTTTTAAAAAAACAGTTATCAAATCCACTTCTAAACCAACCAGCACATGAATACGAGGGTTGAGGGTCGTGAATAATATGCTTTCACGTTTACGGACACATGTTATCGTATCGCACCGGCCGATAGGTTGCTATTTAAGATAACGACTAATCGATGAGTCGGTCTCAGCTGAGAGTCCAGTCGTGACTTAGGCGGCCTAACTCGACCATTATCCCACCACGACTTGTGCCTTGGCCGACCCCTCATGCACGGTCACATCTTCATGCTAAAAAGTTAAAATTTATTAAATTTTTTTCCCTACTTGTTATTCAAAAACCGTGCTACGCTCGACTTGGAGATGATTGGATCTGGGTACCCTATATTTTTTTGTGATATCCAGACCATATCCTATATAAAACCGATTCCTAAATTTTGAATCCTAATCTTACCCTGTTGAAATCTTAAGATGAAACCTTTCTCACAGCTTGTAAGATACTATAAGTTCTAGATGTCGGTTAAAACCTATTTTTTATTTATTCTTCTACTTTTATAATATGGATTGTTTCAATATTATTATTATTATTATTATTATTATTATTATTATTATTATTATTTAGTATAATTTTTTTTATCGTAATCAAACATGTGTCATTTAAAGTATGTTTACTTATTCATTACCGATTTTAAATTATAATGATATTTTAAACAAGAAAGGTTATTAAATATACATAATTATTATGTTAAATAAAAGTTTATCAAATTATGAATATAATAGTTTAAACGGTTAATGAATTAAAGTTCAAACAAGCAATGTTTAAAATTAATTGTCGTCCAGTTCCAAACACATGCCCAAATTGAAACTACCGGTTCATTGATTTGTTAGCAAAACTCACCATATTTTTATTTAGATCTACCTAAAACCTACAAAAAGGTTAGGTTTCGACTAGTTCTGAATCTATCCAATACCCGTACACCCTAGCTCCAATAATGACGACCGATTAGTTTTCTTGCCTAATCATGTTATGGCTTCAGCATGTCAAATTGCCCATCCTTGCTTCACTGTGACTTTTAGAGAATTTTCCTTCTACTTCCCAGTGAGAAAGAGCACTTGCCTAAACTCAACAATAAGGGGTTGCTCGGCTTATCGAGTTACCCTGAAGTCAAGTCCTTCAGCGGACTCGGTCAGGAAGGCTCCGTCCCGGTCGATGGCAGCATGCAGCATGTATCACTCCCTTCCTCTGTTCTATCATTTTTATGTAACCAAAGAGAGCTAAAAGTCCATTTTTCTTGAACGCATTCTGAAATGGAAAATTGTTCTGAACAGTTACCAGATCCCCAAATGGTACGTGCATACCACGGTGGGACTGGACTATTTGAATAATATATCCATGCTCAGTCGGTACAATCTACTGCCAAAGATTCATTACAAAATCAAAAGGGTGCATTCTTAAGTTTCATCATATTCATTTGGTGCTGAGAGAAACTCAATCCCACTTCATACTTGCTCTCGATCTATCTTCAGAGTTACCTGTACCGTCTACGTGGAGTCGTACTCCCAGCGAACCCTCCTACGGTTCCATCAACTCCTCCTTTCAACCCATCCATGTATTTCACCTGCTAAAACCTGATTGTTTCAATAAGCAGAGTACCAAGAGCCCTCCATCACCTGCCATTGGAGTCCACAAGCCGGGGTCGGCACCCCATTTGCTCAAGAAACTTTGTGAGACGAAGGTGCTTTGCAGCCCACTGCTCGGCGAGCTTCTGCTCCTTAGCCTCAGCATCCCTCCTGAGTCCTGTGAGCTGCTCTCTGTACTCCACTTCAATCCTCTCGAGCGCAGCTCTTTGCTCTTCTCTGAGAGCAGCAATCTTCACTTCTACCTCTTCCATCTTCTCCCTCCTCCTCCGAGCCTTCTCCGACTCCAACTGCAGCTCCAGCCTCTTCAGACCCCAGGCAGTCTCTTTCTTATAGGCTGTCCAGGCTCGGTGCCCTTCTTCCAGTTCCTGGCAACACTCCGAGAGCTCCGTCACAAGGGAGGTGTTCTCTGGTGTGGAAGATGCACCGTGAGACTGCAGGCTACCCAGAGTGAGAGAAGGGTTGTTGAGTCCTCCAGTCTCTGGTTGAAGCCATGGGATCGGAAAGGATGGGACTGTTGAGGGGCAGAGACTGAGAGTAACTGATGGAGAGGGTGGTGCTCGAGGACTGGCCGTGCTGCCTGAATTGGAGAGCCAAGGAGGCAGGAGAGCCGGGGCTGGATGTGGTGGGTTGGTATGGAGGTAACCGCCATTCGAGGTGGCCATAGGAAACTAATTCTCCAACCTTGTGCTAGGATTTATTGGCCTGTACAGAGCAATCCAGTACTTCCTCCACTAGGCCCAGGAATTTAGGATCAGTTCTCAAACCCTTGATTCAAGCTCCTCTTGTTTTTGGGTCAATGCAATCACAACATCTTCAGCTATTCGACAGTTCATACCTTTCAAGTTACTGCAGAAGATATTTAAACCAGGCAATCATTAGGCATCTTGCTAAATAGCAGAGAAAATGTTCTGTGAAACGAAGGACCGGGAAAGACATCAGATAAGAACAATAGAGGTGGAATAACATGTGGACGGAGGAGCTGAGGACAGCAATGCAACATCAGAAGATTTTGAAAGATCAACTGAGAAGTAGAAAGAAATCCCTGCATTAACATTAACTTATTACAATCACTTGAAAGGCAATGAACATGCACAATTATATCTGCTCAGCGAAAGATGGCTAGTTTCTAGTTATTTACTATGTTGTTCACATGTAAATGTCCCATTTGTTTAAATGGACAAAAGGGTTCCTTTTGAATTCGCCAAATCACCGAGAATGTCATGCCCATTGAAGAAATATACAGTAGGACGAGGAGAGACAACAGAGATATTGAAAACATGTGGTAGCTATAGGATCAAACCAAGTAAGTAAATGATTTATAGATTGATAACCTAACTCAATGAAGGATCCCATTTTCCAAACACACTGATCGTAAGTTCAAAAGACACAGAACTCTACTTTCACATGAAGCTTCATTGGTAATTGATTAACAGCAAGTTTGTTGCATTTAAATTAATTACAAGGATGAAATTCACCAACATCGAAATACATTCTAAAACAAGGCAAAAGGAGGCCTTCTGATTTTCACACACAATTTGAAGTAGTAGCATACCCAACTCACTGTCTTTCATATCTTAATCTAAGATCATGATGCATAATAGTATTGTTCAATCAATCAATTGCTGTAGAACCGGAAGTTTGAAGACCAAGACCCAGGGAACGAGTTGGAAAATTTTCCTGCAGATGAGGAAAGGCAAGAAAATTTGCGTGGACCGTGGTTGTTTGGCAAATACACGAGCAGGAGCTTAGAAGCAACTCATCCCAGTTACAATGCAGCATAGCCTCAAGCGGATTTATGTGGATTTTTTTTCTCACTCAGTGAATTAATCTCAGAATACAGTGAAAAGAGAATACTTCTAAGACACATTATACTTCTAGGACGTCAAATAAGAGTTGACTTATAAATGTACTTCAGGGACGTATCCAACAGACGATTTTGAGATTAATCGGGTAATTGGTTGGTGATATTTGAGCAACTCTCACGAAAAAATTTCATTATAACTTTAGATTTTAGAGTGAGAAAGGTGAGAGGAATTGAGAGAACAGTTAAACGCTCATGATCATGATTGTATTCTTTGGTTTTTCCATTAGTGGATTATATCAGCTTTATCCATGGATGTTTACCTCTTAGTTATGCCTTGATCTTCGGATTCTCATTCATTTTAAGGAATCTTGGAACCATAGAGCCAATCAATCAACAAGCATCGTATCCTAATAGGGTGCGAAATGAATCACAGCAGTACAAGGAAGAAGTGATTTAATTGTAGAATCAGTTCAACCAACAAACAGGATTCGATCATTAGCACCAAACTACACGCTGAATATCATAGAATTCTAAGGAACACCAGCAGGACGAGATCGAATGTCAAAGTTCGATGAAGAGGAAAAGGAAGGGAGCGGCGAGAAACTTACAGAGCTTCAGGTATCTTCTCCACCTCGTTGAGATTCTGGGTGATAGCGGAGAGGAGAAATCCAGCGGAGGCACGAGCTTGCTTTTTGTAGACGGAGAAGAGGGAAGGGAGGTGGAGGGGGGACTGGGGTGCGGGTTTCGCGGCACAAGGGGACGATTCTGATGGCGACGGCTCCTCCTCCTCCTTGCTCTGCCCCATTCTCCCTCTCTCTGTGCTCTGCTACAGCTCTCTCTCTACTGTGCTCCTCAGTGGTACTCTCCTCTCAGTGTGTCAGTGATACGTTATTGTCTTGTCATTGTTCGCCTTTTTCGTCGTTCACCCCCTCCCCCACTGTCACTGTTTACCCCATTTCTCTCTCTTATTTTCTTTTGCTTTATCTTCTTCATTTTTTTTTGAAGGTGAGAACCTTTTTTTTCATTTTTCTTTTATTAAATAAAAAAACACTTTTATTACTCAATTTTTTATACTCTTATTAATTCTAAATCTTTATTTTTTATTATTTATATTTTAATCTTTTTAATTTTACTATTACTTTTTCATTCATAAATAAATTTTTTATAAATATTTTTTTAAGATTTAAAAATAAGGAAAAAAAGAAAATGATAACGCGATGTTGGTGAGGTCCACATCCCCTCCAAAATAGGTAATCATCCTAGTTAAAAATCGATGAGCGAATACCACTTCCACAAATTCATGACTCATTTTGAGAAAGAATGAATTTTTTTGATAAATTCAACGGTAGGGGTGAGGACATCCCAAGAGGTCACCCATCCCAAGTAGTACTCTCGCCCAAACACGCTTAATTTCAGAGTTGTAATGAGATTCAGTGTATTAGCGCTGGTATAATCACAACTTGAGAATGAATGAATTTTGGAAGAAAGTCTTGAGTGCAACAGTAGTACCAAGTCAGTATTATCACATGATATCATATGTCAATTCTACAATTCAATAATATGAAATTTAGACCGTAAAACATATATTCAAAGACTTCTTTTTCTTATTAACAAGCTAAAAACATAAAAAAAAAACCCGAAAGTTGATGTTTAATCATTCTTAGCATCTTCTTCATCTTTTTGCTAATTGACCTTAAAATTTCTTAATTTTCTTAGAGTTTATTAGGATTTTTAAATTTTATTTAGATTTTAGTATTTTATTATTTCAATATAAAAAAATGGGTTTGAATATATGTTTCACAGCCTAAATTTCTTATCATTAAACTACAAATATCACGAGTTCTTACTGGTTCATGACACCATATAGTAATGTTAACGTGATATCACCATTGCACTTTAGACTTTCTTGAATTTTAGAAAGGCTACTTACCGATAGACCATCACTTCCTTGATGAGGAGTAGTCCCATTGTCCTCCTTCAACCCCATTCAGTTTTTCTCTTTTTTTTTTATATTTCAAGAAAAATGCTTATATTAAAAATTATTTTTAAATAAAAAAATGAATTTATGGAAAATGCATTTTTAGTAGAAAAAGTAATTGTAAGAATAAAGTGCCAAAAAGTAAAAAAATACAAGATATGAATTATAAAATAAAATTTATAATAAAAATAATAAAAGTGTAAAAAGTTGATAATTGCAGTGTTGTTAATCATTTATAATTTTAATAATATATTATCTCTTTGGCCCAGCCGTATTATTTTATTTAAAAATAAAATTAGTTATATTTGTTTTAAACTACTTTCTAAATTGGCTATAGAGTAACTCAATTTTTTTCTCAAATTAGTTTTAGTTCAAACTTAATATATCTTATTGAATTGAACTGTTTTTGGTCCCATTCTGTTCGATTCGAAACCAGTTCAGAGGCCTAATTGACTTTTTTTTTTTAAGATAAAGCCCTAAGGACATATGGTGAGTCTAGACCAGATCAAAGTTCTAAGGCATTCACATGGATTAAATATTAAATGTGTATTACTTATTTATGATAAATGTGTAAAAGCTCAATCAAAATTTATTTTAATGAGGAAATAATCTCACCTCAGTCCCATATATCCAGTTTAAATTAATTCTAGTTAATTCTTATACATTTACTGTGGATAAAATAATGTATATTGAATAAGTTGTATAATTATTATACTTATGAAAACTATAAAATTTTATGTATAATATTTTCCATTATAGAATTTAAATTAGTGTGATAATTATGATAACTAATTTTTACCTTACCTTTGTATTTTTATTATATTTTAAGTCCATTCATTTTAGCATATTAGAATGGATCGTGGTGGGTAAAATATTTTCCATGACAGACCTGATCTGCCCCATCCGACCATGGCGTGACATTACCATGTGGTAAATATTTATGTGTCACTGGGTAAAGGAGAATCTAGTATTACGTTACCGATATGAGGTTGACCTAATAGTTCCCTCACTATACTCTTAAATGGATGATCATATGATCGATTTCCATGTTGGGAAGGTCAACGGAAGTTTTTTCAAGAATCTCGGCCTAATCGCATATTAGTCTGGAGGTGCATTTTGACTGGGTCGAGATACTGTGTCATGAAAAAAAAAATCTACCATTACCTTGGATAATGTTCCAATGAATCACCAAAAAAAATTTAGAACCCACCATCGAGTCATTGTAAAAAAATGAAATTGTTCAAAAAAAATAAATAAGAGATAATAGAGAAACATAAAAAAATTTTTATTAATGAGAATCAAATTAAATATGTCATGATATTTGATCAATTGATATATAACATATCAAACTTATTAAAAGAACATATACGACCTTGTCATCACAATGTAATATTTGTATTGTGATATCGGCTAATCAAACTTCAATATTCTTGTGTTATTTTCTAGTTTTTGTTAAAAAATTATAAAAATAATAAAATTTCACAATTCGGTATCACCATATGAGTTCCACACGTGATAATACTGCGACACAAGATACCTTCACAAGAGTTAGCTTTGGAAAGGCCAAGGGGAGTATGAGATTCTATATTCAAATTCCTTAGGGGGTGTTTGGATCAATGTAAAGTGAAAATTTTACATGGAAAATAATTACTTTATCCATCATTTTGAAGTTCTCGGACTATAATGATATTACCGGATCATTGCATTTCCATTGTAATCACTTTACAATTGAAATTTTACAATTGAAATTGGTGGAATTCTTACTTTTCGTGGGACTCGCCACTGCAATTACAAGAAAAACTCACTGCTCTCTCTCTTTACAATGTAAAGTAGCAAAGTAGGTAAATGAGAGGTAGAAAAAGGACAAAAATGGGTACAATGGTAATATCAATGCTCAAAATATTATATTTTATTTCCTTTATAAATAATTTATATCACTTACCAAACACAACAATATCATATTACCGGATACTTTCAATGTAAAACATTAACTTTTCCTACAATTTAATTTTACAATGTAATACAATAATACTTAAACCAAACGCCTCCTAATTGTATTTGTGTCAAAACAATTACTTGAAGATGTGCTTTCTTTGAGTCCGGACTTTAGAGGATACTGGTTTTACTCTCCTTATGATCACCATTAAATATGAAAAACGGAGCATAGTATAACAAAATGACTAAATAATTACTACTATTTTTTTCCATTTATTTATTTTTTTAAAAGAAAAAGAGAGGGAGAATGAGTCTGGGATCAGGGGTAGATTGGGAAATGAGGGTGGATTTTGATGTGACTTATCATGAGATTTGAAAATTTCAGGGAGATCCTCCCTCTGACAACTCCCGACCCCAATCTGCAGAATTTTCTCCTGTTCCCAAAAAGGTAATCTCGCTGTTTAGCCTTGTTTTTCCTCAGAGGAAATTTTCCATGAACCCCTAAACTATTGTCCATTAAGGAATTTACCCCGTAACTTTAATTTCATTTCTGACAGATTACTCCCTTAATCTATGCGGATGGATACAAAAATTACCCTGTATGGATATTTTTTCAATTTTTCGAAAAGTTTCTGAACATTAGAAGAATTTAAAAATAAATACGATTTCCTATTTAAAATTATAATTTTTTTGTAAAAAATTCTCTTATCCATTTTTTATATGAATTTGTTTTTTTATTTAATCACTTTTTCAAAATAATTTAATCACTTTTTGAATTACCCATTTCCTTTTTCTAAACTTTTAATTTACGATTATCTTTTTATGCAATATATAAGTTTCTTCCATTAGTAAAATCATTTCCTTTTCTATTTTAAATATATTTCCTTTTTTGTACAATACACAATTTCTAATTTAACACACCGGTCATATATACTTTTCAAGTTAAAACTATACTTTTTAGTTTTTACATATTTATATCAAGTTTTTAACCTCAAAAAAGGTGAAGAAAAGTGAAAAAGAAAAACGAGAAATAAATTTTCAAATTGCCAGAGTGCTCAGTGCCCATGCAGGGGTGTAAATAAAAAACTGAAAAAGTTGAAAAAACAATCCCAACACTAATCGAAAAATCGAACTGATGGGTCTGAGATAAATTTGGGATGGTTTTTAAGGGGGAAAGCTGGACACAAAAATTAGAGCCCCGACTCGGAAAATTCGGCCGCTTGAGACGGACATGAGAGTTAGGTAAAAGTATGATATTATATATAATAATCTATCTTGATAATATAAATAATATGTTGATATTTTTAAAATTGAATATTAATTTATATTTATATTTTTTTTATCTTATTAATACATTTTCTCATTTATTATAATGAATTTTATTTTATTTGTAATTTTATTAGAAATTGGGCCTGAAAAAATCAATCCCCAAACAGTCTATTTTTATAACTCCTAAACAATTCTTTGTATGATTTTTTAACTTGAAAAACAAACTCAAAAAAATATGGGCCTGACAATTTGCACAAAAAACCACCCGGCCCAACTCGTTTACACCCCTAATGCTATATGCTAAATTTGATGATCACAGTTTGAAGTTTGGCTCTAGTATAGTATCTAACTCTGTTTAAAATAATTATGACAATTGCTCGAATAATTAAAACTAATTTACTAAAATTTGACTAGTACTTCATCACATCATGTGACGAGTTATGTTTGTGCACGGCAAATTTCGAGTCCGAAATTACGTAGACAGGAAAAATGAGTGACAAATTGTTCTTTGTATTGATTTGGGGGTACAATTCTCTAATAAGAGCCTTGCAAGTAACGAGCAGGAAAATCCTCTGATTCTCTTTCTTGGGCTTGGTCTCGAACAAGGGCTTGGGCTTGTATGGCTTGATCTTGCACGAGCGCTGGTTGTGGAGTTACTGGAGGCCTATGGGCTTGATCCAACGAATTCGCTTTTGAGTCTCGAACGAGGGCTGGAGCAGCTTGATCTCGGTCGAGGTGGAATCACCGGGGCTTGTGGGCTTAATCCGGGGAGTCCGATTTGTAGTCTCGAGCAAGGGCTTGAGCAGCGTGATCTCGGTCGAGACGGAGTCACCGGGGCTTGTAGGCTTGATCTGGTGAATCCTTGTGAAGTCTTCCGAATGTCTTCAAGTCGGCAGAGCTTCGAGAGTTCTGAAGAGTCTGGAGTTCTGCAGAGTTTCTTCAGATCAATTCTCCGTCCCCATTTATGAAGAGGAGCTCTCTATTTATAGAGGAAAGAAATTTATGTGTCAATCCCCGTACTTGAATCTGATTGGTCGATCAAAATAGATCTTGACCGTCCATCTTGATTTTATGGATAATTATCTGATTTTATTTGTAGATAATATCCATTTGTGAAGATATTACGTAATCTCCCAGATTCTTGTAGATAATACCCGTTTTTTATTTTAGATAATATCTACTAAATGGAGATATTTGTATTCTTCAAATTTCCTGTTGATATAATATCATGTATTTATTTATACAAGATATTATTATACACATTATCTGAAATTGTATTTCTTTATTCCAAATAACATCCACTGTACCGGTTAACCACAGATATTTTACTGTAGATCACCGATTATTTTCCGATGACACTTGTCGTGTGTTTAAGCATCAAGAAAATTATGAACTTTAATTTATCCGACATATTAATACCACATTTAACTGGATATTTAATATATCGGATAAGTGGGGTGGCCATTCGTGATTGGCTGCAATTTTTCGAGCTCTACAAATGCCCCCTCGAGACTTGCACATGACTCGATTTGGTCGAGCGTGAAGTGGGCATGTCTCGACACTCCTCTTAACCTGCTTGTGTGGGTAGAGCTTGATGTAGCACGTGAGCTTCGAAATTCTCAGTTCAACCTACACGCGAGCCTTCATGACAAGGGCTCTTGAAAAATCCATTTTCACATATAGATCTTCATGATTGATTTCGCAACTATTTCTTCCGGGGCTTTAACTTTTGTGTATCCCAATCACAATATAATTTGATATTCAAATTCAAGAGCTAGTTGAGAGCATGAAATCTTCTCGGGGTCGACTTCACCCAATTAAAGGAGCAAAGGACAGAATCTGCCTCTTCATATCTGTTCGGCTTCAATTTCAATTTTCTTAAAGCTAATTTGCATGGCCACGACCTTGAATGTCAACTTAATTTAATTGCCTCACACTTAGAAGCTAACTGCGAAGACAATCTGTGATTAGTGGTCGTATCTTCACAAGATACAGAATGTCAATTTTAACTCAATCTTAAAGATCTGATCTCGATCGAAATTTGATTTGCAACCAAGAACTGAACTAATTTTCCTTTCCCCGAATCAAGAAATTCATCTGCTTTATAAAATCAATTGGCATCTCCATAACAGAAGAATCAGACTCCTGAATGCCCCCAAGTAATTTTCCTTCGTCGTTCTTTGTTGAAACCCATCTTCTTCTCAGGTACCCCCACAAAGAAAGCATCTCGTGCTCACAGTTGCGCATGTATCTGACAGAGGACTGTTGCCGTCGCTTCACCAAATTCTCGCTCTCTTGGAGCTCGTTGAATTAATTGAAGCTACCCTTCTCCTTGAGGAGCTGATTATGGTGGTGCTTGCAATAGAGACGGCGCTCATGGGCAAAGAAATTTGATGGTTTGTCACGCGCCCTCCATGGACGCATCACTGAATGTGGGTGAATATAATTTCCTTTCTTCTGATTTCTATCATCTTTCTTCACTTGTGACTGAATTGCGACGACACTAAATTGCTTTACGCTGATATTTCAATTGTCTTGATTTCCTTTTGTCCATTCTAACACCTATGTGCTTCGACTCAGGTCCGGGATGAGATGAGTGAGATCGTCCGACCATTAATCGGGTCCATATCACGCCTGTTGGCTAGAGAACGGCTAGCACGAAGTTGATAAGACTTGCTTCCTGGATCCTCTTTTGGCACTTCTGATCCTCACTAGTGATTTCATTATAGTGGATCTGCTCGTGTTCAACCTGTTCAACGAGTAGCCAACACTCGCAAGCGGAGCAGGAGAGCAATTTCTTCCTTTATTTAATTTTTTTTTTTGAAGGTTGCCATGGAAGGATTCTGGATATGTCATCAGCGAGCCTCCGCACATACGTCAGGAAGCTTTAGGTTGAAACCTGCACTTACAACCTGGTAGCTCAACTACATGGCCGAGATTAGATAGCGCACTGAGGTTGACGTATTGAAGGGAAATCGAACTGACGGACGGAGCCAAGAATGTTGACACGTCTTGTAGAGGCGAATCTATGGAAGGAAGGGGAAGAGCGGTGGGGCGAGGAATGATCTTCTTGATGAAGACGTTGGTAAGCATCTTCTCGCAGGTAGCACACTCCTACTTCTATCCTTCCTTGTCTTTGAATTTTTTTGCGTGCCTCCATGCGCATGGGTGTTCTTGAATGCGTGCAGGGAGATTTTTTTTTTCGCACCCGTACTCCCCCCTTTTTTTTACATGCATGTCAATGTCAGTATAAATTCTCTTTGCCATGCACATAGATATATATATATATATTATCCATTGGTTTCCATATGCCCAATCGTTAAGTGCACCGACTTAGCTTTGACTTCATTAGCGTGTCTACATGACATGGCCGTCATTCTGGGTTACTTGATTTGTCGACCTGGCTGCATGACAATTCATTGTGTGGGGTTGACTTGGTTCTATCGATCTAACTCCACGACACGGTCGTCGTGCGAGGTTGACATGACTTTGTCGACTGACTCCATGACACGGTCGTCGTAAGAGTCAGCTTGACTTTTGTCGACTTGGTTTGCACAACACGATCGTTGTGCAAGGTTGACTCATTTTTGCCGACTTGACCCGATGACATGGTCGTCATTGGGTTTAGTCAGACCTTGTCGACCTTATTGCATGACACGGTCGTCACGCGAGGTTGACATGACTTTGTCGACTGACTCCATGACACGGTCGTTGTAAGAGTCAGCTTGACTTTTGTCGACTTGGTTTGCACAACACGATAGTTGTGCAAGGTTGACTCATTTTTGCCGACTTGACCCGATGACATGGTCGTCATTGGGTTTAGTCAGACCTTGTCGACCTTATTGCATGACACGGTCGTCACGCGAGGTTGACATGACTTTGTCGACTGACTCCACGACATGGTCGTCGTAAGAGTCAACTTGACTTTTGTCGACTTGGTCTGCACAACACGGTCGTTGTGCAAGGTCGACTCATTTTTGCCGACTTGACCCGATGACAAGGTCGTCATTGGTTTTAGTCAGACCTTGTCGACCTTACTGCATGACACGGTCGTCGTGCAAGGTGGACATGACTTTGTTGACTTGTCTTGCATGACACGGTCGCCATGCGAGGTCAACTCATTTTTGCTGACTTGGCCCGATGACACGGTCATCATTAGGTTTGGTCTAACACTGTCAACTTTTACTGCACGACATGGTCTTCGCGCGAGGTTGACATGACTTTGTCAACTTGGTTTGCACAACACGATCGTTGTGCAAGGTTGACTCATTTTTGCCGACTTGACCTGATGACATGGTCGTCATTGGGTTTAGTCAGACCTTGTCGACCTTATTGCATGACACGGTCGTCACGCGAGGTTGACATGACTTTGTCGACTGACTCCACGACATGGTCGTCGTAAGAGTCAACTTGACTTTTGTTGACTTGGTTTGCACAACACGGTCGTTGTGCAAGGTCGACTCATTTTTGCCGACTTGACCCGATGACACGGTTGTCATTGGGTTTAACATGACTACACGACACGGTCATCATGCAAAATTGACAATGCTTTGTTGGCTTGACCCCTGACACGGTCGTCATTGGGTTCAACCTGACTTCATCAACATGACTACACGACATAGTTATCGTGCAAAATTGACAATGTTTTGTTGGCTTGACCCCTGACACGGTCGTCATTGGGTTCAACCTGACTTCATCAACATGACTACACGACATAGTTATCGTGCATGGTCGACTTGACTACACGATACGGTCGTCGTACATGGTCAACTTCGTTTCATCGGCTTAACCCCACCTCATGGTTGTTGCTGGGGTTGACTCTTCTTTGTCAACTTAACTCTGCGACCTGCCTAGAACTGCTTAGTGTTATTTAAGATCACATTGATTTCATCGAATCGACTCCATGACATTGTCATTGTTCGAGGTTTGACTCGATTTCTTAACTTTGTGACCTGCAGGAGTAGACATACGAACGCCACGCTGGAGGTGAACATGATGTCAAAGGCAAAAACCACATGTTGCACAAAGAGGCAGAGTGAACATGTTGTAGGAGTTTCAGCACATAGTTTGTCGAAGTCGACAAGGCTATGCTACTAGAGATGTTGAGGGCACACTACTTGAGCCATGATGGGCACCTCGTACAGGCCGTAGAAGGTGCATAGCAAAGCCATAGAAGAATGCAAAGGACGCGTTGTCGAAGCTGAAAAAGAACTGCTGCAGGAGGCATTGGGCTATTGATGAGGCAGTGCATCTCATCTGTCTGACACGTACGCTAGCTCCTTGAATGATTTGCACAATACAAGCCAAGAAAGGAATTGTGAAGAAGTTTGATAGAAGCTCTAGATAGTCATCCTTTTGATTTAAGAACGTCTAGGCTACTTTTTGTTGTAGCCTTTAGCTCTATTTTCACTTGTAAATGTGAATACCCAGACGTCAATAAAGTGAATTTTTTTATTCGTGTCTCTATGCTTTGGCGACCCCTCAATATTTCTTGAGCTTGCGCCAATAATCAACCTTAAGACAATCATTGATATTTTTTTTTGGATGACCAAACCTTAACCAACGTGGTTAATATTGGCCATAATGCAATTCAGAGAAGAGCTTTTTTTTTTTTTATGAGGTGACTGAACCTCAACTAATGTAGTCAAGGCTGCCTACGTACCCTTGTGAGGGATCAAATCATTACGTAGTTCAAGATACAAGAGTTTCTTCTTTAGGCATAGTAGCGCTTCAGGAACTTCCCGTTGATAGGGCCAATCTGCAAGCCATCTTTGTCGACCAACATGTAGGCTCCGTTTGTGTATACTTCTTTAACGACGTAGGGGCCATCCCACTTAGGAAGAAATTTGTTTCCAGTTCTGTGAGTAACCACAATTGGTCTTCGCACTGCAAGGACTAAGTCCCCAACTTGAAATGAGCGTATACGGAGACGTTTGTTGAAAGACTTGGACATTCTAGCTTGGTAGCATTCAAGACGTTGCTGGGCGTCGAGCCTTCTTTCATCTAATGCCTCCAGCTCTTCAAGTCGTAATTTGGCATTTTCTTCACTTGTGAGCCCTTCCTGCACTGCCATTCTCAAAGATGGGATTTGGCGCTCCAGCGGGAGAACAGCTTCAACCCCGTATACCAGCGAGTAAGGAGTGGCTTGAGTTGGGGTTCGGTATGTTGTTCGGTACGCCCACAAAGCTTCGCCAATCTTCTCATGCCAGTCTCTCTTTGATTTGTCAACTATTTTCTTGAGGAGACTGCAGAGCGTTTTATTGAAGGCTTCAGCAAGCCCATTCGCTGCTGCATTGTAGGCAGAGGAGTTGTACTATTTGAAGCCAAACTTTTCGCAAAGTGCATCCATGGCCTTGTTGTAGAATGGCCTCCCATTATCAGTGATGATATAACGAGGCACGCCATACCTGAAGATGATGTTCCCGCGTATGAAGTTGACCACTGTCTCCTTTTTCACCTCACGAAATGGAGCAGCTTCAGCCCACTTGGAGAAGTAGTCAGTAGCAGCAAGGATGTATGCATGCCCACCAGACGACTTTGGTGTTAATGGCCCGACGACATCTAAGCCCCATGCGTCAAAGGGCCATGAGGCAATCGTGGGATGCAGCGGTTCCGGCGGCTGGTGAATGAAATTTGCATGGACCTAACATGCTTGACACCTCTTTGCATAGTTCATGCAATCCTTTACCATGGTAGGCCAGTAATAGCCCATCCTCTTGAGCTGGAAGTGGAGTTTTGGACCTGATTGGTGAGCACCGCACACTCCCGAGTGTGCCTCCTCCAGTGCCGTGGAGGCTTCATTGTCGCCAAGACACCTTAAGAAGATGTCGTCGAAAGATCGCCGATAAAGGGTGCCCTTGAAGTAGATGAATCGAGGTGCTCGACGCTTTATATCAGTTCTACGCCTAGGGTTGTCTAGCAACTTGCCGTATTCCAAGTAATCGATAAGAGGCTGCCGCCAATCTTCCTTATCGATTTCATAGACTGACGTTGCTCTACATTCATCATCATCTTGAGCATCGTCCACTGGAGGAACAACCCATCTTTGGCATATCGGGACCTTTACTTCTTCTCTCGTCAAAGTGAGGGCAGACGCCAAGCCAGCAATATTCTTTTCTACTGCCATCTCAAGTCCAAGAATAAGCGCTTGGTACTCGGCAACATTGTTTGAGCATCTTTCGGTGAGGCCAAAAGCATAAGGTAACACATCACCTTCTGGAGTGACAAAAACAACTCCTGCCCCTGCACCATGTCTGCTTGCTGCCCCATCGAAGTACATCCTCCAAGGCGGTGTCGGCTCAACGAGCATAACATCCTCGTCAGGTAAATCATCTGAGAAGTTCCAAGTATCGGGAATCGGATGGTCAGCAAGGAAGTCCGCAAGTGCTTGCCCTTTAATTGCCTTTTGAGGCACGTAGACAATTTCGAGCCCTTGCAACAACAATGCCCACTTACCTACTTGTCCTGAAAAGTCAGAGCGGGACATGATGTACTTGAGAGGGTTCACCCTTGAGATGAGTCGAACTGAATGCGCTTGGAAATAATGTCGCAGCTTTTGGACAGAGAAGATCAAGGCCGAACATATTTTCTCGATCGGCGTGTAATTAATTTCTGCCACAGCCAAGGTCCGACTCAGGTAATAAAGGGCACTCTCCTTCTTATCCTCATTTTCTTGTGCGAGGAGGACGCCCAAGGAACGTTCTTGAGCTGAAAGGTAGAGTATGAGTGGTCGACCCGGTATCGGAGCTTGTAAGACAGGTGGCTTAAGCAGATATTCCTTTATACATTGGAAAGCATTCTTGCAAGCATTGTCCCAAACGAACTCCACATCCTTCTTCATGAGTCGATTGAAGGGCTGACAGCGACCGGCAAGGTTGGAAATGAAACGACGAATGTATGCGAGCTTCCCTTGTAGGCTTTTGAGCTCGTGAAGGTTCCTTGGCTCTGGCATTTTTAAGATTGCATCAATCTTTGAAGGATCAATCTCGATTCCACGATGCCGAACGATAAACCCAAGAAACTTGCCAGATGTGACCCCGAATGCGCACTTCAAAGGGTTCATCTTGAGCCGGTAACGACGCAGACGATCGAACACTTTTCGAAGATCTGTTAAATGTTCTTCCCTTTTCTTGGACTTCCCAACCAAATCATCAACATAGCACTCAACCTGCTTGTGAAGCATATCATTGAATATTTTCTGCATCGCCCTTTGATATGTTGCCCCCGCATTTTTTAATCCAAACGGCATAACTTTGTAGCAGTAAATGCCTTTTGGAGTCCGAAATGCTGTTAGCTCTTCATCTTTTGGATCCATGCGGATTTGATTGTAACCAGACATCCCATCCATAAAGGACAGGGCTTCATGACCGGTCGTTGCGTCAACCATGATCTCCGTGATGGGTAACGGAAAGTCATCCTTAGGACAGGCATTATTGAGGTCACGAAAGTCCACACAGATGCGAATTTGGCCGTTCTTCTTTCTCACTGGCACGATGTTTGCAATCCAAGTGGGGTAGGGAACCTCTCGAATGAACCCTGCTTCAATCAACTTATCTACCTCAGCCGTTATTTGAGGTAGCAATTCGGGATGGTATCGCCTCTGTGCTTGTTTGATTGGTCGCACTCCATGTTTGACAGAGAGGCGATGTACTGCGACCTTTGGGTCCAACCCTGGCATCTGTTGGTACGACCATGCAAAGACATCCCTATACTCAGCCAAAAGTTTAACATAAGCCACTTCCTCTTCTGGACTTAGGCTTGCGCTGAGGAAGATTGGACGTCGTTCTTCCTCGGTCCCTAGGTTGACCTCTTTCAGCTCATCGACGGTGGCCTGCCCTCCTTCTTCCAAGGCATCTGGGGCTTCCTCTACTTCTGCCTCTTCAGTCTGGCCCTCATCAATATCTTGGATGGTGACATGACAAGATGACACTGCATCATCATCCATGACTTCACTACTTCCCTCGTTCGGTTTGGTCAGGACTACCATTCGGGTGTTTGCCCTCAATGTGTTGTCCACCGTCACTTCTAACTTCAAGCGCCTCTGCATCCTTGAAGGAATTATGCTGCGAAGATCCTTTGTTTCAACGAACAAAGGAGTTGCACTCTCTTTTTGTGCCGTCAGGGTCTCATCAATTTGACTAGTTTGCGACGAAGGTCCCAATCTTTGCTTAATTGACCTCCTTTTGTTCTCCTCAGGGACCTCTCCTAGTCTATCAAAGACTGATGATCTCTTAGGACGCTTGCCTAAACGATCGAACACGGAAGGCCGTGCAGATAAGACTGGCTCTGGCTCTGGATCTGGTTCTAGCTCATCTTCACCTTCTGCAGAGATATACTCTGTATAGGCCTTCCTTATAGGGAAGCGTATGGGTTCGGATGGAGTATAACCCAAACCAGCTCGCGAGCTTCCAACAGTATACCCCTGCTCTTTTAATGCAACCTGCGTCTTGGTCAACCCTTTCGTGCTGAATGTGCTGGTGCTTGTGTTAGACCTTGATAATGATTTCATATCTTGGTCATACCCAGCCTTTGCCAGTAGCTTGTAAGCATTGGGGTCGAATCCGTCTTGACGCTTTGTAGGTAGCGACCCTTGTATGGTGTGTGGTCCCTGCGCCGGCCGTCTGAACCCTTTCAAGGGAGGACTGGAAGATTTGATTGCTTCAATTTTTGTGATGGGCAGGTTCAGCCCTTCCAAGCCCTCAACCTTCAAATCATTGCTGCGTGTAAAGGGAGACTCGCCTTCCTTCCTCTGTCCCTTTGGGACATACCGCAAGACAAACATTGGCCTTTTTTCCTTGATGCCTAGCTCGTCTCCCTTCCCGGTGCTTGAGGAAGCATCAAATGTTGTTGCCTTCTTTGTCACTGGCTTTCCTTGTTTCAAGCCTTCAGCAACGTCAGGTTGTTGCAACTTTTCCTTAACTTTCGAAGGCGACACATGTTGAACCCATCCAGTCACTTTGCTTTTGATATAAAATTTTGCATCAGCAAAGTGAGCCTCAGCTTCTGTAATCGGCTTATCATCTGCAACAACTGTTTTCTGGTAGCCATCCTTGATGTACTTAAAGCACTGGTGGAGGGTGGATGGTACCACCTCATGTTCATGAATCCAGGGTCGACCTAGGAGCAAGTTATAGGTCGTCTTCGCGTCTATCACATGGAAGAGCGAACTTGACTCCATGTCATCTATCAACAAGTCAGCTTTCAATTTGCCGATAGCCCTTTGCCCCCCTTGGTTGAAGCCTTGGATCATCAACCGACTGTCTAGGAGTTCGTCAGCTGCCACTCCCAGATTCCCCATGACTTGAGCGGGCATGATGTTCACCGCAGAGCCTCCGTCTATCAATATCTGGTTCACTCGTTGTCCCCGGATATAGCCGGCTACAAAGAGTGGCCGATTGTGTGATTCGTCTCCCAGGACAAGGTCTTCATCAGTAAACGTGATTGCTTCAAGGCAATCTGCCTTGGGAGTAGGACGAGAGACGTCAGCCTCACTTTTCTCCTTGTCCTCTTCACCAATAGTTTGGTTGCAAGAGGATGAGGAAGTCATTGCGTCTCGCAGCTTCTTTGGAAGAAAGTCCCATAATGTAATTGGGACTCTCGCCTTCTGATGGAAAGGCTCTTCGATCTTAACAAGCGTTTTAAATGTTCCCTTGGAGGTCGGCTTCTTCTTTCTTTGAATTATTTTGGACCGAACCTTCGGTCCGTTGGCTGCCTTGCACGAAGCATGCTTTCGTGCCTTTTGAGGGATGACCGACTTTTGTGAGGCATGCCCTCGAGTGTTTCGTGACGAGTGTAGGGTGCGCTTCGAAGCTCTCTTCCGTCTTGTGACAAGGGTCCAACCCTCCTCATCTACCTCAACACGATCCGCAGCAGCATGTGTGGAAGGCCTCGTAGCTGTTGTTGTTACCACTGTAGTCACCATGCATCTTGTGGAACCCGAGACATGTAACGGGTAAGAATGAGCCGTCTCGATCGAGACGGGGTCAAAGCTTCCAAACCTGATGGTCCGTACAGGTGACACCTCAAGTTCTTCCAATGCAAAAACAACGTTGCTGGTGGTGGTGTCGTCATCAAACGCAATCTTTCCTTGACGTGTTAGGTCCATGATCTTTTCTTTCAGGACGAAGCACCTCTCTACTGGGTGGCTCACCAGGCGATGATACTGGCAGTAGTTTGGGTCGTTTGTACGACCCGCTTGTTGCGGACGCTTCATCGGGGGCAGCTCGATTAACTTCAACTCGAGCAAGTGCTCGAGCATACCTGCAACGTCGGAGTCTGGGAACGGGTATGTCTTGTTCTGCAACTCCTCCAGCGTAGGCTTCGTCTTTGCCTTCTGCTCAACGGGAGGAGCCTTCTCTTCTTTCTTCTTCTTCTTCCCGGAGATCTTAACCGGGGCAACAGCAGCAACAGTCAGAGCCTGCTTGCCATCCATCTTGGAAGAGGACTTGCCCCCCTTCTTCGCATCCTGGCGCTCCTTCGTCTTGCCAGGCTCGAGTACAGGTGGCCCTTGCACACCACTGGTCCTAATGCTCAGCTCCATGTCGTGTGCACGGGTTGCAAGTTCTTCAAACGTGTGGGGCTTGATCCCTTGCAGGATGTAGCGTAAGCCCCAGTGCATCCCTTGAATGCACATGTCGATGGCAGAAGCCTCGGACAAGCGGTCCCTACAGTTGAGGCTCAAGTTCCTCCACCTCTGTATGTAGTCCGTGACAGGCTCGTCCTTCAACTGGCGAGCGCTAGTGAGCTCGATCATGCTCACTGTGCGCTTAGTACTATAGAACCTGTTCAGAAATTCTCGCTCGAGCTGGTCCCAACTATCAATGGACCCAGGCTCGAGGTCAGTGTACCACTCGAACGCGTTGCCCTTCAATGAGCGAACGAACTGCTTCACTAGGAGGTCTCCCTCAGTTCCTGCGTTATTGCAAGTCTCGACGAAATGGGCAACATGTTGCCTTGGATTGCCCTTCCCGTCGAACTGTTGGAACTTCGGCGGTTGGTAGTTGGCAGGCATCCTCATCATGTCAATCCTGTGAGTGTAGGGCTTGACATATGCAGTCATTGAGGAGCTACTCACCTGTACTTGGCCCCTCAGGGCTTCTTTGATGATCTCCTGCAATTGATCTGTAGGGATGGAACCATCAGCACCGACACGCAGCGTCTTCATAGATGACGTTGCCGTTGTGACATCGGTGGTGACACCTGCAGTCTGTCCTTCTGTAGGAGCAGCCTGTGGAGTCTCCACCGAGGTCGGCGCTCTTGGGGCAACTGCAACAACTCCTGATGTGTGCACTTGCCTTGAGCCGTTGTTGTGTACTTGGCTTGATTCTTCCATGTTCTCAAGCCTATTCATCAAGTATGCGATCTGCGAATCGCGCTCCTGAATGGTCTTCATCAAGCCTTCCAGCGTCTTGGCCATGATGGAGACTTGCTCCTCGAGCGATGATGTGTTGGTCATCATCGCCGGCAGCACTCCTGTATTGCGTGAGCTCTCGGCATCAGTAGCCTGCATCCGAGGTGAAGGAGGAGCAGAGTCATCACTACTCTGCAGGTCTTCAATGTCGGTAGTGGCCTCCTCCTTTGCAGCAATTTGCTCCTCTTGCAGGAAATGTTGAGTCAGCAGTTGCTCAACAAGAGCGGGCACATTGATGTCAACTCCTTGCCCTGTTGGGGTTGACGAGGCACTGGGGATGCTAGACCCGAAGACAGGGTTGGTCTTCATCGTCACCCCACCATGTGCAGCTGCCTCCCTAGCACTGCTCCTAGTGTGGACCCTTTGTTGGGTCTCCAGGTTGCGATCCACAGCGGCATCATCAGCACGGCTCTTGTCCTTCATGTCAACAATGGTGAACTTCCTTGGCGCCATAGCAGCTTGCGAACTTGAGGTCTTGAAAGAGAGATGAGAGGTAGAGAATGTCCCACCGGGCGTGCCAGAAATTTGTGCACGGCAAATTTCGAGTCCGAAATTACGTAGACAGGAAAAATGAGTGACAAATTGTTCTTTGTATTGATTTGGGGGTACAATTCTCTAATAAGAGCCTTGCAAGTAACGAGCAGGAAAATCCTCTGATTCTCTTTCTTGGGCTTGGTCTCGAACAAGGGCTTGGGCTTGTATGGCTTGATCTTGCACGAGCGCTGGTTGTGGAGTTACTGGAGGCCTATGGGCTTGATCCAACGAATTCGCTTTTGAGTCTCGAACGAGGGCTGGAGCAGCTTGATCTCGGTCGAGGTGGAATCACCGGGGCTTGTGGGCTTAATCCGGGGAGTCCGATTTGTAGTCTCGAGCAAGGGCTTGAGCAGCGTGATCTCGGTCGAGACGGAGTCACCGGGGCTTGTAGGCTTGATCTGGTGAATCCTTGTGAAGTCTTCCGAATGTCTTCAAGTCGGCAGAGCTTCGAGAGTTCTGAAGAGTCTGGAGTTCTGCAGAGTTTCTTCAGATCAATTCTCCGTCCCCATTTATGAAGAGGAGCTCTCTATTTATAGAGGAAAGAAATTTATGTGTCAATCCCCGTACTTGAATCTGATTGGTCGATCAAAATAGATCTTGACCGTCCATCTTGATTTTATGGATAATTATCTGATTTTATTTGTAGATAATATCCATTTGTGAAGATATTACGTAATCTCCCAGATTCTTGTAGATAATACCCGTTTTTTATTTTAGATAATATCTACTAAATGGAGATATTTGTATTCTTCAAATTTCCTGTTGATATAATATCATGTATTTATTTATACAAGATATTATTATACACATTATCTGAAATTGTATTTCTTTATTCCAAATAACATCCACTGCACCGGTTAACCACAGATATTTTACTGTAGATCACCGATTATTTTCCGATGACACTTGTCGTGTGTTTAAGCATCAAGAAAATTATGAACTTTAATTTATCCGACATATTAATACCACATTTAACTGGATATTTAATATATCGGATAAGTGGGGTGGCCATTCGTGATTGGCTGCAATTTTTCGAGCTCTACAATGTTCACCTAAAAATTTCTCATAAATGCCCCGACTGGTTTAGGCCGGACTATTAAGCTTACCGGCCCGGTCCGGGTCCGCTCCAACCAATTCATGAACCGACCCGATTAACATCACTCATTTTGGACTATAATCCCGAACTTTGACTTCCCCCATAGGTTTAAGGGGGCCGCCAAGATCCATCAGAATCACATCTAAAGTGGGCTTTGGACCCATCAGCAACCATGAGCATATCCTCCCGAACATGGGCTGAGAACAAAGTTGGGCTGTTAAATGGACTTAATTCAATAAATTACTGATAAAATTATTCTGGTTTTAATGCAGTGATACAAGACTCAAACTCATATCCAAGAGGTTCTTAACGCGATCATCACCGTACGAGTTATGTGTCCTTTATTTCCCATTATTTTTTTCCTTATATTCGGCTTATGGGCAACTCTTATCATTGAAAAAATTAAAAATAAAATAAAACTATCCTGATTAAAAGTAATTACAGTAATCACTAAGGTGCATGATATCCATTTATTTATCTATTAGAATTTTAATTGGCATTCTTGATCAAAATTGCACTTACTCTCAAGCAAAACTAGACGTGAAACTGTGTTACACACCGTATACATTATATAAAAGATAAAAATAATTAATCACAAATTGATACATAGCGAATAAATATAATTAATATAAATAAAAAGAAATAAGTGAAGAGAAAGGAAAAAGAAAAAGGTAAGGAGAAAGAATAAATGAGAAGAAGTATTGGAAGAGGAAGAATGTGAGTGTACAATTGTACTTATTTGATTTACTCTTTGACCCCATTTTGATTTCAAATTTAAGGGTTACTAAAATTTAATTATTATACACAAAAAGCAAGTATGAAAAGTTCAAAAAGTGACACCAAATAGGTGGTGGATCTGCTTAAAGTAGCAATAGATTATTTGCCTAGCTATTGTGCGAGTGCTCCAATTTACGTCTTGGTTTTTTAATCATGCACATCCCTATTGGACGTATGGTGCTAAAGTTTTGACACCTCTTCCTCTGAAATAAAGGTCTCGGGATTTTGATTTTTATATATGAAAAAAATTTACTCTGGGAGAGTCTCGTCATTTACGTACCGACCTAACTGGCTGACTTGAACTAGGTTGGTTAGGACCCGTCGTACTTTTATAAATTCAAGCACAGTTTCAGGATGATCGCACACGATTGAAGAAGTGGTATCGAGTCGGAAAGGTTGTAAATGGATATTTTGACTTGACGAGAGACTTCACAGCGAGCGAGCAATATTCCCCCACGTGATGGATCTAACTTAAAAATGCAAATTGAAAGAAGACGTTTGAGCGATTGCGAATGATGTCCACCGCCTCCTTTGGCTTTAGCTATAGTCCTCTTTTCCCTGCAGCCACCATGGATGACTGTTGCATTATAGACTCATAATGCATTGCTTCGAGAAGAATTTTTCATTATTATTCAGCCAAAAAAAAAAAGATAAACAGAGAGAGAGAGAGAAAGAGAAGAATTTCTCATTAAAATAGGACAGAGAAGGTTGGGTGGAACCTAAAACGTTATTATTAAATTTAACGAACTATGTATTAACACTTTACATATATATATATATATATATATGCATGTGCTACGTTTAGTTGAGTCAAACTTTGTGTAAGGGTCGAAATCACTCAATTATTTTGCTTGATGAAGCAACCGCAGCTTTAATTGTCACGGGGAGCTTCCTTCTAGTTTCTAGAAGGTCACCTTCCCACCAAACTTGGATTTGGTCTGAATACCGGTATTCGGAAGTTCAATGGGTCGTAATTGATCCAGTCCGAGCCGGGAAGGCTCACGAGGGAATGAAATTCTCCCAAGGTAAATTTTTTCCATTCACAAGACTCAGACATGAGACATTGCTTAGAGGGAAGAGGTGCCATACCACATCGACCAATTCACTTTGGTTACTCACATAGATTCGCTGTGGTGATTCGATATCTCTTTCACTTACCCCTTGCTTGGATGGAGATTAAAGGGAGAGAAGGAAAAGGGTGGAAAATTTTAACCTTATTTTCATGTGCATAGTAAAGGGATGGGAAGGGAAGGGAATGGATATGAAATATTTTTAGTCAATTGAATATATTATCCTTCAGTAAAAGCTTGTTAACAAAAAAGAGAGGGATAAATTAGTCATTTAGTTATTTTACCTCCATTCAACCACAATTCGAAGGTTAAAAAAAATGAACGATAGGAGGGAAGTGGAGTTAAATCCCCTCCCCCTAAAAAATTAAATCTAAATTGAGTGAAAAATTCACCTCCTTTAACCTTGCTTGAATAAAGGAGTTAAATAAGGTCTTAGATAGAGAAAATTCATAATTTAGAGAGTTTTACTTTTTAATACGTTGATTGAGTTTAAATATGAGTCCATTGGAAGGAGGTGGTGGTGAGCATATCTCACTGACGCTCTGTATTTGCCCTTTATCATAATGAGAGTGTCTTGTATATAACGGTATTACTATGTGATAGTGCTTATGTAGTGACACCAATCAGTAAGATCAAACCAATTCTTTAGAAATTTTTTTTAATAAAATTTAAAAGAAAAAAATAATCTTAAAAATGACTTAATTTTACTAGTTAGAGTCACCGCATGTACACTATCATGCAATGACACTGTTACATACAAAACTTTCTCCGACATGGTAGGCCTGACTTCCAACAAAGGACAAGAACATTCATTCAACTTGTCTCCAAAAAATGGCGGTTTGTTCACTGCATGATGCCCAAGAGTGGATGTTCCGAAATTTTCTGTTGACATGTAACGATCAAACGTTGAATTGTTAATTGATAAGGAAAAATTGTATCAGTGGCACATAATCATTGCCGGGTGTTTCATCGTGGCACAATATCTTTTTTTTTTTTTCGTTACACTTGACTATGAAATCTTTTAAACTTGTTTCATGCTGATACAAAATATTCGACTTTTGATCGATATTGTTAATGGCAACCGACGAGGTAAAGTAACGTGGGAGTGGACTCATAGCCATGATTTCGCTGAGGTATCACATAAAATAATTTAAAATTTTTAATATATATATATATATATGAATTTTATAAAATAATAATAATAATAAAAAAAGTGGAAAGAAGACCGACCAGGGGAGACCGGTGGGGCTCCTTGACGGCCACATCCTCCTTTGGCAAGGTTAAAAATCGGTGTAACAAGGCATGGATGTTATCCTGTGAATCTACAACATATCGAGTTCGGATGTGGAATTCCGCTCGTGCTAAAAAAAAAAAAAGAATCCTTAAATATAAAAGAATCGAATATCAAAATTTGGGCTTGCATGGATTTGGCAGGGCGGAGAAAGAAGAGTAGCTTTGAATTTGTAAGTGGAAAAGCGAGGCATATCGATCGCCACTATTACTACTCCATCTTTTATTTACAAAAAACTATTAGAAATGAGATTCACAGGGTTATGGGAAAGATAAGTAAAATCTCGTGTTTAATTATTGTAAATGAAGATAATTCAGATTGAAATAGTTTTACCCTGTAGTAGGTCCTCCTGACTCAAACTGAAATAGTCACGACCTGTTAAACTTTTAGATACTAGTATGTAAAACGGTCGTACTAAATCCCTTTCTCAAATAAGCACATTCCATGTGTGCCCAATTCTATAACATTCACGATAAGAAATTTTCAGTGGCTAAGGGATAATAGATAGGTGGCTGTAAATGAAGCCTGACAGTATTTGATAATGATAATGACAACCACCAACCAAAAATTAAGAATGAATTATGCTAAAGAAAGAAAAAATCGCACCTCTCCCCGAAAACTGAGAAGATAAAGTGCTTGCACGGTTTTTTTTTCCTTTTTCCCCGAGCGGAAAGTGGGCATAACGAGTAGGCATGTGAGCTTAGAAAGACTAGAAGGAAGATGAGATAAAAGGAATACGAGAAATCTCACAAGTGATATTTAATCCATGATCTTTAGGTTATAAGGTAAGAGCAGTACTAACTGTATTATGTCATCTTTCTCAAGTAAAAAGTACTTTAATATTAGGCATTTTTCTGATGTGCAAGAGGACCCATAAATTTAAAAGGGTTAGAATAAAGAGGAGACAAAAATGATACGAAAAGTCTCTTTGGTGAGATCCAACTTAAGACCTCTAGTTTATAGGACGAGACTGTTTCTCAATGGTAGGCATCTTAGAAACCAACCTTTTGTCTAATGTTAAGGAAGATACTATCTTCCACATGTCTGAGCTTAGCTTTTATTAGCGAAATTTCTCGTGTCCATTTATTTCCTATTCTTTCTATTCTCTTTTAGGCTTATATATTTTATAAGCCTATTGTGTGCCTCTTCATACATTGGAGGAAAAAAAAGACGAGAGAGTGAGATGGGAAAGGGGATTTGATACAATGTTAATGCCTTCGACTTGAGGTCGAGAGGTCTCATGTCCAATTCTTATAAGTGAGACTCCCTTAGCTCATTTATTAATTCTCCCTCTTAGGCTTATATGTTTTCTTTATACACCGAAAAAGTAAATAGTGAATGAGAGAGCTTCTGCACTTCTTTTATCTAATTACCGGAAAGCATCTGAAATTGTTCCTTAAAACTTACTTAAATGTCAAAATTCTATTATGAAAAATAAAAACTCTGTTTATCCACTCATCTTCTTCCCCATAAACTATGTATGGTATTGAGAATTACATGTTTTTTTTTAATAAAGAGAATTACACATTGTATTTAGTAATATCACATTTAATTCTTTCCTAATAAAAGCAGATTCCATCAACCAATCATATGATTTTATCCGCCATCATCCTATCCATTACTCCATGCAAGCACAACACAATAAGGAAGGACAACACATTGAGGTTGGATTGAAAGACTGAAAATCATGGTGTCGATAATCTCTTGGTGAGAACAACCGCAAGTTGATCACCTAAGTCAATAAACCTTATGTGTAGTTTTTGTTTAGTATATCCTAATCAACATTAGAGAAACCATGTAGAGTCATATGTAATACTTGGCCGAGTAAGTACCAAATATTGTAGGAAACCTACCACCTGCAATAGAGTCATGGATTAGGAAACGGATCACCATCATACAAGGACAGTTGGGAACCAGAAGTGAATAGTAAAGGGGGTGATTTACAATCAAGTATGGACATCCCATGAAGAATATCGTGGATATGCTTAAGATGAATTAAATAAAGACTGTTGATACTTGGTTGAATTTCAATGCAGAGAAAACAATGGAGGGGTTCAAGATATTTCATGGAAGTGCATATAACGGTATCTATAAGGCACACATAACCATGACACGCTACTTCATTATTCCTCAAATCTAGAGATAATAGCATACACCGATGCTGATTGGACATTCTATCCTAGCAGCCAATGATGAACAGCTATGGGATGTGTGATGTCTTCGGCTCAAATCTCATATCTTTGCATTCTAAGAAACAAGCTACTGAACACTAGCATATGATGCATTTGAGTCACTTTGACATCGACAATATGCTATTGATATCGAACATATTGCTCAAGGTGACCCTTTGGTTCGATACATTCCTTGATCGTTTTCATCTTTCGAGATATAATCCCACATTAAAGAATTAATGAGCTGAAACGTGGTTTATAAAAGAGCGGGTACCGTCAATCTATTGGTTTAAGTTTTTAGGTTAGACATGAGCCAAACCTCATATGGGTCAGGTGGATATTTCATATATTATTAGAATGGGCATCCTAAACTCACTCCACGTTAAGTCTGAGTGTGGAGTTCGTGGCCTGTAAGCCCGAGATTTGAAGAAAAATGCCTGACTCGAAACCAACCGTTAGTTTAATTTTTTGGGTTAGACATGTGCTCAACCCGAGGTGGATATTTTACACGATTGGATGACATTCTTAGAAGAATGCCTTAGTCACAACTTTTCAAACGAATCGTCATAATCTGTCAATGCCTGCACTCAACATATTGATAGGGCATGTATAGTGTACATTTTTATACGGTAATTATGAATATATTTTTGTACTTTTTATTGTTAAATTTCACAATCGATAATATAATAAAATAATAATGAGTTTATAAGACAATTATGTATCATCATCTAATAACTTAGACTTTTGGGTGAAATCATGCTCAACCTCTTATAAGACTCATTATCAATTAACAATATAATATATGAGCACTTGACCACATCGATCTTTGACATAAAACCGGACCCATCTCCGATAGTCTCTCATTGACATAAGCTCATAAACCTGACAGTTTCCTCCCGCTCAAGATGACTAGTTCGCCAATGGTCCGCTCACAATAATATAATTCAACATTTGTAATCTACACATTGACCTTTTTTTTTATAAGTAAATAATCCGAATTGACCTGCTTGTATATATATGCAAGAGGAGATCACCCACCATACGTATCTTCACTATTTCATCCAAACACATTCTCAATAGAATGTTACAAATAACGGATGTTAGCTCACCTTGGAAGCTTGGAATACATAAACATCAAGAGCTAACTTTCATTGATGTCTGCAAATATTTGGACACCTTTATGGTTGTATCAATTTTTCCTTGATGTAAGATTTCGGGTTCGAGTATTGTGAATGGTAAGAATTTAACTTGGGAGAGTTTTATCTCTCAGTGGGTCATTCTACCTCGAACTGGATTAGTTAGGACATGTTGGACTCCTAGATACTCATGATTCAGACAAAAAAAAAGAACGTAATAAATATATGTTAAATTTAACTACCGAAAAAGAGATGGAACAATAACACATAATATTAATTAGCAAAACCAATGAAAATTTTATTATTTCGACTGTTTCGTGCACGAAACATTGAACTCAAAGCTTGAGAGTAAACCAATCAAATGCAGGACACCACCTCAAAAATGATGCACGAATGCAAACAGGGACAATTTCGATGGGTTTATTAGCCCATAACCCATCTAAATCCATTTTGACCTTACTCATTCCTCCAATTGTATGACACAATTTCACTTTCAAAATCAAAATATCATTTTTCCAATACTGTGAAATAGTTAAAGCAATAAAAATAATAAAAAAATTTCAAAAACAAAAATAGATAATACTTGGGTGACTATTGTCTATATTCTTAATATATTAAAACATGATTACAATCCTCTTAATCATTCGCGGACAACTCCTTAGCCCTCCGCTAAACTGTTTCATCTGAAGTTTTATTTTTTATTTTTTTTTTATTTTTAACTCTTCTATGTGCTATGGATCCCGGTCCCACGGACCCTCCACGTTTTCATCCTTCGCTTTTTATTTACCTTTCCTTTTTTATTTTTATTTTCTGCATGATGGTGAATAGAATATACAATGATATGAAGAGTAAAGATATTTCTTGCAATTTATAAATATTTATATTCTTAATAACATATATTTTACTGCAAAACGGGGGTTTTACATTAGTATTAAAAGTATAAAGTAATAAAGTCGTATACAGATGCATTACACGTAAATGCCAGAAGAATTATGTCATGACAGAGCGACTTATAAGTAAAATCCGGATCCCTGTACGAGTTCAGTTCCCATGACTCAAATCTGACCGGAACCATGTATGAGACGGATCAAACCCGGCCCAAATTGATCGAATTATGACGTACTGCATCGGGCCGGGTCAAATTACTTTCGAAAACCACCTCCCCCTGACCAAACACCTCCCCCGTATTGACCGCAAATTAATAATTAATAAAAACCCTCACGCAGAGAACAGATAAAAATTTTCTCAGACAATATTATCTCATTATGTTATATAAAAAAATATTAATTAGATCAAATTGGTACTAATCATAAATACAATTACTTTAACTATAACAAATATGAAAATTTTAATTTTTTTCTCATCAATATCTTATAAGACTTTTTTTTTTCGAAAACAACAATCATTAATTTTGTTTCCTTTTCTGGCTTCTGGGCTATTCCAGTTTCTACTCAATTAGTTAATTATTATTTCCTGCATACGTTTAGATTCGTCGTTAATAAGTTAGAACTATAATGAATTGAGAAAGTATTGTATGTCACAGGGTACAATGTTATCGCTACTGTGAGGTGTTATAAAACTAATAACACGAACCAGTTATATCAGTAGAATTATGAGATAAAATTTATGGGACAATACATAAATTTAAATCCCATATAAAATTTTTAAAAATTTAAAAAAATTCTGAATATCTTAAAAACTCTAAAACACTCGGACTCTATGATATTCAGTGTCTTTTCCACTTCTTTTAATTGACATTGATTTGTTAGGATTTGGTAAGGTTTTATATAGATTCTTAGGTTTTATAATTTTTAAGAAAGATTTAAATTTATGTTTTATTATTTAAATTCTCTTAGAGAAATCAATCGGCATGACTGATTATTATTAACTTATGACGTAATAATAGTTACCACGTGCGATATGATATTAAGACTTTTTTCTTAGGATTCACATATTTTCTTAATTAAATGCAATTTCACTCAGTTTAATTAAAAAATTCCGGAAAGGGGGTTCTTTGAATGTCTTTTCCACTATTAACCTTCTTTAGACAAGCGTTTACTTCTCAAGCGACTAACAGGACCGAATGGCAAAACCGTGAATAATGTCACCCCGAGCGCTGATTTGAATTCCGCCTCCTGCTCAAATACGGAAACGCGAAACCCCCCACCCTCCTCCTTACGTTTGTGAAGAGCTCCACTTCCCCTGTCCTCCTCCTCTCGCCGGAGACCCAGTTCAGTCCTCCGGCCGTCCGTCCGGAGAACCTTCTCGCCGTGCCGTCGCCCTTTGGTTCGATCTAGGCGGTGGATAGGAGGATTTGAGTTATGGGATCGGAGCTTTTCTACCGGGGCCACGACGCGCAGCCCGTGCCGGACTCGTACTCGCCGAAGCCCGACAAGCCGCTGCTGTGGATGACACGCCCAATCCGCTACATGCTCCGGGAGCAGCGCCTTCTCTTCGTCCTCGTCGGCATTGCGATCACCACCGTGTTCTTCTCCGTCCTCCCCTCCAAGTCGGTTACCAGGGGGGGCTACGGCTCCGCCGGCGGATCCGGATCCCGGTACACGTTCGACGCAGTGCCGTACAACGCGCTGAGCCGGCTGGAGGAGTATCAGCACAGGGCAGCGTACCAGCACCAGATGCTGGGCTCGGGGGCCGGGAAGGTGCCGCTGGGGCTGAAGAGGAAGGGGCTGAGAATCGTGGTGACCGGAGGAGCCGGGTTCGTGGGGTCCCACCTGGTGGACAGGCTGATTCAGAGAGGAGACAGCGTCATCGTGGTGGATAACTTCTTCACGGGGAGGAAGGAGAACGTGATGCACCACTTTGGGAACCCAAGGTTCGAGCTCATCCGCCACGATGTCGTCGAGCCAATCCTCCTGGAGGTTGATCAGATCTACCACCTCGCCTGCCCCGCCTCCCCCGTTCATTACAAGTTCAACCCCGTCAAGACCATCATATCCTTTTCTTAATCTATCCGACCCCATTAAGAATCTGATCGAATTCCGTCCTTTCCGTTTGACTTGATTGGTTTGATTTTGAAATTGGGACTGTGGGACTCCTTAATTGTTTGATGATTACAAGACGAACGTGGTGGGAACCCTGAACATGCTGGGACTGGCGAAGAGGGTCGGGGCCAGATTCTTGCTGACCAGCACAAGCGAGGTATACGGTGATCCCCTGCAGCACCCTCAGGTCGAGACTTACTGGGGAAATGTCAATCCGATCGGTAAGCAGCCACCCCGCCGCCTCCCCCCCCCCCCCCCCCCCCCCTCTTCTCTCAAGCCCCTTCTCTCACTCCGTCGATTCACCGCCGGCGACCCGGAAATTCTCCGATGGCTCCTGGTCCCCGCCCAGCAGCCTTGCTTCAGGAATTTGGTCTTAGCATTGACATCTTCTGATCCGTACGAAAATGGCCATTCACAGAGTCTGAACGGACGGATTAACGATGCATGGTCCTCTTTTAATCGAATTCGACTGGTTTTTTTTCCTCGATACCATGTCGGAGATCTATGATTTTGAAACCGCTCCCGATTAAACAAAGCAAATTTCTGATGCCCCACGTTAGCTGGGAGTGGGGACAATTCGATGCGATCACTTCATTTCACGCCTGTCACGTTTCGTCGTACGGAATGCTGCATTCAGTCATTGCCCTGGGCCGAGTTGCAGTGTTCTAATGAACCTTCCATGTACTATAGTCTGTTATTGACCGTCGGGGCACCCATTCCGACGCCAGTTGCAGGCGAGATCTGATCGGAAGAGTCCGGCGGGCTCGTTGACCGAGTCATGCATAATGTGAACGGTCCAATCCAATGGTGGCAAGTCTCAGGCTCATGGTCTTGGCTGTAGGCGTGGTTGCACGGGATAGAATGGTTGTTTTACTCTTTTCTGATTCTGACGGAGCCTGTCCCATCTGGGATCGGGTTTGGTGGGCGTCCTTACAGGTGTCAGGAGTTGTTATGACGAGGGAAAGCGTACGGCGGAAACGTTGACCATGGATTACCACCGAGGCGCCGGCGTTGAGGTTAATTTCCTCTCCTTCTGTAAATAATTTGTTGTTTCTTTTTCATTTTTTTTTATTTTGAATTCCAAGTAATTTGTTGCAATGGGATCCTTTTACTGTAAACTAATCGAAATCGAATTACTTGTTATATTTTATGATTGATGTCTGTCCGTGTGGGGCTGCAGGTTAGGATTGCAAGGATCTTCAACACTTACGGCCCTCGCATGTGCATCGATGATGGCCGTGTCGTCAGTAATTTCGTTGCTCAGGTAAATTTCTTACTTCCCGATTTTGCCGTTTTCCGAATTAATTATTTTGGTGAAAAATCTTCGCAAAGATTGAATATTTCTCCTCTTTAGCAAAGGGGTATCAAGATTTCATAAAGAACGTACCGAGGGGGAGTTCGGTTTGAGTAATGTTAGATTAGATTATGGAGAAGTTTTCATTTACAATAAAATTTCCTCGTGGCGATATGTCAAAATGCAAGACTGTTCTATCCGGGTAAATGTAGAATTGATTGTAAAGTTAGTTGTAGTCCAAGAATTTCACATGATCTGAACGTAAAACTTTACCAATCACATCGTAAATTTTATATTACAATAAATTTTGTCACCAGACACTGTAATCAAACTGTACAGCACCTGAATCAAAATGGGTCTTCCTTCTTGGAAGAATAGTTACAAAAATGAGAGTTTCACTCTGTTGCAATGTTGTTGATGAGGAACAATTAATTTACTTTGGGGGTTAACGGTGGGAAATTATTTATGATTGAATAATTGAGAATGCGTGGGCAAATGGTGCAGGCACTGAGGAAGGAACCCATGACTGTATATGGTGATGGGAAGCAGACAAGGAGTTTCCAGTACGTTTCTGACTTGGTAAGAAGTTCATCTCTTGACTTATTTACTGCACAAAGAATTACATAATGAATTCAGAAACATTGTCATATAATCATAACCTTAACCTGCAACATTGTACTTATTTGCCAGTAACCTCCTCCTCTGTTCCCAGTACAAACACTAAAAAATCTACACTTTGATGACATCTGAGGAGACAGGTCATCTTCGATGTTAAACTCCTGTCCTGACGATAGACATCTTCTTCTTATCGTTTAAATTTCAGAACGTTTGCTTCTCTTCTTCCATTATTGTGGGGCAGATGGTGACACATAAGAAGTGTCCTTTGTTTCCGTATTTTCTGCCTATTAGTTGAGACCCAGAAGCACAGGGGATGGTGGAGAAAGTAATAGATATATTACGTGATAGCATTTATTTACTGTTTCAAACTAATGAAATTAAAATATTTCTTGGGCATTTCTAGAGTTTTTATGAAATAATCTTAAAATTACTGAATGGTTCATGACATCATATAAATACTGTCACGTGATATATCTATTACCCAGAAAACTCTTGCGATGGTGATATTTTTGAGAAAAAGCTATGTTCCAATTTGGACACAACAAACCTTAAGTGCTGCAAATGTTAGTTGACCGACTAACCAAATCCGTCCTTCCTTTAGAAGCATATAGAAAGGTTCTCCTAGAAGTCTGTTGCACTTTTCACCGAGGTACGGGCTTTGTGGACATGCCTGTGGTTTTCGTTAGGTGTAAGTCTAACAGTGTTATTATGCCAATTCTACTGCAGTCTAAATGAACATGCTTGTGGTCTCGTTGGGTTTAAAATTTTGCAGGTTGAGGGTCTGATGCGTTTGATGGAAGGGGAACACGTGGGACCTTTCAATCTTGGGAATCCAGGCGAATTCACAATGCTTGAACTTGCTGAGGTCAGTCACCTATGCACCCTTCTCTCATGTGCTCAGAGACATAGGTTCGATTACAGACCTGAAAATTTCATATACCTGAAAAAATTCACTGTTGTTGATGTATCCCCCTTCTGTAGTAATGTCACTGGAAATGGGCATACTAATTAACAAACCGATAACGATGCCATAAAACAGAGGTTTAGCCCTACAGTAATCTGTGTGATTCATATTTCCATCCCGGAGCTCTTCCGACCTTGAGCTTGAAATGCAAATTTGGCCTCAAAAACTAACCTGAATTGAATCAATCGATGCTACAAATTTGTTGAGGCCTCAAGAGTGTCTTTTACAGGTGGTTAAAGAGACCATTGACCCGAATGCGAAGATCGAGTTCAGGCCCAACACAGAGGATGACCCGCACAAGAGGAAACCCGATATCACAAGGGCCAAGGAGCTACTGGGGTGGGAGCCCAAGGTGTCACTGCGCAAGGGTCTTCCTCTCATGGTCACAGACTTCAGGCAGCGCATCTTCGGGGACCACAAGGAAGGCAGCTCAACTACTACATCGTCGTCATCGTCTTAGGCTGCCCAGAAAAGAACATTGATGAGCTATTAATAGAGATGCTTAGCCATGCCCCCACTGCTTCTTATTTTGGTTTCTAATTTACCATCTTTTGTAGTTTCTGATGTTCATTTCTATCCCCTGCGAATCAAATAGATGATTAAGCGCTCTTCGGACTATTTTATATTCTTTTGAGTGCAATGTCTGGCATTGCAGTAAAAGCTCTCTGAATAGATATGATTTTGCTGCTGCTTCTTCTTCTTCATACATGTACTCGGATGGATTTAGAAAATTTGTTCATATTGAAATTCCATGGAAGAGTAACGTAATAAATTCAGGAGTAAAATACGATAAAATTAAGTGAAATATATATCATATCTTACGGATTTTCTAACTTCAGGGGATGCTTCCCCAATCTCCCAAAATCCACATCCCTGCATGCACTAGTCTCTGAAACTAAATAAATATACGCTGTCTTCCTATCCATGCAGAGATCTGCATCGGTGAAAGTTGTATTACATGCACAAGAGTCTGTCTACTTGAGATATTATCGGGACGATTCTGTAAATTGAGTGGTAAAATTTAAAGTGAAGAGTAAAATACTAAGATGAAAATTCATGAGGTTGGAGTTTCAACTCTCTCCTCAAGCGCGTATCTCTTGGTAAGGCCATCCGCACGTGTATTTTGCACATGGACTTACCTGGATATATGAGCTTGTGAAGGTGGTCATGGTCCGAAGAGAATGAACTCTTCATTATTAAAAAAATAGTAGGATGAAGGTATATGTGATAAGATAAATTCAATAAAATAGTGATAAAAATTTATATAATGTTTTACAATATCTCCCAAGGCAAGGGAGAATTGCACCTTAGTATTTCTTAAATACGTCTCTGATCATTAGAGTTACGGACTAGAGCTGAAAGCGGTCGGGTGTGGTGGTTCTTTGAGTAGATGTTTGGGGTTCGATATTTTGGGTCGATTTTTTCAAGTCTAAAAGGTCGTACCAGGAACCATTTAATACAATAAAACCAATTGCAAGCAGTATAATTTTCTTGATTTATTTTTTCGAGTTTTTATTCTCAATATAATAACAAATTAAATATAAAAATAACAAAGTAAAATTCCCTATAACAAACGAGGATTACTAATTGTAAATATTTCAATGTATTAATAAGCTAAAATAACATCAACATGAGCTAAAGTTCAAGTCCAAGAACGTAAAAAATATATTAAAATGCAACAAGATAAATTACTTTGTATGATATTCTATTTTTATATAATATCAGTCTGTCATTGACGTCACTGGATTCTTCGAGTTGGGACTGAAAATTTTCTGATTGACTTTTTCTACATCTTCAAATCCACCCAAAATCTATATATGGCCCCTATAAAGTCGGGATTTTTCCCGTCGAGTTCGATCGATCTTTGAGATTTCCGATTTTTCATTTACACCAAAATTTCCTTCACGTTTCCTCTCCTCCAATTCATACCGAAGATTTTCCGGAAACGTTCTTCTCCACAACGAATGTCCGTTGCCGCTCGACGTAATTCAACGGTCCGCTTGGGCTCAGGTAGAGAGAATCAGAATGCCTGCATCTTCTACAGTTCGGGAGGCACTCCGAAATCCTCCCTCCGAAGCCCCACTTCCATGCTCCGACAAGCGAACCTCGTGGACATGAGGGCAGATTGCCTGTACGAGGAATCTTTGATTCCGTCCAGAGATCTGATGAGGAACATTCACTTTTGACTTTACCCAAGTAAGGAGAGGAACATTCACTTTGCGCCCAACAATTATACTTTACCTAGGAATGGCAAAAGGCTGGTGCAGATCGGGTATTTGAAGACCCGAACCTACCCGCAGCATTCATGGGTCAGTCCATGTTACAAGAAAAATAATACATATATGTAAAAATGTAATATAAATTTAAGAATAATCAGAATTTACTTACTTTTAATAAAATAGTGTGACTATTATCTAATTTATTAAGATAAAAAATGCACATTATTTAAATAAAATTAATTTTTAAATTGTAATAATATAATATAACGTGATAGGAGAGGTTGGGACGGGGCAGAAGACGGAGGACGGATCCAAACCCACCCACGGATCGAGTCAGCCCAGACCCAAATCAGGTCAGAATTGCCATCCCTATGTTTTACCAATTACCCCGTTGGTGAGGTTACGGATCTCCCCTTGGGAAGTTTTAGAGACAGCAAAAATGTTGTCGTGAAGATTGGGATGTTTCGACATCATTTGTTAACAATGTCTACGCTAAAGGGCAGAGTTTCATTACCCGTGTTTGTCCGTGACCACGACTACGAGTTTAGGATCACGACCACACTTGTCTTTTCGTCAGCTTACCGGTGAGATATGCTATTCAAAATTGTCCTCTTAAAGGAAAAGATGATCAGGTATTGTAAATATGTGCATTAAGGTGATATTTTGCACAAGTGACATTGAAATTACACTTTCTTTATAATCACCAAATGCAGTGGTTTACAGGTCAAAATCTTACTCTCGTAAGATTTGATGAGATTTAGATCCCGGTTTCAAAATCTTACCCCAAACATTATTGCTAGAATATACTCTTGAACTTGGACTCTGGAGGCCAAAAAAAAGGGACCCTGGCAGATAATGATTTCTTGGATTATACTAGGATTTGGTAGTGTTATGCGGACGGGGCTAGTTTTGGTGTTGATTGCTTAGTTTGTCTGACAGGTTCATGGTTAAATGTGAAAGCCCGGACATTACGTAACGGGATGGTTAAGTCATAACTGCTGTCCTCTTTACTTAGCAATTTCCACTTTCATTGTAGCAAGATGGCAGGGGTGCTTGGGACCGACTGCTGTCACCATCCTCTTTACTTAGCAATTTCTACTTTCATTGTAAGGGGATGGTGGGAGTTCTCGAGACCGAGTACCCTACATTTTTCAATATACTTGAATCCTACCCTATGTAAGATCAGCTCCTAGACCTTAAAATCGGAATCTACTCTGTTGAATCTTGAAATCGAACTTTACATAGAACCTATAAAGATACCAGAGGTTTTGGATACTTTGTTGAAACATGTTTATTTACCTCTACTATACAAATTATTATGATATTTTCACATATTTAATAATTATAAAATAATCATGTTCACAAGATTTCATGATTATCACTATTAGTATAGTTATTATATCATATTGCAAATTTACGAATGCTTACAGTGCATTTAATTATTATTTATTATTGATTTTTAAGTTATAATGATATTTTTAAACATGATAAATTCATCAAATATGCAATACTATATCAAATGAAAGTTTATCGAGTGAGGAATATGATGGTTTAAATAATTCAAGAATTGGAGTTCAAACGATGAAATTATGAATCATTAAAATAAACTGTGTAAATCTGTAATGGGTTTCGGATACAGGCACCTTATTCATCTGAACTAGAACCGGAACCAACCTCTTCCTCATTTTGTTACTTGGAACCTATCTGAATTTCATCGATATCTACCTGCAACCTACCCAATATGAATCGGAACTGGAATAGGAACCGATCGGTTCCTCTTTTTATTACTTGGAACCTATATGAATTTCATCGATATCTACCCTCAACCTACCCAATAGGGTAGGTTTTTATCGATTCCGAATCTTTCCTATAGCCTTGCACACCCCTAAGTATTAGGGTTGAGATTGTGGCTCTTAACCTAATGATATAGAAAAGTCAGTGCAGCTCTTGAATTGAGAATTTTGGCCACTATAAAATCTAAACTTTACCATTCTAAAGTCGGATTCGTGGGATGTTATAACCATGTACAGGGACCGAAGTACTCAGCGCTTTAATTGCACTGACCTGAAATGGACGCGCTAATATCCATCTTATAAGCTTATCTTAACTGAGGGTTATGGCAGGTTATGCAAGGAAAGGGCATTTCAAACCGCAATCCTCTGTAGCTCAGCCTTTCTAGTCTACCATAATCCTGAAACAAATAAGGTCACTCGGTTTAGCAATTTTGTCAAAGTTGGAAGGTGTCAGGTTGTGGTGCAATTTGATCTTGATAAATTCAAGCGTATATCAACAAAAATGGTTTAGTTAAGGAGACTAGACACATCTTTTTTCTTTTAAATAAGGTTTTTGATTCGAGTATTGTAAATAAAAAAAATATGTTTGAAAGAGTTCTACCCATCAGGTAATTGACCACACCTGAACATGGATTAGCTAGCATCTATTAACCCCGGAATATTGAATCGCGAATACCAAAACAAAAAAAAGTTTATACCAATACTCTGAATATTAATCATGTCTCTCTCACAAGGACGGATCCATAAAATCCGTTCAGGGCAAAGCTCCATAGAAGAGTAGCATGAATAATTCAGGGAATCTAAACATGATAATTCAATTAAAAATGATATAAAATTAAGTGAAATATATATATAATAGATTAAGGATTTTCTGCCTGCACTCTCTAAATCCATCCCTCTAAAACCATCCTTGTAGAGGGGAGCCTGAAAAATGAAATTTACAAGCAGTCGACCAAGTTTCAGGCTATTCACCTTCCAAGTCACATGAACTTAATATAACTCAAAAGTCAAGGGAGTTGCGGAACAACTGTGATCAGAGATTCCCGATAGAGAACTGAACAGAAACACAGTTTTATCCCAAATATTTGAGGCTAAGCACCATTGAATCTGTTCTATCACATTCCATCTGAATTATGAAGCTTGGCAAAAGACAAGCTCACGTGCAACGGAACATGTTCAAAGTAATATAAACCTAAAAAAAATGAAATTATCCTTTAAGAAAAGGCTTGTCCGGTGATGTTCTACTCCCACTCAAATTCATCTTCTTTTCTTTTTTCTCCTTGGTTCCTGAAGAAATTTATGCTGACTGCTGAGCATATAAAGATGACCTTTTCTATACCATTTGACAGCTCAAATTTCACATGTTCTTCAAAAACAAAATGCCAAAATGAAGATGGGTTCAATCAGACTACCCTTCAATTCGTTCTTGTAAATTCAGCAGCAGCACTAAAAGCAGAAACCAGACAAGCCATTCCTATCACCTGCGTCCAGCTTCGAGTTCCAGCTGCAACAACTGCACCAGCAATAGCTCCTCCAATGCAACTATTCACCTGTAAGAATCATTGACGTGCAAGTTTCCTTCAAGCATGTGATCATGAAAACCAATCCACAAATTGACAAAAAGTGAGTAAATACTCCTTGTCAGGAAATGCATGAAATTAGCTTGAGAAGAACAGCTTGCATCTGCCTAAGTTGGTAAAGCAAATACAAATACACTTGAACTCTACACAAAGCATGTTCCAACACCCTAGAGGCACAACTTCTGTGGTACTTGCATGTTACCGGCCAATTCAAAATTCAATCAGAAAAATAATAAAAATATCTGCGGACAATATCTACAACATCTGACATTCTTTTCAAGTATACAGGAGATTATTCAAGATTGGAGACAAGGAATGAAGACATTATTGTAATCTGCTTCTAGTTCCTTCCCAGCTTCACAAGATGCAGTAATATGAGAAGAATTTTCCTTTTCTAGTGTCGTCATTCTAAACAATCATCCAAAAGTAATATAAAGTAGTACAAGGTGTCTCCCATAATGTCCCAAACAAGCAATAGGCTTTGCTGTTGACCATGATGAAACACAGGCCATGCAAAGATCATAATGAAGATGATAAGTTGTGAACTGGGGGACTGAACCAACTAGGAATATATCCTGTGGACTAAGGTCTGGGGTGGGGACAAAAAAATGCTACACTTGTGTGTGCTCACATACCAATTTTTGAAGAGGTAATGCTAATAATCATCTACAGTTCATGAAAATCTTTCAAAAGGTGCTATACAGACTACTAATAAGAACAGCCAAACAAATGAGAATTGTTCACCATAGCGAAGAGAGTGATCACTAAATGCACCGATCTAATAATACTCAAATTACATCCAGCAGCTGATGTTGCAAGGAGAAATGAAGGAGACAAGGCAGAGAAAAGAGATAGATGTGCTTGCAAAAGGAAAGAGGTTGGAGGGAGCTATTGAGGCACTACCACCAGCCTTGAATATGACGGGCTTGCATATGAGAGTGACCTTGTTTGTGAACAATTATTCTCGTACTCTTCTTGGTTTTCAATAATTAATATGAGTAGTAGATTTTGTGCAAGCAAGCAGTCAATGGGGGGAGGAGGAAGCTAGAACTGCTGAGGCTGTCACTCTTACCTTCTCAAGCCTAGCCCTCTCTACCCTTCACCCAAAAACATCTCTATTTCTTCAATAACGGTAAGGTGTTCCCTAATCCTCCTGCCCTTCTTCAGTGATTGAAGAGAAGGCCACACATGGCTCACCATGGCAATCCTATTCTTCTCATTTTAGAAGCAGCATCCCAACTGATTACAAGAGATACAGCAGCTACAAATCACGCAAGGCTCTGATATTTACCTAATCAGGCAAGTGACTTATGCTCCATCCTCCATTGTGCTCATTTACCCAGTCAGGCATGTCCTATGTTCTAATAATCAAATCCTTGCATTCCAATACCTAAATCAATAACATCCCTTATTTTATTCTGTTAAGCATTCAAACATAGATTTCTTTCATTTTAGTTCATTTTAGCGATAAATCTAGAAAGGCTATAGAAACTGAAGGTAAGCCACTCAGAGCAGATACTGAATCCTTCCATTCCCATCAGAGAAATCAATTCAAAAATGACTTCCTTCATGAACTTACGAGGGAAAGAAACGACATTAAGTTTATATTATAGTAATGAGAAAACGGAGGCTTATGCATGAGAAAAAATGGAATTTTAATTGGAAAAGTCTGTTACCAATTCAACAAAGATTAACGGTATATTGGGCATTACTAACTCACCCAATCATCCCGCCTCCGATATCTTTGCATTCCACAACGAGTTGAATTAAAAATTCCGGCAACGAGCCCTAAATACCAGAAAATGCATGCTTATTAAAAATAATATGATCATGATATAAAATATGAAAAAACGGAATTGCTAAAGGAAACAGCTGACATGAAACACCAAAAGCAGTTTACAGGTGATGAGAAGTAGACATATACAATCAATTATTGCTACTAAGAGCTAAGGACATGTAACTAATAATTTACACAAATATGATTAAGTTAATTTTCAAATTCCAAGAAGTATCAGCAGATAATGGAAAGGAAAATGATGCAGATCATCACAGCACTCATTGAATCAATACATGAAACAACCAGTAACAAATATATAACTCATTTGAGGATCCCCGAGGAAATTGACCTAGAAGGAACCTTAAAGTGATAGAATAAAAGGCTGAAAAGGTCATCAATAACTTTTATGGCGAACAGGAAGGTTGCTGAAAAGATCAAATTTTCTCCATACATTTTTTTTTGCCCTGAGAAACATCAGCAGAAACAAGCATCCTCGGGACTTTTCAAATGCTAACATGCCATACGTGACAGCCAAAAAAAAAAAAAATTGCAGCCATGGAAATGATCTCAAGGCCCCAAGATTTAAATCAGCATCGGAATGTAGGATTTTAATCCCATAATGGAATGCAGCAAGGTAAATTCTAATTCCAGACATGACAAAATATTTCATGTGATCAAGATACAATATCCAGATGAACTTATTCACAACAAAAACCACAGCTTACCACATTGGAAGCTGAACAGACCAACAGACTTTGCCTGTCAATGAAATACAGCCAAAAGAAATTGCATGAATGTGATCAAATTAGACCCAAAAAAAAAACCAATCAGAACAGAAGAGCTCTAATAAAAGAAAAAGGCCTCACCACAAACAAAGCCCGAGGGGTTCCTTTAAGGCCTGAAAAAACAACACAAAAATGTAGGGTTAATATGTCTGGAAATCTGAAGTTAATGTTCTCAATTCAATCGGAGTTGTAGTCTTACCCAGTTTCCGAGCATCATATGGACCTGAGCACAATCCCCAAATTGCCCCAGCCTACATGAAACGATATCTCGAAATGGTCAGCTTACTAGGGTTTGGGTAAGTAGAGGAGCGATTTGGAGAAGTGTTCGGAGTTACAGTGCCGAAGCGGAGGACGGAATCCACAGCAAGAGAGGAGCAGGGAACGATGTCGCCCGGCTCTTCCATCTCTCATTTCGGAAGTTTCACCAACTTCTTTAGTCAAATCTATATGACCGGTGTTTAGGGCCGCCGGCGACTCAGAGAAGTTCGGCCATGATAGGCCGTTGTCAGCCCTCTGTTTGGATTGAGGTTCATAAAAGGGTGGGACATGGGGATGCACCTCTAACCCTTGTTTGACTTCTAGAAGGTTTATGGAGGGGTCACAGAGGTATACCTTTACACTATATTTGAATTAAGAGATTTGAAGGGGAGGAGAGGGATAACTTATTCATCCAAATCACTCGTTTGGATGTTATTATTAGAGGAGGAATTTAGAGGGATAGAAAAGTTAATTTGACTAGTTTACCCTTTTAATTTAGAAGACCGATCGAATGAGAGAAAGACGTAAGAGGAGTACAGTAATTTCATGATAGTCTTAAAACTCATATAAAGTTGTGATTTCGTGATAGTTTTGGGAGGTTCGGTGGTTGTGACCTGGTGGTGGTCAAGTAATGGAAAACGTGTTGTGGTCGTGGTTTAGTGGTGATCGAGAAAGAGAAGATGAATGTGATTATATAATTATATAAAGAGAAATTATGGTCTGCCAAGAGTTTTTTTTTTTTAAATTACAATAGGTATTTTCGTCTAAAAATTTGTTATATCTCCAAATTCCCCAAAATCAGAGGAATTAAAAAGTGGGGTTTGGAGGGATTTGGAGGGATTGCGAATCCCTCCAAATCCCTTATAATAATTTACCCAAACAAGGGATTGCACTATCCCTCCGAATCCCTCCCCTCCAAATCCCTTAATCCAAATAAAGCGTTAATCCTTATTTAACTAATAGAAGGTTTATGGGAGTTTATGAAGGTGCAATTTCAATTTTTATTTGGTAAATTAAAATAGGAGAATTATGATCCCCATCCAAAATTATTTTTCACCAAGTTGGAAGTTATATAACATTCACCTGCAGAAATCTTTATAACCCACTACCTCTATAAACTACCATAACCCTCCCCTCCATTAATCTCATCACCCCTCAATTCATACAAGCCCTCAGCCGACGACTTGTCACTAAGATTGACAATACATGTCGTGTCGTGTTTAAATGTGTCGTGTCGTATTTAAACGTGCCGTATTTAAATGGGATTTATGTCAAAGGTGTCTCAACCTATATACGATCTGTTTAATAAATGATCATAAACTTCAAACACGAACGTGACCTGTTTAAAACCGGGTTGCCACAACGCGACACGTTTACCCCATATAACTAAAGGTGTGTGGTGTAATTGTAATTTTAACTTAATGCGTTAAAAGGGTTAATGGGTTTAAAAGGGTTAATAGGTTTGACACATATACATATAATTAAACGAGTTTAATCGTGTCGTGTCATATCGGATTACGTAGATTCAACCTGGTTTAACCCGTTTATATACGGGTCAACTTGTTTAGACATGAAACCCATTTAGAGTCAACCTGAACTCGCCTAATTCCGTATCGTGTCGTATCAGATTATTATGTCATGTCAAAAATTGATAGGCCTACTTGCCACTTCAGCGACAACAGGAAGGAATGGCATTGCTCTTGTTTCTCCTTTTTGGGTCAAATAGCAAAACTGTCCTTGAATTTTATTATACTTTTTCTTTAAGGAACTAAAATTTTCATATTTCTGTGTAAGCCCCTATATTTTAAGGAATTACGTTGTAGCCCTAAAAAGGCAATCTAAAGTCCCCAGCAACGAACTTCCATTATAGCCTCGACTTAGGGTTGTTTGCATTAATCCTTGTTGAGGTAATATAGGAGGGTTAGAGACTGGTATTTATTAGGGGTGTAAGTTAAAAGTAAAAAAATTGAAAAAATCAACCAAGTTCAATCCAAAAAATCGAATTCTTAGAGCTTGATATAAAATTCAGTTGGTTTTCAAGAGGAGGAAAGACCGGTCCGAAAAAAGTCGAGCCCCATCCCAAAAAACTGGTAGGATTGGACCACCACAATTTTCATACATATTTAGTGTTGTATATTTTTATTTTAGAATAGTTTATATTATAAGTATAATTCAAACATGATTTATTGATTTTCCTTTATAAACATTTTGAGTTGTTTAGTATATTTCAATTATAACTGAATTATAGTTTGAATAGTTTGACATAATTTAAATATTGTACTTATAAATATAATTCAACTGTAATTCATGCATTCTCTAATCTCGTCTTCTGTATTTTATAATTTTTGTATATGATGATTTGAACAAAATAGAAAGAAGAATTTACAATGAAAAATATAAAATTATATGTAAATATTATATAATATAGTGTTTGTAAAGTTTCAAAATTGTTCAATAGGTATCCTAATGCTAATCTAATCGTATTAATAATCAGGGTGAAAAAAACCATACGAGAAAACCGTATTCAACACGGTTAATTTTTTATAACGCCAAATGGTTCTTGTTGATTTTTTAGAGTTAAAAAAATATACTAAAAAAATCGGGAACCAACAAGAAAATTCACCTGGCTCGTACCATTTTCAACCCTAGTATTTGTCACCCCGTTTGGCAATTAAAACTAGGAGGGTTTGATGTGGTTTTTTTTTCCTCCATCGATCCGACACAGGAGTTATTGAGGAGTGGTTGGATATTTTCAAACAATTATGTCTTTGGGCTCCTCCATTTCATTTTATCCTTCCTATTTTAGAAAGTATAAAGTGATTAAATTAAATTTTTATTGCTTCATAACCCTTCTTATCTCTATTACTATATTAGAAGATTTGACAATTTTCCTCTATTACTATATTACAAAATGTAACAATTTTGGTTTCACTTTTAAATTTAAAAATGGTCCTCATTTTTAATTTACTTTACATTAGACTTCTTAGAGGAGGAAAAAAAATGATAAAAGTTCATAGTTGGCCTTTGCAGCATAGTGGTAGTGCACTCGCTTTGTAAGCAAAATGTTGTGAGTTTGATCCTCACTGAGGACTCCCTTCTAGTTTTATTTTATCACCTTCCTCAAAAAAGATAGCAGAAGTTCTATAAAGTTTTTACTTATTAAAAGTGAGTCATACATATTTTTAAGTTACAAATCAAGTCCTACACATTCCTAATCATTACAACATCGAATCCTCTCCATTGTATGTTGTTACTTGTAAACTAACATGACAGGTTGATATTGATGTGTGATGTATACAAAGAGTTTAAAATATTAATTTTTATTCCCAAATCAATGCAATTACTCTTTCACCACTCTATTCACCAAAATTTAAAATTTATGCCATCAAAGTCCTAATTATTAAAATAGGGTCTTACTAGACAACACTCCAACAATCTCTCTCCTCCCTCCCACCATCCTTCTCCTGAGTGTATCATGATAATTTTTGACAGTAAATCCTTGTCTCAAACACGATAATTCATATCATTCCCAGGACCATCGATAACTTCAAGGCTCTCTGCTCCAAAGGAAAGCGCATCAACCCCAACATTGATGTCTCTTTGCACTATAAGGTGTTTTGCTCTTCCTTTGCTTCTTCTAGCATGCCTAAAGATGCTTCCTTTACAAATATAGAATATGACAAGTGAGTATCATAATATGTCTACAACAAGTGGAGACCATGTATTCCTAATTATTAAAATCAAGTCTCACTAGACAACACTCCAACAATCTCTTTCCTCCCTCTTATCATCCTTCTCCTGAGTGTATCATGATAATTTTGATAGTAAATCCTTGTCTCAAACATGGTAATTCATATCATTCCCAAGACTATCGAAAACTTCAAGGCTCTCTGCTCCAAGGGGAGCACATCAACCCCAACATTGATGTCCCTCTCCACTACAAGGTGTTTTTCTCTTCCTCTGCTTCTTCTAGCATGTCTAAAGTTGCTTCTTTTACAGATATAGAATATAAGAAGTATCATAATGTGTCTACAACAAGTGGAGACCATGTATTCCTAATTATTAAAATCAGGGTTACTAGGCAACACTCCAACAATCTCTGTCTTCCCTCCCACCATCCTTCTTCGAAGTGTATCATAATAATATTTTACAGTAAATCCTTGTCTCAAACATGGTAATTCATATTATTCCCAAGGTCATCAACAACTTCAAGGCTCTCTGCTCCAAAAGGAAGAGCATCGACCCCAACATTGATGTCCCTCTCCACTATAAGGTGTTTTTCTCTTCCTCTACTTATTCTAGCATGTCTAGAGTTGCTTTCTTTACATATATAGAATATGAGAAGTAAGTATCATAATGTGTCTACAACAAGTGTAGACCATGTATTCTTAATTTCCTGGCTTCAGCTTCTACTTTTCCTAATGTGAGAAGGCGGATCACCAGGAGAAACCCCCATCATCAATGTAGAAGATGAAAGGGAACTTGGGGCCAGAGCCCGATTCAAAGGAGGAGATGGCAAGCAGAAATGGGTAGGTCAAAGGTGATGAAGACATCGTTAGAGTAGACACTGATGGTGGGGTCCTTGGAGGATAGGATCTTATTGGTAGGAGAAAAGAAGAACCTGATGCTATCATCCTTGTAGGTATTGAAGAAATGGAACTTCTAGGCAATGTTGCCGTTAGTAGAGGCCATAGTCAAAGTCGATTAAGAGAGATGGAGAATCATTGGGGTATAATAGTCATAAGTGAGAGAGAATCGATGATTGATGAGGGAAGTGACCGACTTTCTAACATAGCTATACTTTCATGATCGTCATTGGACTTCTTTGACTTAATATGCACAATATAAACCATTATATTTCTTATTGTTGTAACTAATTGGATCGGACTTTAAAAATTATAGTTTTGATGGCATGATTTTAAAAATTTGATGAGTAGTGGGGGTTAAAATAGTAACTATATTGATTTGCAAATAAAAATTAATATTATTAGCCCATTTGACAACGTCAGACAAAAATCCATGTTAGCATTAAAAAGTGACACATCATACCAATATTATGGAGTCAATAGCATGTTAGCTTACCAGTAATAACATGATGGAGAGGACTTGATACTGTAATAGTATGGAACATAAGGACTTAATTTATCATTTTAAAATGTCCAGGACTTACTTGCTTAGAGCATAATTGTCCTTTCACCCCATCAATTATCTTACATTTCCCATTTCAGTTATAGTTATCTCACTTCTCCTGTTCCCTTTCCATTCCCATCCTCATGCTCCCTCTCTTAGTCTTGCTCTTCCTCTTAGCTTACCTACACTAGAACTAGAATTGCAAAGGCTAGGACACAATAGCTAGTGTGGGGGAGTTATGCTTTGGGGTTGAGGAATTTAGTGTAGATTTGCTCGGCACCTTGAATGCAACCACAAATGGACTGGGCAAGTGAATCAACTCTATCAAAGCTCTCATCGCTGTCATGCCCTCAGAAATTTACAAGCTCAAAGTTGAACTCATTACAGTCAGAGCACGTGGAGCCAGGGGATTCATTGCTCACCATAGTCCTCGAGTGGACATCCCAAAGTCAAAGGAGTTTAAGGGTTCACGGTTTACCAAGCACGCAAAAAATTTCCTCTAGAATATAGCCAACTATTTAAGGACAGTTGGAATTTTGGATGATGCTATGAAAGTAAGCACCATGTCCATGTATCTTGCTAATACTACTCTATTGTGGTGGCAACACAAATTAGATGAGCGTAGTGGTAAGCCCATCACCACATGGAAATAATTCAAGGTAGAACTGTGACAACAATTTTATTCAGAATATGCTGAAGAAGAAGCACATGCCAATCTTCGTCATCTGGAACACAAAGGGGAGATATGAGAGCATTACAGACAGTTCTCAGAATTGATGCACTAGATCCCCACATTGAATGATAGGGAGGCCTTCTCCAATTTATGGGTGGACTTAGGCTAAGGGCTAACTAGGAGTTGAAACATCTCAACATAAAAAAAGGCCACAACTGCGGCTGAGTCCCAAATCTACATATGAGTCCCTAGCAAGAGAAAACCTATTAATCGAATGTAGGCAAGACATCTAAGCTGACTCCCAAGAAGAAAGCAAGGTCGAGCAAGAGAGCAAGCAAGGAAAGGAAGCCACTTGAGTGCCTTTTTTCCTTCTTTTTTTTTTTTTTTTTACAGTGGACTACAAATAGTGCATGATTGCCCAAACAAGGGAAAGCTTGCTTCGATTTTCAAGATTGACGATGAGGAGGAAACACAGTTGGGTTCGCCCCGAGTTTTGAGCTCCTTTCAAAATGAGGAGCAAAAGTGCCAAATAAGATAATGTTAACGATGTGGAGGTAGTGGGGCAATGTCTGAAGGCCCTTGTTCACATCGAAGCATTGACCTATTCATGGTTGACCGAGCAATCAAGAAATTGGGATTTCTTGTTGAGAAGCGTAAGATGACTTTGCTGAAGATTGTGAAATGAAGAAAGTCCTCTACTGCTAGAGTTGCACGAGACCTAGAAATTCGGATTGGAAAGTGGTCTTGCTACGATATGGTGGAGGTAATCCCATTTGATGATTATGATTTTGTTATTGGGCTGAATTTTATTGACAGGATGAATACCTTGGCTGTACCTTTCATAGATTGCTGCTGCTAGACTAATGATGTCAATGCATGGCATTAGTGAAGTAGGTCACGGGGAGTGCGGAGATACTTTCTACTACATAATTCAATAAGGGGTTGCAGTAGGGAGAGGTGGCTTACCTTGCTACCTTGAAGGTTAATGAGGGACGAGTCTAGGACATAAAGTTCCACTAGAAGTAGCCTAAGTCCTTGACACCTTTATGAATGTGATGCCGTAGAAGTTTCCGTAGAAGTTTTGACCAAAGCGAGAGGTGGATAAGGGAAACACGTGGTGCTATAAGTCCCTGTTCGCGCTCTCTAGCTTGACAAATGCATCGACCATGTTTTGGGTGCCAAAGAATAAGGTACTCCATCTATTCCTTGATCGTGTTGTGATGGTTTACCTTGACGGTTTTGTGATCTACAGTTGGTTGCTCAGGGAACACATTGTGCACTTGAGACAGGTGTTCAATGCATTGCAAGAAAACCCCCTTTTACATGAAAAAGGAAAAGCATGTGTTTGCTTAACAAGAGGTCTCCTTCTTAGCCAAATCATTGGCGGGGATGAATCCGAATGAACGAGTCTTAGGTCGTAGCTCTGATAGAGTAAAAACTACCAACTAGGTGATGGAGCTGCCTGCATTACTTGGGTGAGCCAATTACAATCATCGGTTCATCAAAGGGCACTCGGGTATCACTGTGCCACTCATAGACCTACTCAATAAGGGTCGAACTTGGAAGTGGACAAAAAAGTGTTAAGTGACAATTGATTGTCTAAAAGTTGGTCATGATTGAGGAGTTTGTTCTTGTGTTCCTTGTTTACAGGAAGTTGTTTGAGATAGAGATGGATGCCTCGAACTTCGCCATTGGATGAGTGCTCATGGAGGAAGGGCACCCCATAGCTTTCAATAATTGAGTAGACCTATACAGTGTAAAAAAAAGTAGATAATGGTGATGATGCATTGCTTTCGCATATGGAAACACTATCTCCTTTGATCATAGTTTGTCGTGAGGACAAGCAATGAGCTTGTCATAATTTCAAGTGGGTGGGTCATCTGGGGATTTATCGAACATAGCACTTATGGAGGACAAGTATTTCTAGCCTTGAGTGCAGGGCAACATCGAGATGCACGTGAATACATGTCTTGTTTGCTAACAACACAAGCTAGAGTAGAAGTCATTGGACTCTTCGAGCCACTCCCAACTCCAGAACGCCCATGAGAGAGTGTCGTGAAAGACTTCATCATGAGCATACTCAAGTTTGAAGTGTGTCAAACCCTCATAGTCATGGCTGACTAATTCTCGAAGTATGTGGCATTCATTCTAGCAAGAAGGACTGGCCAACCAATAAAGCAACTTGGCTTTTCATGAAGCACATTGACAAGTATTGGTGGGCTCTAGCTATGATCATGAGTGATCGCGATCTTCAAGTTCTTGGGCATAAACACCAACTTTCCCCATGCTTGCATCCTCAAACTGATGGATACATAGAAAGGCTGAATGTGTTTTTTTGAATTGCAACTCTACCATTATGTAAGCTCGATGTGATGGGATTGGGCCAAGTTGCCAGATGTAGCTCAGTTCTCCTACAACCTCCATCAAAAAGATTGCACAGGAAAAAGCTTGTTTGAGATCATGACGAGGTAGCAGCTAGTACATCAAGCAAAGTGGTAATGTTATACAAGAGAAGCAGCCCCAACAACATAACAAATTCGCCAAACAATGGGAAGAAGAAGTGGACTTGGCACGCTACTAAAGCTATGAAGTGCATGAATAAATCAACAAACAAGGAGTGCCGTTGTTCTGAATAACAAGTGAAAAACCTTGTGTTGGTGAAATTGTGCCAAATTCATTGGCACAAGGGAGTGTACAAGGAACTTGCATGATAGTACGAGGGTCCCTTTCCAATCCTCAAATGTATGGATAAGGTGGTATACTGTCTGGAACTTTTGAGAAAGGTGAAGTTATCCTTGGTATTCCACATTAGCTTATTGAAACTATTCAATGAGGATAAGGACCCTAGCCAAGTGAAGTCTTTGTGAGCATCAATAGGTGCCAAAGCTTTCTATGATTGTGACATTGAGATCATTTGGGCTGAATGAGAGGTGAGGAGCGACACTATAAGCTGATGCAGGAATACTTGATCAAGTGGAAGGGATGGCTCAAGAGTGAGGCGAGTTCGGAACCTATAAAGATCTTCGACTATTCGAGAACTAGATCGCGAAGTTCCATGTAGAGAATGTGACGAGGGCCTTGCTCGAATAAGTGTGAGAGTATATTATTGATTGACTCAAATTGAAGGTTTATGCATGACTGATATAAAAAGTATATCCATGATGAGTCATCAATCACACTTGATACGCATGTTTATCCAGGGCATCATAGCGATCAAGGCCCATATGGAAGGCAATTATTGATCATCATATATATGTATATAGGAAAAGTAGATCAACCATTTGTGGTTTCGTATAATATTTTTCTTTTATTATGTAGGAATATTATGATGAGATTCTCCACCATTGTACACTATATAAAAAGGGTTCTCCCCTCATTTACCATACACTAGAAAATTCTTTTAATTTTAGAACTTCTCTCTTTACTTCCTCTCTCTAAGCCTTTTCTTTTAGTATTAAGGCTAACCTAGCATGAGGTGCTAAGACTACGCGGGTTTGAAAATGCTAGATAAGTAACATGCCCGTGACGCTTGCATTATTTCAACTCGATCAGCATATCCCAAAGCTCAACCATGAAGATTGAGATTGTGGATATTGGTGCAAAATCATGTTTGTTTTGAGGGAATATGATATGAAATAAAATGAGGAATTTTATTCCCTATCCTATTCCATTAAACTAAGCATGGGTATTTGCAATGTCTGTTTCGGTTGGAAATAGACATGCAAAATATGCAAGGACTAATATTACTCATGGTGGGGTAAGTAATAAAATTTTCTCATTTGGAATAAGTATAAATTGTCTAAAATACCTTTGACTATTTATTAAATTTTCAACTTCTGCTAGACTATTCCATGGCCATTAGCCTTCTACCATTGTCATCAACTCGCAGATGATCTCCTCAACCTTCCGTCGAGCTAGTACGAGCCTCCTCATGCCAACTCTAAGCCCACTTGAACCCACGGCTATCCGATTCTCTAGGGACAACCGACCTCGGGATTTAGTTCGTGAGCCTAGGCTTAACCTACCAGTGGCATCGTGAGCCCCTAGTGGATCAAGCCTGGGGCTCGGGGAGGTCGAAACATAGGGGTCGATGCCCTTAGGATGATCGAGGAGACGTGGATCAAGGAGTCCAAGGAGACACTAGCGTGGTTGCTGGACCACGAATGGGTGGCTTAGGCTTGGAGTAGCTTTGCTACGGGAGACAAAAGATGGGTTGCTCGAGGAGACGAAAGAGGAAAACGAAGACTATGTCAATTTCTCAATTTTTTATTTTAATATAGTAGGAATAAATTTATCTTTTTATATGTACATATCCTATTCCATACTACTTTTACTCCACAATTAAATAAAAACACATTTATTTCTTATTTAATTATATTCTTCATATACTCATTTCCATATATATTTTATTCCCTATTTACTTGACTCCTGTGAATTAAATATAATACTAGTGAATGACCTATGCCACGCACGGTTAACATCAGTGAATACAATTAAAAATAAAATAATGTTAGATGTGAATTAAACAAATCAATCGAATTACCCCATTCCCATACTACTTTAGATAATCACAGTTGTAAAGAACTTCATATATTTTTTTAGAATAAAAATCGTAGTGATTAAAAAAAAAAGTAATTGCTGCATGTGAAAGTGAGAGTAAAAGAAATTGGAAAAGATTGAGTAAAATTTGAAATAAAGTAACTATAGCATTCGAAAGGACAATTAAGTACCTAAAATTAGTTATGGAATAGAATAAATTAAAGGATAATTTTAGAACAAAAAAGAGATCAAAATTGTCTCTCTCCCTTCAACGAATACGGATAAAGATCCATATGCCATCCTCATTCCTTTAGCTTCCTAGAAGACCGCTCCCTCCACAACCAAACCAAGGGACAAAATCCCAAAAATGCCCCCCACCAAAATGAAAGCCCCTTACCTTAAGGCTAGCGGGTCAAAGGAAAATAGTTAGGTGTGGCCGTCCATCAGATCGATAGATGAGAGTAGACAGGCATAATTATAATACAGCGCATCACTCGTCTCCTTAAAGGCTAACAGCCTCCAATCAATTTCGACGTTGCATAAAGCAACAATCCATACTGAAAGTAGAAGCCTTATCCCCATTTCTAGAACTCCAAAATGGAGCCCGCTGCCCAATTCGCTAAAATCCCAGGGGCCAATGCCGTCGACTAGCAGAACCCGCTATCCTTGGCCCTTTTTGCCACTGCTTCCCTCTCTCTCTCTCTCTCTCTCTCTCGCCACGACCCTTCCCACCACCCACTTCTTCTAGCAGCCCAAGTTCTCGACCCTCTTCTTCGGTCAGCTCGCCAAGGCCAAGGTCTCCACCCATTCCCTCTCCTCCATCGCTCTTTCCCTCTCCTCCTTCGCTCTTTCCCCCTCCCCCAACAAGATATCTTTCAAGTCCACCATCTCCGCCAACCCCCTCCAAAGCCCGCTCACCCTCGGCCCCTACCGCCCCCTCGACCCTAACTCTGACGCTGACCTTCGCAAATGCTCCATCGTCTTGTTTCGCGCCGACCTCAGCATCCAGGACAACGAGTGTCTCAATGCTGCCAACAACGAGTCCATCTCCGCCCTCCCCATGTTCTACTTCGACCCCCGGGACTATGGGAAGTCCTCTTCCGACGGGTTCGAGAGGAAGGGATCGTTCCAGGCCTTGTTCATGCTCGAGTTCATTGCTGACCTCAGGAACAGCCTTCGTTCCCGTGGTTGTGACCTTGTGGTCCGTGTGGGTCACCCCGAGGAGGTCCTCCTTGAAATGGCCAGGGTCGTAGGTGTTGACGCGGTGTACGTCCCCAGGGAGGTGTCCAAGGACCTGTGAAGGTCGAGGAGAGGATCGAGGCGGCGACGAAGGAGGATAGAATCGAGGTCAAGTACTGTGAAATTTCCACCCGGCCCACAAGAGGTTGGGCCCATATCCATCCCAAAAGCTCAAGCTAATAGGATGGTGGTACCCGTTCTCTTATAAACCAGGTTTCAATTATTTCTTTGTCCGATGTGGGATTGACTCCTCAACACCCGCCCTCACGTGGCAACGTGTCCACACTTGACACGTGCCTACTCGACAAACTGACCACGAGCCGAGCATTTTTCTTCCGATCTCGGGCTTAACGAGCCACGAGTTCCACACTTGGGCCTGGTGCGGTGAGAGTCCAGGATCGACCCACTCTGATACCATGTGAAATTTCCACCCGGCCCATAAGAAATTGGGCCCATGTCCATCCCAAAAGCTCAAGCTGATAGGATGGTGGTACCCGCTCTCTTATAAACTGGGTTTTAATAATCTATTTGTCCAATGTGGGATTTATATTTCAATAGCTATGCTCCTCCATGCCAACCGATGAGTCCTTGCAGCTCCTCATGAAGCTCGTCCATCCTGGACCGGAGCTCCTCCATGCCTGTAGGCACTTGCCTTGAGCATCTACCATGACCACACCTCCATCTTCGCTATTCGGCTGTCCATTAAACTCATTGGATCGTCTTTCAAGTTGTCATGGTTCTTCTTTGACTTACGGCCCCTCATGTCCTCTCATTCACTGCCTCGGATTTGGATACCATCATTGGATCGAGCAAAGCTCTAGTGCCACTTATATACTGTTACCTAACACGTGCAATGTTAGGAGCTCGCTCTATATTAGTCTATTATTCTGCCAATGCTGCTTAGAAAAAAGAAAGCAGTGAGAGACTTAGGAGAATGTTTTTCTTATTGATTCAAGAATATTTATGTGTGATATTGCACAATTTTGTTATCTTTCTTGAAAGGGGTACATGAGGTCCCATTAACAAGATCGACCTTAGGACCTCTAACTATATCAAACTCTATTAAAAAAAAAAAACAGAGAGTAATTGTTATATCCCATGCATTAACCTGTTTGTTAAAATCATGCTTAAAAACACAAAATTAATAGGAATTATTATTTTGAGTCATATCATCAGACACATTTATACTTATTGAAAAATCCCTTCTTGGATCTCTCTCGCACTTCTCAGCGAACTTCAGTTTTTTCCTCTTCTATATAAACAGTGTGTTGTCATATCCATAGAACTAACAGTAGCACATATGTACCAGTGTGCAGTCTCCTTTGACGGCACTTACTAGATGAAACCCTTTTGATGCAAATAGATTTCGACAACAGAACATGAGGCTAGTGGGCTCCGACAAAGTCCTAGTCTCGGGAAGTCGTAGTAGCTAGGGCTTCACCTAATCAGTGGCTTCTTACTCATCATTCACTTGTTCGATTAGAGTTTTATATAGGCCATGTTAATATATAATGATGATCAACCTCATTGATCTGGGGGAAAAAACGACTTTAATAAAATGTGTATCGATCAAGACACCAAAGTTAATGTGATTTGACTGATCAAAGAAAAATATTTATGGGATTCCATCGGGAATTTCAGGACTGATCTAATCATGTATGTGAACCAGATACTATACTATCAAAAAAAAGGAAAAAGAACCAGATAGTATAATAAAGATGAGGGAAACCTGAGAGGTCCAGTCGAATGTTGGAATACTTCTGCATTGAATCTTATTCTCCCGGATGTTCAATTCTAGGATTTGAATCGTCTTCCCTTGTTTCTTCCCGTCAGAGTAATATTTGTGTTGAGATATAAATTCCATATTGAAAAGTTAATGAGCATAAACATGGTTTATGGGAGAGTGGGTGTCACCAACATATTAGATTAAACTTTTGAGTTAGGCATGAGATCAATCTCTTATAGTCCCATAATGCGCTAGGCTCGAGTATGGAACTCGTGGCCAATTAAATCTGAGATAAAAAATACCTGACTTGTGGCTAGTTTATTAAGATTAAAAGAGAAAGTTTGACTCGTATTGGTTGTTAGCCTGATGACGAAAATGAGAAAATCTATCTCATGCTCATGTGTCCCGTCGCTCGAGTTCAAAAGAAAAAAATATCCGACTCGATGTTAGTTATTGAGAGCAGGTGTTTATAAGTACTGTGGCAAGTGTTTAGATATAAATATTGAAGAGAGAGTGGATAACACTAACCTATCAACTTGAGTTCTTGGATTTGATATGGGCTCAACCTCTTATGTGTGAATAATTTACTATTTGGTTGAAGTGGTTGTCTTAGCCCACCTCGTATATGTCCGATGGATAATTTACAATTTGATTGAATTGGTTGTCTTAAATTTTTTTCCTATTTGTACCATCCAATATCCAAAAACCCAATGGCGGATCTAGGTTCGAGTAGGATCGGTGAACTAAGGGGCAGATTTCTTCAAATTATATATTTTCTCTGCTAAGGAAATTCTAACTAGAGACCTTACTTAGTAAACCATCAAGGACGGTGATCTAAAACTCATTCCCGTGTGATTTGAAGAGATTAAGGTCCCAAATTCGAATATCGGTCTAAGCAATATTGCTGGAATTAAATTGGACATTGGAGAACACTAGTTTCTTAGGCTATATATTAGGCCTTTAGTGGTGTACGTATTAGTATTAGTTGTTCAGTTAATATAATATGTTCGTAGTTAAACACGAAGTGTCAAATATTACGTATCAAGGGTGACTTGATCGCCACTATTGTTACCTTCATTTATTAGTCAAAAAATGTTTGCCATTGCATGCCATGAAATGGATCTCTTCGCTTTATTTTTGCATCAGCCTCTTATCATTATTCGTCGTTCCGATGAGTTGAATTTTCATACTTAAAAGAAGGGATGTATGATTTCTTTCTTTTGCTGATTTGAGTCAAAGACATGATTGCTGTCACTGTATAAGAGCTGTAGATGAGGCATTTATGGCTGTGCCGAGAGAGAGGTAAGCGTAGTTATTGAAGTATCCACATGTTTTTATTAAAAAAAAATTCAGTACGGTAATATCATTCTTAATTTAAAATACATAGATTTTTCATTTTAATTTTTATTAACAGAACTTTGTGTATCCTTTATTTTCTTTTTGTTTAATCAATAATTTTTATAGTAAAAATAATTTTTTGCGTCTATATATTTATTTCTCATTCTCCAGTTCCTTATTAGCTCAGCCTCTATAATTTTAAATTCTTTTACCATGTCACCATGGTTTTAGAATGTCTTATCTTGCTAGTTTGCCTATTGTGTAAAGTAAGAAAACCGATGCAGTTGCTCAAAGAGTTTAATAATATGTACTTTTAATGATGCATAAAATGTTCATTTTCCTTTTGTTACAAGAAATATCAATTTGAGAGAGTTTTACCATCTAGTACGATCACCCAATTTGAACTGGATTAGTTATGGTCTATTAAACTTCTATATGTTAGTACTACAGATCGAAAAAACAAATTGCATGGAATCGAATTTAAAATCTCTAAAACTTGCCTTTTGATTTGTAAATATTGTTGTATAAGTCTAAAATAAGATAGAAGAACAGAAAATAAGAGTATAAAAAATTAAATTAATGATAACTAGAGAAAGAGGACTTGATGCATAGTTGTACTATTCTTCATTTGTGATTAAGAGATTCTGAGTTTAATTTCTATATGTGAAACTTTCCATATTCCGTTATTCCATTTCTTCCTTCTACCCTTTATTCCTTTTCTTCCTTCTTCCCCTCCTAAACTTATGTCTCTCAATTGTACACCGAAAAAATTGATGATAATCGAACATTGAATCCTTTATTCTAAACTAATATAAATCGTTTATCCTATAGTGAACTCTTTTTGAATAATATGTTAATTTTAGATCGATAATAGGATAATATTGCAGTAAATTTTATTTCTCATCAATTTTTTCCCTTACTAATTGGAAAAAAGAAACTCTGGAATGGGGAATGCCTTAGGCCTCAAAATCCGATGCATGAAACGTGCGTATACATCAATCACAAAACGAAAGCGATTACCAACTTTGGTTGATCTAAGTGAGTGAATGTCTTGTTGATTTAAGTATGATTTTGGGTTTCAATTTGGTGAGAAATTAGTAGCTTTGAACTTATTTTAGTCTATATTCCTTGAGTTTCTAAGTATTAGATGTATCGCAAAAGGAAAATTTATAATTGAAAGATTTTTATCTCTCAATGAACCGACTTTTTATAACTTGAACTAGAATAGTTACACCTCACTTAGTGTGGAACTTACAATCAATAATAGAAAAATTCGAGACAAGAAAAAAGTTTATGGGTCATGGTCACTGAATCAAGCATTGAATAGAAAATCCTACTTGTACTAGTTGTTACCTCAATTATTGAGAAAAGGCCCCTCTCATATGGTAATTTGTTCCATTTTTGCCTTAGTACTGAAGAACAATGTTTGGCTCAACCTCATCCAAGAGCAAGTATACCAGGCACATGGTAAGTGCAGTCACGCTGTCACGTGAGAGCAGACAATGAGAACCGAGTATAATAAAAGAAATCCTAATATATGAGAAAAATTGAATACCACTACTTACACAAATTTATAACTAAGATCAATATGAGCCAAATTTCTTTCGTACAGAAGCGATCATAACTTTACATTATACATAAAAATTTAATTTGGCCTCCTTCTAAGAGCAAAAGCAACTTCAAGAACAAGCCCCCATGATTAAAGCCACACAGTCCCATCTCTTGCACGAATTTGTGGGCAACCTTAACATTAAAAGATCAGTGTATATTTTTTGTTATATTGCTGTTCCTTTTGCTCTGACAAGACAGAAGTAATTAAATAGAAAATCAAACGTGGGAGAGCAATCGAGTACTGGGGTGGGGGTTGGAATTTATAGAGAGTGCATGATTGAGTTTGACGATGGCAATGTTTGAGGGCACGAAAGATTGGAGTGTGTGACCAAATAAAGCATTTACTGACCTCTCCGTCTATCTCTCTCTCTCTCTCTCTCTCAATCAATCGATCGATCGGAGCAAAGTACACAGCCGTGAGCACATGCATGCTACTGTATTAATGTCTATAGATTTGCCCATGACCTCACCCCAGAATCTGTGTTCTTCCGCCACAAGACAAAAGGGTGATGTATAGAGTGACAGCATTCCACCATCGGCACTCTTCCTGCACCCGCTAATACCTTAATGCATTCATTGTCTATGCTTCGGGAGATGATCGAGCATGTTACTGTATGATATACTATTTAGTGTCCAGATATATAATTGCGGTATATTACGATGCATTCCTTGTATATTTCGGAGAGGATTTTCCAATTTTATTTCCTTATTTGACTTTGAGGTCCAACCTATGAATTGGAGTCTTTCTTTGCATTCTATGCATCAACACAAATTATTCTCTCTCTCAATTATCTTTCTCAGAGCAGACTGATTGCATGGAATCAAGAGTCGAGACAAACGAGCATGGACGACCCGAGACTGCTAGAAGGCTGCTCGTACAAGGGCGTCCAGCATATTATATATTTTCACAATACGATCAGACGTTTTGAATTGGGCGGCATACGAGAAACACAGCACGATACCCGGCTTGTAATATATATGTGTGTGTGATATCACGGGATATTCAAACTGTGCCCTACTAATCGCCACGGTTCTGTATGTATGCTCAAGTATGCAAAGTCAACAAAATACAGAAGTTCAGACGGGCGATAAGTGGGGTGTAAACCATAGATGGTGAAAATAATAATATTTTTTTAATCTGTACCACTGGTATAAGATATTCTATGAGTTTCTGACTAATCTAGTTCAAGCCGACTCGACCAACTAATAGGTAAAATTATCTTTACATGAATTTTTTCTATTTACAAAAACTTGAATACGATACTTTTACCTAAGGGACAAGTGCCCAGTCACTTGAATTAACTCATGTCAGTGGTAAAGACCCTAATATTTTTCTTATTACTGGGTGAGTTCCTTGAAATTGTGAGACATATATACACGTAGTGTATATGCACATTTAACCGTAGCTTCAAGATAGACATCATTAGCCACTCTGTACCAGTGCAATATTGAACATGCCCGTGAGAAAATGAGCTGCCAACAAGGGAGATCATTAATTTAGTCCGAAAGCGCTTGCACGCACGACATGCGTGTAAAATTTTTTGGAGAAAAGGTTGGTGAAACCCTAATTCAGAATAGGAAGCCTCTTAACATTCCGGATCGGGACTGTCCAATAGTGCGATTCGCCGATAAGTGAGCTATCCTGTTTATAGACGGACTGACTCCCCATTCAAGGGAGAGGATTCCCGAGACTGCTCTCTGCAGACAGAGGCAGGGATATGGGAAGCGTTTTCCCATCAACAATATGTGACTCCGTCACCCGATTTCACTCGAAAGCTTGTGTCCAACACGCAAAGCCCTAACGTCCACCCCAACTAGCATTATATATTGTTTGTTCTCTTCCCACAGTTTCCCTTCCTATTGCTATGCATTTTATAAGAAAATAGGTCAAGGACGGATTTAGGGGCTCCGGCTGTCAAAAGTCTATGATATATTATACATATTTCGTATAATTTTATCTAATTTTTATTAAATTATTCTATTTAGTTCCACTAAATTCGTCATATTACTCTTCAATGAAGTTTCTACCCCTAGCCAAATTTTCTAAATCCATCTGTGTTACATGCCCAATTCATCAGCTAAGATTAATTATACCGGGATATCGACATGCCCCGGTAGTCATTGCGAATACGCACGTGACACAACCATTTATCAATTGCTTTCTACATATTACGGGACATACCTACTCCTACACTACGGAAAAACTCACTTGTAAAAATTTGATACAGTGACATCATTCTTGATTTAAAACTAAGAGATCATAAGTTTGACTCTTATAAAATGGATGTTCTTTTTTTTTTTTTCTCGTCCTTATGATCCCTTCTAAATTCACGGATTTTAAAATGCTCCCATGGCATGGTTCGAAAAGTAATATCACTATGCAATTAAATACTGATAAAATTTGATTCGTCAACTAAATGAAACTTCAGCGTGCGAATACTTGTAATAGCACGGGTTGAAAATTAGAATCATAATGAATAAAGTGCAAACAGGCTTGTTAATAATACGAATTTACATAACTCGTGATGGATGATGGGATAAAGGATGGGACAATCTTTTTCTAACTTTTCTTGTTGTGTTACTATTTGATATTCAAAATTTCATTGAATAAGTGAGTTTGAGTCCAATCGTTTCACTAAATGAAAAAACCCTAATGATCGTTAAATTTTTTTTCCAATTCATAAAATTCAAATTTGAAATCTTACTTCTAATAGAAAAGATGGTGAACCAAATGAACCATCCTTGTCTACTTAGATTCTTTCTTTTAGATTTGATACTACTATCTACTAGTTTAGACTTTATCAATATGAGTTGATTGAGATCGTAAGAGATCTCTTTTCCTTAAGTAAGGTCTCAGACTCGAGTATTTTAAATAGAGAAAATTCAGGTTATGATAATTTTATTTTCTTAGTGAACTGACAGGATTCAAACTTGGATTATTCAAACGTATTGGACTTCTGAATACCAAGTGGTATATATCATAAATAGCTTCAATTTTGTGTGAAAAAGAGCTTTGTTAAAAAATTTTACATTTATCTGCTTGAGATCTTGGATTTAAATTCAATCAGGATTGGCCTTATATGTGACAAATGACATAAAATAATTGTTATTTAACATATCAATAGAAAAAGTAATAAATACCTAACATATTACAAAAATTATAGAGGTGTATTAAATATTTATTGAGATTGTAGCATATATCATATTATGTATTTGCTATGCATATTCACATGACAAATATTATATCGACATATTAAATATATATTAATTTATGATATATATCATGTGATATAGAAAATTACTAGGGTTAGACTTTTGAGGGAATATTAATGAATATAGGAATAATTACTATTTCTTTTCGATTAAAAATCCGGATCTGTCTGTCTCAGCCTTTAGAATTTCTTCGCTCGCCGTCGTACGAGAATGATGTCTGATGACATGGCCTCCGTGGCAGAGCTCGGATACATTAGATTTCCTATCGTGACAGTTGAAGAAAACTATCCGATCCCAGCCCTGCCATTGATTTTGCATGCGAAAGGTGTGCAGATCAACGGTCCAGTTTTTTTTTTTTTTTTATAGTATGCCTTATTTCACAAACCAATAAGTATTTGACATATCAATAAAATAACTGAAATTATTTGATTATCTATCAAATAACAAATAGAATACCGATATATTGAAAACTTAATTTGTAACATTTGTTACGTTGTACAATGCATGAAATTTTCCTTGATAATGAGATTTGGGATGAGGCTGGATTTTAATTTAATCATAATTCATTGAGTTTCTACTACATTTCTACATTTGATTGAGTTGATGAGAGATGGAGTATGGGCGAGGAGGGAGCGTATAATGTCTATTCATCCTGTGTAAAAATATAGAAAATCCCTAGCAAATCTTAAAAATCTAGAAAATCCTAAAGAAATAAAAAAAAAATCGATATCAATCACCATCAACAGAAAAAATATGTCCAACATTACAGAATAGGAGCTTTTGCGATGTCTACGAGCTTCTTACAGTTCTTAAGATTTTCGAGCACTGTTTGAATTTTTATTTAAGATATGATTGTATACCTTATCATTTAAATTTTCTCTAATAAATCTGTTGATATGACGTGTCCAAGACTCGAGGCTTTCTCGTGCCAAAGACCTACTCGTAGTGCCAGATCTCAGGAACGGATTTTTTTTTTTTGGTTTGTACCATTCAATATTTTTGAGCCAACTGAAGCGCACATCCAGACCAATCGGCGATTGGGCTAGGATCCCTGGAAAAAATCTCATCGGCCCTTCGAACATGGGATTCGATTCCAAGATCACTCATTTGAGAATTTAGTGAGGAAACCAGTAGGCCACTACGTGTTGTTAGGAACGGATTACTTCATACCTCTGCACTAGTTAGTCTCTCTCTCTCTCTTCATCCACCTATAAGTATACCGTCACCTTCTCCAAATCTTTCTCGTGGTCTGAAGCTCCACACTCACAGATCTCTCCCCCTCTCACTCTACAACTCATCCATGTCCGCGTCTCTCTTGCAAAGGCCGGGGGCTCCCTGCTGGAGAAGCAGGGCACGTGCAAGAATTGTAATCCAAGCTTCTAAACAGTCACATACACCGTTGTAAGGTTTTTATTTTTATTCTTTTTTGATCTCTTGCACGTGCTCTCCTTCTCCAACATGGGTTTCCCGCCTCTCGACGACTCTACCAGCTTCATCGTCGGCAGCTTCCATGTCTACCTATGACAATGTCTTGTACACGTGATCAAACTACTTGACAGCGCTTATATGATAACATCAACTAATTAAATTTAATTATTTCTGATTGTATTTTAAAGTGTTTATTAAAAAACTTATACAATGGGTTAAGAACTGCTCCCCTTCTCCGACATGGGTTTCCTGCCTCTCGATGACTTTACCAGCTTCATCGTCGGCATCTTCACCAACCAAATAAATTCAATTATTTCCATAGTCATTTTTGTATTTCAAAGCTTTTATTAAAAATTAAAATAGTTAAAAATTATTGATTAGTGTAAATATGTTAGAACTGCTATGTGACGGCTACCGTTACAAACAAGACTTTGTTGCTGCCTATTACATCTTTTTCTTTTATGTGCTCTCCAGATCCATACCAGTTATATATATCTAGCATTGATTAGATTTCTTGTATTCAAATTTCATTGGTGGGATTCTTGGTACCCTTATTCCTTCTCCCTCCTATTCCTTTTAGGTTTTTTTCCTGGCCATCGCTAACGTCCATCTTCATCTTCTTCGACATAAATTATATGGGAAAAATGAAAAAAAATAACTCATCATAAAAATAGAGAAGATAAATATATAGGGTGGCTACGCTAGTATGTGAAAATCTCTTGATTGAAAAATATAAGTACGACAATCCATCCATATGAAAAATTGTAGTTGTGGAGATTAGTTGAGCAAAATCCAAAAAAGGGTGACCGGAGCCGGGTGCCGTGCAACATAAAAATATCAATCGCCGATGTATAATAGCTGAAATACATGAGAGGAGTATCGGTTTTTGCTTGAACTCATCAAGTAATTTACTGTAATGGTTCGCTGAGCAAGGCTCGTGTGAAGTTGATGTGCTGCTTTGAACTCATAGATCAGGATGAGGTAGCTGTCGACACTTTCTTACTCTTCCCTTTCTTCTGGGCACATGTAAATTGGGACAAATTCGATGTTTCAAGAGAATCGAAAACTTCCTGGTTCGACTGTTGGGACAACTCAACCTAACTAATTATAATCTGCCTACCAATACAACCCTCACCTCGAAGATATGCACCATCCCGTTTTCCTATCTTGAAGATTAGGTAATAAGGTCCCGTTTCATGAATGGAGCTTCCTCTGTTCTTTGCCTTTTTCTTCCTTGCTTTTTTCCTTTTTCCAAGTATACACATCTAATGTCCAGGAGTTCAATGGAATGGCGCCTTACAAATCTGAGGACCACCAAGGGTAGTAGTTTAATGGTCTAAAAGTCACGCCCATGTGATTTGACTAGGTGTAAGCAATATTATCAGAAGAAACTATTGAGCTTGTGTTTTGTCAGCTTTAGCGGAAACCAGTTTCTTAAACTATACTAGACATTTGAGTGTACTATGTTGACAAATTAGTGTTAATACTAGTTGTTTGGTTCGTTTGATACATTGATGATTGAACATGAAAATCCGAATATTATGTAACGACAGTGGCTGGATCGCGACTATTACTGTTATCCTTTAAATGCTAAAAAAAACTTACATTCAGGTTCCACCAACTGCAAAACTCTTTTCGTTTGAATTTTTATTATTAATAAAATTTGAAGACGAAATTTTATTTAAGAAATTGAGGTGGTCAACTATCCCAAATAATTGTATTCTTTGACTTAAGATTGGACGGAGTTTAAGGATTTAATTAGGTGTGCCAAAAATGTTGGAAACCTCTACCATCCAGCAGCAGCGGGAAATCCAGTAGAGAGAGAGATTTTCTCTCTCTAAAACAACCGCCTCTTGTCTGTTTTTTTTTTTTTTCGTTTAGAGGCATTTCAAATTTTCTAAAATTGCCACTTTTCAACGTATTAAAATTTTTTATTATTAATGTAATATATATATATATATAATCAGTACTAATTTCATAAGTTGTATTGAATATTTGGGATTTAAATTAATTTCAACTAATTCAAATTTGGGTGATTTAGTATAGGCTGAATGCGTTATATCGAAGTAAAATTAGTAAACTTTAGATGATCTCTTTTTTAAAAATAATAATTTGAGTTGAATGAATTTTAAATAAATATGATTTTACAAGAATAGATATTTTGTATTTTACTCTTTAACATTAATAGCACACAGTAAATATGATCTCATTTAATAAAATTTCCCAAATTTGCAGTTCATACATATATTCTATTAAATTCTCGGATATATTATTTAAAATTTGGGATTAAATAGTTGCAAACTAATTCAGATTTTATAAAATGAACAATCTGTATGTATTACTTATATACTATGAAATTTCAGTGTCATGTTTAGCTTTGATGCTCGTAAGCCATTACTTCGCAGTTTTGGAAGAATTCCATAAGATTAGACCTATTTGAATTTCAGTTATCACTTTTTTAGAAAAAGTGATAACCAATTTTAAGAGTCATATGTTAACCAAATTTACTTCGTTTCAACTCATTCCACTTCCAATCGAAAATTTTATTGAAGAAGTGAAGAACTTATATGTTGCATTATACTTTAAAGCGATTCAGTCTTTATTCAGTAAATTTGAATTTTGATTGTCAGTATTTTTGAAAAACTGACACAAGTTTTGTAGATAGTTGAAATGAATGTAAATTTCATCTAATTCAACAATATTCACTTTCTTTATCAAAAAATATGATTCATTGATAAGTGTTGGCTGCTTGCTTGCACTTTGTAATGATTTGAGATGTTTAAAATTTCTAAAATCTGAGTTATTACTTTTTTAAAAAATGTGATAACTGAACATTGAAGAGTTATAAGTATTGTAAATTTTCTACATTTGAACTTCTTAAAATTTCGGTATAACGATACACCATAATGTCAGTATGTTAGGTCATTATATAGTAATTGGAGAAGATTTCAAGACATTTAGAGGACTCAGAATTTTGGACATTACTTTTTGAAAAACATGACAGCATTTCGGAAAAAATGACATGATCACTATAAAGAGTTGTACTCATAGTAATTTTTTTTTTCACGTCAGTCATTTTTACTTTCTTCATGTTAACTTATGATATGCTAATGAATATTGTTTACTGCGTCACGATCCGGAGTTAATTTGGGTATTAAAGTTGTGAAAACCTCAATTATCATTTTTACAAGAAAAATGATAGCTGAATTTAAAGAGTTATAAGTATAGGCAAAATGCTATGTCAAGACTCCTTCGAATTTCAATGCAATTTTCGATTCTAGTGTGAGAGTTGTATGTTATTTTATTGTAATTCAATTAGATTTTAATATATTTAGAGGAACTTGAATTTCATATGTTACTATTTCGATAACTCGACACCTTTGGATTAAATACTCGTAACGATTTCAATTGCTCCGACTGCCTCATTTTACTTCCATTTGTACATTTACTCATAAAATGGACATTCTCGGTCAGTGCATCAGAATTCAGGAATAATTCAATATGGTTAGACCACTTTGAACTTCATTTATCACTTTTTAAGGAAAACTAATAATGAATTTAAACAATCTTACCTAAAGAAAATTTGCTTCATTTAAACTCATCCCACTTCCAGCAAAATACTTTATGAAAGAAGTGAAGAATTGAGCCACTGGATTGGAATATTAAGTGATTGGACCATGATTCGATCACTTAGACTACAAAAAATAACTATTTCTAAAAAATTGGCACGATCTTCGTAAAGTGCTATAATGACTGCAAAATTTATCCAATTCTGCCAATTCCACTTTCTTTATGTTAACATATGATAAACTATTGGGTACTGAAAGTGACACTATCATTCAGTGTTAATTTGGATATTTAAAACTTTTAAAACCTAAGTTATCACTTTTGTAGGAAAAAGTGATAACCAAAATTTAGACTGTAATAAGTATAGTAAATATACTACATTTAGACTAATTAAAATTTCAATATAATATTGTAGCGTAGCGTGAGAGTAGTATGTTATTTTGTTGTAATTGAATGAGATTTCAAGATATTTTGATGAATTTGAATTTAAGATATTACTATTCTGATAAGGTGGTACATTAGGTTAAATACTCGTAATGAATTCAAATTTGCTCAGATTTGAGACATTCTACTTCTATTTTAATATTTTCCCATAAAATAAACATTCTCGATTGATGCATCGTAATTCGGGAAGAATTCGATATGGTTAGATTACTTTGAACTTGACTTATCACTTCTTTTCAGGAAAAGTGATAACTTAAATTTAACTAACATATGTTAAGCAAATTTGCTTCGTTTCAACTCATTCCACTTCCAGTAGAATATTCAATAAAGAAGTGAAAAATTGAGCCATTGGATAATAATTTGAAGTGATTTGATCATGATTCAATTGTTTGACTCCCGAAGGTCACTATTTCTTAAAAGCTAGCACGAACACCATAAAGTGTTGTAATGATTGCAAATTTTATCCAATTCCACTTTCTTCATGTTAACATATTATATACTATTGGGTACTAAAAGTGACACTATCAACTGGTGTTAATTTGGGCATTTAAAACTCTTAAACCCTAAGTTATCACCTTTGTAGGAGAAAATGAAAACCAAAATTTAGAGTGTAATAAGTATAATAAATATACTATATTTAGACTAATTAAAATTTCAAGACAATATTGGAGCATCACGTGAGAGTTGTAGGTTATTTTGTTGTATTTGAATGAGATTTGAAGATAGATGAATTTGAAATTCAGATGTTACTATTTCGATGAGGTGGCACATTTGGATTAAATACTCGTAATGAATTCAAATTTGCTCAAATTTTAGACATTCTACTTCCATTTTAATGTTTTCTCATAAAATAAACATTCTTGGTTGGTGCATCGCAATTCAGGAAGAATTCGAGATTTGTTGGATCAATTTGAACTTCACTTCCAGATTCAGGAAAAGTGATAATTGAAAATTAAATAGTCATAAGTTAGGCAAATGTGCTTTGTTTGAACTCTCTCCACTTCCAGTAAAATACTTCATCAAAGAAGTGAAGAATTGAGCTATTCGATTGTAATTTGAAGTGATTTGGTCATGATTCAATCAATTTGACTTCCAAATGTCACTATTTCTGGAAAACTGACACGATCACCGTAAAGCATTGTAATGATAGAAAATTTCATCCAATTCCACCAATTTCACTTTTTGCATGTTAACTTATGATATAATGATGGATACTGGCTATTGCATAGCGATCCAGAAAATTAATTTAGGTATTTAAAACTCTTAAATTGTAAGTTATCATCTTTGTAAGAAAAAGTGATAACCAAAATTTAGAATGTAATAAGTATAGTAAATGTATTATATTTAACTCATTCGAATTTCAATACAATATTCTAGCGTAATGTGAGCGTAGTAGGTTATTTTATTGTAATTCAATGCGATTTAAAGATATTTAGAGGAATTTGAATTTCATATATTACTATTCCGATAAGATGACACATTTAGATTAATGCTCCTAACAAATTTAACATTGCTAAGATCTGACTCATCCTATTTCCGATTTAATGCTTTCCCATAAAATAAACATTCTCGATTGGTGCGTCACAATTCAGGAAGAATTTGATATGGTTAGATCACTTTGAACTTTAATTATCATATTTCGAGGAAAAAGTGATAACTTAAATTTAAATAGTCATACGTTAGACAAATATGCTTTATTTGAATTCGTTCCACTTCCAATACAATACTTTACTAAAGAAGTGAAGAGTAATCCAATGAATTGATATTTGAAGTGATTTGGTCGAGATTCAATCAATTTGACTTCTGAAGGTTAGTTTTTCTGAAAAAAAAAACTTACTCAATTTGTGTAAAAAGTTGTAATAACCACAAATCTCATCCTATTCCATCATTTCCACTTTTTTCATGTTAATTTATGATATACTAATGGATACTTATAGTTGCATCATGATTTATAATTAAATTGGGTTTTTAAAATACTTAAAATTTTAGTTATTACTTTTACAGGAACAATGATAATTAAAATTTAAAGAGTTATCAATATAGCAAATATACTACGTTAAAACTCATTCAAATTTCAATACAATATTCTAGCATAATGTGAGCGTAGCAGGTTATTTTATTGTAATTCAATGAGATTTGAAGATATTAAAAGGAATTTGAATTTCAGTTGTTATTGTTTCGATAAAGTGACACCTTTGGGCTAAATGCTCGTAATGAATTGAAACTAAGTGATAGCTGTAATTGAAAGAGCCATAAATAGAGCAAATATACAATCTTTCGAATGAGTCGATTTTCAATATAATATTCTATTGTAGTATCAGCATAGTACATTATTTTATTGTAATTCGAAGTGAATTCAAGGTATTTAGAGGAATTTGAATTTCAGAGATTGCTATTTCGATAAAGTGGCACATTTTATTTAAATGCTTGTAACAACTTCAAATTTGCTCATATTGGACTCATTCTAGTTCTATTTTTAATATTTGCTGACAAAATGGGCATTCTCCGTTAGTGCATCACGATTCGGGAATAATTTAGTATGGTTAGACCGCTTTGAACTTCACTTATCACCTTTTAGTTTAAGTGATAACTAAAATTTCTATACTCATACATAAACCAAATTTGCTTCGTTTCAACCTTCTCACTTCCAGTATAACACTTCATAAAAGAAGAGAAGAACTAAGCCACTGGATTGTAATTCAATGTGATTCGGTCATGATTTAATCACTTTAACTTCTGAATATCACTATTTACAAACAACTGGTACTATCACTGTAAAGAGTTGTAATTACTTCAAATTTTATCGTTGTAATCACTTTAACTTCCGAATATCACTATTTACAAAAAACTGGTACATCACTGTAAAGAGTTGTAATTACTTTAAATTTTATTCAACTTGAAATCATTTTCACTTTCTTAAAGTTAATTTATGATATACTAATGGATATCAGCTATTGCATCGTGATTTAGAGTTACTTTGAGTTTTAAAACCCTTATATCCTCACTTATCACTTTTGTAGAAAAAGTGACAGCTAAAATTTAAAGGGCCATAAGTGTAGCAAATATACTATGTTTACCCTTCTCGAAAGGCATATTGTATAATATTCCATTGTAATGTGAGCACAGAAGATGATTCCATTATGATTCAAAGCAATTTCAAGGTATTTAGAGGAATTTAAATTTCAGATGTTATTATTTCGATAACGTGATACATTTGGATTAAATAGGTCTAACAAGTTCAAATGGAGTCAGGTTGGAGTTATTCTACTTCCATTTTAACACATTCCCATAAAATAATCATTCAATGTTCATGCATCAAAATTGGGCAAGAATTCTATCTAGTCAGAACACTGTATACTTCACTTATTAGTTTTTTTAGGAAAAGTGATAACTAATATTTGAATAATGTATCTTAGGAAAATCCGCTTCGTTTCAACTCGTCCCACTTCCGGTAGAATATTTTACAAAAGAAGTGAAGAACTTAGCCACTGGATTGTAATTTGAAGGATTTGTTCATGATTCAATCAATTTATCTTTTGCACATCACTATTTCTAAAAAACCAACACGATCACTGTAGAGAGTTGTAATGTTGTCCAAGTCAATAAGTTCCACTTTCTTTATGTTATTTTATGATACACTAGTGGATATTGTCTATTGCATCGTGATCCAAAGTCAATTTGGGTGTTTAAAACTCTTAAAATCTCAGTTTTCACTTTTGTAGGAAAAGTGATAGCTAAAATGTAAATGGTTATACATATAGCAAATATACTATGTTAAGCAATTTCAAGGTGTTTAGAGGAATTGAAATTTTGTAAGTTACTATTCCGATAAAGTGACACATTTTATTTAAACACTCACAACGACTTCAAATTTACTCAGTTGGACAAATATACCTCCATTTCAATATTTTTCCCATAATATGAACATTCTCCATTGGTGCATCACAATTTAGGAAGAATTTGACATGCTTAGATCACTTTGAACTTCACTTATAACTCTTTTGGGAAAAGTGATAACTGAAATTTTAATAATCTGACCTTAAACAAAACTCATTTCACTTCTAGTACAATAGTTTATCAAAGAAGTGAAGAATTTAGTCATGCAATTGTAATTTGAAGTGATTGGAACATGATTCAATTTTGAACAGTTGTATTGAGTGCAAATGTCCTACAATTCTATATTTTTAACTTTTTAATTATAATTTACAATAGGATAAATTTTGGCTGTTGCATAATGATACCAAGTGAATTTTTTACAATTACACCTCTTTCATCTTTAATAATTACTTCTTCAAAAAAGTGATAACCTTGTTATAAAGAGTCACAAGCATAGTAAATTTCTTATGTTTCACAAAAGTGATAACTTTTTTACTACTTCTTCTACTATCACTATAATATTTTTAAAAATATGATAAAAGAAAATTATCAAATTTTTTTAAGATTTTCACTATAATATTTACCTGTTGTAGTTGCACTAAAAATATTTTGTAAGTAACTGGATAGTAAATATCTCTAATTTAGGGGAAAAGAAAAGGAAAATAATATTATTTCTTATTTTAACTTTCCTAATTGTAGCTTCTCCTATAACGATTGAAGCCATCGCTCCTTTGAATGGGAGAAGAAGAGAACAATGATAGTGGAAACCAATTGGCGAAAGCTCTACCCATGTCTCCCTTTCAGAGCTCACATGTTGTTTGAGGCAGTCAACTCACGTCCGTCCCTCCTCCGCTGAGCTTCCTCCAACACTGACGAGACTACGTAGTCCGAATCACCTAGTAGCCGTACCTCCCATCACCGAGTTCAGTTTGTTGCTCGGCCTCTCCTCTCTGACTGAGCTCTGTCTGCACTTATCCCCAGCCATTCACCTTGGTAAGTCAGGTAATGGTTCGATGATTTTTGCTTTGCCTTGGTCCAATGCGCTTCGTTTCCTTTGGCTACATTTTATCGAATGTCTTGGGATATCGATGGTCTGCTTGGATGATAATGATTGTGAAGATATAATGGATGTATGTGCCATATTGAAATATGTTAATCTATCTATGTATTGATTGAAGCAATTATTTTTCTTAGTCCTTGTGTTTCCACTAAAAATGAGTATTCATTATAATTGCACTACAATCCCTTAAGCATATATCAACTAATTATAACAAAAATTAGATCGAAACTGTACACCTTCATATTCGTACAATTCTTTTCCTCCTTCGAACCCAGTCAACTAACCCTTTCAAGGCATATTGTCTGGCCAATTTCATGACATCTTCTCTTACTTCATTCCCCGACCAAAATAGTAAATCAACACCAATCTTAAAACAGTCAACAAAAGTAGTGACCTGTTCCAACATACAAATTAATCATATGAAGAAAGACCCATAAACATAATAATTTATAAACATCCTCACAATCGTACCATGCCTAGAAGACGGAGATCATCAATACGATGTTGCATGAATTTAATAACATACACTCCACAATCATCACTACACAATAAGAATTCTCCTTAAAAAACATGTCAAATACTCAAGGTAAACTAATAGTAAATTTAACTTACTAATTCCCTTGATAAAACTAATTTGGAACATAGTCAGGGAATTCAATGGGCCATTGCAGTATTGGCACGACTCCATCCTCATACCAATAACCATCATCATGAAAAAATTCGCCTAATATAGATAGTTGTAAAAGATATAATAAACAACACATCAACATACCATTACACTACTAAGAACTTGTTCAACCATATCGTACATCAATCTCACTAGCTTTTGGCAAAACGCAATTAATTGTCTGCCGTGTTGGTGGCCAGAATTACTGTTGTCAAACTCCAATGTGACTTCCTGATGTTAACAGGAAGATATATCTATCCAAGTGAAACATGACAAAAGTTGATCGGAGAAAAGCATCACACAACTAACAATGGTTATGGTAGCACATTATATTACAAACCTCTTCACAATTGTTGATGTTGCCAATATATTTACCCTTCAAACTTTTATAATTATCTGTACTTGCTTATCCATTCTCCATCATGAACTTTACCATTTGTAATATAACAAAAACAAGAACTGAGTCTAAGATCCGCCTTCCATAAACAAACACATAAAGCACGTTCATAATTTAGATCATACATACCGTGAACCAACTTGGTTGAAAACATCGTGTCCAATTCACGTCTTTCTCTTTTTCATCTGAATTAAGTTTGTTGATGAAAATGTCAATGATGTCATCCTGTATCCAAGTACACAGGACAAGGCTGGATAAACCCAATCTGGTCAAACTATACAATTTCCCTTGAACTAACACTTCCCCGTAATATATTTTAAATGACATAGATATACGCACTACTGAATCTGTTATCATATAAACTAAAAAAGGGGATTACAATTAGCTTACCCAAAATTTTTCATATCTAACTACGATGAAAATGAGTATTGTAGTACTTGTAGCACTCTTGCATTAAAAGGACAATGTCCCGTGTCCACTGCAATCTTCGGGATATGAACTCACAAAGTTAGCTTAAACTTCTAACTTCAACAATTTTCATACCATATAAAAAATGTATGACTCATACTTTTAAAGCTAACATATCTTACCGGTGGATACAAATTAAATGATTTCCTGTTTTCATTTGTTTCACCAAAACTGATCTTCCTTGATCAGCTTTTGAGATGTTTCGCAATGTGGACCGTAGCTTGTACTCATTTTTTCTTCAACTCAATGGGGATAAATGGGCTCCTCAACAAATGATTAGGCCGGCGATAGCGATTGGAGGAGGAAATTGCATGAATACTTGTTGATCTCACTAAAATCCACTAATCAAGAAATATCACGATAACAAAGATATATTCATCATTTAATAATGTCATTTATTTGCATAGTAAATATAATACCACATTTGACTGTTGTGCAGCTGACGGTCTTACTTCTTGGTTCTGACCGATACTTTCGTGAGTATTACTCGCATTTTGTACACGATCATCCACCACCTTATTGTCCTCGGGGACGACTTCACATTCGACATTCCTCAAGTTATCCAAATTCTCTGCCTCAACAATATTATCAAACATTCCACTTTCATGAAACACATCTTCAGCCCTCTTCTCCCCCTCCATTATGTTTTTTTGTGGCACATTACCATGTCTTAAAATCTCACATACCTCTCCCATAAGGGACATTTTCAAGTTTCTTATGTTGTCGAACGATGATTGTTTCACACCATCAAACATTTCAGTCAGTTGTGCTTTCAGCTCAGATATCTGTCTCTCGTTGTTCATGAGTTTCTTTTCTATAGGACAAATCTACAATGTAAAAAAATAAACTGATATATCATAATCTTCATAATATCAACATAAAATAATAAACATTATAGTAAAGACAATTTCATTACCTGCTTTGACTGCTCTATTTAATACTTGGATTAGGAGTACAAGTGAGAATCACTTGTCAATAGTATAAATACTATTATGTAAAGCATATTCCACTTTTTAGAAAATTAAAAAATCAATTACGCCAATACTTACACTCCTATCATTGAAGCCTCCTTTTGTCTTAATGAGGGTCATTATCTCCCTAATTTCATTCCTTCCTCAAAGTTGGAGATGTGGACAAGTTTATATTCTAAGGGGAACAACTAATCCCCCAATATTCACATTGTCAATAAACAACATTTGAAAAGAAATATTTTTTTTAGATATAAATATATCCCATAACCATTGATAATAACAAATAAACTATTATATTATAGGCAGCCACACACCAAGAGCAGGAACAGATAGCCAGTTATCCACTTTTGTTCACCAGCTTTAAAGTTCCTGATGCCTTCATTTAGCTTCTCCACAACAAGCTTTGACCAATTATAAGATCTTATTTTCTGTACATCTTTTACACTAAATATATGATGCTTAAATATTGCATTGCTGGATGATGGACATAACAAAGTTCCAACAATATAAAGCGTAACACTTCTTTTAAAGAAAGATATTGTCGGATCTATATTGAGATCTATCAACATCTGTTCCACTTCACTTAACAAAATTGTTCGAGATTTCCCAAAATCTCGTATTATCGCCTCAATTATATGTCATTGCCTTCAAGAGGATCGTCTGCCCTTCCGCATTAAGCCCCAACATCCTATGAACTTCTTCATCATTGACATTCATCTCAATCTAATGTATCACTAATGCTATCCTACAGTAATCATAATAATCTATAAAAAAGAAACAACATTTTTAATCTAGTCGCATAGTAGGAACATGCACAACCTTCCAAAACCTGATTCCGTGACAACATCCTTTTTTCACTTGATCGAACTAGCTAAAAAGGTTAGCGATTGCCTCTAGTGAGCATCGTGTTAACAATTTACCCTGTCATAGGAACAATAGCAATTACTAACATCTACCGTGTGATGCTATTGTCGTGCAAATAATATCATAAAGACTCTTATACTTTTATGTGTAGAATTTTTTGATATCTCCAACACTCCTTCAGCAAACTCTGCTCTTTAACTTCCTTTTCATCTTACCTAAAAAAAGTATAATAATAAGACAATTCCATTAGTCTAATTAAAATAATTCGTTAGAAAACACATTTCCTACTAATTTTAACAAACATATTCTTAATGGTCAACAACCTAAAAACCCTATTGAACGCAATCCACAAACTGAAATAACATTTACTTAACATTACCATACTAATTATCAGAATACTTAGTCTTGGATAAGTTTAACTCAATCCACATAAAAATATGGGTAAAATGCAACTTGAATTTGTACTTGGGAAATGAAGATAAGAAATGCATAGACAATCATATCTTTTAGAAAATTAAGGATTCCATCGAGATCATCTCATTCTCAATGTCATACAGATTCCATATTATCCATAGTTACATATTTAGGCAGTCAATTGTTTATTTCAATAATTGATTGCGACTAAAAACATATTTTGTACAAGTATCGATACGCGAACGCGAGCACAATAAGGTGAAATGTTTACATTACTAACCGTTTATTTACACAGTGACTGGTCACATAATGATTTTTTGCAAGGTTTATCAAAAAACTGAGCACTAGCTAAAAATTTTCTATCTGAGATAGTCCACTATCAACATCATAAATTTTGATGGATGCTACATAGAAACAAGACAATTGTACTAACTAGAATGTTCAGATAGACAACTGTATATTTAGACAGTTGACTGCTAATATCAACAATTTACAAAGTATATATGATTAGGGTTTTTATGTAGCCAAGAGGCCAACACCTAAATTTATAAAATAAATCATGATTTTGGGAATCGAAGGTGCCCACATATTGGACATTAATGCATACCAAGCAGAGCCACCACAACACCAGAGAGGAATGAATAATGAACTGAGAGAGTGAAGAGAGTCAAGCCAACCATAGCACTAGAGAGGAGTGAGCAATGGGCGGAGAAAGCGGAGAGAGTCGACCCAACCACAACACCAGAGAGGAGCGAGCAATGGGTAGAGAGAGCGGAGAGAGTTGAGCCACCCATAACACCATAGGGAAGAGGAACGAGCAATCAAAGGAAAGACCGAACAAAGTCGAGCCACCCACAACTCCAGAGAGGAGAGGACTGAGCAATGGCAGAGAGCAAAGAGGGAGGAGTGAGAGATCAGCAAAAGAGCGATCAACATGTACTGATACAATTGAGATTTCCAGCTTCTTCAACAAGTCATGGAGGAGGACTGACCTACTACCTGTACAACCGGTTAATCAAAAGGAACCCGGTTAATCAAAAGGAACTGCTGAGATTAAATGAGCTGATTGGACAGTGGAGACCACATACTGGACCATACATTTGCTTGACGGTAGAATTTTCCCAAAAATGTTAGTTGCTCCTTACGGCGAATTAGGGATTCTCGGGCTGATTCCTCAGTCAATCAGTTCACTTGTCGAATTTTCCTCTGCCTTGAAAGTCTGGTAGTCCTTTTCGTCGCCATTTGATAGCCACCGATTATTTAGGTATTATTTCCTTTTGAGGTGAATTTTTTTCTGGCACCAATATAAATGATACTTTAATAACTAACACTCATTCATATCCCATTGAAAAACTAACACCACTACTTAAAGTCCTTCAATGAAATTTTTAAAAGTTCCTATTATACCCTTCTCACACCTATTACGCAGCCTCCCTCTATTGCTTGTTGTTGTGCTCTCTCTCTCTCTCTCTCTCTTCTATCCCACAACTCTCTGCTCCCACCGATTGCTCACCACCGCCCGTTGCTGGCCGCGCAGGACTGCTCACCGCCCCCAATAGCTCATCATCGTCCGTAGCTCACTGTCGCCAACCGCTCGCCGCCCAGGAGTGCTCGTCGCCCCCTGCAACTCGCTGCCACCCGCAACTCGCTGCCCACGACTACTTGTCATCGCCCATGACTACTCGTATGTGTAGATTTAGGGTTTGAAGTCTCGATTTTTAGGGTTTCAGCTCAGGAGCAATTTGTACAGATTAAAGACCTATTTAAATTGATCGAGACCTGATAACTATCTTGTTGGTTTTTTTATTTGCTGGATGATTTGCCTGATTTGCAATATATTTATCGTGTATGTTGGAAACTATTAATACCTCATCTTGATATATGTCTGCATTGAACATCTTAGAATTTATTGGAAACTTTAGTTATGAAAAGGTTTTAGTTTCTGGATTTGATTACACGTGCTATGTAACTGCAGAATGAAAAATTCACCTTTTCTATTGCACATGCATCTAGTTTTGTGTCAACTGTTACATTCTCCAGCTTGTAGTCCTCTCCACCAAGGTCCGCGGAGGCCATGCTTTCCTCCAAGATTGTCTTCTCATTTTCTGAGCTTGCTGGGATTGATTCGATCTTCTGGCTTTCATCTATTTGAAAGTCTTGAGGTCTTGATTTTTAGGGTTTTGGTTGTGGACCAATTTATATAGACTAGGGACCTATTTAAATTGCATCGGGACCTTTTGACTCTTCAGTACTTGTTATATTTTGATTTGCTGGATATAATGCTATGTGTTTATTCAAAGTTAATCGGGATTTAACTTTGATAAGTTAGATGATATATTGTATAGTGGACAATCATAACCGAAATGTTTTCATGATTGCCAGATCAAGGCAAGAAGAAGGGATATAAAACTCGTGCTCAGAAACGAACAAAGGCTCCTATATGTCGCAGCCCCTACACTGACCCAGATCATCATGAATGATGTGAAGTGATGTTATTAGGAAATGTTAGGAGCAGATATTTTGATATTTTGTTAAGAGTTTATGTTAGGATTGACCTTCATCATACATCTTTACCTTATCTTATGGTGATACATTTCATATTGCAGTGACAATAGTCAAGGAAAATACAAAATAGGTCCCGAAAACATATGGATAGCTTCCAAGTAAATAGGTCCCGAAAATTTTCAAATAGGTAAAAAAAAAATTGACACTGGTCAAGGAAAAGACAAAATAGGCCTCAAAAACTTTTGGACAGCTTCCAAGGAACTAGGCCTTGAAAATTTTCAAATAGGTCACAAAAAGATTGCCACTGGTCAAGGAAAAGACAAAATAGGTCCCAAAAACATTTGGACAACTTCCAAGTAAATAGGCCCCAAAAATTTTCAAATAGGTCCCAGAAAAACTGACACTAGTCAAGGAAAAGATAGAATAGGTTGCCAAAACATTTGGACAGCTTCCAAGTAATTAGCTCTCGAAAATTTTCAAATAGGTCCCGGAAAAACTGACACTGGTCAAGCAAAATACATAATAGGTCCCGAAAATATTTGGACAACTTCCAGGTAGATACGTCTCAAAAATTTTCAAATAAGTCCGGAAAAAACTGGCACTCATCAAGGAAAATATAGAAGACTTGATGTACGTACACAATTTGCTAGCGCAGTTACATGGATAATTAGGTCCTAAAGTTACATAGAAAAGTCATGTGTGTGCTTTATGGCAAATCCCACATCGATGAAGACTTGATATACGTACCCTTCCACTAGACAAACTTGGCTTATCTGAGTTGCTAACTCTGTTTGAACAATTGGATGACAAATGAGTATACGGCCCACAGTATCTACACTCCTTCCTAGTTCATTCTCTGATGATGATGGGATACGACTCTTAAGAGGCCTTCCTGATTGAGGTAGCATATATGGTGGAAGAATAACCATGATACGTATATTCTCTGGGACAACCCATTGTGTTGGCCTACCAACAGGCATGATTAGCTCGGAGTATGCACCAACAACAGAAGATGATAAATAGAAATTGGCACATAAAGTAGTCCAATCTACGCTCTTGCCTCTGTTGACAAATGAAGTAATTATAATCAATGAGAGCAATGTCAGTAAAATACATCGCCTATTTCACCAATGCCTACTTGAGAAAGAACTTCTTGACAATTCGATTGATCAACAAATGTTACACAAATCTAAGGTGGATATCTTTTCTCAATTAGTACAAACTCCAAATCTTCATCGTTTTCCACATCCATTTCATATGAAACATCACCTCCTCTAATATTTGTCGAATGCAATTCAATATTAAATCACTTACTGTCATGAGCAATTGACTAAACTTTTCTAGACAACTCATCATATTTGATACTCATCGAAACAATTATACCTTTAGACTTAACTTGACTCCCCGAATATTGACAATCTCCATTAGCTATGCACTCCCATTTTTTGTTGAACATAAAACATAATCACCACTCGGACACGCTCCTTTTTATCTATCTATCAACATGAAGATATATTATAAGTAAGAAATGTAATATGAAAGGTCTTGAATCGTTATATGTAAGTCTCGTCACAGTATGAATAGGTCTCAATAAATTATAAATTGGTCCTGATAAATTATAAGTTTGTCTAGATAAAGTCTAAATAGGTCCTTTCGATTTATAAACAATTTCCTGGTTGTCAATGACACTAAAAAACACAAATATCTCAATAATCCTCGCTGCTTTTCGCTGGGAGAGTTAGGGATTGGTGACTAGATAGAATGGGTAGCCTATTGGTGCTTGTCATTGCTTACCGATCACTGTTCCTATTCTGCTGACCGCCCCACTGATCTACTGCTGCTACTAGTCACCGGTTTGCTCACCAGTCTGGTCGCAAGTCTGCTACTGTTGCTCGGGTCACCGGTCTGAGCGCTACTCCGGTCATCTGTCTGTTGTCACTGCTCGAGTTTCTGGTCTGCTACTATTGTTGCTCGAGTCACCACTCTGGTCTTCAATCTACTATTGCTAGTGCTCGGGTCGCTGATATACTACTACTAGGGGTCGTCGGGTGGCCGAGTGATGCTCGAGTCGGCTAATTTGCTACTGCCAGTGGTTGCCGAGTGGTTGGGTCACCAGGTTCTGCTGCTTGGGTCGGTCGATTTTTTGCTACTGCCAGTTGCCGGGTGGCGGGTCATCAGGTTGCCAGTTTGGCTGTCTTTCAATGAGTAAGGGAGAAAGGGAGAGAGATGATGCGGGTCTACCATTTGGGGGGATTTAGGGATTTTAAAAGTTAAAAGGAACTACTAAGGCAATCCAGTCTTTCACCATAGGGAAGTGCTAGTTTTCCAATTGTTTATAAATTGGCGTTACTCTTGAAAGAGGGCAGAGGAGCAATACTATTTTCTCCTATTCCCACTTTCTTTTTTTTACTTTTCTTTTAAAATTATTATTTTTATGAGACCTTTTACTGCAAACTAAACTCGTGAAGTCGATATCTCATATTTGAATATCATTCTAAGCAATATTATTTTAATGAACTTTTGAGATTGGGTATTTGCCGACACCTGTTTCTTGGATTATACTAAATCTTTGGTGGTGCTACGTTGATGAGACCAGTATTAATACTCGTTGTTCAGTTTATCTTATATGTTCACTAATTGAATGCGAAAACTCGAGCATTATATAGTCTGGGTTGACTAGGTAACCACTATTGCTACCCTCCTTTTATGAATTGAAAGCAAACTGCTGAAACAATAAGATGCCTTGATTTCATTATCACCATCTTACACCTCCCTTTTTTTTTTACTAGACAATTAAAGAAGGAGAAAATGACAACGAAAGTCCTATATATTTGTTTGTTTCTTACGAGTGAGTCCTATATGTTTCAAAATAAAATATTAAGTCCTATTTATTATTCGTTGTTACAACATCTAGCCCGCCATTTGACCTCCTGTTACTCCGAGGCTGACGTGGCAGTAACACTGTTAGGTTTATCCCAAGTGTCAATTTTATTGCTAATGTGGACATTTTCTTAATCCCACGTGTATAAAATGATTAAATAAATTATTTTTTATTGTTCAACCAATAGAACTACTCATTTGCCCCTCAACATCCATCAAAATTTCAAATTCTTGCCATTCAAATCATTGACTTTCGGAATCCGCTCTCATTCGACCATCTCCTTTGGACTGTCTAGGATTTCTTATTTTGAGTGTACTGTTCACTTATTGATGCAGGGATGATCCTTCTTCAATTTAAGGATTACCTTTGCAAGAGCTCTGTTAAAGGTTTTACTCATTTGGTAGTATCACCACATAGATCATCAACCACAACAATCTAATCATTTAGTAGAATCTTTGAAGACGAGAGCTATGAGAACTACGTACTTCAGCATCCATTAATCCTTCCACTGGAAAATGGTCATCAATGAACAAGCTGAGCCTAGTAGTATTAGTAGTGGCTACGAGTCAAGGACATCCAGAAAAAAATTATTTTTTGTTAAAATAATTGGAAATTGAAGGAGTTACTCTCAAAATTTTCACTGGACCTGTGTTGAAACTCTCAAAATACATTCTAGCTTAAGGAGATTTCAGAGGAGGGCAAAGTCGGTGGTAATGGTAGTGTAAGTGGATTGGCCGGAGCTCATAGGTCTTTCGTTGGATCGGGCAGGGCAATGGACTTGAATTAGAAAATTTTGATAAATAAAAAAATTGAAATGAGGAAATATTTAAACGGTGAATGAAAAAAAAGGAAGAAAAAGAAAATGCACAAATTGAATTTTGACGGAGATTGAAGTCATGTACAACCTATAAGCAGGAGAGAGTTGGGGGGGGGGAGCAATTTGTCGCTCTGCGTGCTGTGACAATTCACGAGTTGTGACTTGTGCTGCACTGTGTGCCTTGGTGATCTCCCTCTGAGTAACACCACCTGCGTCTTCCTCCTCATCCTATCGGTCGTGCCGAGGTAATGGGAATATATATCTTCTGGAATAAAAGGATGTGCAGAGCTAAAGGCAGCAATGGACTTTGAATTCTCTCGGCGAACTTGAGCAGATAGCAAAATACCATGAAAAAGATTATGTTCAAAATGTAAGAAATTTATAATAGAATAACACCCAATATCTACATTTTAAGTTCGTTAAGAGATAAATTAATTTGAAGCGTATCTTAATTTATGATTTACCAGTGATTGAGGCACAAAATTGGAGTTTTGCTCAATCACTAACACACTGATCATGTATTAAAACCTAAAATAGATGAATAAATAGGTGAAACTAAAAAGATTTTTTTTTGCCCCTTACCTTTCCGGATGGGATGCTAAGATGGTGACACGTGCCCTTTAAATAAGCGGAGTTAGGTGCCCTTCAGGATAAGATTGTCTTATATATCATTCAATCAAAAGGATATTATTTAACCACAAGATATGGAATATCTCACTCATATATCAAATCGAATATTGTGGCATAAGGACCACCTAATAGGGGTATATGTTTCTTTATTTCAAATATTAATATATATCCAACATTCTTCCACTTGATCTCATGATATAATATAAAAGAGTCATAAACTTTATTTTGGCCAAATTTGACATTCCTTGAACTATGACATCCTCCCACTTATCCCGAAAATGTTATACATGAACTCCAGCGATGATACCTAGTTAGTGGGTACTTCCCATCCATGTGTCATAATGTGTAACACTCTCAAATAAGCATTATAGAAATACTTTATGAATGACTTGTTATAAGTTACTTGGGTCCAACTTTATCATCCCGACGAATTAAACCTCAACGTGTGTAATTGATGGAAATTTATTACTTAGATAATACCAAGGTTATCTCACAGGCAAAATACAAAAGTGAAATCAACTTTTAATGAATCAATATCCTTAAATGATTCACATGATATCTTTAATTGTGGTGCTAGCAATTCTTAATCATGTGATCAAAAAAGTGGATTCATTTCTGAATGCATGCAACCATTACAACACAATCTCTATATTTATATATATTGCTGCAAATCACTTTTGTTATTCTTCGACAAGAACATAGCTATGATGTTGCCGAAGTCTTTCTAAGTCTTACCATATTTTGACAACCAACAAAGTTGTGACAATTATTATCTAAGGCCAATAAGCAACACTGTAGACTATGTAACGGATCAAAATATTAAAATAGTAAACTATGTAGTGATGTAGCATGATTGTGTGACAGAGTGATGATAAATCGAAAATTAGTCCAAAGACCAAGTAATGATACAAGTGAATTTAATCACTAACATTATATCCAAATTTTGGCATAATCACAGTGTTATGGCATAACAAACCAGTTGACTGTACTCGAGGGTAAATCTAAAAATTCCACTCAGGAGGCCCAAAACTCAATACAAAGTTAGATGACGGATTCTATGACATCACAATTGAATAGTCATGTACAAGCACAATGAAGCAGAGCTTTAATGACATATAATGTTATCCATTACAAATTTTAATTATATAGAAATTTTGAAGTCAGATTTAATGATAGATTAATGCCATCATTTACAAATTAAATTAACAATATTGATGATAATTTAATCTTATTTTGATGTTAATTCATTTCAACCGTCCAATTTCGTATAAAGTGGTCTTCGACTTCTCAATGCCTATGCAAACAAATAGTGACGGACATCCAATATTCATAGAAAAATAGAAGATTATTCTAACACTTTTTATCTGCATATTACATCTATAGTTTCTACGCAGTATGCAATATTTATTCAAGTCCACCAAACATCATACTGTTGGAGTCTCATGCTAACTTCTTTACGAATATCAGTGTATCTTGGAAAAGATTGGAACCATGCCAATGCAAGAAAAAATATGGAATTTTAATGTTTCTAATGTTTATATAAGATTAGAATTACTTATATTCTATAATATTCTCAAAGACATATTTAATATTCTTAGTATATTTTTAGAGAGCTTTTAGGATATATTTAGATATTGTTTTTAGAGAATTTTTATGACATATTTAGATATTATGATATCTAAAACTAAGGGTGGTTAAATTGGATAAGAATACTTCCTAAATAGTGAATAATATCTCATATGGAACTAGGGGTATGCATGGATATGGAATAGACTTGAAACCAGTAGGAACCTATTATATTGGGTGGGTTATGAATAAATCTCAATGAAAATAAGATATATTCCAAGTAATGAATCAAGGAGTCAGTCAGTTCCGATTCCTGTACACATATATCCAAAAGCGCAACTTGTTAACTAATTAGCATGGTTAATTTTAATTATTCGTTACTTTCTCGTTTAAACTTTAATTCACGAATTGCTTAAACCATTATATTCATACCTCAACAGACTTTCATTTAACATAATAATTATGTATCTTTGATAATTTTTCATATTTAAAATAACATTATAACTTAATTTAGTAATAAATACTAATGATGTATATTACAAATATACTTAAAATTATACACATTTGAACAAATATATGAAACAATAATAAACATAAAGAATATTAAAATAATCCATATTATAGAGTAAAAGAGTACATAATAAACACGCTCTAATAGAGTATCCGAAATGTGTGGTAGGGTTCGGTTCCAAGATTCAATATGGTAGAGTCTGGATCCAAACTTTTAGAATTGGTCTTGTATAGGATAGAGTCCCAACATCATGAAAAGATATAGGGTGCCTGGACTCGATATGTGGAATAGATGATTGACATTTATGAAAATTTGAAAATTTTATCATTTACCTAACAATTTCCCAGTATTCTTTTGAATTAACAAGTCTTTGGATTTGCGATTCTCGTCCCACCATGCACACACTGCATTAGATTAGTGTAAAAGTTATAAGATCCTACAACATGCTGCCAATGGGACATGTCAATGATACCTAGCTGGATGACGTAATCCATAGAGATGAGATTCCTTGGTTGCACCAACAAGTGAACTGTTCTTGTATAATTTTTTCACTTGAACCTTGATAGTACCTTCGGGTAGCCTATCAGGTTGAGAGGTCATCAGTGGGATTGGAGCCGGCCTCATGGTGGAGAAGATGGACAGACTTCGCCGAAGACCTGCAAGAAGCTAAGTCTAGGGGCGGCTCCCCGGAAAGGCCCTCTGATACTTAAGTTAGGACGGGATCTGAGTAAGGATAATGGAAGAGAGGAGATGAAGAGTGAAGGGTTGCATTCATTTACCTTCACCTGTCCCCGAAGGGTCTTATTTATAAATCCCATTGGTACGGGGGATTGATGTCAACCTGTCTCCCACATGACTGGCACAGGAGTAAGCTAATCTGGGTGAGTGAACAAGGTACCCTGCTTGCTTGCACCTTGGTACCCAACATGCACATAGTCAGGCTGTCGGACGTGCTCACACTGGAGGTACCCGACTTGTTTGGTACTCGACGTCCACGTGGTCAAGTTGTTAGACATGCTCGCACTAGAGTTTCCCGACGTATGCCTTGGCACCCGACGTGCTTGTGATGGAAGTACCCGAGGTGCTTGTGCTAAAAGTACCCGAAATGTGCCTCAGTACCTGACATACACATGGCCGTGACATGCATATGGTCGGGTCATGTTGCCTTATGAGATTCAGGTTCGGTATTGACGTATGATCTATATCATTTGTCCCCCACTTCTCGACGTGTTTGACATTGAGAAGTAGATATTGTGTTCGATTGGAGAGGAACCATCGAAGGGGATAATTTTGAAGTGTGGTTTGTGTGGTCTTTCTATCCCTAAAAATAAAGGTTGAATTTCGGCAGGCTGAGGATTCGGTTCAAACTGCTGAAACTACGACGTCAAAAGATTGAAAATTTGTTTTGTCCGTCGGTTCAGATTTGTGAAATTTAGATGTCGATGGATCGAAAATCTATATTGTCTAGCGGTCCGGACTTGCGAAAATAGGACGTCGAGGGGTGGACGATTTGTTTTGTCCCTCGGTCCGAACTTGTGAAAGTTGGACGTCGAGTGATTAACAACTTGTTTTGTCCCCCGTCCGAACTTGTGAAAGTCAGACTTCAATTGGTCAAATTTTTGTCCCCTTATCTAGATTTGATAAAGTTAGACATTGGGAAGTTTGAACGCTAGGATTTCTAGACTTTTCATGCACTCGAATTCCTTGAGTTTGGCACCTCAGGTTGGTATGATGTAAATTGGTGCCCGATTTCCGTGAGTTGGGCACCGGTGTTGGTGTGATATCCGTGGGTACCCGACTTCCCTAAGTCGGGCGCTGATGGTAGCATGATGTCGGTGGTACCCGACTTACGTGAGTTAGGCACTGATGTTGGCAAGACATCTATAGGTACCCGACTTCCTTGAGTCAGGTGCTAGGATTGTCAAGGTGTCCATGGGTACTGGACTACTCTTGAGTCGGGCACCAAAGTTGCTGTGGTGTATGTGGGTAAGCTTGAATTCCTTAAGTTGGGCACAGGTATTACCGTAGTGTCCATGGCACCCAACTTCCATGAGTCGGGTACCTTGGGTTACAGCGCTGTCCAGGGTACCCGGCTTCCATGAGTTGGGTGCCGGGGTTACCGCGGTGTCCAGGGCACCCAACTTCCTAAAATTAAGCACCGGGAGATTCGGACATTGGGTTGTGGTAGGATTTTGGACATCGGCAGTCGAGGGACCCAGACATCAAGGGATCGGGGAGGTTCCGGACACCGAGGGACTTGAACTTCGGGTTGCGATCAAGTTTTGAATGCCAGGTGCAAGTGAAGTGCCCGAATCATTTGATCTTTATATGGGTACAAGGGGCTTAGGTTTTGTGCTTGTGCACTATGTGTCTGGGATTCCAGGCCCCGAAGGATATGGGCATTTGAGGCTGAGAATTCCTGTCATCGATGGCGTCGATTGTAGGGTCCCTGGACTCTATGTCTTGTCAACGTTTGGGATTGGGAATTAGTGAGAAATTGTTGGTGCACGTGTCCGGGCATCAAACATCGTACGACCAGGCTTGGTTGTAAGGCTGCTCCACACTAGGTGATTGGGACAGTGCGCCGCAGTTATGATGTCGGGTTGCTTGACATTGAGCTGCTGGACGTTGGGCCACTGAATGCCTAGGTATTAGGTATTTGGGGATGTTCGGCGTGGGGAGACGTCAGGTATTTTGGACGTCGGATGTTCGTGGGAAGTCGAGATGTTGGGAAGCCTCGGATTGGGTAGACATCAAGTATATTGGACGTCGAATGTTCATGGGAAGTCGAGACGTTGGGAGCTAGCAACATCGGGTGTTTGGGACGTTGTGCTTCGGGTGGCGACGTCAGGCAGGACGTCGGGAGTAGGTTGGGTGGCACATATAAGTTGGTTGTCGAGATATCTGAACTTGTAAGCTCGACGTTGGAATGTCTAGACTTTGTATGAAGTCGATCCTTAGGGCGTACGGACTTCTTCGGGATGGGATGTCTGAACTGGTAAGAAGTCAAGTATCAGAAAATTCGTGGTGGTGAGAAGTCAAACGTTGGGATTGGCTAGTGTTGGGAGTATTGAAAATGCTGGCTCTATATTCAAACTTGTGGAGAGTCAACCACCGGGGAGGTGAAAGACTTGTTTGGTTGTCCCCCGATTTGAACGTGTGAGAAGCTGGATGCTGAGAGGTGGACAAATTTGCTTGCCTCCCGGTCCAGATGTAAGGAACTGGAGAAGTTCATATCCTCCAAAATGTGAAAGTCAGACATCAACTTGTGAAGAATCGAACGTCGAGAACGTCGGATGCAGCTGAGAAGGTTTGACTGGGAGAGTCAACCCGGAGTGAGCAGTGCTTGACCGATGTCCATATCATCATGGCCATGAAGGTTTGACTTGTGAAAGTCATATTTAGAAGACATTTTGGTTAAGGAGATCTGACTTGTTGAATTTGAGCTCGACAATCATCATAGTCAATGTTTGACTTATTGAAGTCAAGCTAGTAAAAGTATGTCATAATAACAAAGAGAGTTGGGTAGAGTTATTTACCTCGAAAGTCCAATGTACCTCTACTTCCCATGACCGGCTTGGTGGAGGCCGGGTTTGCATAGGCCTACCCTGTGACCGCATCCCGAAAGGAGATAAGTTTGCACAGAATGTAGGAGTAACCGCGACTTGCTTGGTGAAGGTCGGGTTTGCACAGACCTATCTCGTGACTGTGTCCAGGAAGGAGACAGGCTTACACGAAGTCATAAAAGCTGTTGTGACCGACTTGGCAGAGGACGAGTTTGCACAAGCCTATCCCATGACCGCATCCTAGAGGGAGATGGGTTCACATTGAGCGTAAGGGCAACCATGACTGGCTTGGCGGGGGCCGAGTTTGTAGAGGCCTACCTTGTGACCCGTTCGAGAGGGAGATGGATTTACACAAAGCATGCTACCCGTGACCAACTTGGTAGAGGCTGGGTTTGCACAGGCCTGTCCTCTGACCACGTCCTGGAGGGAGATGAGTTTACATGAAGCATAAGAGCTACCACGACTGGCTTAGTGGAGGCCGAGTTTGCCTAGGCCTATCCTGTGACCGCGTCCTGGAAGGAGACGGATTTACATGGGGCATGCTACTCGTGACCATCTTGGCGAAGGCTGGGTTTGCACAAGCCTATCCAATGACCTCATCCTGAGGGGAGACGGATTTACACGGAGAGTAAGAGCAACTACAATCGGCTTGGCAGAGGCTAGGTTTGCATAGGCTCGTCCTGTGGCCGCGTCTCAGAAGGAGACGAATTTACCCGGGGCATGATACCTATGACCGACTTGGCGGAGGCTGAGTTTGCATAGGCCTGTCTTGTGATCGCGTCTTGGTGGGAGACAGGTTCGCATGGAGAGTAAGAGCAGCCACGACCGGCTTGGCGAAGGCCGGGTTTGCACATACTTTTCCTATGATCGCATCCTGAGAGGAGACGGCTTTACACGGAGCATAAGAGCAACCACGACTAGCTTGGCAAAGGTCGAATTTGCACAGGCCTGTCTTGTGACCTTGTCCGGAAGGGAGATGGAGTTATGTGGAGCCTGCTACCAGTGACCGGTTTGGCAGAGGCAGGTTTTGCATAGGCCTATCTTGTGACCACATCTCGAGGGAAGACGGGTTTACACAGAGCATAAGAGCAACTACGATCGGCTTGGCGGAGGCCAGGTTTGTACAGGCCTGTCCTGTGACCGCATCTCGGAGGGAGACGGATTTACATGGAGCATGCTACCCATGGCCGGCTTGGTAAAGGCCAGGTTTACACAGCTTGTCCTGGGACCGCGTCCCGGAGGGAGATGAGTTTACACGGAGTCATAAGAGCAACCGTGACCAGCTTGGTGAAGGCCGGGTTCGCATAGCCTGTCCTCTGACTGCGTCCCTGAGGTAGACGAGTTTACATGCAGTAGTAAGAGCAACCGTGACCAGCTGGGTGAAGGCCGAGTTTGCACAGCCTGTTTTGTGACAACATCTTGGAGGGAGATGGGTTTACAGGGAGTCACAAGAGCAACCGTGACTAGGTTGGTGAAGGCCGAGTTTACACAGCCTATCCTGTGACCGCGTCCCGGAGGGAGACGGGTTTATACAGAGTCGTAAAAGCAACCATGATTGGCTTGGTGAAGGCTAGTTTTTGAGGCACGAATGCAGGTCGTCTGTGACCGACGTGGAAATGGCGGTTTTGAGGCATGGATGCTGGTCGTCCGTGACCAATGAGTAACGTCGGGTTTTGAGGCACGAATACGGGTCGTCCTTGATCGACGTGTAACGTCAAGTTTTGCGGCACGAATGCAGCTCGTCGGTGACCGACGTGTAACATCGGGGTTTTGGAGGCATGGATGCAAGTCATCCGTGACCGAAGCGTAGCGCCAGGTTTCGAGGCACGAATGCGAGTCGTCCGTGACCGACTCGTAACACCGGGTTTTGAAGCATGGATGCGAGTCATCGATGACTGACGCGTAACGTCGGGTTTGGAGGCACAGATGCGAGTCATCGGTGACCGATGCGTAACATCGGGTTTGGAGGCACAGATGCGAGTCATCGGTGACCGACGCGTAACGTCAGGTTTTGAGGCATGGATGCGGGTCATCCGTGACCGACGTGGAAACGGTGGGTTTTGAGGAGTTGAGCTGGTGGAATATACTCATTTCATTGGCGTTTACCCTGTTACAAGTGAGGAGGGCATACAAAAGTAGAGAAACATTTTGTGATAAGGAAATATTCTAAATTTCAAAATGTAGCTTGACCTTACAAGTAGAATTTCTTGAGCACTTCTGTGTGAAAGGAGAACTGAGGTTGGCCTCGTGGGATGATGTCTTTCCCTTGTCAAGCGCTTTGAGGGCCTTCTCTACTTGCTGTGTCATTTGTTCTTCGATGGAAGTGTAAGTCAGAAGTTGGGCGTCTTGAGTACATGTCAGTAGTTGAGCATCATGACACCCCTGATGTTGGGGAGGATACGGTTGTGTTAGTGGGACAATCGGGTATGGGGGTACAAGGATGTACAAGAATGCTGGTGTAGCAGTCGACTGGTGCTGTTCCTGTACATGTATGACTCTAACATTTGCCCACCATTAATGTTTTAAGTGGGTTGCCTGTCTGCTAGGGGATAATACGGTTGTTGAGCAGCAATCCCTTCATTTTGCAGCCTTTCCCATAATTGGACTAGCTTTGAGGGGCCCATAGGGTGTGTCATTCTTGATTTCTGAGCCAAGGTTTTGAGGCACTCTAGGCGGTATGGATTCAGCCGATCCAAAGTTGCCTTGTATTTTGGCCACAACAAGGTGGCTAGCGTCGGCATGGGCGATGGAGTGTCGTCACAACTCCTCTATTGTCATTTTGGCCAACTCCGAGAGCTATCGTTATGCTAAAGTTGCTTGGACTTCCTCCTAGACTTGCACATGGACAGTGTCTTTTAAAGGTCTCGGCCACTGTGGCCATCATTTCCCACATTTGTGTAAGCCATTCGAGTGGTGGTGTTTGGGAGGAGGTGCTAGGCAGTGCGGGAGCTGGTCACTATGGAGGCATAGGGGACCTCTCCCATCCTCATTCGAAGGAGAGGCTAGTTTCAAGCGTTCACGGCAAGGCGGCATGGTGGGTCACGGTGGGTATAACAACGAGGGGGAGGCAACTCGTAGATTAATGGCCTCGAACTCTCAATGACGGCACTAAAATGATAGTGCCTTCGGATGGCCTATCGGGGTTGAGAGGTCCTCAGAGGATCGGAGCCAGCCTCGTGGTGGAGGAGACAAGCGGACTTGGCCAAAGACCTACCAGAAGCCAAGTCCGGGGATGCTTCCTTGGAAAGGCCCTCCGATACTTAAGTTAGGATGGGATCTGAATAAGGATAATGGAAGAGAGGAGAGGAAGAGTGAAGGGTTGCATTCGTTTTCCCTTTACCTAGCCCCAAAGGTTCTTATTTATAGATCTCATTAGTACGGGGGATTGATGTCAGCCTGTCTCTCATGTGCCTGGCATCGGAGTAAGCAGGTCTGGTTGAGTGTTATTTATAGATCTCATTGGTACGGGGGACTGACGTCAGCCTGTCTCTCATGTGCCTGGCATCGGAGTAAGCAAGTCTGGTTGAGTGGACAAAGTACCCGACTTGCTTGCACCTTGGTACCCCGACATGCACATGGATGTACCTGACTTGCTTGATACCCAACGTGCAAGTGGTCAAGTTGTCGGACATCCTCGCGCTAGAGTTACCCGACGTACGCCTTGGCACCCGACGTGCTTGTGCTGGGATGTGCTTACCTGACGTACATCTGGCTGTGACATGCATGTGGTCGGGTCATGTCCTCTTATGAGGTTCGGGTTGGGTATTGACATACAGTCTATATCAAACCTACAAGAATTTTAGGCCTCTTTCTACCTAAAAGCCTAAGCTAGTAGATTATGGTACCAATTCTCTTTTAAACCTATGTTTCTTATCCAATTTAGTCGATGTGGGATTTAACCCTCAACACTCACCTCACATGGTGAAGTATTTATACTTGACATGTGCTCTTAAATACCTATGCTCAACAACTGTCCTCAAGTCAAACATTTGATTTCTGGTCTCGAGTGAAGGGATACAAACTATTATGAGGGGGCCTTCTCTTTCGTCCTCGGGGTAACATGCAAGTTGTAATTTTTTTTTAGTACTCAATAAACTAGACACAAGCCAAGCATTTTCTCCTAGTATCAGACTTAATGGACCACGAGTTCCATACTCAAGCCCGCCTTGCTATGAGCGCACAGAAAAACTTGTCTGATACTATGCAAAATATCCACTCAACCCACAAGAGGTTGGGCTCATATTCAACGCAAAATCTTCAACTAATAGGTGTTGTACCCAATTCTCTTATAAGTTTCTTATTTAATTTAGTCAATATGAGATTTAACTCTCAACATCTTTGATGAGTACGGAAATCTTATAATGAAGGAAAGTAAATTGATATTAGTTGACTCTTGTGAAAATATTTTTCAAGATGTTATTCCTATTGACTCAGACCAAGAAATATGCATTGAAAATTTTAAGGATCCGGTGCCGTTAATAATATTTGAAGGATTTCATCAATAATGACATGCCTCCTCCAAGAAAGCAACAATTCAATCATGGTATCCGTAGTATCAGTATCAAAAGAAGATCAAGGGTTTTGATATATGAAGGATCAAAATAAACAATTTGCAAGGAAAAGTTCAAGCTCAAGTGGCAAATAAGAAGTAAAGGTATCATATATTAATCAAGCAGAATCCAATTATAAATATTGCAAGAAGATCGATGATATTTGAAGACGAGTTTTTTTTTTCAAGCAAGGAAGAATGATGCAAGAGAAAATATGAATTTTATTATTGATATTTACATAAGTTTAGAATAATTGTTATACTATAATATTCTTAGAGGTATAGTTAATATTACTAAATTTTTTAGAGGATTTTTAGGATATAATTGTATCCAACATATACCTCAGTTTTATGCTCACTCCCTTTGTCATTTCATATTTATATTATTATACTGTTACTGATTAAAAAAAATTATTATTATATTGTTTTGCAATTGAATTTTTCAACATCATTTTCCTACAGTCATTTAATCTCTTACAATTTCAATTTCAAATAGAAGCTCATTTGACTATATATAATTGTTTTACGAATTTAATGGTTAAAGTATCTAAGAATTAACTCTGAAATCTAAATGTTATAACCCCTACATATCCATAAATTTAGAAAAAATAGAAGAAAAAGAAAATTTTTTCCGATCAAAGATATTAAAAATTCTTTGACAAGAATTAAATCGTGAATATCTTGATGATGATAATGCACCCAACTTTCTTATCAATACCCTTGAATATTTGATATAACTAGGAGTATCGATATGAGAAATTTTAGGTGTATCAAAAAAAAGATACGAGAAATTTCAAGAGCATTCAACGGAACCCAATTTGCATCTACACAAATTGTTCACATTTATTTTTTCGGTGAAAATAAGGGTGGCCATTAAGTCTAACACAAAGATAAGAGATAAAAGAGAAATAAAATGGCAAATAACCCCACGATAAGGATCAACCAGTTAGCCTTCTGCCATTGTGCAAGGACCGCTTCCTCAATTGTTCGCAGTTATTTCTAAAAGATGGATAAGCAATTCTACATTATTCTATTGATACCATAAATTAGAGATGGAGGACACCGATCCCAGAGACGCCTTCACCACACCAAACGAATGCTATATTTTCTAAAAGCGAGAGCTCCTCCATTGACTGTGGTTGAAGCACCCACCGGAGAACTGTATTTCTTGGTGTTGAATCTGCAATGAACAAGGACACAACCATCAATCGATAAGAACCCAGTCACAAAAAACCAACCAACCAAAACAACAATTATTTAAGGGCAGAGTAGTTTAGCTAAATTTGGTAGGGTAGCTTTCGAAGTTGAATGGGATTAGCCAGATTTCACCGTGGCTTAAGGCCCTCGGGGAGATGCATCCACTAGTGAGCCACGGTGCAATCTTCCAGGAGAAGTTTGCATCGTAGATGTTGTCACTGTTGGTTCCCTTGTTGGGCTGCTGCTTGCATTCCGCTGCAAATTTCTTGATCCTCTGTAAGGCTTCGGTCTCTCCTCCAATCATCGAGGCAGCCTTTCCCTCCTTCATGATCAAACAACAGAGTAAAAAACCACAAGATATACACATTGCCATAAAATACGATGTTCTGTAGATGTTTATCGAGAGTACTAAGACATAATTAATGAACTATAAAGTCAACATCCGGTGCTTAAGAACACAAAACCATTATGTATGATGGTAGAATGGGATTCAACCTTGTTCACATGGTATTTACATGAGATTCCTCATTCTTATTCATAAACAAGCCCCCAACATAGTTGGGTTGATCTATGATTTATGTTTTGACAGCCATTTTGCCCCATGGTCCTCTCAACAGACCTGGCTAGTTGAAATTGCACAAAGGCACATCATAACTCATTTAAAATACCATTCTTGCAATGTCTTTAGTTCAACAATGACACATTTGATGTGATAATTCTACCTCGTCTAGCATTCCACAGCCTTCAAATATTTCAATAAATATCCCAACCATTTATATGAAGAATAGCAATTGTTCAGATACATTAAATCAAATGCCTTTTGTTTCAGAAAATTCTGACTAGTTAAGACAGAATGAACTATAAAGAAGTCTGACAACCTCCTAGTCAGAGTCAATATCAAACCAGCAGCACTATAGCATAAAAAATGGAAATGTGAGACAAATGTTGGAACAAAAACCAGACAAAAACACCGGAGTTTGAGAAGATATGTACCCGAGCAATTGGGTTAACACCCAAATCAGACGGAGAAGGCAACTCGCCAAGCTCGACGTCGCCGCTCTTGGGTAGTCCCTTCAACTGGTCCAGAGCTGCGATGGTCTTCCTCACCTCCACGCCGTGAACCTTCTCCCGAAGCCCTCCGTAGTTCATGGGCATGTCCTCAAGCTTGAAGGGCAGGTCGTCAGCATGGAACAGAGTGCTGCCCCATAAGTACTTGTTGAGGAGTCAATCCCACATCGGACAAAGAAATAATTGAAACCTGGTTTATAAGAGAACGGATACCACCATCCTATCAGCTTGAGCTTCTGAGATGGATATGGCCCAACCTCTTGTGGGTCGGGTGGAAATTTTCACATGGTATCAGAGCCAACCGTGTGGGCTCACACCACGCCAGGTCCGAGTGTGGAGCTCGTGACTCGTTCTGGCTGTCCTCCGCAAGATGCGATCTTGTAAGAGAGATATATTTATTAAGAATGACACTCCGACAATTAAGATTATTAATTAGTCTTGCAATGGATATCAAATTGCAATTAAACTAGGGTTCCAATAACACGTCGTACCTTGAAAATCCTCCCCAGTATTAGCTTTCCCGATTCTCGTGGCCTGTGTGTGTCGACCTTCCACTAGAATGCGCCTGGTTGAAGAGGCCTCAATTGAGTTCGAATTGGTAAGAAGCCAAGTACAACAAGTCATATGCATTGATATGCCAGAATCGATAATCCACCCAGAATTTTTTATTAAAATAATGTCGTTACCAAAGAGGGGCTCTGATTCATCTTAATCGATATCGATTATGTTCAACAAATGCTGGAATTGAGAATTGGATAAATTCCGATTCCAAATTGGGACCAACTCCATGCTTTTCTCCAGCAATCTGGGCTTTACTAGCATGATGGGCTGACTGGGCCATATGACTAGCCACCTGCGGCACGTGCCTAGCTGGACATGAAACAACCCCTCCATTGGGCCTTTTGTTATTTCCTGTCAGAATCGACCCCGCGCGGATAAGATAAATTACTAGTATTTTGTGGTTACGTATTGTACATTTTTTTCTCTCTGTCACTGGTATTTAAAAGTTCACTAGACCGCAACTAATCCAATTCTAGTCAGGTAGGCCTGCTAAGAATAAAATTCTCCTAAGGTTAATTTTCTTTATTTATAAGACTTGAACCCAATAACTTTTTTAAGACTAGTGCTTTGTCCTGAGAATTTACTTTGAGCTTAGTTCACCTAATAATTTCTGAGAATACGTTGATTCTATCCTTAGTTTGCATAACTTACGCATACTTCAAGCAAAATTTTCTGAGGAAAAGATGCGGGAGGAAAAGGAAACAATGGAGGGATCCAAATCGGACCTAAAAGGGATTGGCATGAAAAGTCTTTTTCAAAACCTAGCATTAAGGGAGTTACGACCATATAGGAGAGGAACTTGTGATTAACACCATTACATAGATGACTTCTTGGAGAGTAAGAGTGAGAGTGACGCCTTGAACTATTCGAGATTGAAAAGCTTGCCAGCAATTACATCATTGGCATGACTTTATCTATTGTTTTTAGGGAAAAAGGCTTTATCTTTTAATGAGTTAATTAATCTCAAACATGAATTATTCAAAATTGTTATCCTCTTGGGTATTGCCAACAAGGGCCAGCTCATGAAACATGGTGTCATACATGTTGTAGGACCCATAATTATATAGGCCAGCTCATGAAACATGGTGTCATACATGCTGTAGGACCCATAATTATATAAGGAAAAATAAAACACAAATAATGAGCCAACTGGAATCAAATCGAGACAAATCTTTATTATTGTACCAAAGATAATATGACAACATTATTTAGAAGAAGATAGCAACTTCGAGAAAGAGGAACCGATCCACCTCTCCTTCTTCCGCTCTCGAGTCTCACAGTCGAAACCACACCCACAGGTCGGGCTCTCGTCGAAGTTACTGACAGGGAAATCGGCTGAGCCTATCCCGACCGAGAACTCGAGCTCGTCATCATCTCGGACCACCTCCACTATGCTCAGCCAGAAGAACAGGACCTTAACTTTGATCCCGCTGAGGCTTTTCAGCTTGTCCGTGGAGATCTTACCGGTGATCTTGGACTTGTACTTGAGCTTGTAGGTGTCGATGGAGAAAGTGCAGGTCTTGTTCAGGTACACCGTGAACTCGCCGGTGGAATTGTCGAGGTCGTAGCCTAGGACGCCCTTGGGGAGGAGACCCACCGGGAAGTCATACTCCTCGAGAACCTCGTAGACGGTGGTATTATCGCCGGAGGCTGTCGAGGATGACAAGAGGAAGACGAGGAAGATGGGGATTGTGCAGAGGGATTGTGCTGTCGGAGACATTGTGGGTTGCTTTTTCTTGCTGGTGTGCTGACTAAAGGCAGTCCACTTTTGATGTCTTTATAAAGGATGAGGAATTTGCGTGTTTGACTGTTTGGTCGGGGCACAGTGAGGATGAGAAATACAGAGATGTTAGGTTGGAAAATTGAAATTGGTGAGAAGATGGCAACTGTGAAGGGCATATTCCTCTTAATATGGACCCACATCGAGGTTGGGAGTGAATATTGATGGATAAGTCTCAACTGATTTTATCCCAACAGATTCGAGGAAATCGAGGTTCGGGGTCGCAGAAAATGCCCGAAACATAAAGATTTGCAGGTGTGAGGCTCGATTCCAGATGTTGGAACACAGTATCCTGTTCCTCGAGCTATGAATAAATACATCAGTTCTTCCATGGGGAAGTCCAGAAATGAAACAGGAGAAAGGAATATACCTGAAATCAGTGTTTGATCTCTGTATAAAATTATCTATCGGCTTTGCTAGAGGATGGACATACATCCACATGAAATTTAAACTTGTATAAGTGGCAATGCCCATACCATATACTATTTAAAAGAATTATTCACTGCACTCATAAGATATTGGATCATATCTGTCGAGAAACTTAAGATTATATATGGTGGAATTTAGTTTTTCTTTTATACAGGATTACTTTTATCACATATCCGATACAAGATTTACCCCTCGTCACTGTCGCAATGAGCATAGTCGAGTAACCATTCCTGTGTCACGGCATCATGGATTTAGAATCAAAGATGGTGACACCATACAATCCATATCAAGAAGTTTGCTACGTGATCGATCTTATGTCAATCACCATGGCAGTCGCCTATCACTAAATGATGCCATACCCATGCTGCTGTGTACATGTACCATGCATATGCATCCACAACCTTAGCTTCCAGCACTTGCAAAGGTCGGCTGCTCATACCCTTCAAAAGCCTTTCGAGCTTTTATGGCAATTTGCTGCTCATATTTGAATCTTAGGAGAGTTTCCATGTGATGGTGTCTACGTGATGACACGAATCAGTAAAATCAAATCAATTTTGTAGGAATCTTTTTATAAGTTGAAAAAGAAAAAATAACTCTAAAATAGCATGATTTTATTCGTCAATATCACCATGTATACATTATTACAGGGTGCGACGGTTATATACAAAGACCTTAGGAAGGTTAAAGCAGGGCCTATCTGCTCCACTAATTATGGGACATTTTAGATAGGCCAGGTTTTGGGTTATTTTGGCACCATTCCCTAATATAAAGCCCACTGCCTTAACGCCCAAAAATGAAACCTAGAATAGCCCTACAAATTTCAGCCCCAGCAGTTAAAGCGGCCAGTGTCAAATTGATTGCTCAGACTCTGACATATTCAACAATGCCTTCACTTGGGGTACTAAGTGGTTGGCATATCCTTGGCCAATGTTGCAGCCTTATTGTCCTGAAAGTTCTTTAAAGCAATCTTTTTTTTTTTTTTGTTATAAAGGTTGTTCGTGGTCTAAAAGGAAATAAAAGAAATTGCGAGATAGAGGGATATATGAAATCAAGCTGACGAGAATTAAAATTGTTTTTCGGAAGAAAAGAATTAAACATAATACTTTTAGATTTCAAGATACTAACAGTAATGGCCTAGGCCTTTTAATTACCTTCTGTCATCGAGGATTGGATTGGCTTATGCTCTTTGATCACCTTCTGACATCAAGGATGAACCCCCGGATTGAATGCCACTGTAGCAAAGATCCTGAAAGATCATACTTAGATATGGCTATGTACAGGTGATACCCAATTAGGTGGAATCGCTATCCACGTCAACACGAATGTGGTCTTAGCTACCAATGACTATATCCTATGGGGAGGGAGACCAACCTTTTTCATTGCATGAGCCTTCAGTGACCTCAAGCCATATAGACCATGTGTTACTTGGCATCATCTAATTTGGTTCCAAAGTCACATGCCAAAAATGTCCTTCAACTCATGGCTAGCTATCCTTGACATGTTACCAACTAAGAACAGAATTCAAGTATGGTCAACTATTCCAAACCTGTGTTATGGATCCTATGAAAAAATTAAGGAAAGAAAATCACGTGTTCTTCTCTTGTCATTCCACTGTCATTATATGACAAGCTCTTTTAAATTGACTTCAACTCTCTCGAAGGTCTGGGCACTGGACAGCAGAGCTGCATACTGCATTGATCTATAAAGGACGAGCACTAGACTTAATTTTATATAGACTAATGTGGACGTAGTACATTTATGAAATTTGGCTTGAGTGAAACCGTGGAATTTTTTAGAATCAGAGGTTAGATGAGAATCACTTAACTAGCAAAGTCTTCCATATAGTTAGGTGTTGGGGAAGCACACTATGAAGGTTAAAACACTACCTCAATTCGAGTTCCTTTGCATCCCTAGTGAAGGTAAGAGACTTTTTGTAAATTGATGTACATTTTAATATAAGTTGCATCAATGAAATACCTCAATTACCCAAAAAAGGACACTAACAACACATTTGATTCGCCAAAATAACTATTCCCTAGAGCATCTATTCCGCGTGAAAAAGTTATTCTAGCATTTGGTTGGCACACCAAAAATATCTATTTCAAATGCATCTGAAATAGAGGGAAATCGGTACATGCAAATAAAATAAAAAAATACCCTTAATTATTATTTAAATTTTCAATTTCTTCAGAGCTCTCTTTTTTAAAAAAATTTAATTTTAAAAATCAATATTTGAGATAATTTTAGTCTTTTATCATTTTTATATTTTTCTATTTCACCTTTCAGTTCCCTCCGACCAAACAAAGTCGTTCCCGTCAAAACATATTTCTATTCTCTATCCATTCTTTCTTCCATCTATTCGATTCTCTATCATTTTCTTTTCCTTCGAACCCAACAAGATTTTAATCTATAAAGCGATTTAGAATTTACTCATATCTCATGATGTTGTTTGGTGCAATGCACCCCAACTCCCTTCCCTTGCTCTCAGCGGATAGGATGTCGCAAGGGATGATTGGCGCCTGGTGCATCTTTTTTACCTTTGTGAGTGGATAATGCGTAATGATGCTGCTTTCAATGATTTTATGCTCTTCTAAGTTTTCACAAAATAATATTTATAGAAAAAAAAAGCTTTTCAAATAATTTCATATTAGCCACTCGTCTCTGTTTACATGATATTGATAAACCCTTTTTCTTAATCTCAAATCTACGGATTTAATTATTCCTGTCATCCTGCATTGTTCTAAAACTTTCTAATCATTGTTCTATGATTTTCTCCTCTCTGTATGCTGGTAATGGGAACCTTTCTTTGGGGTTAGGCTCCATTGATTAGACATTATTGATTTTATTAGCTCCATCATGGAAGAAGGTCATTTTCGGAAAATAGTAAGAAATGGAGTCGCTTGAACACAGAAGAATGAGAAAATTAATAAGAAAGCACGTGAAACTCTATCGTATAAATTAAACTCAAACCTCTCGATCCCTATTTGTGAACAATATTACCACTTCTCACTTACTCTTTGCTCTTCATTTAATGGGATCGTTACCTTCGTCATGATGTACTTCTCTGGTTGTTATGACTTTTTTATATAGGCTTCTTGATTTCGGACGTTTAGGGGGAAAAAAGATAGAAGGAATAGCCCAATGAAGAGGGTATAAGTAGTGTCATCCGTAGGAATTAAATTCAGAATATCTTATTTTCAGTGTATATCATCCTACATCTAATGAACTATAACTAATTCAGATTCAGCTGGGTTAGCCCACTAAAACTTTTATAATATGAATTTTCTTCATTCTTGATACTTGAATCTGGAATCTTATTTAAGGAAAATAGATGTTTTACCATCTAAACTAACTATGACTTGTTACATTATATTATGCGAGTGGACCGATAGAGGACTATTGGATTTCCAGGCTTGCGTTATGATAGGACTACAGGAAACGGGCCTGGACTTATGTTAGTGGTTGCTGTGTGGTCAAACACTTATATATTATGTTATTGATAATGAATCTCACAAGAAACCATGCATGTTTCCACCCAAAATCCTAATTTATTATGCGGTGGTATCCAATATCTTATAAACTTATTATTATTATTTATTCTAGTCGATGTGGAATCTAACATGACCAACATCTTTTTTTTTCAGTCAAGACTGTACTCAACTAAATGCAACTAGGCATGGTTGCGGTCAACTTCAAATTGATTGGTTCTCTTCTCTTGAAGCAATCGTAATATAAAAGTACTCCAGAGTTTTTTTCATTTTTGTCAACTACAAATCAAATCACTTTGTAATAAGAATCAAAGAACAAATAGGCCTACAATCTTCCACCAGAAAAAAAAAAATAATAATAAAGAAAGAGGCTAAATCCTATCTCCACTATTATTAGGAACTTTCCTTTTCATTCTTAGCGTTTGATCCTATTTTACGTATCTTCCCCTTCGTGAATTGAACTTCTTGCCTTTGCAAATTGCTCTCAGATCACTGCAATCCTCCGTCGTACGGTATCCCAGTCTGCGGCAGCCACCCATCCCCGAGCAAGAAATTTGATACCGTGAAATTAGCCGCGTCGGTGGCGCTCATGACATGGTACCCGGGCCATGTCACCCGACCAGTAGTGTTTGAACCCGGCCCGGCATTATTGTACTCTCCATAGTACAGCGTGCTCAAGGCGAAGGTATCGTTCCACTCCTGCCACCCTGCCGGGTTTATAAAGCCATCCATGTAGCTCTCCATGTACACAGTCCTCGAGTACTCCTTCCACGGCCTCCCAAGGTACGTCTGAACGGTCCCATTGCTCGAGGCTAAGTCAGCGGCGGGCCGTATCGTGCAGTTGTGGATTGATGTCCCGGTGTTCTGGTTCGGGTCGGTTCGGCCCTGGGCTGTGATGGCATTGAACTGCCCCGACATCGGGAGCCTCGGGTACAAGTTGCAGTCCTGGAAGACCGCTGCCGCATTGCCAAATATGAAGTCGACCGTGCCGTAGATGTCGCATTCCCGGTAGAACTGCCGAAGCGAGTGAGCGTACAGCGTGTCCTGATAACCCTCGAAGCTACAATTGTAGAACGTGGAAAGGTCGGCCCCGTTCCGGACGGCAACGGCTTGGTGCTTGATTGCACCGGCCGTGTTTCGGAAGGTAATGTTGACCGCCACGAAATTTGGTGCGACCACAGCTGCAGGTAAGTACGTGTGGCAATTAGTAAGCAATGTGATCAGCCTATCTTAATTAGTAATGGAAATTAGCTTATATTCCATCAGTAAAATATGTATCGGATTATAAAAAGCTTAGACACAAAAAAAATGTATATATATAATTCCATTCATTGTATGAGTTAAATTTATGTTACCTAGAGAAAGAGATGGAAAATCTTTGTATATAACAGTATTATCACGTGACAGTACTTACGTGATAACATCAAATTATCAAATTAAACATTATCACGTGATGAGATCACACACAAGACTCTCTCCATGCTGATGACCTCTCTTGTAATTAGAAATGCTATTAAGCTTATTATTGCAAATGCTGCTTACCGAATGTAGCAGAGTTGAAGGTGGTCCATCCATCAACGACGCTGCGGTTCCCAGTGATGATGGTCCGGTTGATTCCATCGCCGATCATCATCAAGTACCGCTTGTTCTTGGCGATAGAAACGTACTCCTCGTAGACTCCAGCCGTCACGTAGATCACGAAATACCCATCAGCGGCGGCACTATTGTTCGGTGCAGCTGAGACGGCATCGCCGATACTACTGAAGTTCCCGGTCCCGTCCTGGCTCACCACAACGATGTTGCTCACAGTCACGGAGCTCGATCCACCTCCCGTCTGCAGGAGCCGCCGCTGCTTCGTCTGGGACACGGTCAATAGCGGCCGCCCGTGACCGAAGGCAAAGCTCTTCCTCGAGGTGGCGGCGGCAGGGATTGCCCTCCTCTTCTTCGGAACCCAAACCTTGTTGAACAACGCGAGGGACGTGCTGTACAGCTTGGTGTCATTGGAGAGCGGCGCTGTCAAGCCGCTCCGTACACTCCAGGCCGAGGATGTAGCCTGGAGGCCGTCGACGCACGTCTGAACATTCGTAAGGATCGCGCTCAGTAGCGTCTGAACGTCGTCGGCAGTCGGGTCCGGAAGGGTTGTTGAGGTGGAGTTCACGGTCAGAAACGAGGTGGACAGGAAGTCCATGTTGAGCTCGCCGAGGAAGCGGCAGTCCTCGAGGGCCCGGATGGCAGTGGCTGTCAGGGACGACCTCTTGGCGAGGTACTTGTCCACGAGTTGGAGGAACTTCTGGGATTCGGAGAGGGACTTCCGGACCGTGTACCGGCCGTAGAAGTACCCGTCCGCACTGGTGTTGTAAGTGGGCAGCACGGATCGGCAGTATTTTGGGTCTGGAGTCGACGAGCATATGGTCCCGGCGGACACGAGGCTTGTCGGAGTCGACCCATTGGCCAAGGATGGAGGGAGAAGGGACAGGGAAGAGAGGATGAACAAGAATGGCAGTAGCTTAGTAGCAGGAGGAGGAGAAGAAGCCATGGCGGTACCAAGATGAGTTTGATGAGCGTGTAATAATGGTTTTTTAGGTGCGTATGATGATGATGAGGTTGGTCTATATATAGACTTTTCATGAAAAATATATTCGATGCTAAATTGACAACATACAGTAAGACAGATTTAGGATTCAACTTTCTCCAGAGGTCGGTATTTGGGAATTAGTTGATTATTACGGCACTGAATATTATCAATATAAAAAAATAAAGAATATAGCCAAAGATATACTATCATTTCACCGGTATAAATTGGTTGAAATAATTCAGTTTTTCTTCTTCCTAAGTAAACTCTCAGATCTGAGTTTTATGAATGAAAAAGATTATACCGATAGGATTTTATATCTTAATAGACTGACCGAGCTCGAAATTGAATTATTCAGGTGCATTGTACTCCAAAAGAACATATAATTCTTTGTCGATACATGTCTTTCAAAAAGATCGAGCTGGAGGGTGTTGATTTTGATTTAACAATTTCTTCTGAAGTCAAACAGAACGGGGGAGGAAGTCCTAAGAATAAAAGCGCGTTCGGTCGAGATCTCTGAACATGTAATTATTTTATTTATTAAACTAATTTTCAATTCCTTTTCTTTCCGTTCCGACGAGAATACAACGTGCACTCATTCTACTGTCCGATAATATTTCACCAGCTGATACCATAAAAGTTCCACTGGTCCATGTCAGTTCAGGATAAGAGAAGGATTGACCTAGTAATTAGGTCAACTTCTCGTAAATATAAATTTTCTCTATTAATAATAATATACTCGAATTCAAAATTTTATTTAAGTAAATTTTTTATCAGATTTATAAGAGATTGAACGTATATCTATCTAGAAGTCCCTTGTAGATTACAGTACCTCAATTCTTTGATATTTCATGTTTCAGTCCAGTAACTGTCCGATAATAGATTTATTTCTCAATTCTCGCCCTCACGTCCACTTGCCTTAAATATCCGCCCTCGTTGATTAACCTCAAGTCGGGTATTTTTATTCATACTCTAGTGAGGAGAATGACTAATTACAGGACAGGTTTTCTCTCTCGTCTCGAGCGATATAATTATAATTAATTAATCACGGGTTAGGTACTTTTATTTCGATATCAAGTTGACTTGGTGTGAACCGACATACAAAATATACGCAAAATATTAACCTAGGGCGGTAAGAGTTTAATCTTATATCTACCTAAAAGTCTAAATTATCTGGCAACGATTCCTCACCTCTCTAATACTGCAAGTTTTAGTATCTTAATTGTTCGATGTGCAATTTATTGCTCGACATTTTATTAAAAAAAAAAAAAACAGTCATTAGAACACCTCTACCAATCGATATTTGAGATCAAGTTGGATCTTTGTAGTGTCGCTTCTAGTTATGGAAAAATTAGACGGTTAATATATTTCCTTTTAAAAATATTTTATGTCGGTACATCAACTTATTTTAATTTTACTCTCATACATTTTCTTTCAAAATTGTTAATTATTAGTACATTCTATCATTTTTAACTTGACATCAACTAATGTCATTGACATAATAATTTGATGTGGACTCCACACATGCATATAACTTTATATGGCATGCCCATTCTGAAATTAAAACTTTCAAAATATACATAATATATTCAAAAATAGAAATTTTTTTAATAATTAAAAATATAACAAATTTGAGAATTGAAAAAAATTCAAAAATTATAATTTTCTAAAAATTATAGAAAAATAAAAAATGTTTTAGAAAATTTATAAAACGTTGTTAAAAATTATAAGTTAAATACATAATTTAAAAATTATAAAATATAGAAATTACTAAAAAACTAATTTGAATTTATGAAGTTCTTAAGAATTTTTATGCATTTTTAGAAATTGTAAAAATATAAAAATTCAAAAAATTATAGAAAATTTTGAGGCAAAAAAAAAAAAGCTATGTAGAATCTAGGTAAATTAACAAAATTCTAAAGAAATAATGTGAAACACTTCTAAAAAGAAATGTGTAACCTGCAGAATTTATATTAAAAATCTAATCCTACTTCTCTTCACAAGTTCCACAGATCTCCAATTCCATCCCCTCCACCGATTCCCCCAATTTGAAATAGTAATTGTTAACTCATTCCTAAAATCAGATAAAGAAATAGAGGCAAGGTGGGCAATGAAGTTGATATCAACATAGTTGTCGGTTGAGTCAAAGTTGGGGGGGATCTTGAGGGTGTCCAGCTCATAGCCGTGGATGATTCAGGGAGGCTGTGGGCGAGACCCTGCTCCTTTCCCTACTCCTTTCTTATTTTTACTTAAAATATTATATGAGTATGTCACATTTACTTCTGTGCACACGTGACATCCACATCATAGAGTCACATCACCGACATTTAACACTGTCAAACTAAGATTAACAAAATGCACCATTAGGTAATAATTTGAAAAGAAAATGTACCAAAATAAAATTAAAAAAAGTTATTGCACTTACATGAAATATTTCCCAAAAAATTTACCTACCACTCAATTTTCCCTTCTCCTTATCTAATTAGAGAATCATGGGCTCTACAAAAGTAATGTGGTTGAGATAGTAGTGCGCATCTTTTCTTTTAATAAGATCTTGAATTCAAATATTGTAAATGAGGATAATTCACTTTGGGAGGTCTTTATATCTTAGTGGGCCCTCCCAACTCCAATTGAATTAGTCACGACCCGTTAGATTTATGGATACTAGTAATGTAGGTAAAAAAAAAAATCAATGGGTGGGAAGTCGCATATATAGCACAGTGAATGTGTCGGTCTTACTTTTAAGCCAAAAAAAAAAATTGAATGTGTCGGTCTTACCGAATATTTTAGGGGAAATTGCACTAATGATATAAAAATTTTTGAAGGGATTTTAAATTGGCATTAAAAGAAAATTTTATTTTGAATTAGCACAAAACGTTTCAAAATTGTTGTCACATAATACATGCTTTCAACTTGGAACTAACATTGTTAGTTTTTGTTTATGTGGCAGATGACATGGACACCGCACATGTATATTTGTTGATATGTCAACCCATTTAATATTATTAAATGAAATAAAATGTAAAAAACTTAAAATACATAAATAAACATTTATAAAATATTGTTAAAAATAAAAATTAGATAAAATTTTAAAAACTTATAAAAATATTACAAATATATAGAAAATATTAAAATATTTATAAAATAAAAAAGGTTAAAAATTATAAAAAATAATTAAAATTTTGCTATAAATTGAAAAAAATTTTCATAAATAGGCGCATTAGCGATCAAATGCTAGTCAAATACCAATAGAACTACATAAATTTAATTTATCATGAACTCACTCAACCCAAATCGATAATAAGATAGAAAATTATTTATTTATTTATTTAATATGTGATTTTTATAAAGGGAATTTTAAAGTTTATCAAGTACAATAGCATCGTTTAAAATTTTATTAATTTTTTACTTTTTAATAAAGATTTATTTTTTGACTTTTTACAATTTTAAACTTTTTTATTTATTATTTTATAGTTTTTAAATGTTCATAAAATTTTCTGTAATTTTTTAAAATTGTAAAACTTTTCTTTGCCTTTTTTATTTTATAAGCATTTACTTTACATATTTAAAATTTTTCTATATTTTATTTCGTTTAACACATGGGTGAACACGCCAACAAATATACCTGTGTGATGTCCACGTCAACCATCACATAAGCAAAAATCAATAGTATTAGTTCAAACTTGATAGAATGTATCGTATGAGAACAGTTTTGAAACATTTATACCGATTGAGAACAAAAATTTCTTTTTGTACCAATTTGGAACCTATCCAAAACTTTTTGCACCAGTAGTGCAATTTCCCCGTTAGTTGTGCTTACAAGATGACAACCATAAACAGTTTTTCCTTCAATAGAATATTAATTGTCCTATCCCATAAAGACGTGGTGAAAAAAAAGTAATTAAATTATTTTAATTAGTAATAATTATAATAACTGTTTAAATAATTAATACTAATTTATCCATTTATCATATTTTAATTGACATTTTTACGTAACATTTTGAGATAAAATCACGTAATTCTTTCTATCTTTCCTCGGGATTTGTTCCTCGCACTCTCATTCATGGCTGCATCAACGTTTTTATAACTTTTTGGAAATTTGCGGAAATTCCGTTTTATTGCTATTTGAATTTTGTAGCACCATGATTTGATCTTTTTCTTAGTTTGAGCAGGGCCAGCTCCTATTCATGAAAATTTTCCATTTATAATTATTTTTATATTCACACGGTTTAAGTAGGAATGACAATACATCGGATCGGTTATTTAAAGATCTAAACATGTCCCGCCTTCTTGGCCTGTAGGCCCGACGTGACCTGTGTCCCATCACGGGGCTAGCATGAGCTGACCTGCACCTTAATCCGTACCGAGCGGTTCCAATCCACCCACCGCGTTTTGATCTGATTTAAAAACGAACAAATGTCTTATAAAATATAATTTAAGTATAACATAATTCATATTCATAACTGCATAATTAAATAAATTATTGCAATTTCAACAGAAAATACATTATTGCACAAGCAATTTAATCTCCAGCTCTCTCTTACTAGTACCGTTTGTATGTACATGCCTAGCCATTTCATGGTAAACTCTTTGGTGGAGCGGTGCTATTACGTGGCGCAACAGCCCACTAAAGAGTTGACAAATGTCAACGCTGTGTCACCACGCGTGCGGTCACATCAGTAGTGTTGACACGTGTCAGTCCATCACTAGGCGGTTGCACCACGTGGGCACTGCCATATGGTAGCGCTGCCCCACCAAAGAGTTTCTCCCATTTCATTTCCCATTACATTAAGCCATGCTATTCATTACACGGTAAAAATGTCGAGCCCGACAGAAGCGAAGTCCCACTTACTATTAGGGTTGGCAACCTTGGAGCAGACTCGTTGACCCACCCTGGCCCGCCCTAATTTAGGGAGTCTCTGACCAGACCCGTTCGCAAGCCAAGGTGGGATCAAGGGAAGACAACGCGAAATTCGGTGATGGCTGTATTACATGTGACACGTCAGATGGAATTGCTCTTTTCCTATGTGAACCGAACTTGTCCATAAATAGTCAAACACAACCCGAGCGTAGGAGAGAATCTTATATAATGACTATGTCATACGATAATATTTATTTGGTATCGCGAATCGATAAGATTTAATTATTTAAAATTTTTTGAGTAAAATCTTAAAAATAAAAAATATAGGAAATTAAATTTTATTTATTTATGATACTAGTATTATATAAGAACTGACGCATAGTATAGCGATTAGATATACAAGACTTTCTCCGAGCATGGCGGTGATGTGTGGACCCCATTTTTCGCGTTTATGGCGTTTGAAAGACGCTTGAATTTTTTGAAACACTTTATTTTTTATATGAACCACTGGTGTTCATAACTTTAATGGACCATGAATAATCTAGATCCAACCGGGAAGGTCCACTAAGAGGTAAAACTCTCTCAAAGTGAATTTTTTTCATTCACAAAATTCGATCTCGAGATCTTATTTAAAAGAAAGATGTACCTTATCACCTTAATCAATTTACATTGATGAAAGACTACTAATTACCGAAAAGAAAGACCTTTTTTTGGGTGTGAATAAAAGAAAGTCTTTGATTGTAATAGTATACGTACTATGATTTGCATTGAACTTGATTGACAGCTAGAAACCATGCATAATAAAATAAATCATGATTGACCAACATGTCATCTCGAATAAAATTTTAAATTCGAATCTTGTAAATTAAAAAAAAATCGTATTGGAAGTGAGTTAACCCCTTTGTAGGCTGATCCCACTCGAACTTGAATTAATCAGCATCCATTATAGTATAGATATCAGATGATATACACTAAAAAATAAATCGTGGTTATAAGAAATTCATGTTAATAAATTAGATCACTTCGTATTTAAAATCAGTTAGAATTCATTAAATTTCTATACAAAATCAACAATGTTTTATCTTGTCCTGTATTATTATATATCAACGTTTAGGAAATTCAGTATCTTTTTCATTTTTCATATTTATCTTTAATTTGATTTACATATTAAAATTTATAATATATATATATGTTTTATAAAATTCACCAAATTAAGGACAAAAAAGTAATATCAGTCGTTTTCCTCTCACCGCATATCAAAAATTTTAATAGTAAAAAATATTTTATTAATTGCTCATATTCTCATATCTCACTCCGAATCACTCCATATTTACAATTCCATATTTACAATTTAAGCATAAAAATATGTCACATTTTTTGAATGAATAATTTGAAATCGTTAACTTGAAAAAGGTAAAATTGACACATTGTATTAATGACAAGTAAGAATGACGTGCCTACTACTATTGCAAGGTAATGAATTTTGAATGAAATAAATTATATTACATTACATATAAACGATCTAATTATACGAGATAATTCTAGTAAATATTTATTTATTATTATTTTCTTTTCTGACATAGTACTCGTGTGTGTCGAGATATATATATATATATATATGTATAGTTCACTTGCCGCCAGACAAAGAAATGAGAAAAAGAAAACATTGATAAAGAAAGCGAGAATCTTGTCTTTAACTGTGTAATTGATTAATGTTTTTTCGTTGTCCACAGGAAACTGCCTATAGATGAGCTTTATTGAATCAATTAAGTTAAACATCTTTGGCGCAAAACTTTAATTTTCATCTGAGATAGAACTAATTGATAACAATTATGGTAAATTATTCACATAAATTTTACCAAAAAAATTATTCACATAAATAACACAAACTATTTTAGACTATATTTAATTTCTAACATTATGTGTATGGTGTGCACCACCTACTATCAAGAAGTCCAAGGCTTGAGTCGGGTCAGCCAATATTAAGGGGATAAAATTCTCCTAACATGAAATTTCTCTTTTCATAAAGTTCGAACCCAGTAACTTTATTAAGGAGAAGAGGTATTTTACCATCAAACACCCTTTCGTCATTTTGGAATGCATAAATTGCCCAGTAAATCATGACGTTTGACAAAAATTCTACTTTATCACGACCTTCCAAAAAATAACAAATTTTCAGCCGCTTTCATTTTTTTACGAAATGTCATGGTGCTACCTTTGTCAAATTTTTCTGTTAGATGCTGATGTTACCTCAACTCTTATGTATTTTAGGTTTCAATCCATTAACCGTGGTGTGAACCGGCATGATAATGAGCTCTAACACCATGTAAAATAGCTGCCGGACCCGTGAGAGATATTTATGTAAAAGTATAAATTTATATACAGTAATACATCAATTTTCACCAAGGGGGGTTGGGCCGAGTGGTAAGCAGTTCGGTGCCACTTAAGGAGGTCTCGCCTCACGTACGCAGACACCCCCCTTGGGAGCCTCACCCGCCATTGCCAGGCGTGCGACCCGGGGCGACCAACGGATTAGTCAAGTATGGTTGGCTGAAAGATGCCATCTCACCGCTGGTGGGGCCTGCTTGGATACCGTGGCTGGCGACCAAAAAAAAAAATACATCAATTTTCCTTTTTTTTGGCTGAATGGTACATCAATTTTCTTATATTTTAAGTTTCGTTCTATTATTTATTTCTCAACAGTTGTCGTAGCGGTGGCCCCACTTATGGTCATTGTGATGACAGAGAAGTTGGTGGATCGAAACTTAAAAATTAAATTACAGAGTGATATTATAAGTGGTCAAAAAATCCATCCCCACATATAACCTTGGGAGTTCTACGCGGAAACATGTGTACTGCAGACTGAAGGAAGGTCAGTTTTGTCTTCTTCTGCTTCTTTTCATTGCCTTCCAGTTGCTGTCCCATTTGACCCGAAGACGAAGGTTCCTAATACAACACGGAAAAAGAAGTAATGTCAGAAAAATCGAAAATACTCTGACTTAATATTCAGAGATTTATATATATATATATATATATATATGTGTTATTACTATACGGAGGATGTCCCTCTTCACATTTTCAATTTTCCATTTTTAGCCGTGGTGTATGATAAGTAAACTTTTAACGCCTCTTATATTTATGATAGGTAAATGACACTTTTGATCATCAAATTTTCGCATTTTTACCATTTTGGTCCCAAACCTTTATTTTTTGTCATCCACATCCTCAATCTTTTAAGTTTTTACCACTTTAGTCCTACTGTTACTTTTTCCATCCAAAAAAATATATTCCATCTAAAAAGGAATATTTCATCTAATAATTATTTTTTAACAAAAATATTTTTTAAAAATAAATAAAAAAGAAAAACAAGCAAATGAAAATATCGGTAGAGTTTTACAGTGAGCACATCCCCTTCAAAATTGAGGCGCATTCCTGATTGAAAATTGATTGATAATTTTTATTATTATAAAATCATGGCTCGTTATAATAAAAGTGAGTTCCAATTTTAGAAGATACATCTGTTATTAATCAACATTTCCTTAATCAGGGGCTGAATATGCTTTTTGTTAAAATATTTTTGCTGAAAAATAATTTTTGGATGGAATGTTCTTTTTTTGGGATGGAATATATTTTTTTGGATGGAAAAAGTAACGGTAGGACCAAAGTAGTAAAAACTTAAAATGTTGAGGACGTGAATGATAAAAAAATGAAGATTTAGGATTAAAATGGTAAAAATGTGAAAGATTGAGGACCAAAAGTGTATTTTTTTCCATTTATAATGGAGAAGGTTAAGATGGTAATTATGATAAGTATAACCATCTACCCATCACTTTGTTCTTCTCCCACTTACTCTATCCTCTTTACACATTTCTTTCACTCTCTCTTATATTACGAAGGAATCAAAATGATTCGAATAAAATGAGTAATTTCACCTTACTTTTTGATATTTCTTACTTAAACTGCACTAATAAAGCTTCTTACATTCATTCATTCCAATGGTATAAAATTTTCTCTTAACTTGATGTAATGATGTTTCCTTAAAAAAAGGAAAAGGAAAGATCATTTTATCACTATCATAATCACATTATTTCATATTTTTAAAATAAACATAAAAATTAGTAATTTTCTTCATGTACTATACTGCTATTAGAATTTATAAAATAAAACCCATTTTATTCTATTTATTTTCATTCTCTTGTACCAAATGTAATCTTACATCTTTTCTCTATATCGTTGTATTTCTCTAACATCTTCTCTCAATTATCACATTTTCTTTTTACTCTCCTGCCAACAATCCATACAAACGAAGTAGATACTTCAATTTCGTTTTACGTGATTCCCTTTTATAACTATATAATTTACAAGTACAGATAAATAATCCTTACATGGAAAATTAATTATAGTTATTCACATTCTTTAATTATGCATAAATATGTACTCAACCGGTTTCGTTGAGATAACGTATACAGCGTGTAACACGAGTTTAATGTCTAGCGATATCATTACATTGGAGAAGATCAACTTTTTAGTCTCAGTTTCACTCTCTAAAATTCCCCATTATGAATAAGGTTCACTCATGGTATGTTTGGTAGCGATGAACCGAATAAATAATGAATTGACGGTGAACCAAATAGATGAGTAAAAAGAATTGAGAGCGAATTAAATTGAATGATATTTGTTTGGTAATCTGGAATTAGATATAAGTATTAACTAATAATTACTAGAAGGTAAGAGAAAATAACTAAATTATCCTTTGTCCTATACTAATAAAGGAATAAATTTTTTTGTAAATTATTGTGTATCTTTTAATTTATTATTTAATAATTTAATTTCTAAAAGATATAATTATCTTTTGATGGTCAGAGAAATTTATAGGCATGAATGTATAATTATTTTTCATTGAAATAAAAAAATATTAGTTTATATAAATAATAAAATAGAATATTTATTTCTTCTTATAAAAAAATGGATACGAGAATATTAAAAGAGGAAAGTGTGTTAAAAAAAAAAAAAGAGAAATGGCTTGTTAATAAGAAGAGCGAAATAAATCATAAAAAGAAATTGTAGAATGGTATCAATGTAATTTAACTTAATTTCTCAATCATTCATCAGTGTTTCATCACTATTACAGATGGTTATATAAGAAAAGACGATACATGATTGATCCGTAATTATTGATTACATATGTAGTCACCATTTCACATAAAACAGTTACCAAACTACACATTAGTAATAATTATTATCTATGTAATACTTACTTTTCACTTTTATCTCACGCCCTCGCTTTTCCTTTTCCTTATTAACCCCCCAATTTCTCTCCTGTTCTTCGAATTGTGCAATGATCGAATTATCGGATTATTAATTGCAATTGAGATTTTATTTAATCAGTTAAATATTGATTTTAATCGTTACAATAAATCACAAAATCCGTGTCTATATAAAAATTCCCACATGCTTGACCCGGTGATGCAGAGAAGTTCAAATCCGCCTAACAAAAGTCAAAGTCGTATTTTTTTGTCCAATTTCAAATTACAAAAACAACTCACGGACGGAAAACTTAACAATTTCTAAGCCCACAGGAATAAATCCTCGATGTCGACCGTATTTTGATGCAGTAACACATTTATGTGAGGATTTAATTAATTTAAAATCCAACAGTCTGAAAAGGAAGAAATTGGTCTTGCTAGCTATATTGTGAAATTTATTAAGTCGAGATTGATTGGCAGTAGAAGTCCAGGATCCTGCTTGAAATTTAGAGCTTTGAAATAGGGAGCACTGCCTTGTACTTTACCCGACTTTAGAGATTTTCAATTAAATACAAGAGCCATGAAGCTATGAGGAAATGCGATGATAACAGAAAGAGAGCATGCTCTAGTGCTATAGCTCTCGACCCAAGGTCCTGTATTCAAATTTCACTGATGTGATTTGTCGCATTTTTTATTCCCTCTTCATTCTGCCCCTTTCCCAGCTTAAAATAGTTGAATCTTATTGGTTTTTATGATATCATGTAAGTACTAGTATGCGATAAACCTGTTACACAGGAGGCTCTCTTGCAAGAATTCCCACCTATGATAGTTAAATTTTGAATCCACTTGTTTCAGATTAGAGCAATTGTATTCAACTCTAACTACTCCATAGGATGTTTAAGATTTTTCTTAGGTTGGAAACGCCGCCGTTTCGTGTTGAACTCACCGCTTTCGCTCTCCTAAAGCACTCGCGAACAGATCCTCACTTCTATTTTGCTAAATGTTCCCTTGTTTTAGAGGAAAAAGATATCAAATAGAGAGAAATTTGGATAAAACCTCTCCGGTTAAATGTAAAACCTCTTGAGTTAAATGTACATCTTGATACCGTTGATATCAAAGTAAATGAAGAGAATCGTTATCCCTAGTGAATCCTCTCATTTCAAATTAGATTAGTTTGAACCCGCTAAATTTCTAAATACTAGTGGTTCAGAATATAAAACGATGCCCATTCATCTCATCTGTCTTATACTATCCAACAATATATTGATTGACTGAAATTTTCCGTCTGTCCTAATAGCTGATCCGATTAAGTGATCTAATTATATTTAATTGATAGGACTTTGACAATAATAGGTAAAGTATAGAGATTAATGTTCAGATGCTAAAAAATAATTTCTAATCTTATAATGGACGGAATAATAAGTTAATAAAAACCTCAAGTGTTGACACGCGGTTGAGGGGCTATGGTCCTACGTCACGCGTTATAAATTCATCTATCATGCTATCCCGTTAATCAGTGTGTGAGAATAGAGAAATCTCACATCTTCTCAAGTGATACACTATAGACTAGAGGGACCAAGCTGGGAATATGATTTCACGACTCGATCTCGTCTCTAGTAATCCCCCACCGACGTAAGTCTGGATCCGTCTCCGGTAGGCCCTTCCCCACCAAGTTACCGATTTCACCAACGATCCGCTCATAATACTCAATATAACACAATTAATCAGTGTATGAGAATATAAGGACCGCACTTCCTCTCAGGAAGAGTACCGTGTGGACCTATAATATCAAAGTTCGGAATCCGATTTCACGAGTACCACAATGGATTCAGGTTCACTTTAATATATGCGATCTCTAAATGAATTCAACGTGTTTGAACCTTGGGTTCATCCCGTTTCAAATCCTTTAATTTCTTTCATCTAGATACCTGGCACCCGATGCATGGGTGTTAACTGCTCGAACAAGTTATTATCAGTTAGTGAATGAGCAGGACTTACCGATCAATAAAGAAATGTGCAGAACTTGTGTCCTTCACAATCTTACTTAATAAAGCTGAGGTCAAGCATCCTAGCCTGGAGCCAGGTAGAGTTCGACCCGAGAATTAAGAGCTTGACGAAGCTGAAGTTCAACTCGACTAAGCATCAGCTAGTGACAGGGGGTTATTGGATCAGGGTGCCATGCATTTTTTATAACACCTGAACCCTACTCTATCTAAGGCTGATTTCTAACCTTTTATCCGAACCTAACTCTGTTGAATCTTGAAATCGAATCCTATCCGAAACGTGTAAGATATCACATATTTCCGATACCATGTTAAAACCTATTTATTATACAATTATTTCAAATTTTTATATTTTTAAATTAGGGGTATGCACGGGTACCGAGTAGATTCAGAACTAGTTAGAACCTACCAAATATGGTAGGTTCCTGGTAAATTCTCGTGATAATACGGTAGGTTCTAGGTAGAAAAACGAGGAACGGTTAAAATAGGTTCCGGATCCGGTTCATTAAAGGTGATATCCGAAGCCAATACTCGGAATCGATAAATATATATTTATTTTTTACTAAATATAAAATGTGAAATTGCAACTTTTTATCTTAACATTTTATTCTATCCATTTATTTCTGTATTCAAATCTTGAGTATCTCTTCAAATTCACAATTTTCTTAGTTTTTGTCATCTAATGATCTTCTTTCTTTTACTGTAAAAGTTTTACCGATCACAAAACCTCTCTTTTACTGCATTCAATTGAATATTTTCAACATTTTTTTGGGTACATCGGGCAAGCAAATTGTTAAATAATTATTCACTAATCGATTTTAAATTTTTATATTTAATGGAAGACTAGATTCCAAACGGGTACCCAGAACTAGTGGTATAATACAGATTTCGGGTGGGGTCTGGTTCTTAAAACCAATAGGGTAGGGTTCCATTCCAAATTTTAGAAACTCGTTTTAAACATGGTGGGGTCCGAGTTTCATGAAAAATATATGGTACCCAAACCCGATCACTCTTATATTTAATAGCTACTAGCATGCGACACGTACTACGCACAACAAAAATCGTTGACGATAGAAGTAAATAATAATAGATTTGATGATAGGCACAAATTAAACATGTTGAAGGAAATGTCTAGAAGCTAACATGATTGGTCAACCGCATTTTCCCTCACAGCGATCGTACATCCCAAGCTGAAAAACATTTAAGGCCCCAAATCCTACTTAAACCACGAACCATAATGGTCAAGCACTGCAACAAAATCAACATCAGAAAAAAAGGAATTTACGGACAATGACATCCTTCCATGTCTTGTCAAGCGAGGTTCTAAGTATGTGAGCGACGGCTTTACCGGCAAAGATGGTTGAGGTCCCTCAATCGAGTCTTCTGCTCCTGCTCTTCTTGTATTGTGGACAAACTATTGAACTCATTGAACGCTAGCGCCGTCGCCATTATTCTGCAACTCCCACTCCCACCCCAAGTTTGCAGTCTCTCCTTCTTCTCTTCTTCTATAGGCTTAATTTAAACCTGTCAAATTGCGATGATCTTATTCCATCTAAGATCTCCTTCCCATCATTCCGATTAAGCTCTCCACAGTCAGATAATCCGAGACTCAAATTCAAGAGACTAGAAGGAAATGAGTGCAACTCCGGTTTAGCCAAACGAGTGGGAAATAGCCAGGGGAAGAAAGTAATTGTTTCGCATGAAAGGACAACGAGTCCAAAGATATTAATTATAAAATAATAAAAATTAAAGGGCAGTTTTAATAATAGAAAAAGAGATCATAATTGTCTCATAATCTCTTAAAATAATAGAGATAAAAGTAATCAAATTGAAAGTATTTTAATAATTAGTACCATTTTGTGTAGTTATTTTATCACTAGCTACCTGACCTATGTTATGCATGGCCAACATCCTCGAATATGGAGTGAATAGTAAGCTTGGTGATATGCATATATTTAATCACTAGCCAACTGACTCGTACATTTCATAGTGAGCATACTCAAATTGCTTTAAAAGAAAAAAACTTACTACGCATTAATTGAATATAAGGATAAAAGTATTTGAATTAATTAAACATGTTGAGATCTTAACTGACACATCAGATAAAAATGGAATAGTGAATATTAAATCAGGATCAGGACATGCCAATGAAAAGGACTAATTTGTTTAGGTTGTAACACATTCAAAACAACATAATTTGAAACAGCTGAGGAACAATTGTATAGTTTACAAAAGAATTCATCTCACTAGAGATAATTGCCCATGTGGTACTGAACCTTTGCTCGATGTAATATTTTAGCATAAAAACTAAAAAAAATTAACATTTGACTACAAAAATTTTTAAAAATATAATAGTTTGGTATATTCTGTCAAATTCTCATTAATACGGTCATCCTTGATGATGCGGAGTAAATAAAAATATTTCTTAGTTAAAAAAATAAAAGAAGAAAATAAAATGGACATGGGAGGATTGACATGGGGTTGCCTGTCACACCCCTCCCCTCCAATGTGGTTGTCGGAGGCTGAGTGGTGCCAGCGACCATGTCAGAGAGAGGGGGGCCAGCAAGTAGCCCCTAGCCACCGATCTCTCTCTCTGTTTTTTTTTTTTTTGCCGACTAAGTGGGAGGGAGAGGGAGAGGGAGAGGGAGGAGTTGGTTGGTCGGATTACGAGCTACGAGGTACGGGTTAGTATTGTAGCCTTGTTCTAATGGTATTGATGGTTCTCGTGGTGACCAAGCAGGAGATTGGGGCGGAGGCGGTCTCCGGTTTTGGAGGCGTGAGGTAGAAGAAGAAGAAAAAGAAGAGATAAATGAATAAACTAGCTGTAAGTGTATATAACTCCAATCTTAATAAATGAATCAAGAGCAGTCTATTGGTTAGACACCTCCCCTTGGACCTGATAATTTTTTACACGACACAATACGAAATTAGATGGGTTCGGGTTGACCCTTGTAACCCGTATATATAAACAAGTTAAATCGGATTGATCCAACATAACCCGATATGAGACGATTAAATCCATTTAATTATATATATATATCTGTGTGTGTCAAATCCATTAGCTCTTTTAAACACATTAAGTTAAAATTATAATTACATCACACACATTTAGTTATACGAGTTATATGTGTTGTGTCGTGTCAACATAGTTTTAAATGTGTCGTGTTCGTGTTTGAAGTTTAATAAACATATCGTATACGAGTTGAGAAACTTTTGACACAAACTCGTTCAGACACGACATGTTTAAACACCACATGTTTAACACGATACGACACGTATTATCAGGCTTACTCCTTCTTGCGTCTCATATTCCTTTTTATAATAGTTTTATGTAATTAATAAAAGGTTCTCAAATATTACGTTAAAAATGTAAATGCTTCTGACAAGATTCAAACCTCTGAACCTTAGCATAAATTCTCTCACCCAACCACAAAAATAATATTAACTTGGTGAACAATAATAGATATATATATATATTAACTTACATAATAATTTGCACCTTTTCTTTTTCTTCTACCTCCTTTCTCCTCCTCCTCCCCTCAAAAATGCTAGGCCGCCCTAGCCGCCGTAATCTACTTCTCAGAGACAACAAGAACCAATGTAACCAACTCAGAACGGGGCCAAAGTACTAGCTTGAAACCACAAAATCTTGATTTTTATTTTTTATTTTTTTTACATTTCAATTTTGAGAGAGAGGACGGAGAGATCGATTGAATCTCCCCGCTGGAGGCCGACTGTCTTGTCGGAGGAGGAAGGGGCCGGCGAAGGAAGCCTCTGACTGGTCTCTATCTATCTCATGCAAAAATTTAAAAAATTGTTGGGTGGGGGGGGGGGGGGGGGACCGGTCGGGCTACTTGCCAACCACCTTCTCCTCTATTGAGGTAGTTGGAGGTTTCCCAGCCTCTGGCGACCGGCGGCGACCTGGAGGGGGGCCAACAACAACCTTGGCAGGTTTTCCACCTTTTATTTTTTCTTAATTTTAAAATTAATAAAATATTATTATTCATGCCACATCATTAGACATATCCTATTAAGCAGTTCACATAGTTAAATTTAGTACACATAGATTTGCCATGTCATAAAAGGATGACAACGTTAATAAAATTCTGATGAAATGTACCAAAGTGATATATTTAAAAAAATTTTATAATTAAATATTATATTTTTTAAATTATATATCGAAATATTATATTGAGCAAAGATTTTGTAACACAGGAGCAATTGTCCCTCTCAGTGGATGATGTAAGTGAGCATCAAAGCCATGAGCATCAGCACGTATGCAATTCCTTGATTAGTTACCACTTCTGCATTTTCCCAAACAAACAATTAAAAATTCGCAGATGAAATGAAGTATGAGTTCATGTTTCCATGAAAAAGAAAGAATGAACAGTGAAAAAGGCTTGTTTTTTTAACCTATTTCATGAGTAAAATTTCAAATAGAGAAAATAGTCCACTATTCCAATTATGAATCATTCTTCAAATTCCAAAAAAATATAGAAAACGATATCTAGTTCCTATTACCTGATTAAACTTCTTTTTTCAATGTTAACAAAAAGAGAAAAAAAATTAATCTCCTGCTTAAAAATAGAATAACATTTGCTATGCACAACTTCACAACTTCAAAGCATAAGGGAAATTTTCAATTGAAAAATAAAAAGTTGTACATACAACATAATTTATTTGGACGTTTTACCACTATTTGAAATCCCAAAAAAAATAGAGAGACAATGTAAGATTATGTAATGCAAAAAAGTGTGGATAAGAGATGCTTGTAAAGCATTCCAACGGAAACATTCTAGAAATCACTTTCCAACGTAAATGACGAAGGACCAGAGAAACACCAAGCTGTCAATGCTAATAACTTGACTATTAAAAGAGTAATGCATACATGTTTTACCTCGATGTCAGTTCATGGATTATTGCTATGTTGCTACCGGTTCTTCGTTCTCTCTTTGCTCTTTCCGATGACTTTTACAGTATCTGAGAGAAGACCTTGCTAAAGCCCTTGTTCCTCACGACACAATAATTCTCCATAATATATATCTTTAGAAGATCATGAACATTACTGTGCTGCCAGAAATTAATCTAATTAAACAAAGAGTGACTGCTAAAGAAGAATGGCAAGATTCACTTGAATTAAGACCTATGGAAGGTTTCAGATTACTTGGTCCAGGGTACCTCAAATACAAATCTTTCACTGTGAAACGTCTTCTACAAAGCGTTCTATAAGAAGCCGAGCACAAACATTTACATTCCCTACTGTTCACATCATATTTGACAATACTTCGTGTGGCTTATTTTTTTTAAGAGATAAGAAAACTAGCGATGATTTTTCACCTTTAATTTATGCCAAAGAAACACTTGATGGACTACAAATAAAAATATTCATGAAATTTCCAAACCGTCCGATGTATGTTCGGTAATTACTGTAAGATATATGTATGTTTATAAAGTCTACCTTTTATTGTCCTTAAGAGGGTAACTTATGTAATTATGTTTATCCCATCTTGAATGTCATGTAATCCAACTCATAGATTAGTAACAGAGTAGAATCCATCTTGTTTCATGGTATCATACGCCTGGGTTCCTCTCCTTGCATCCGTCATCTAGGGTTCCACCGGTTTGCCTCCATCCTCCGTCCTCTGATTTTTCTTCAGGCTTTCAACATTCCTTCTTCTTCTTACTTTTGTTCCATGACTGCTCCTAATCCCTTTTCTGTCCGTACATCTGATTATGTTTGCAAAAGGTTAAGATTCTCATAACTATCTTTTATGGTCTCGTCTATTCAAAGCTGTTTTAGAATTGTTTGTGTTATATTTCAAGGGCTAGCTAGAATGAAAGTTAGTGGGAGTCCTCTTATAATAAAAATGAGGAAAAGGGGTTCAATTATAAATACAGAAACTAGGTGAACAACAACAGAGATAAAATCATTTAACAAAGCATTGTAGGAAGTTACGCTAGGAATAAAAAGGGCATCTTCTTCTCACTTCCAAAATTCTGTCTGAGTCTCTTCTTTTCTTTTGATTTGTCAACCTTCTTCTCTTGATTTTTCTTCTTCAAATTGGACAATAAAAAGTGGTATCAGAGCCTTTCCTTCCTTAGACCTGTGAAGTTATGAAACTAGTGCGCGATTATGGCACAATGACAAAAAGCTATAGATGATGGATAAAGATAATGATCGATTCAAGGCCTTCCAAGAACAATTCAACAACCTTAGAGCGAACGATGAGGAAGTGCAGAAAATGGTTTCCGAACTCAAGGAATGGTCCCAAACAGGTAATCTACAAGATTAACTTGACCCATTTGATTTCTTTTTCAATGATGAGTGGGTTGATGAGGAGTTTGCCATCAGCTTGTTTTTGGGTGGATTAACTGTAGAAATTCAGAATTCAGTGAGGATTTTAGAACCCAAACACTTGAAGACGCATATATGATGGCGATGTTACAACAATTCGCTTACTCATCTCCGCACAGTCCATTTTCCAACATGACCTCTCCTCACCGATCCACTAAAAGGACTCCTCAAGTACCTCAAGGGGAGTCTATTACAAATGATTCCCTTGCCTATGAATATGGAGAACAATATGATTGTATTTCCGACATGGAAGACTAGAAAGAAGGGCAACTACTGATGTTAACCTTAGAAACACTTTTATATTTTCCCTCTAAGAGCAAAGAAGGCAGGAAGTGGATGCAGTTGATCTAAAAATTTTGGTAAAAAAAAAATGAAGGGTGGGTTCGGTTAAAGTTTGAAAATTAGCAATTTTTGATGAAATTTTGGAGGTGCTTCACCTAGGGCATGTGCCAGTTAAGTATGCAAGAAGTTGAGGGGTTGGGATTCAAGTCGATGGGGAACTACGACTATTCAAAGTCATCGAGGGTCCGAATGACAAACCATAACTGCTGTCAACTCTAAGGGCATAGAAAATTAATTGGCTGTTAAAGGGATATCTTTCATGACCTTCATGAAAAGTGAGTAAAACTGTTGAAACTTACCTTATCGCCACTTTGAAGGATGTTGTTGCTTCTGTCCAAGCCTACTTCAATGGTTGCTTGAGATCGACCGCCAAAGATATAGGAATCATTGTCGATGTGAATGTGATAAGTTTTTTGAATGAACCCACTATTGCAGCCATCGCTTATGGTTCCGTAAGAACGTGATTGGCCTTGGCGCGAAGAATGTGTGGATCTTTGATCCTGGTGGGAGTCTATTTGATGTGTCCCTATTGTCCACCAAGAAAAGTATCTTGGAGTGGAAGGCAACTGTTGAAGGTACGTTTACAATAATAAGGAGAATCACTTCATCCATGAGTTCAGGATGAAGCATGATGTGGTTTTTAGTGGAAGGTTGGCAACACTCAAGATGTTGCGGACTGCTTGTGAAGAGACAAGAGTATTCCCTCTCCCATCTTGCTTAACCTAATTGAGATTAACTCTTTCCACAAGCGGATTGATTTATATATTGTCATCACTTGTACTCGAAATAATGAGCTAAACTTTCACTTGTTAAAGGAGTATATGGAATTGGTCAAAAAGTTTCCAAAAGGATGCTAGGTTGGGCAAGACTAGTGTCCATGCTGTTCTTCTTGTGGGGAATCCATTAGAACTTCCAAAGTTCAACAGCTACTACAAGAATTTTTCAACAGGAAGGAAACTTGTGAGAGCATCAATAACAGCAAAGCTGTAGTTTATGAAGTTGTTGTTTCGATAACAATTAAGATTGGCGAGGGCAGAGAGAAGGAAGACAAATTTTATGCAATGGAGCTTCTATCAATGGTGTGGGTGAGGGTGAACCATGCAGCCTATCAATGGGATGTTCCTAGTAGCTCGAAAGGTCATCCATTGCTTCACGTGACCCCTCGAAATATAGCATTGGGTCATCTTCTGACATATTTACTTACTCCAATCAAGCACCTACTCATGTGGCTATTTCGAATAAGGCAATGAGAAGAATGAGCTCCGAATTTGTTTCAAGAGCAAAGTTACTACATGTGAATCCAACCAAAACTATTATTCTGGTTATATCCATGTTACTTACAAGAAAAAGTAAGATTTTTGTCCATTGATTTTCTGACTGGTATATGATAGAAGTTGATGAGTGGCAATGTTCAACAACAAGGGCAATCAACCAATGGTTAATAGTAAGCCTTTGTATGTGAATGGATTCAACACTTACGGGGTGATTCTCTTTGTTGTTGATCAATCTAAGAGAGAGAAAGTGGTTAACGGTAAACTTTCTATGTGAATAGATTTAACACTTATGGGTTAGTGGTTCCATTGTTCATCAGTTTATGAGAGAGAAAGTGATTGAGGTGTTCCAATAAATCATTCTAGGCAACAAGTCCGCCTGCTTCAGGTTCCTTCAAGATGGGTAGCCCCTTGAGGATCTACTTCCAAAGTTTGAAAATCCAAACCAAGCAGATATGACAGTTTATTTGGTTTGTGATCACCAGATCATTGAAGATATCATTATAATTGATCATCTCAGTGTTTACTTCGAGGGCAATGGGCAGCTTTTCTCATCTAGTTTTTTCGAAGTGGATTGACAAGAAGTGATGAAGATGAATTTCCTGGTTCAAGTCACTAGCGACCGGTTTTTCATTAAGAAAAAGAAGTGGATTCAAGATTACTTAGATCTCATGACTAGACAGTTTCGAACAAGGGAAATTTTTGCCTCAACCAAAAGGCCTATAAAAGATTTTTATTTTGAAAGATATCGAGGATTTTGATTTGAACTTGGCCATGTTTAGATGAAGAAATTTTAATGGTTGATCTTTCACTATTTCTTAGCTCTAAAGAAGTTGTTTGTGATACACAGTGGCTCGATTTTGCATAACCTTGGGGACAAGGTCTTTTATGGGGGAGAAATGTTATAATTCTAGGACTAGAATGAAAGTTAAAACCATCTAACAACACTGTAGGAAGTTATGCCATGAATGAAAAAATCAATCTTCTCCCTTCCAAAATTCTCTTTGACTCTCTTCTTTTCTTTTGATTTCTCAACTTTCTTCTCTTGATTCGTGTTCTTCAAATTGGACATGTACTAGTTTGACATCTATGAACACATTACATTTGATTCTCCTCCCTCAGCTACTCTCTTGGCTGATGGTGACAGGTCTACATCTAAGCCTGACTGTCTATCTTAGCTTCAAGTTGATCATCTCATTCTTAGTTTGATCAATGCCGCTGAGGCGAAAAAACTCCTTCCTCTTCTTTATTGTTCAACCATAGCGAAACATGTTTGGGGCACCTTAAGTACCCATTTTCAAACCTTCTCTCTTTCTCATGACGTAGACCTTCGTGCTCAGCTGCGTAATCTTTCTAAAGGGTCTCTTTCAATTGATGCTTATTTCAAAAATTTAGTGAGCTTTTTGATTCTCTTTCCACCATCAATCTCCCTTTTTTTTTTTCCTAATCATTAACAAGTTCTCAATATTCTTCATGGTCTTCCACCTATCTTTGAATCTGTCTTCACATTTGCTTCTAATCAAACTCCTCATCCATCTTTCCAACAATTGTGGAATATTCTTCTTTTACATGCAGATTGTCTAGAGCACAATGGCTCCTATCTATCAGATTCATCCTCTTCAGTTCAACCTTATATCTACATCTTCTACTAATTCACAGTCTCTAAATCATCACTCTATTTCTCATATTGGTCACGGTGGTCGTGCGCCTCATTGTCATGGTCATGGTCATCAAAGTCGTGGTGGTCATGGAAGTCGTTAGCATCAATTCTCATCTTCTCCATTTTCTTCCCCACAAACTGTTGTGCTAAACTCAGGTCTTCTCGGTCCACATCAAGTCATGGTGGTCATGGAGGTCTTTTCTATCTAAGTGTCACCAAACACAACCTAAGTGTTTCCAAATTATGTAGGCATTATGGTAGATTGTTAAATTAGAGTATTTCCAACACAAAAATTGAATTCTTTGTAACTAGTTTCTAAACCTTATCTTATATGAATGCCAAGATATATCAAACAATCACTAGTTTTGATGATAAAAATTTTTAAGTTTAACATTCTACCTCATCTCAATTCCCAATGATCCAAACATTGGTAATATGCTAACTCGCCCAACAAACATTTCATACTATGTCTAAATCGTTAATTGTAATACTTTTTTTAGGTAAAAATGGGGTTGAAACTAGTGAATAACGTAATAAACTATGAAAATAAAAGTCGGGACATGGAGACCCCTAGAATATACACAAATAGTAATAGACATAGTCCAATAGGACATTGGATTAGCTTGTGCACACCAAGAGGAAGCATGAGCGACTAGTTCGCGAGCCAATCAATATATTGGTTCCTTTCCCTATACATACGTCGAATGATAACCATCCGATCACGCTGAAATAATGCTCTCACATCCTGCAAAATGATTGTGCTCCATCTAGTTGCCTCTTGAGTTCCTTCTAAAAGTTGCACCACCACATCTGAGTCAATATGCAAAATTAGTCTTTGATAACTCAGATCCCATGCAAGTTCAAGTCCTCACTTGATAGCACAATGCTTGACATTCACTAAGGACATTAAGCCAATTTGGTGCATAAAAACTCCCTGCCAAGCTCCTTTCTTATCTCGTAAGAGCCCTTCTCCGCTTGTCATTCCTGGATTACCCTTTGCCACACACCATATATTCAGTTTAACCCAATATGCTTCAGGCTTAATCCAACAAATATATCTCCAAATGAAATTACTCCGTTGGGGTTTCATTAAATCAAGTTTCCAATCCATAGCAAAGGAAGCAACATATCTAGCAATAATGATAGCTCCATTCACTGGCCACATGGACTACTTGTCAAACACTTGCTTGTTTCTTCAACCCTTAATATACCAACCCCACGCACCAAATGCAAGGCTCCAAGTTGTTTGTCCTTTACTGGCTTTAGTCAAGAGAAGATTTGTTGCCAATCATGTCCCAAGATCCCTCAAAAAGAAAGTGCTTGTCCATCTTCTCAGTACTAAGTGCGACCGTATAGACCTCACTTAGCTACAATCTCTCAATATGTTCAACACAATTTCCTCCTTGGACATGCAAACCATATATAAGTTACTATCACCCGGTCCTCGTGAAACTCAAGCGATATTGGTCAACAGTCGATTATACCTGTAATTTAAAGACAAGTTTTAATCCTTTATGGTCCTTGAAGCTTCTAGATTAGTATCCACAAACTTGTATTTGGGACAATTGAGCTACTCAAATACATGCTTCCATAAAGTTGTATATATACATACACACACACACACACACTAGAGACATGCCGTACTTTACATAGGAAGAAAATAAAAATAAATATTAGAAAATATTGTTATGAACTCATATAATAAATGAATAATTATAGACACCTCATTTTGGTTTGGAAAGTACTTGAACCTGGATCTTGAAAATTTAGCGTATCCATACTCGATCAATACAATATTTGAGAGTAAGATCAATGATCTAATTAGATTCATTACAGAGCAAATTTGGAATCATCGTGAAGGGTATCGAACAAGTTTGATTCAACGTATCATTGACTCCAAGATTCAACCCAGATAAGAATACAAAATTTTTTAACTGAAATTGGTTGGATTTGTCAAATTCGTTTATCTCGGCTAGTTCTATTTACAAAAATGTAACTAACTATTGGGAGTCCAAATGGAACATAATCAGTATTATTTGACTCTTAACCCATTGAAAATTCAAGGAAAAATGGAACACAACGTCAAGAAAATAAGAATTAGCTCAAAGAGCATGAATTTTTAGCTCCAATGGGTTGTAATGGTCTATAGAAATCGAGACATGTTTGAAAAATTATATATGACATATTTAAGGGTATTTTTCTGAATTTCTTCCTCCAAGAGAATCTTATTTGAGTAAATTTTAGTAAGAAAATAGAAAATTAAAATTAAAATAAATGTTAGAGCTAGTGATTTAGAAAAATGAATAACGTAAATAAAAAAATAAAAAGGGGGAGAAGAAGAAAAGAGAAGAGGGGCTCGGCGAGGGTTTTAACTTTTAAGAGTAGGAGCCATCAGGTCCTGGAAGGAGCGGAAAAACCCGTGGCAAGAAGAAATGGAGGCAGAGAACCCCCCACGAAAAAGGAGCCGCAATAATTTAAAAATGGGGAAGGCTCTCAGCTGGGGAACAGAGAGCTTCCCAACGAAAAACTCCCAGTGGCCTGGCGATCTTCATCTCCAGCCACCTCTTACCAACGTCACAGCCCCTTTGCGTCCTTCCGTGGCCTCCGGCGACCACGAACCCACAGCTACCGCCATCTGGAACTCGATCAAGCCCTCCGCACACCAATCACCCCTGCCAATCAGAACCGGCAGCCCCTAATCTTCCTCCGTCTTCAGTGGCCATTCTTTTCCTCAATCCGACCTCCTCACCATCGCCACCTTTCAGAGCTCCGGCCGCTCTTCCCAGACGCCTTCATCCCCTGCCATTAGGAAGCCACGGCTCAATCGAGCCTCTCCACCTCGTCCACGACAGGGGACCCCGAACTCTCACCGCACAATAGCACCAAACCTCCGAAGCTCGTCTGCGACCGCACTCCTCTTGGCCAAGCTATCGGAACCACTGACCCGAGCCATTGACAGGCCTGCACCCTCCTCCGGCAGGGATCCTCAACACTGACGTTGAATGATATGTCGCTGAACCACCGTGTCCAATGCTGCCTACTCCGACCGTGTCTGCTGGTGCTGGTGTCCCACTGACTAAACCATTTCACGCTGCACAAGTTGCAACCTCCTTGTCCACTGACCTGGTACACTCAGCTGCATGTGAACAATTGCCTGTCTGGTCTCTCTAGGAAAGAATATGATCGCTGAGCTTATGCGGATTATTGGAATGTCGGATTTTACTGAGTTGATGTCTGCTTCTGACTATGGTATATTCATTTGCTTAAACTGCTTGAATGGGTTGATCTTGAGGCTGCTTATTGATGCTGTACGGTATACTGATTGCCAAGACGTTGGCTGTGGTTGCCTGATTGCTATCGTCCTTATTGATGATACCCTGGTGCCTGAATAAACCTTCATCATTTCCTTGAAATTGATCAATGTAGTAGTTGCTAGGGCTGTTTTGTTTCTGCAGTTGTAGCTGGCCCTTCTGCGATTATTTTCCATGATTTCAATGACATTTTCTATAAGGGAATGATTATCGTTTGTTAATGCAGCAGCTCCGTGCTATGTTTTCCCTCCTTTTCAGTGACTTTTTCGAGGTAGAATTGGACTGATTAGTTCCCATAGCTGCCATTACTTCTTTACTCGATGATTTCCCTTGTTTTTGATGCATTTTCGGGGGGAATAGAGCCATCTATCATCTGTTATTGCAGCAGATCCCTGCTTAGTGTTTTCTATTGATTTCAATGACATTTTTTTAATAGGAAAAGGGGTTGTTTAGTGTCTGTGATTGCTGCTGGTCATTGCTCGATGATTTCTCATTATTTTGATCCTATTTTCGATGAGAATAGAGATATTTATTATCTGTTATTGCAGCTGCTCCTTACTCAATGTTTACCCTCGATTTTAATGATGTTTTCAATGGAGAGCGGGGCCATTTAGTATTTGTGGTTGCAGCTGGTATTTGTTCAATGATTTCTCACAGTTTTGATGTCATTCTCGGTGAGAATAGAGCCTTTACTTATTTGATTATGAAGCTGCTCTTTGCTTGCCATTTCCCCCCAGTTTTCAATGTTATTCTTGCCAAGAAAGGGGCTGTGCACATCCCAATAGTGGAGCAATTCCTTCCTCAATATTACCCCTTCGGTTAAGTGTCTTTTAAACCAGAGAAGGGGCCGTGCATCCTCTGTTATTGCAGCCGGACATCGCCACTTTTTTCTGCTTGGTTTTAGTGCCATTCTAGTCTAGAATCGGAGCTATTTATCCCCTGTTATAGCTGATGCAAATTGGTGATTATTTGACACATTTGTTTCTTGTCTTTCTTAAGCCTTTAGGCTCGAGTTTTAAATCCATTACCCACTGTTGCATTATCATGGTTATTTTGAGCTTGTTTTGTGTCAATTCTAGGCTCCTAATATCGTGTTTGAGGCTGCCAATCTCTGCGGCATTATCATGGTTATTTTGAGCTTGTTTCGTGTCATTTCTATGCTCCTAATGTCGTGTTTATCGCTCGTTGCTGAATTATTATGGTTATTTGGTGCTCGTTTTTGTCGTTTCTAGGATCTTAACTTCGTATTAAAGGCTATTGTTCGTTGCTACATTATCATGGCTATTTGGTACTTGTTTCTTGTCATTTTTAGGTCTTAATTTCTTGTTTAGTGCCTTCATTCGCTGTTGTGTCTTTCTATTTGTTTAGTGCATGTTTCTTCCCATCCTTTAGCTTCATACGTTTCGATTAAGGCTGCCGCGCACTGTCGCATTTTCGATGCTTGTTTTGAGGATCGTCACTAACTATTGTCTAGCTCTTAATATTGGGTTTTAACCTTGTTAAATGCTGTCGTACATGTGGAAAAATGACGTTGGTTTCGTGCTTTTCATTAACTTATGGTCTTCAAGTTCTAGTTGTTCCCTTGGGTTTAACTTTTAATAGATGATTGGTGTACATTCCAGCTCTTTATTTTTAGTTTAATGTTTAGGCTTGTTAATGCATGCTGAACCTTCACAACCGATTTTTCCTTTTTGTTCCATTTGTGCCTCGCATGTTAGCTCATCATTTTAAACTCTCTGCATTTTAGCCCACTATTTAACGCATTTTACATATTAGTTCTTCACTTATAACATTTTACACGTTAATCCCTCGGTTATTAATTTATTTGAAATGAATTTACGTTAAGTTATAGTAATAGATAGGGCATTTTCAGTTGTCAACAATATGCTTTGTAAGTTTATTTACAATTCTAGAAGATTCATTCAAAAATAAAGATAAATTATTTAACTTGCAGTTAAAAGTAGATAAAATATGTTTTATTATGCAGTTATGTAGTGGAGGAATCTAAGTTTTTGGTGAGAGATTTTTGCTCTTTGGATTAGAGATGTTGGGCGAGATGAGAAAATGACTGAAATTATAATTTTATAAAATAAATGCAAGTCATAAATTTTAACATGTAAATTAAGCAGAGGTCAAATATGAAAAAAATTAAAACATAAAAATATTTACATATATAATATATATGTATGCATACATACACATATTTTGTTGTGAGTTGTAACTAAACATGTTTGATTGAAACTCCATTGCAGCAGCCCATGGTCCTCTCCAATCATCTCAAAGTAACGATCCTTGGAATTCGCGCAGACTCCACCTGTTCCTCTCCTTCTTCATTGATCAACTACCTTTACCATCTCGCTCATATCTCATCCGAAACCAAATCCCTACGACTGATTCAACAATCTCACTGCCTCGCTCTTACTGCAGGCGTCCTCTTCCTAGACACCTTCCTCGCCACGAAGCTCATCGCTGCATACTCTTCCAGCAAGCGCCCATCTTACTCGAAATTCGTGTTTGACTCGATCACTCACAAGGACATATATGCGTGGAACTCACTCATCAATGGATTCGTGAAGAACCATTCTTACAGTGAGGCTTTGGCTTTGTTTGTGGAAATGTGTTGGGCCGGTGTGCTGCCCGATGATTACACACTTGCTTCTGTGTCGAAAGCTGCTGCTGGGACTCGAGACTTGTCTTGCGGTAAATTGTCGCATTCAAAGAGCGTGAGAGTTGGTTTTGTGGCGGATACTGTTCTCATGAACTCGTTAATGTCGATGTATTCTAAGTGTGGGGAGTTTGCGGATGCGAAGAAACTGTTCGATGAAATGTCTGTGAGAACCATCAGTTCTTGGAACGTGCTGATTACTGGCTTTGCTGGTTTGAGCGATTGTAGTTCAGATAAAGAAGTATGGGATGTCATGAGGTGTATGCATAATGAAGGCATAAAGCCCGATGCCTTCACCATCTCCAGTATTTTGCCTCTGTGTAGTGGCAGTACTCAGAAATTCAATTATGGTAGGGAGCTTCACAGTTACATATTGAGGAATAAATTGCACACAATGTGTGGTGTTGATGTTCACCTTGATTGTTGCTTGATTGATCTGTACTCAAGGAATGAAAAACTTGAATCAGCTAGAAGTGTTTTTGACCGAATGGACTGCAGGAACATTTACGCTTGGACTGCAATGATAAATGGCTGTGTGCGAAACAGCAAGCCCGAGGAAGCTCTGAATCGTTTCCATGATATGCAGCTAATATATGGGATTGAACCCAATAGGGTGTCTATTGTGAGTGTTCTCCCTGCTTCCAGCATGGTTGCTGGTCTTGTATTAGTGAAACAGATTCATGGGTTTGTGATTAGAAGGCTACTGTGTGATGAGACCTCAGTTTCAGTAGCTAATGCATTGATTGATGCCTATTGTAAGTGTGGGAACTTAGCTTATGCTAGACAGATATTTGAGAATTCTGCTTCCAGGAATACAATCTCTTGGAGTTCCCTGATTTTTGGGTACGGGATTAACGGGAAAGGAGAGGAAGCTGTTGCTCTGTACGAAGAAATGCTTCTTCTTGGGATTAAACCTGATATGATAACTACAGTGGGGGTTCTTTCAGCTTGCACAAGGTCAGGATTACACGACAAGGGTCTAAGCATATACGATAGGCTAGTAAATGAATACAAAATTGAGCCCTCAGTCGAGATCTGTGCTTGTGTGGTTGACATACTAGGTCGGTCCAATCAACTTGACCGTGCTCTAAGTTTTATTTCTGATATGAGAGTTGAAGCAGGACCAAGTATCTGGGGGGCTCTTGTAAATGCTTCAATAATTCATGGAAATGATGAGATGCGAGATTTAGGTTACACTTACCTTATGGAGTTAGAACCGAGAAACCCCTCAAACTACATCTCAGTTTCAAACTTATATGCCACCTCTAACAAATGGGATTTTGTGGCAGGAGTGAGGAGGATGATGAGAGAGAAGGGTTTGAGGAAAGAGCCTGGGTGTAGTTGGATTATGATTAATGGTAAAACAAACTGCTTTTATGTTGCTGATAGGGTGCATCCTTGTTCGAGTTCCATTTATGAGATGCTGACCACTCTCAACCTGGTAATGAAGGGAATTGTGTCTTCTGCTGATTGTGAGAGTTGAGAGCAATCTAACTGGATCCCCTTGAGAAATAGAAATTTTCATTCTCCGCCGATTGTATTTTCTGATGGTTTACTATTGTATATGCATGAAACTTCTTTGTCAGTTGAAGATAGAGCTCAAATTCGGCTTCAATGCACATAATGATGGAAAAGTGAAGGTGGGTAAAAGGATCATATGAAGCAGGATCACCAGTGAAGATTATTATTTACAGGTCAAGCAACAAAAATCCACAGTGGAGTTACAATATCTCCATCACTACACCTCGTGCATCTGACCTGGTGACACATCCTTCAACCACTCCACTTGGCATTGCTGGAAAAGAAAGTGAAAGAAAACAGACGGTATTACAGTCGATGTTTGATATCATATTTACCGTCCTAGATTCAGTAGCCCCCTTATAATGGCCAAACCTTCAGCCGACAGTTTGAATGATTTGGTGGTAGATGAGCTTGTGGTAGCATTTGCTGACAGTTGGAGGAATATGATAGCCTTGCTGCAGGGAGAGTACAACTGAATGGACAGGTAATCCCACACCATCTCCGCACACATTTTCCTGCAACAACACCCTTTACTGCTGAGGATTTAGAGTATTTATCCTGTGAGCTGATTTAGAATGAACAAATTCTAAATGTTTTTCTTGCTGGAGATGATCAAAGAAACAAATAAAAAGTTACCTTTTTCCATGCCGGTGATGTTCTGTTTCTAAATTAAATTTTCTTTTCGTTCCATGGGTATTATCTTGATCCATTTGCTTGTAATTAGTCCAACCTACATCTGAATGTTCATTACAATATTATAGTTCCCTTCGGATCAAACTGGCACATTTATTTTTACGTTTGTTTATTTTTAAATTAAATATATATTTTAAGTTTCTTTATTTTTAAATTAAATTATTATAGATATTTATACATATATATATTTATATGTGTTTATTCAAAAAATTGTTTGAATGATTATCTATATATGCATACCCTCTCCCACACTCCCACATTCTCAGGTGCTATCTACGTATCCGTGGGGTAGAGTTGCCTGATCAGATGATATCACTATTCTTCTCATTTGTTATTAGACATCTCTAATTTAAAAAGAATGATGTAAAGAATACCTATATATAAAGGAATGATGTAAGACAAGATATTAAACTAATTCAATAGGCCTGTAATGGGCCTATTTGTCAATGGCACATTAACTCGATCCATTGTTATTCCTACTTATTAGAGGGATATCCGGTCTGTTGTTATTCCTACATGCTGGAGGAATACTCGGCTCATTATTGTTCCTACTCATTGGAATAATTATGTTTTTTAATTTAAATTTTTTTTTTTTAACTTCGGTTGTTACAATTCAAGTTGGACCAGGCCAGTTCATGGTTCTAGTCTGATTATGGGCCCAAAACTGGCCAAGTTAATTTTGATTCAATGGGTTGATTTCTCTGACCCAAATCATAATCAATACTTGACCTAATAGTTTTGGGTCGATTTTGGGGTAAACTGGGTCGATCGACCCGATTAACAACTCTACCCTGGGAAATAGATAGAATGAGGGTTCATGAGTTTGATTAGTCCTAAAACCATGGTTCCGTTTGGTTTCGAACTGACTTGTTTCTTTTCTACTAAAATTAAATAAAAGTTAATTTATATAACGAGTTCGTTATATAAATTATAATTAAATTCTTGACATGTATAAGATTTTTATAATTATTGATAGTCAACTCTGTAATTATCAAGATTTAAATAGTGATTTATACAATAAATTTATTTATATTTAATATCACATAATAAATATTTACTCTAACTTTGAAAAAAAAAAGAAGGAAAATCAAAGGCTAGGTAGGTCTGCTGGGCGGTAAGGCTCCACACTTGTCAGTGACGGGACGGGACGGGACGGGACGGTTGGGAGGGCGTGGGATGTGGTGTGGAGGTCTGCTGCACACCTGTCAGGGGGTTGTGGGGCATTTGAATTCTCTTTAACCGGCCCTAAAGCTTAAGTCTCACATTTTGAGATCGGTTCTGGGTCCAAATCGGCCCGTGGCCCACACTGAGTTTGATAGCATAAGCTCCTAACCAAAAATAGGCCGGTCATCTAAAATCTTGATATAAGCAAATTATTTGTTGGGGGAACGAGAATAGTGTAGAGAGATGCTATGATGGGGCACCGTAAAGAAGGATTGGTGGTTATGCCAATTTTCTGAGAGCCTATGGAAAGAAGGTAAGTATCTAGTGCTTGGATCGACAGATTCCTCGCACCGAGTACTTGGGACCATTGTCTCTGTGTAAGAAGATAGCCAAAAGATAGGAGGGACATTCCCTAACCAATTATGTTGTTAGCTTTTGTATATGGTCTTGTCTCGGGGAAGGTGCTTCCTTTAGTCTGAACTGCTTGCGGTGCGCAGTTTATGGCCTCACTTCGTGATGATCAAATCCTTTCTTATTGAGTACTAATACCAGAAATTATTTCGAATCCTAAAAACTGCAAATTTCAGATAGGAAACTTATCAAATTGAGCAACTTGAAGCAATTCCAGGTATTTTTGAGGATGATGCTTGAACCCGAGATGATGGAATATTCGGAGATAACTTAGAATAGTCAATGCTTCGCTTAGTTTGATGCTCTCGACACTTAAAATATAATTCTAAGAGGGAAAAAGCTGTGCATGTGTCCCTTTCAACTCCACCATATTCACAAACTTTATGTGTCATGTACTGGACCAGTACTTTAAGAAACAAACAATTACATATATGCGAACAAGTGAATCCAAGGTTTAGGTGCGAGCTCGAATCCAGCTTGAAGGGGATTTAGTTCGACGGATCATGCTTCAGTTTGCCCATTCAGATGACTAAGTGGAACAACTTCAATTTTTACCTCAAAAGGAATGTGGTAATTACGGTCCCAAAATTTATTCTACCAAAAAGAGTTAAGAGGATTTGAGCTGAAGAAGAAGGTAGAAATCATTTTGGTTCTTGACAATTTGATTTCTAGTTTTTTTTTTTTTTTTTGCGTCAACCATACATATTTTTGCCACCTTTGGTAATGATGGATATTTTTCATTAATTAAGTATTTCAAAAACTAAAAATATAAAAATGAACAACAAAAAATAGAAGAGTTGATGACAGTGGAAGAGACAGGAGGCATGGGCGTGTTAAAGAAGGACAATATCATGTAAAAATTTTAGAAATACAAGTAATTGATACCACCTTCTATTCTCCCAAATCCTTTGTTAGATATTATTACTTCATGGATTATGGAGGAATAAAAAAAAGTTAATTTGTCCATTTTATCATTTTTTATATTTTGAGGTTTTATTTTACTTCTTTTCTGTGCAGCGCTTAAATCAACTTGTTGATAGGTCCTTGTATAAGTGCTGCTTTATGTTAATGATATATTGGTTGCGGCTAAGAATTTTTCTAAGATGAATCATTTAAAAGCCATACTGGATTCTCAGTTTGAGATGAAGGATCTTGGAGCAAGTAAGAAGATTTTGGGGATGGAGATCTTTCAGCACAAGTACATCAAGAATGTCCTAGAGCGTTTTACCATGAGTAATGCAAAACTAATTTGCACCTGTTTGTTGCCCATTTCAAGCTTTCAACTTTTTTGTCACCACGAATAGAAGATAGGAAATGTATGTCTATAGTTCCTTACTCAAGTGTTGTTGGCAGTATCATAATGCAATAGTTTGCAATCATGTACTGTCAGTGTTGCTAATAGATACATGTCTTATCTTGGAAATAGTCACTGGCAGGTTGTTAAGTGGATTTGGAGATAATGGAAAGGCACATTGGATGTTTGCTTGGAGAATGACATAAGCTTGATGAGTTTAATCGGATATGTTGACTTAGATTTTGCAAGGAGATTTGGGTAGAAGAAGATTTTTCACAGATTATTTATTCTTCATCAACATCTGTGCTGTTAGTTGGAAAGCTACTTTGCAGGCTGTGGTTGCATTATCTACTATAGAGGTAGAGCTCATGGTAGTCACCGAGGTAGTAAATGAAGTAGAGCTCATCATCAGAGTGCCATATATCTCAACGAGGATCGGATGCATCATGAACAAAACATATTGATGTGAGGTATCATTTTGTTCATGATATTGTAGCTTAGGGAATGTTCGAGTTGAGAAGATTAGTGCTCTTGAGAATCCAACAGACATGATGATAAAGAGCCTACCCATTATCAAATTCGATCATTGCTCTAGCTTGGTTGGTATCTTGCAGAGGTTGAGTTGGGTCTTGGAGGGCCACTCGACAAAGGAGGACATCAGGAGCATGTTACCTGAGGAACTTTTGGAAATTCAAGCTAAGATGGAAATTTGTTAGCGATGTCTTAAATTTTTTTAATATAAACCTATGTAAAATCTGAATGCAATTAAAATTTTGTGTAACCCGAAATATGTATGTTTTTGGCAAATCTGTGGTGAAAGTGAAGAGCAACCAAGCCCGCACTAATTTGTTCTGGGGTGCGGAGGATGAAACCCGTACAATATGGAATAGTTATTTTCTCGAGGTTAAGCTCTTGATTGTATTCGTAGTTAGGGTTTCAGGTTTTCTCTCCATATGCTCCACCATTACTGAGTTCTAGTGAAGATCATCATTCCTCCTTTATAAGTGGATGCAGAGACAGTACACCACTCTTCCAAACCATGTATATCGGGTGTCCACTTCTCTTCTCTATTCTATCCTCGTTGGTTGATTATTTGCTCGCACTGTTTGCTGGGAAATTTCAATGCCTTTTTGCCGAAACATTGCCAGGAAAATAGATTCAGGCTATACTGACTATTTTATATTTTCCTACAATAATATATTTATGCATCTATCAGTTCTAAAAGCATCCAAGTATGATGTTTCGTATAAATTATGGATGGATCTCACTCTACCAGGACGATTTTCAACGTTCAAAAGGATGTACCCGAAGAACATATTCAAAAGCAATCGCAATGTTCCAAAATCGGACCTTTCCTTCCTTGCTAGTACTATTAGATTCCGCACGCAAAGCAGCGCTTACGCGAGTATGAATTAAGGAACACCGATGGTAGATGGGACCATGCAGCTCGCTGGTTGATTGATCCATAAAGTGATGGCTGATCAAGACATACCCAGCATCAGAAGGAGCCATAGCCATTCAGCTTTGCTTTCAGTGTACGTATTTGTATACGTCACTTAAGTATATACATGAAAGATACTGAACCTTTTAATAGTTTAGTCCACCAGCTCATGGCTAATAATTCAAATTAAAGGAAAGAATCAAATGATTCGTATTAATTTTTCTCATCTATTTAACGATTCAACGGCCGATTAGTAAAATTTTCCTTTGCGTGTATCTATAATGGGCAAATATTTGTGCTGTATAGTTCAATGATATACAGTCCAAAAACAAAAGCAACTACGAGCACAGTCTGTGGATTTTACATAATTTGATTTATTTCGATCATATTTGTGTAAAGTACCTAATATTCGAAAATATATTAGATCGAACTAATTCGAATTAAAACTTGGTTAGCCCATAAATGGATATAACTTTTATTTAAATATGTACTACATAATGTTCGAAAGTCCAATGGATCCTAACTAATTCAAATTTAAATTAGTAACATTCATCATCTAGGATCCAAATTCAAGACAGGTCAACCATTAAGGTATATATTCTCCCAACAATAGGGTTTAACTTTTAAATTATTAATTTTCTATAAGAATTAAAGTGGAGATTTTATTTATAAACAAGAGATGTGAAATAATGTAACTTGAATCAACTCATGATACCAGTTGCAGCAAAGTCCTGAGGTAAGCTATCTTACCTTTAATGCGGTCAATCTTAATATGTTCTTTGATTTTTTGCTGAAATTAACTATCTGAAATTTCATATCCACTTTACCGCATGGATTTCCAATCACAACTGAAAAATTTGCCGGTGAGGAGAGACAACTAATCACAAGATTAGTCTTCTTTTCCGTTTTCGAGTTACAAATCATGCGAGTTAGACTTTTTCAGTACTCGATTTATTTGATCGAGAGCCGGTCTACTATGATGCAAGTCCACACGATAACCTGTTCTGAATTAAAAGTCAAAGTTTATTCAACATTTTTTAACTAACATTATTTGTGACTTACCCAATGTGGATTCAACATTCCACTTCAGCCAATGAGACTTGAGATTCACCACGTGATTTCCTTTATCTTCCACCGTAGCATGGATTTTAGTTGGGGAGAGTCTGTCTTACATGTATATTACGTGAAAATGCCGATGTGATATTATGAGTCAATATAATTTAGCTATTTCTACTATTTTTTAATAAAATATAAAGGAGAAAAGAATAACCCTAAAAATAGATTTAATTTACTCGTGACATTACGTAGCCAATAATATACTTGTTATATACAACATTCTCTCAATTTAGTTGATAACTGGCCCTACTTGTTGAATGATACAGTAGGTACGTGGCGGACAGAAAGTTGATTTTGGTTTTATAACTAGAAGACAGAAAGGGACCAATGGATATATGCAAAAAAAAAAATTGTTTTATTATTTTATTTATATGACAGTTTTCAAATTTCATTAGGCTAATATCCATGATCCTATAACATACATCAATAAGTGCATGAGATAGAGTGAATTTAGAGGTGCTGGTTTGCCCCAGTGAGATTTGAAACTAGGATCGGCGGAAACCGATGTATCATTAACTAGAAAATGTGCCCCACCACCCTACTTTGTACACGAAGACCATGTGCTAGTTCAGTACATACGTAGACAAGTCCATCACAACTTTTAATCAATTCCCCCATCTGCCCTTTCCATAAAGAGATCGATGGACAACACTGGCATGTCAACTTTTTTTATTAGGCTTTTTATTCATATTTAGAAATTTAACAAGAAATGGCCAATTCAAGTTCGAGTTAGACTGATCCATTAAAAATTAGAGATCTTTCTATCACAAATTTTTTTCTATTTAAAATATTTGAAGTTGGTATTTTATTTAAAGAGAAAATGAACCAATATATCTCAACTAATAACCTGGACTTGTAGTCACAAGCGTGCTCATTTCCCTCTTAAGACTCAACGTTTAACTCAACATTTGAAGAGCAGGTCTTAGCACGGTAATATAAGGCTCTGGCTCATAATAACTTAATCTCGTATTGAGAGGTATTTGGAGTAATTCTTATAAATGCACTTTAAGATTTTTTTTTTTTACTGGGTGATTCATCGATTTGGATATAAAAATAAGGAAATTTTTTGGTATGCAATATCGGATAAAATTTTTTCATGTAGGTAGATTTTTTTTCATTGTAAGGTTTAAATCCACAACCTTATCATAGGGAAAGATAAGCCGGCTCACATAAATTAACCACATTGATTAACCAAAAAGAATTTAGATTAAGCTTACCAAGGAGGTTTTGTTTTTTTCTTTTTCATTGTCTTTTGTACCGGAGAACCTCATCATCGGGGGGAAAAAAAAAAGACAACTTATCGACCAAAAGACAGCATGAATCTTGAAACGGTAAATTACACGAATCATACATCTATTTATTTTTTTAAATGATTCAATTTGGTAGAATTTTTTTTTTTGTTGGTTTCAACCGAGCATCTTCCTTTCAAAAACTTTTCGTGATAGAGCAAAACATGACAATGTTATCTCGTTCTTAGTAATATTACTAAAAGAATCTCTTAAGTTTATACATTAATGGACACCGATTTTTTAAATTATATTAGACCTTAGTAGTGTTACATTAACGAGATCAGTATTAGTATAAATTATTCAATTCGTTTGATAAATAAAAAGTCCAAACATTATATAACGGGAGGTATCTGAGCCGCCACTACTGCTACATTCTTTAAAAAATAAAACAGATGAACGTTATCTAGAATTTATGACATGGCTGTGGCTCTAACGTGCAGGTCATCGTATATTTCTCTAATGCGGCAAGTGGTTTCCATTGGCGGTTGTTTCGCACGGGAAAAACTAGAGAAAGTGATAGTATATGTCTTTTCATCTTCTATTCAATTCCAAGACAAATTCGATTCCAATCCCAAAGAAAATTACAAAGAGCGAGGAAGAAAACTATAAGGAAGAAAATTTGAGGAGATCGGTGAGTTCATTCACCCGAAATAAGTTAATCAAAGCATGATCGAAGTGACAAAGAAGTCTGTGCTGACTATGGCAGGCGGTTCAAACTCTCCTACTTGATTTTGAAAACACTACAACGAACTTTCGGCCCTTATGAGTAATCTCCATCTCCTTCACCATCTGATGCACTGAAAGTACTACGAAAATTTACTTGGGGTTTTGTCGATTTTAATATAGATTCAGATTTGATGCCAAGCCTTCTGTCTTCTTGTCCTCAATGATTTGTTGTGATTGTTGGTTCGATGCACATTTAGTTTATGTCAACAAGAGAGGGTGTGATTTTGCAGGTATCAACGCGACAACGACGACAATGGTGAAAATGCTGAGACTGATGTGATTGATCTTAATAACAAGGAATAAATCTGGAATAGGGTGGGACAGATATTGAGAATGATCTTGGCAATGGGAAATGGATAGATCTGCAACAAGGTGGGAGTGATGAGATCCTCTATGGGAGGAGAAACTTTTGTATATAACGGTGTATCACGAAGAGTGCTAAAATAATGTCACAAACTAATAAAATTCAGTTATTTCAAGATTTTCTTTTTTGTTTTAAGATTTTACTAAAAATTTAAAATAATTGTATTTTATTGATTTGTGACACCACATTAGCACTATTATATGGTGTACCATTTACACAATACGTTCTTCCATGTATGAGATTGGTCCTGAGTTGGAAGATTTCAATGATAGTGATATTAACTTAAAGAGATTGTGTTAGTTTGGAGCAGCCTGGTGTGCAAGGATGACTAGGCCATAAAGGCGCATGCCAAGAAGAACAATATAGGACTCCCCAGCCAGCCAGTTCACTAGGAATTCTACAAGAAAGTAAGGAAGAAAACTAATAACAAGGTCATCGAGAGAGGTAAGAGTTGAACGAACTGCCACGTAATCTAGAGATGGTGTTGACGGTGAAAGTGTCACCGATGATTCTGATGATTTGCAAAGCATTCGTTATAGTGATGAAAGGAGGTGACCCAAGTTTCGTGATGTTAGGTGCGTTAAGAATCTTAGATTGAAACAAGGTATTTTGTTTACAATAAATAGCTCAAGCTCTAGATAACACTGTAAAGTGATGGTATTCCGATTAAAAAACAAAGAACATGTTAATATAGGATGTACAAATTGTGAAAGATAGCTGCTGAAGGCCTTATTGTACAAGAGGTAACATATCTGTTTAAACTTTATATATATATATATATATAATAGGAGACAAATGAAAAAATAAGGGCAAAATCGTCTATCCGCTACTGCCAAGAACATACTCCACTATACATAATTACACATGGCAGGTAACCGACTTTTGGTGACTAGTAAATACCATTCAGCCCTTCTGATAACAGTATAAATACATGAGGTAGCAACCAAGGGGGTTGGGCCGAGTGGTAAGCAACTCGGTGCCGCTTAAGGAGGTCTCGAGTTCGAGACCTCACGTACGCAGACACCCCCCTTGGGAGCCTCACCCGCCATTGCCAGGCGTGCGACCCGGGGCGACCAACGGATTAGTCAAGTATGGTTAGCGGAAAGATGCCATCTCACCGCTGGTGGGGCCTGCTTGGATACCGTGACTGGTGACAAAAAAAAAAATACATGAGGTAGCCATCATACTAACACACCTTCTCCCTCATCACTTGCGCATCCTTTCACTTTCTCTCTCATCATAATTGTCTTATCCGGCCTGAACGTCCAGTGGCAGATATGGTAAAAAGTATTGAATGCAATGTTCAGCATTCTTGAGTTTAGCCGGTATAAAGTCCATTTTACCCTTCCTGTCAGCTTTGTCCTTGTCAGTATGGAGGCAACCTTTGATAAGCATAGTCGGAATTTGACTATTTAAGGAGGATAAGAGAAGGATAATAAAAGCTATTAAATTTTAGATCAAAAATAATGCCGATTGTAGCAAGCTCATTTTCTTCTGTATCTTGTTTAGATTCGGCGAAACGTGGCAACCCAACGAGGCCACTTCCTCTTTCGGGGTGAAACAACTGTGCATTTTTCACGTAGATGCAGCCATGCCCAACCGGCAACCATAAAAGGGAACTCTCAACCATGAATCCTCTGTCCTCTCCTCTCTGCTTTCTTCCCTCCATCCTTCACTGTCCCACCATGAACACCCTCAGAAGAAGAAACCTCCTCTTCTTCTCCTCCATCCTCCTCCTCCCCACCCTGGCCCTCTCCCTTGGCTCCGCCACCAGACCGATTCAAGCCCGAGACCAAGAACTTCACATCAACCACCAACACCTGCATGAGGAGATCGCCCGGTCCCACTGTGAGGGCACGCTCTATCCTGAGCTCTGCGTCTCGACGGTGGCGGCGCTCCCGGAGCTGGCCTCCAAGTCCCTGCCGCAGGTCATTGCCGCCACCATAAACCTCACCATGGGGGAGGTCACGGCAGCTGGAGCCAACTGCTCCAGTATCAAGCGGAGCTTGCTCAAGCGCCTCCAGCTGCTGGACCAGCGGGCCCTGGACGACTGCCTGGAGCTCTTCCAGGAGACCATGGATGAGTTCAGGGAAGCACTCTCCGACCTCTCCGGGACAGCCTCCGCCTCCAAGCACATCCATGACCTGCAGACTCTCTTGAGCGGTAAATTTATCTCACGTATCCATGACTTGCAGGCTCTCTTGAGCAGTAGATTTATGTATTTGACCGCGCTTTTGGCAATGTGAAATTTGTCCGGGGGTTTACTGATTTTCTCGTGATTTTTGGAACTTCCTTTTAGGCGATGACCACAAATCAAGTCCAAATGCTGTTTCATGCACACGATGCATGGTCTAATTAATGATCATAATTCTGATTTGAGTTTTATCATTAAAAAAAATTTACCTTAAGAGAATTTTATTCATAGTGGGTCCACCAGACTTAAAATGGATTAATCATGACCCGCTAAACTTTTGAATATTAATAGTACAGATTGAAAAAATTAATGAGTATGGTAAATTATATTTATTTATAGTAAGTTTCTCTACTTAGTATGGAAACTTTTTATTTCTAGTTCTAAGAGTTAATAAAATTTATCATTAGAAGAATTTTCTCTATTAGAACTATTGGATTTTTTTTGGTGCACTGTGGAAAAAAAAGCTAGGCATAAATTAAGTAAAATGTTAAAGTAAATTACTTCTGAATAAATTATTTGAATTTACCCAATCGATCTTCTTAGGGAATATGTTTTAAGTTTCTTTTTTGGATTTTAACGACGGAGGTCCCACTAAATTTATGAGAAGAACAGAGTTCCCCTTGTCTTTTGGTCGAATTCGACTTTCCCTTGGGAAAAAACAAAATGTTTGTCGGCAACTTCTTTTTTCATATATATATATATATATATATATTCACTAATATAATAATCTTAAACAACATTTTGCCTTCACTCACTAACAAGTCATGTTAAAATAACGAGAAGTGGTCCCGTGGTTTTTAACTCGCTCTCATATATTTTGGTGAGATTGAAATCTCAAATTCAGTTTTGAATTTCTTCTACGCAAGATAAGCTACAAGTGGTCCTTTGGGCCTGAGTCTTAATGAATACAAGTTTTTCGGACTATATTAGGTTTTCGGTGGTACTAGCATTAGTGTTGGATTATTCGGTTTACCTTATATATTCTATGTAGAACACGAAAGTTTGAAAATTACACAGTGGAGATAGTTGGATCGTCAGTACCGTTGCCTAGGGGTGGCCACAGGCCCGTTTGGACCCGAAACCGGCCTGGTCAAAACAGGCTCGGAACCGGGCCAGACCCATGAGATATAAGGTTCAGGGCCAATTCCGAACTGAAACTTTAACAAGATCAGAACCGGCCGAATATATATACAGCCCCCCACCCCACCCCCAACCCCCAGCATTACCTACAACGTATTCATCATTATCTATAACATATTTATTATGTGATAATTTTGATATGTATAAAGTTGATCCTCAATATTTACAAAAAGTTTACGTGTGTTAAGAGTTTAATTGTGATTTACACAACGAACTCGTTATATAAAATTAAATTTTTATTTAAGTTTAACATTCAAAACTGGACTAAACCGTGGTTTCAAACTGGAACCGTCCGGTTCCGAACAATCCAAAGGAAGGTTCAGGGCGGGTTTCAAGGGGTCTCGGAACCGAAATTGTCCGGTTCTGGAACAATAGCCAGGACTACCATTGCCCTATATTTATCTAAAATGTAATACAGGTACTGTTTACCCAAGGAAAAAGACAAAAAATTTCTAAACAATTGGAATCGGATTTATGCATTTTTAAAAGTACTTAGGATCCTATACTGTATAGAATCAGCTCTAATTATTAGTTCTAAACCTTTTTATAGTTAGAATTCTAAATCTTGTTATGTTGAATCTATGAACTGGATTTTTTTTTGGATTGATTGAAGTTGACATTACTTGTATCCTATATTATGTGACATATTTCAAATGTCCTATTAGAGCATTCTCCTTGTTTTTTCTTCTTACATTTAATAAATGAGAATTATTTGCATATCGTTCATACATTGCAGAAGCTTCCACAGCCACAGAAGACATACTCAGCGTGCTCTTCCCATAACCGCCAACCATTTGTCCATCCTTGTTTCCAGCAACAATACCCAAGCCATCCTCCCTAGTAACTAAATCATGAGCTCCGTCGCAATTAATCTTTGTGAAGCCCAGCTCACGTGCCTGCCATCGAGAAGAGCATTTAGTCAAATGCTCTCCTTCTTATAGGCAGAATAGTCATTCTGGTTATCAGGAAGTGAGACAGAGACAAACTCAACTAAAGCATCTCCGGCTCGATGAATGGTTTTACACACATTAGGCTCATCCCCATGAGAAAAGCAAAAATCATTTCCTTTTAGATATTCCATAAGGTAAAGGCTAGGACAGAGAGAACTCCATTTTACCAGTCCCAAAAGTGAGCCTCATCAGTTCCTCCACCCAGTTACCCAATGTGCTCAGCCCTGCTGCATTGATCTTTCAGCCCAGCATCTCATACCATACATACGAAGTCCAGTTACATAATAAGAGGGCGTGTTTCCTTATTTCCACAACACCAGAACTTACAGTTTGGATCCTTGCTAATTTGTCTATTGACCATGTTATCACCAGCTGCTATTTTTATTAGAAATAGTTCTCCAGAAAAAGATCAAATTTTATGGGGACAATGAATATGCCAAATTCTGTTCTATACCTTCCACCTGATAGAAGCAGAAGTGGAAGCCTCCAAACGAGGATCCTCCTCCTTACATTTTCGAATCAAAGCATACACAGATCTGAGAGTCAGCCTCCCATGCTTCTCAAAGGGCCAAATGATTTTATCTTCTCTGTTTCCAACAAGTAAAGGTATACCCTTAATGATTCATTTAGCATCCACAATTATTAAACCCTCAATTCTTGAAAGATCTCAGACTTTCTCAGCTTGATTAATAAGGCATAAATACTCTTAAATTCACGTCCCTACTCCAAGGATCTAATGGGCTCAGCTTATGATCACTTGAAGCAGGAAACCGCTCATCTTTCCACACCCTAATTCTGCCCCCTTCGCCAATTTGCCATAACATACCATTCCTCAAGTAGTCTCTACCTTCGAGGATGCTACTCCCGAGCCAAGAGGCCCTAGAACCTCTTTTAGCCGCCAGGAAATCAGAATTAGGGAAGTAGATACCTTTCAAAACCCTTGTCCATAAAGAATCTGGTTCTTGAAGAATCATCCAAGCCATTTTAGCAAGTAATGTAAGATTGAAATCCACCATGTCCTTGAACCCATGCCACCTACACCTTTTGGCTAAGTGAAAGTACTCCATTTGACCTGGTTAGCCTTTCTTTCCCCTTCCAGCTGACCCCACCAATATCTAGCCACCGTTACATTGACATCCTTGCACAAACCTATAAGTAGCTTGAAACAATTCATAAAATGAGTAGGAATAGTAATCGTAACAGATTTTATAAAAACCTCTTTACCAGCAAAAAAGAGCAACTTGTGTATTCACCAATTCAACTTCTTGTTAATTCTGTACTTTAGAAAGTGCAGTGCACCCATCTTTGGTCCTGCCCAGTCCACAGGTATCCCTATATATTTCCCAAGTTTAGCATCAGTATCAAAATCAAGAATGCTTCCAATCAGAGTGTTAGTAGAACGAGCAGTGTCATTGCGGAAAAGAATCGATAACTTGTTGTAGTTTACAGCTTGTGCAGAATCCCACAATAAATTTCGAGAATTTTGCTTCAATTTCAAGGCATTAGCAGCAGTAGATTCAACACAAAGCACTGCATCATCAACAAAAAAGAGATGGAAAACAGCAGGAAGACTCTTAGACATTCTCAGCACCTTCAATTCTTTCCCACATTCAACATTTTTAACCAAAGCAGAGAGGGCATCTCCGACAAAACGAACAAATACGGAGAAATGGGATCTCCTGCCTCAAACCCCTCTTTGGTGTAAACACTTTTAATTTCTTGCCATTCAAGGAAATCCTATAAGAAGCTCCTTTCAGACAAGCCATAAAATGCGCTATGGTTCTCGATGGGTGGAGTGGATTATTGCTTCTGATAGATAATTGGAGTTTAACCAAGGTGGTTATGAACTAATTAAACCTAACCATGGGAACCAATTTTCCATATGACCAATTCTTTTCTTACCGATTTACGTTTTTCTTTGTGTGTTAGAATGATACTGGTGGCTTCATTTCTTACCCAAAAAAATTATTCGAATCTAATTAAATTTATCCAAAACCTACCCATAAGATATGTTCCTGGTGATTCCAAATCTACCCATGGACATCATTAATGAACACTTTATAGCATGTTTAGTAATAGAAAAAAAATCTTAGATGATCCTATCTTATAATGACGTCGTGAGTAAAAATCAATTAAATTATTTTGATTATTAATAATTAAGGTAATTGCTTAGGTGACTAAATCCCCTTTGCTCATTTGCTATAATTTGATTGGTTTTTCTTCACATCACTTAATGAGATAGAAATATATAAGAATTTTTCATCCTAACCATGCATCTAAATCTGAAATATAAAAATAAATTGAATACGGTTATTATTTTATTATTCCACTTAAATTTTTAAATTAGTTGTAAATTTTAATCGTGGTAAAATGTTTTTCTTTAGAATAATTTTTTCTTCAATCTAATAGAATTAAATTTCAAAAAAATAAGAATGCCCATTTTTCTACATATTTTTTTATGTTTTCAAAATAAATATGAAAATGGACATTATTTCTCAATTGTTATTATATTTTATTTTATAAAAAATATTATTTTTTTTCTATGTATAAATGAGTCATATAAATTTAGATTGTGATGGAAAGGGTGATAAAAAAAGGTGTTAGCTGCCAAATTTGTGCTGATATTCCATTACGGATCCTCGTTCAATTTTTGCGTCACTAAGTCGACCTCATGAATCTGGGAAAGCTTCTACCGTATTAAAACAGTCACGTGGAAAAATGAAAATCAATGCATTTATATTTCCCATTTGACTAATGATTATTCATGCGACATTTTCTTTTGTCTAAGTATGTGACAAATTCCATTTTTTTCCGGTGAAATATGTGACACAAATTCTTAATTTGTATAATTGCAGGTGCAATGACGAATCAGTACACATGCCTCGACGGATTTGCATACAGCAACTCCAACGTGAGGGAGAAAATCGAGAATGGGATAGAGAAGATCTCTCGCCACGTTAGCAACTCCCTGGCCATGCTGAAGAAGATACCCGGGGCGGATGAGGCCCGATCGTCGGCATCGGAGGTGTTCCCGGAATACGGCAGCCTCCGGAAGGGGTTCCCCTCGTGGGTCTCCCCGAAGGATCGGAAATTGCTACAAACATCGACCACCAACATCAAACATAACCTCATCGTTGCTAAAGATGGCACGGGACATTTCACTAAGGTCGCAGATGCTGTTGCAGCTGCCCCTAATTCCAGTACGACCAGGTACACCTATGGTTGCATACACAAGAATGTTGTCTAATGGCTTCAAGTGGAGACTATTAATCATATTTATTACTTTATTGCTAAAAAATTGACTTATTTTCATCATTTTTAACATAATCGAAATTTTTTAATAATTCTTTAAATATAAAATTATAGAAAATATTAAATGCAAACCTAAACTAATTCAGAATGAGTAGAAAGGTTAGAAAAGATTGGAACCAAATCCAACATTTTTTCTATTTTTTAATGAGTGAAAATGTAAAATAAAGGCTAAAAATGAGATTTGGTGTAGTTGGCATTGCTCTCGAGCTGCGATTAAGAGTTTCAAAATATGATTTTGTCAGTGGAACTCTTTATACCTCTTTAGTTCCTTATTTCTACTATCTACACTTAAGTTTTCTGTATAACCGGAAAAAAAAAAAATCTCCTCCCAAGTAATGCGAGCTTCAAGCTCAAACACACCAAATAAATTTCTGAGACAAGAATTCCTCATTTCTGGACATCACTTGCAATTCATATATATATAATTACAAAAAAAAGGGGAGTTTTGTAATGAAAATGTTCAAATCTGGGCAGGTTTGTAATATATATCAAAGCAGGAGCGTATTTCGAGAACGTTGAGGTAGTCAGCAAGAAGACTAATCTGATGTTTGTCGGAGACGGCATCGGGAAGACGCTAATCAAGGGCAACCGGAACGTGGTCGATGGCTGGACTACTTTCCAATCGGCAACCGTCGGTGAGTTCCCCGAACTTTTCGTGATAATTTAGTCCTCAAATATTCGAGAGTATAACTCTTTTAAATTGCAAGAGTTAAAAGATAAGTGAGGACAAGACCAGAATCGCTCACATAGAGAGTCTCGTCGAGGGGGTAAAAGGAGAAATGGAATTTTGACAAGATTATTCGTGTCACATTTTTTTTAGAGTAAACTATCAAAATAGTCCTTGAATTTTTATGCGGCCATCAAGTTAGTCCTCAAATTAAATTTGCCACCAAATTGATTCAAGATTCGTAATTTTGCCATCAAATTAGTCCAGCCGTCAACGGTGTCAAAGAAAATTTTGACGCCGTTATTCACATGACAAAATTCCATCAAAATGGTCCTTAAATTTATACTCAGCCACCAAGTTAGTTCTCAAATTAAATTTTTTATCAAATTGATCTAACATTCGCAATTTTACTATCAAAATAACCTGGTTCTCAAAGGCATTAAAATGATCATTGCAAAATTCTAATGTAATAATCACATGGCTGAATTTCGTCCATAAACCAAAAAATGATAATATTTTACTCATTTTTACCAAAAATTTACATTGTTAGATTTTGATCCCAAGTTATAGTATAAATATTACATATCGTAACTACTAAAATAACATGCTTTACTTGCCCAAATTTGTAGAGATAAATACTTAAAAAGTATTATGATCTTTCTAAAAATTCATATTTTATCTAAAATTGATAAATTTTTCTATAAATTGTACATCAAATTTATATGAAAATTATGAAAATTATTGCTACGACAAGTTTTTTAGCGTATATACAAATATTTACAAAATTAGTCAATATTGTCTATGATATTTTAGAAAATGACAATGAAGAAGAATATATATTTTAACTGAGTATCAATAGTATAAGTATTTCAAGAAATATATGTCAGCGAAATAGAGGACAAATATTTTCAAGAAATATATCTTAACTAGATATCAACAGAAAGAGTATATTCAATAATGGAAGTTAAGATATGTTAAATAGGCTGTGGTTTCACCTTTCAAATTTGACAAGGACATGTTCATAGAGACCTTATTTGCATACATGTTTTGTCAAATGTTGGTGAGGTTATATTGGGTTTTATCACATCGGTGGCGAGCTCACATCACATACTTTTTTCTAATATTTATCTCTACAAATTTGGGTAAGTAAAACATGTTATTTTGAGGCAATTAGATTATCTCTTTAATGCCTTTGGCAATTGGATTATTTTAATAGTAAAATTGCGAATGTTGGACCAATTCGATGGCAAATTTAATTTTGATGACTGACTTGGTGGCTAAGTATAAATTCACAGACTATTTTGATGGAATTTTATCACGTAAATAACAGCGTCATAATTCTTTTTTAACGCCGTTCACGACCAGACTAATTTGATGGTAAAATTACGAATCTTGGATCAATTTGGGGGCAAATTTAATTTGAGGACTGACTTGATGGTCGCATAGAAATTCGAGAACCATATTGACAGTTTACTCTTTTTTTGATAGATATATTTTATAGGACAAAATTGTGAGATTTGAATCGCCGACGAAAACGGATAATACTTCTCGATGAGGCCCTCCATGTCTGTGATTTCAATCTTATCTACATCATTGGTGCTCTCATTGAGTGTGGAAGCCAAGTCCAGACCTCTCATCAAATGGAGTGCCGATGGATAGTGAACCCACATCAAAGAGGCAAAGGAAAACTTAGCTCTTTACAAGCTCATAAATATCCATCTTTTCTTAAGAGATGCATTTTTAGGGCAAAATCGTGAGAACCAAATAATTACGTTGTCATCTTAAGCAGATGATACCTCTTAAAGGCCCAATATGGGAGATTCTAGTCTTACCCATATCAAGAAGTCAGCTATGGAGCATGACACAATTTAGCATTTAACCATAATTTATATGCCCTAAATTGCACGGTTAGGGCATACTCGGCTACCTAACCAATGATTGGTTTCGACAATAGGACAGTTGACCATGATTTCACTGGATAAAAAAAAGCATTAACGTATATAGAGAGTTAATGTATGAGAGGTTCTTATGCCAACTAAGTTGAACTCGCCATATTATTCATAAAATTTAACTTATGAATATTTGACATATTATTATAAAATATCACATCATATTTTTATTTATTATTAATACTTACTTTTTAGATATAATTTAAAATATTTTATTATGTATCAAATATTCATTGGGTAAATTCACCATATTATCCATGAATTCAACTTATCTAAGAATTTCTCTAATGTGAATGGATGGTAGAAATAAAGTTAGGCTTCGCAATAAATAGTTTATTATTAAAAGTAGCTCAACCTATACATGATCAGTTTATTAGATATGTTTAATTTGATTACCACATTTTAATTTGTTTAATATGTAAATTCACATTTAGCTGATTGAAATGATTGCTTAAAATCACATATTGACAATTAGATTATCAAAATAAAAGTACTACTCTATTATACTAAGATAGAGGTGGTTGTGTTGTGGGCGTTACGGGCGGCATGCGATTGACGGCCATATTAGCTATTAGTCTTAAGCGTGTAATTATAATTTTAACTTAAATAAATTAAATGGGTTAATGAGTTTGATGATAAACACACTAAATTTTGTTGTGTCGGGTTACATGGGTTCAACCATGTTTAACCCATTTAAATAAAAGGGTTAACTATTTGGACATAAAATCCATTTAAAGTCAATCTAAACCTGACTAACTCCATATCATGTCGGATTATTGTGTCATGTCAAAAAATTGTTCGGCCTGCATAAAGCGAATGCTGGACCCCAACCTACGATAGGCACAGAATCATTGGTCATATAGCCAATTACAAATTCACATTGTTTTTTATTTTATAATAATATTTTATATAATTTTTATGATTGAGTATTAATCTTTATAAAAATATTATGGATAAATAAATAAAAAAATATAGGGCTAGAAAAAGGAGAAAGGGTAGTTATAATTTTATGTGGTTATTATAATCTTCACATTGATTTTTACAACTTTCTCCATATTTTTGTTTTTCTATTGGTAAAAAATCTCTTTATTAACAATATATTTAAAAATTCAAAAGTGAGACGAACTGCTCTCACTCTTTCCATATGATAATAGAAAATAAAAATAGATAACTAGAAAAAAGATATCCGAGAGAAGCTATAAAAACTGTGATAGTTGTAATCTTAACAATGATACTATGACTTCGCCCTATTTATCTTTTTCTGTTGCTTCAAAATATGTTTTTAAGGTATTTTTATTTAATTAGTTTTCTTAGATAACAATGTTTGCATGCATTTATGCTCCCTACGTAGATTTTACAAAACCTTCACTATATGTACTAATATCTTTTACGATCTCAGTTCAAAGAATTGTAAGTGCGGTTTAAAGAGTCCTAATATCAATTCAAAAAATCGTAACTAATCATTTACAACATGTTGAAAAGTAGTAACCTCAGTTTTAGAAATTGTAATTAATCAATTACAACTCTTTAAATCAATTATAATTAATTAATAATTACAACTAAGATTACAATTTCTTAAACTAAAGTTACTATTTACTGAACTAAATTTACAAGTTTTAAATTTTAGGGTTAATAACCTAATTAGACATGTACTTTGGTCAAATTGTCAATTTTAGCACAAATATTTTCGCGTGACCTAGGAAAGTACGAACTTTAAAACGTTCGTCCTGTTTAGCACACCGTCAAAAAATCCGATAAAATTAGCATAATTTACTGACTTGTCATGTTAGCTATGTACATGTGGCTGACGAAGAGCGATGTGGCTAAGCCCCATGGACAACGAGTAGGAAAAATATCATTTATGCCCAACAATCAAACTCTTTGAATTTAAAAAATGAAGGGTGACTACGTAATTTCATCCATAGAAAATTCTTAAAATTATAAATTGCAATTAAGGTGTCTATTCTAGCCAGGCATATACTCGATCAAACTCTATTCAAAAGCTCTAATTGTAATTTCTGTTTTCAGGAATTTTTGGTAGATGAAATTACACGGTTGCCCTTCATTTTTAAATTCAAAGAGTTTGATTGTTGGATATAGATGATATTTTTCCTACTTGTCGTTCACGTAGCTTAGCCACATCACTCTTCGGCAGCCACATGTACAGAGGTAGTGTGACAAGTCAGCAAATTCTATCAATTTTGATGGATTTTATGACGGCATGCTAAATGGGACAAACTTTTAAATTTTGTACCTACCTAAATCACATGTAAAATTCATATTTAAAATGATAATTTGGCCAAGATACGGGTCTAATTGGGTTATTAGACCTAAATTTTAATATTAATTTACCTTCACAATTTTACAAAATTTTTCATGTTCCTTATTAATGTGAGATGGCTCTAGATAGATGAGATTCTCAATTAAAGATGTGACACGAAGTGGGACCAAAGCTTGACGGTCCAGCCACTCGGTCAGTCTCGGATAGATAGTTTTAGTCCTCTCTCTTTTTCCCCTTCCTTGCTTGGCTGAATGAATAGCTTTAATTTCTAATTTGACTCGGCTGAAGGAGAGAGTTTCTGTGTAACGTTATATCATGCAAGAGTATTTACGTAATATCATAAATAAATAAAATCTCTCATCTTATTAGTTTTTATAAAATCCTAAAACTAAAAAATAACGCTAAAAATAATTAAATTATATATAGAATGCTTTCTCATGTTAAGGTCCTTTATGCAATTTAGCTAGAAAATTTCTTTTCTTTTCTTTATTTTTTATATAATGATATCTTTTTCCAGTAATTAACGAAATTACAAAGTATATAATTCGGTGTAAAAACTCCTACAATATCAATAAACAACAAATGATGTAAATTTGGCAGGCAATCATCAACCCTATAGACTCCTAACTCCTTGCTAATCCGCGCAATTTTTCACTTTTCAAAAAGTGTGCCTCAAAGTAATGAACCAATCCCAACGCATGGCGTTGAAAATATCAAATAATATTCCCCTACGCCAACCCACATCCCGACACTCATCTTGCACTGCACGAGTTACAAATTCCAAATCTACTTCAAGGATGATCTTGCAAAAATCTAACTCAAGTTAGTTCAAGACTTGACTTGACTGCCCATAGATCCTATTTTAATTTTGTTCAAACTCTTTTATGTCAATACTTCGGGTTAACTCTAGAGAAAGTATACGATCGAAACAAGAAAGGATGATAGTTCACCGAGATTGACTGGCCGCGTTGACAGCCACCATCCTCGAGAATATATGACAATTAAAAAAATTTTGAAAGAAATCTAAGTTTCAATATTCTTGGGTGGTTTGTCGGCAACTGTCCATTGTCTCTTTTATTTTTCCCTTTCATTAGGTTTTTTCCCCTCATTATCGGCCGGAAAGTGACGCGAATCCGACTCAGGATGACAAATTAACTTTTCATTAAATCGGGAGATATTATGCAAAATTGTAAATGTTAAAATGCATGTTCACTAGGTTACATCAATTATGGTGGACCACTTCATCACAATCATATGCATCGTATGCGTGTGTGTGTATATTATATTATCATTATTATCTCTATTATTTTAAGACACTGGGGACAATTTTAGTCTCTTTATTTTTTTACCAAAATTATCCCTAAAGTTAATTTATTCCATAAATAATTTATAAGGTGGATAAGGTTGTCATTATCATTTTGAATACTATAAAACTGTTACATTTCCACTCAATGTAACAATTCATAATTTTTCTCATCCACTATCCCAATTAGGTTTGCTATCCAATTACTTTTTCAAGAGTGATTACCTACACAAAATGGTTCGTACTTCTTCTACAGTACCCCAGACTTCTTTTTCTGCAATCAACTTTTCATATCTCTCCCTAGATTCTAATTGTCTATTTTCAAGAGCTTCGACAAACCTACAGTAAGTAATTTTTTTATAAGTGTCCTAGAACTGGCAACAACTTCTCAACTAGGGTCTCTCTTTACTTCTTCAACTTTTACTTTTTCCATAATTTTCGTAACTTCTGAGTGAATATCAAATTTGTAGGTTTAATTATAGTCAAAGATATTTACCATAGTAGTACGGGTCCATTCACTAGTTAGAACTTTAAGCTACAACAAGGTGGTTTTGGTCTCTTTTTTATTCCAAAATTGTCCTTTTTCCTAATTTACTTAATATTATATTTTTCAATGTTTTATTGTTATTTCAAATGCTCTGAGGAGGCTACCTCACCATTCATTCCTATCTTATTTTTCATGATAGTTTTGATCTCTATTTTTTCTCCATGGTAACTTTAGTAACTCTCTGGACAACATATTATTTGAAGGTATTTGTGGATAAGAGATTGTTCCAAATCCCCAATACGTTATATGTAACAACTATCTATACATGGTGGTGTTCTCCGTGCATAACATGGGTCACTCACTATTATTATTATATGGGAAGACAATGGTAGTTGGTCTCACATTTGAACTCTCTAAAATACCATTGATAACAATATTTTTAACCAATAAAATAAGGAAAAATGAGGACAAAGTAGTAAAATAACTCACATAATCTCAACTACTAATAATGTTATAACTACTCTCTAATATTTTTTATTTCTAATGATATATTTTATTTATTTACTTATTATACACTATTTAAAAATTAATCATCTGTAAAGAATTAATATTCAATTGTTAAAATTAAGAATTTGTTATTGACTATACAATGAAAATTTCGTGCATAGCATGGGTCGATATCTAGTGTGTGTATATATATGTTTGTGTGTGGTGGTGCAAAAATATTAGTATGTCTACTCTACGACATCGCCTTGGGTGTGGAGAACGAAGAAGAATGGAATGGCATGAGTTTTGGAAGATAAAATGAGATAAATAGTACGCAAAGAAAATGATCGATATTTATTTATTTATTTTTCAAATATTTAAAAATATAATTGAGAGAAGTGATACAACGAACATTTGTTTACTCTTTTCAAATAAAGCCTCATTCAATCAAAATAAGGAAAAAAAAGGTTATCCGAATGAATTGCATATAACAACTTCAAAAGCACGACCAAGTAAAAAATATAGAATGGAAGACAGTATAACCTAGGTGGGTCATTCTCCTGTCTTGGATTGAGCAAAAATAGCAGCACTGTATGATCTGTCATTGCATATGATCAAACAATTACCGCTGATTAATGATCAACTACGATGGAAGTTATGGCATGGGACGTGCCATTGTTCGGTTAATCTCGATCACTAGATTAGAATCAAAGGTCCATCTTGATTATATAGAATCATGGAGAATCGACTCTCTCATTAGCTGCAACAGATGGAAGAAAACAATCTTGAAATAGAAGAGATTTGAAGGGGACACGGCAAACATTCCGGATAAGATCAATCGACTCAGAGAGTGTGGGTGGCGGATGGTCCCCGCAAATCGCGTCCCGGCGGCACGTTCTCTCCTCATCGAGAAGGTACCTAGTTGTTCATAACATCACAATACATCCGTATTAAAATTAAGTAATAAAATTTATTTATTTGTAATTTTGTATTAAAATGAAAAAATAAATATAATTCTAGAAATAGTTAATTTTTATTAATTGGTATGATCATATACCATAACACAATTATATAAAATACTTTCTCCTCCCCCAGTCAATGGAGAGAGTCTTGTGTATAAAAAGTGTACCAAGTGACGATGCCGATATCATGTCACAAATTAATAAGTTTACGTCATTTTGAGATTTTTTAAGAAAATCTAAAAATAAAGAAAATACTAAATATAATTAAACTTTATTAGTTCGTGACACTATGTCAACACTTCTACTTAGTATGCACATTTACTAGACTTTCTCCAATCAGTGACCTGCGTCCCATGGCCATATGTAGGAGCCGTGTGAGCGAGAAAACGTTGAGAGGAGCAGTGCTATCACGTGGTGCGACCTACGTAGTGCATCCGCACACTAAAAACCCGACGTATGTTTGTTTTGATGATGTGTTGGTACTAGGTTGCGAAACCTATATGATGCCTGATTTATTACGATTAATTTTAATGTATTAAAAACTTATATATGCTAGCTTTTTATTGGATGGATATATCACGTAAGCAGTGTCACCTAGTACCACTGCTTCACTTGAAACTTTCTCCATAGGATTAGAGCTAATTTCGTCATCATATCAACGCAAGATATTCTTGACCTTATAAAAGTATTTTTTTTATTTAATAATGAGGAGTTTATTTTCTTTTGAATCATAGAACGTGGTGGTTGCTAAGCCATGCAACAACAAAACGTGTTGAGCAGGTTAAGCTTTTCGTGAAACTTGCCGACTAGCCTCATGCTCTTCTGCCGAAACATTATCGCCATAAAATATTTATAGTAGATATATTCTCCTCACACTACAAATAACAGTGGTCAATTGATCTAAAGTCCACTCCCCTATATTTTGGTGAGATCGATGTCACGAGTTTGAGCTTTGATCTAAGCAATATTGCCTGAGGAGGCTTTTGAGCTTGTTCTTTGGCAGACACTGGCTTCTTAAACTATATTAGATTTTTGGTGGTGCTATATTGAAGTGGCTAGTATCAGTACTGTTTATTCAGTTCATCTGATATGTTTGTGATTGAACACAGAAAAATAGATATTCTCCCCGCACCATACTTAAGTTTAATGCTTCTGAAAAAGGAAGTTTAGTATAGTTACGGCATCATAGCTCGTATGCATAATGAATTTAAGGTTTGTAAAATTTTGTAATTATTTATATTACTTCATGTAATTTTATGGTATTTTTAATCCATGAAAAATCGGAACCCTAAGATCATCTTTTCATTCCTAGATAAGGCTATTATAACATTATACAAATAAAATGTAGAGTTAGATGAGTTCAGGTTAAGTCTGTACGTGCTTCTGTGCAAACAAGCTCAGGATAAGTAACTCTATTAAATCATGTGCGAGCTTGTACAACTCGATTAAATGCGATTGAAACCCATTTATTAAATGCATTTTACTATCTCGTAGAAATATTTTAACAATTTCATACATTTATTTGTAAGAATTATTAATAACAATAGCTCAACTAAAAACATTACATATTTCACATTATTCAATATCATGTTTGAATCTACACATTGTTAAATTTTAGGTAATTACAGTAGAAATCTTATATATTTATCATTTTTTTACAATTGAGACTTATAAATTTGAAAATATATAATTTAGTCCTATAAGTTTGAAGATCAATTCCATTACACATTTAGTCCAAATCATCAATGTTTTATTGAAGTTGACTTCACGCTATTAACAGTTCCATTAACAGAATAATGACATTTCGTACTGAAAGTGTAACGGAATTAATCTTATAGGATTAAATTAGCTATTTTTAAACTTGCATGAATCAATTACCAAAAACGATAAACATATAAGACTTACAGTGTTATTTTTCTGTTAAATTTTGATTATCCCTATTTGTTATCATTTAGTCATATATAAACATGTGCATTTTTGTAACTACATTTTATTTCTTTAGAGTGAATTTCATGCACATTTAAACATACTAAATTAAGCTAAGTGAGTTGGATGGCTAAACTTGGGATCCATTTAGACACGACCTGTTTACAATTATTACATACTCTATGTTAAATGTGTCATATCTAATTTAACAGGATTTCTGATCTGTCTTCGTCTGAATGTAACACTTTGCGAGCTCTACAACTTAGGCCTTGCTATCACGACTCTTTTGAGTTAATCTTGTTCGTCGTCAAATGCAGCCGCGGTCGGAGGCGGCTTCATAGCCAGGGGCATAACGTTCGAGAACTACGCTGGCCCCAGCAAGCACCAGGCTGTGGCCCTTCGGAGCGGCTCCGACCTGTCAGTCTTCTACCTGTGCAGCTTCGTGGCATACCAGGACACCCTGTACGTGCACTCCCTGCGGCAGTTCTACCGGGACTGCGACATCTACGGCACCATCGACTTCATCTTCGGGAATGCTGCGGTCGTGTTCCAGAACTGTAGCCTGTATGCACGGAAGCCGAACCCGAACCAGAAGAACCTATTCACAGCCCAGGGCCGGGAGGACCCGAACCAGAACACGGGCATCTCGATCCTCAACTGCAAGGTCGCGGCTGCAGCGGACCTCATCCCGGTGCAGTCGTCGTTCAAGACCTACCTGGGCCGGCCTTGGAAGGAGTACTCGAGGACGGTGTTCATGAAGTCGTACATCGGTGACCTGGTGGACCCGGCTGGGTGGCTGGAGTGGGACGGGGAATTTGCGCTTAAAACTCTATACTATGGAGAGTACATGAACACAGGTCCGGGGTCTAATACGAGTGCTAGAGTTACGTGGCCGGGCTATCGTGTCATCAACAGCTCGACCGAGGCGAGTCAGTTCACCGTGGGGGAATTTATACAGGGTACTCAGTGGCTCAACGCTACCGGGGTCCCGTACTATCCAGGATTGAGCTGAGGATCAGGTCATCGATTGATGCAGAAGTTCTATGTTGGAACGCTTGCATCTGTACCGGTTCGAAAATAATCGTTTAGATAAAGACAATTGCGCCATTCACATTTTAATAAACGTTCACATCCTTGATTCGATGCGGAGTGCCTAGATCAATTGGGACTGGGCAATGTTAAAGGTGCTACTACGTCCATATCCGAAGTTTGTAATTTATGATTCTGGCTATGTGCCCGGCTATTTGCCAAAATGTCAATGGCGGAGGTGTAATTTGTGGATAAGAGGGGGGGTGCCACTTCTTATTTTCTACCACGAAGAAAATATAAGTTGTTGGATTTGATCCGGTTACTATGTACTAACAATATATTAACTGATTGAGTACATCTGATTAAATTTAATCAACAAGGCCTCAATGACAACTTGTAAAATATGGGAACTAATGTATAGATACGCAAAAGTAATTTCTGATTCTATAATGGCGGAAATAAAAATTAATAAAACTTCGAGTATCATTATGCAATTAAAGGATTATACTCTTTAGGTCACACTATATAAATCTAACCCCTTGATATCCTATTAGTCAGTTGAATCAAAGAGAATGACAATCTCTTAGGAGACAGGTGATAGACCAGGAAGAACCATACCTAGATCATGATTCTAGGACTATCGTGATAATTTAGGTACACTTTCGTTTATGTTTTGTATGATCTTTTGACAATTTCGACACCTATGATTCTAGGATTTTATAACACTTATTCCTCTCAAGTAAAGAGCTTGGTTTCAAATTTCGGTGGATGGAAAAAATTATTGCTAGTAGAGTTTTACCTTTTAATCGGTAGACTCAACTTGAACTGGATTAGTTAACAGTTCAAAAGACTTATGAATACCAATGGTGCATAAAAAAAGAAAAAGAGTAAGACATTTATCCTCGGTACTCTGAAGTCTGTAAGAGATTTTCATCAATTTCTTCCTTGCAACGGTTTATGGCTGCGATATTCCTACCGAGTAACTTGATAATTGAGGTTGATCCCCACGTAATTGTCAGCCAGAGTTAAAGGTTGTAATAGCAAAATAGAATCTGAACATCTGTTGCGCAGGATCTGGGAAACTTTTATGGTTCGGATTAGAACCATTTAGTAGGTGAGAAAAATAATTATAAGTCGCAATAGACCTGGCCCAGAAGAAACATCATTAGTAGCAAGCTCAAGCCTAAGGAGTCCCAGACTAGTGGGGGCAAGCAAAATCCCTGATATCATAGGATCAAGACACATAACAATTCCTTATTATTTGTGATTTATCATAATATCTTCAACTGACGTTACTGTGGTTGTGTACTATAAATTGAGATGTGAGACCTAGTTGCTGTCTCTCTTTCTGGTCTATTGCTACCTCTACTCTCCTTAACATGCTCTTAGATTTTTCTTTAATCTGTATCATTGATTATGAGTTGTTTGATTATATTTCTGAATGATTCAGTGATTGGACTGTAAAAGTTTATCGTAGATCTGACTGCATTCTGCAGCAATATGGCCATGTACTTGGGGTTTGGTGGCTTGCTTATTTTGCCAAAGAAAAACTCGGTCCCATTCTTGAGTATGTTGTTCCCTTCAAGTTATATCCTCCAATCTACATGAACTACATTAACTATCGATGTTGAGCTAAGAAAACCATGTAAACATAATGAAGAAACTTCCATCTTTACAATTCTTGATCTTGAGAAAGGCTGATACCACATTCACGAAGAACAAGAAAAATCCTACAAATATAAGAAAGTTAATGAAGCACCTGGTAATGATGGGTTCGATGATCGTATATAGGGGGTTGAACCGGGAATGATTGAAGAGGAAAAAACCTCAATTTCCATTCAAAAGAGTCTAGTCTGGTCCAACAATTCAAGAGCCGAGTACATTATCTATAATGGAACCTTGGGCACACAAAAATGATAAATTACGAAAAGATCCAAACCAAATGAAATTTCAGAAATGCCACTAGAAGACCATGAAAATAGAAAAATATGAAATTGATGGTCTAAACAACGGAATTTGGCCAAAAATTGTCGGGTGCATTGTAAAAGAACACCCCCCCCCCAAAAAAAAAAAAGAGCTATACTGTTGCTAGTTAAAAACAAACATTGTTGATTGTCCGGTCAAGTTGGTCAAACCGGCTTCTTGAGATCCAAATTAAATGAAATTACAGAAATACCACTAGAAGACTATGAAAATAGAAAAATATGAAATTGATGGTCTAAACAGCGGAATTTGGCCAAAAACTATCGGTTGCATTGCAAAACAATGTGTCTTCCTCAAAAGGCCATTTCCACCCCCAAAAGCTATACAGCTACTGGTTAAAAACAGATATTGTTGACTATCTGGTCAAGTTGGTCAAATTGGCTTCTTGAGTGCCTTCTGGCTTTCGAGTTGGCCAATCCATCCATAAAATCAAACTCCATCTTAACCGTATCATTGAGTAAGATCACCTATAACTTATTATGATAAATAGTGAAAATCTGGACGGTGCATGATCATCGTGATAGAGCCTAAGCGAGCACTTGGGCATCCCCTTGTGCCTGGAAACTTGACAACCTTCACAAGTGCTCGGGGGTGAGTGCTAAAATTCTACATATATAATGTTGTGAATCAGTTGAGGGGTTGTCCTAGGGGTCGGTTTGCCTTTTTGTTTTATGATATAGACAGAAGTCATCTGACTTGATTGAGACTCGTACCAGGATAACTTATTCGAATTAATTTATTCCACTAACTAGGCACAGATAGTAAATAATCTGAATTGATTTATTCCATTGACTAGGCACAGGTATTAAACAACTCCTAAGTTGGATTTTCTACTCTAATCATATAAGTTAGGACACGCATGTCCTGACATCTATAATGTAAACTAATTTACTTAACCATTCCAAGCATATCTTCTAATCAAAGTAAGTGTTCACACCTCAAGTGGTAGCAAATGACATCATTTTATGCCAGCTCCAGACACAATCTTGACCCTATAAATACCTCAAACCCCTCAAAAATTTAGGTAAAAGATACCTTGGGCCTCTTCTATTATATGCTTATATTCCTCGTGTACACATTCTTACTTAAGTATCGGAGTAAAAATTTGGAACTTCAACTCCAAACTGATTTCCTTACGACTACCAACAACTCTTAGGAATGAATTGAGATCTAGTCCCAGACCCGAAAACCCAGTGGACTAACCACTTTCCATGGCGAACTTATGAGGGATCCTCAGCAAGTGCCTTAAAATCTACTATATGAAATAGATTTTTGTTTACTACTTGAATTTTTTTCCTTTATTATATATTTAATTGACAAATCTCCAAAAATTTAATATGATTTTATATATCATGTGATTTTTTTTTGTTTTGAAAGGGTGGTACATGGCTTATAAATGATAAGAGGAAATGACAAATGTGATGTACAAAAATTTCTACTAATAAAAATTAAATTCGAAGCCTATTAATCTCCAGTTAAGGAGAGACTTTTTATATAATTGATATACCATATGACAATACTTACGTTGTATAACAAATTAGTAAGATTCATCATTTAATATTTTTTTATAAAACTCTAAAAACAAAAAAAATCTAAAAATAACATAATTTTATTAGTTTGTAACATAACATAAAACATAAGTACTGTCACGTGATATACCCATTACATATAAGACTATATCGAATATCACGTGCTAGTGGTGATATTGTGTCACAAACTAATAAGATTCATATATTTCTATGATTATTGTTTTGTTTTTAGAATTCTACTAAAAAATCTTAAAATGATTGAATCTTATTAATTTATAATATCATATCGGCATTGACACGTGATATACCAGTTATATACACAATACTCTCTTGTTAATGGGACCTTAAGAACCAACAAGAATGATTAGGGTCAAAAGTCCTTGTTCAATAAAAAAAATAACAATGAAATATTTTGCGTAGATGGGAACTTAAGTTTGAGACCTTGACTTCACCACACTAATGAGAGCAAAATTTGTCCCTTTTAAAGTTTAATCTCTCCTGATGTGAACCTCACCAATATGTGATGAAACCTGACATCAATATATGGATTAAAACCCTAAATCTGCAAAGAACAAGTTTTGAAAGGCGACCTTTGACCCATTACTCAGTGAGATAAGAAGCAAACCTACAGATTGAAGAGAACATCACATTCGAGGATTGAAGTGATAAGTTCGGTTGTTGAAAGCCATAAGAAATCTTGATAAGTTCTACGAGTCTTCTCAAGAACCAAAAAGAGCAAAATTCCTCACTCAAATGAATGAAAATATGTATTAAATGAATCAAGAAGTCTGAAAATTCATCAACCTAAGCCCTGACCTTTAAATAGGCCAAGATTACAAAATATGCAAAATATTGTTTTGCCAAATTGATCTCTATGTAACAGGCAACTATTGAAAAACAAAATCTTATAAGTACTCTTTAAGAAATAATGAAATGTAATCCTAATATTTAGACCTAAATAACTAAAGATATGTGATATAACAACATAGAAATGTAATATTACAACTTGGATGCTGATATTGAGCCCAAAGCACACAAATTATTTTCCTAAATCTCTTCATTCTCTTGTTGCAACATTTATTTATCTTTGACCGGAATCTTCTAAAACACGAGTCAAATTGATGTATGTTGATGCCACATGTAGATTTGCTTCAACATGCTTCATTGAATTCGCTTGAGTGCATATTTCCCGAATCAGCCCATTAAGATCTTCCTTGAACCTCTTGGCTCGTGTCCGTATAATCAGACCCTTTGGAACTCGAATAAGATCTTCCGCTGCATGCTCAAATAAGACCCTTTCCTTATTCATAGCAAGCAGTGGCATTATTCCAAGTCTTCCTCACACATACTCATTCAATTGATCTGAGCATTGATTAAGAGGTTTAACATTCCTAAAAATGACCACTCTCCACGATCACTGACCTGGATGCAAGCCATTTCCGACTTTCATGGACCACAAAGTTCCTTGGGCATTGGGGATACTGTTCGTATGTAGCCGTGTAATGGAAGGAGTATACCTGACCACTTAGACCGATTTGCAAGCTTAAAAGACTAATGTTGGTAGCGCCATGGTTCCATCACTTGTTCCTAATGCCTTTGCAAGAATCCATCCAATTTTTTCGGTTTGAACCACTAGTATTCGGAAGCCTAAGGGGCCCCGACTAATCCAATTCGAGCTATGAGGGTCCACTATTGCGTAAAACTCTCTAAAGGTGAATTTTCTCCATTCACAAGATTCGAACCCAAATCTGAAATCTTATTTAAGGTGAAGATGCGTCCTACCACCTCAAACAATCCACTTTAATAGAATTCATCCATTTTCTTCTCTTTGTAACATGACCACAATTATAAGAAATAGATGTTTATCCATTTTACGCAAGGTATGTGTCATCTTAATGGAATTGATTCTAAATATCAAGTCATACGGAACTCAAGAAATTAATTTTAATTTTCTGAGTGAGGATGATATATTTGCACTTTTAAACTATAGAGTTTACAAAATAAAATTTTGATAAATAAAATTAGGATACCTTATTCAAGTGTGTATATTGTTGACAAAAGCGATCAAAAACAAAAAACCACCAATAAGTTTGAAGAGGAGAGACAGTGAGAGAGGTGAGGGTGGAATAAATGATGAGAGAGCAAAAATGTTGGGACTACCAAAGTGGATCAATTGAGGTGATATGACTCTTCTTCCCCTTAAGTAAGATCTCGGATTTAGGTGTTGTAAATGGAGAAAATTTACATTTGGAGAGTTTTACCCATACTGAGCTTTCTAACTCGAACTAGATTAATTATGGCCCATTGGACTTCTAAATGTGATACAAATACAGATCAGCTCCAAACCAATGAAGAAGAGCTCCAAGGCAAGAGGAACTTCCCAAAGCAAGAGAAGCATGGTGGAGACTTGCATGTGCTAGCTAGACCAATCACGAGATCATAGGTCAAGCAAATTCAACATGCTGTACAAGGCTTGACAATTCATTTTGGAAAAGCAGGCTATGGAGTTAGATTTAAAGCAAGGTCAAATGTTCAACATCATACAAGTCCATCTTAAAAGTGGCCCAATCACATGCTAAAGAGTGGACAAATATGATGCAATAAGTTTCCAGCCCAAAATCATATTGGAATGTAAACATTTAGGTGGTAAAACATATTATTTAGCTTGAATTGGTGTGTTATTTATTGTCACCTATATTCTGGACGAATTTTTGAAGTTAGAAGACACTTGTGTTCCATGGAGGCTGAAGAGCTTATGCATGAAGATTTTCATTAAGTATTTTCCTTGTTTTCTAGGAACTTTCTCTTTCCCATACTTGGGAAGTGGCTATCTTCATTTTCTCGAGCTCTATATAAACCTCTATAGTGGTTAGTAGTAGGGTTTATCTAACATCATATTTATGAGATTTTTTCTCCTTGTTATTCTTTAGCAACTTTGTAAGGATTACAAGTGCATATATTGTGATTCTCAACTTTCTTATAATATTGGTTCTTGGTTCATTATAACCAACTGATTGATATTCTCCTTTCTTTCTACAATATTGGTTCTTGGTTCTTTATAATCAACGAGGCAATATTCCGCATCTTTGAAACCTCCTTTGGGTGATCCCGGATTTGACTTCCATCCTATTGCTCCCGGGTCTCACAACTTTGTTTTTGTCGAGGGTCGCATCAATTTTGGTATCAGAACTTGGATTCAAAACAAGTTTTACGTATCTTTCATTGTGATGATATTCATCTTGCAGTTATCTTCATTTATTTTCAATTTATGTTTAAAAAAGAAAAAAAAGGAAAAGAGAAAAAAAAAAAGGAGGAAGAACAAAGATTATTTAATTGCTTTGATAATTTCTTGTGGCAATTATCCTGCATCTCAATCATTGTTCTTGTGTTAGTTGCTTATTTTCGTTTCCTTTGTGCTGCCTTGATGCCATTTACTTCATCTTATCGTCAATTCTATTTGCTTCATCATATCATCTATTCCATTTGCTTCATCGTATCATCTTTCCTTGATCGACATCATATCCTTGATCCAATTAAACTTGGATCAGTACTATATTTTGGGTTGAACAAGTGATTGCTTTGTTTTTTACTTGCTTAGTTTCTCAGGAACTTTTTGGAGGAAAAAAATTGAGCATTGAAAGAACTTAAGTTTTCTAAGTGAAACATGAGTGCTTTTGTGACATCCAACTAAGTGTAAACACGTGAGGGAGTGAGTGAGGATTTTCCCTGGGTCCTAATATTTCACTTGCAGCTCATCAATGTATCAAGAGCATCGTGGTAGGATCCAAATGATGGTAGTGCTGATCAGAACATGTTCATGCTAGCTATGCAGCAACAATTTGAACATATGAATGTGGTGTTAAGTGAGATTCGAGATCGGCTAGATAGGTTAAGGATCAGTTTGAACAACTCTAGCAAGAATCATTGCCTAGGCATTGGAGACCCAACCAGTGGCCACACTTTACTCCAAATATTCCAGGTGACGTCTATGATGATAGGGACAGCGATGATGACAATGAAGTGGCCTCCAATGCTACTTAGAGAAGAGCTAGGGCTATCAAACTCAAAAGGCCAAGGAATGTTCAAAGGCATCATCTAGAAAGGGAAATGGTTGATCATAATATAGGCACCATCAAACTGTTCATTCTCCCATTTCAAGGTAAAAATGACCCTAATGTTTATGTTGAATAGGAAAGAAGTGTGGGGCTGGTATTTGATTATTACAATTACTCAAAGAAGGAGAAGGTGAAGCTTGTTGTGGTGGCCTTTACTGACTATGCCATCATATGGTGGGATCAACTGACCTGAGTAGATGCCGAAATTGTGAGCCTCCCATTGACAATTGGGAGGGCATGAAAGCCATTGTGAGAAGAAGGTTTGCTCCATTTCACTATTATCAAGACTTATATTTGAAATTGCAAAGTCTCAAGTAAGGCTCCATGACTATGGAGGAGTACCACAGGGAGATGGAGATAGCCTTGAATCAGGCTAACATTGAGAAGGACCGAGAGATGACCATGGCTTGGTTCATTTGTGGCCTTATCTTGAGATTACCAACACCGTTGAGTTGCATTACTATGTGGAACTTGAAGATGTGGTGCACATGGCAATGATGGTTGAAAGACAACTCAAGAGAGGAGTGCGATCATCTTCCAAGCATGAAACTTTGAGTTCATCCTCTTAGAGTAGAAGTGGGGCTCATCAACAATGTCAATTCAAAAGGCAGTTTCAAAATCGAAAGGAGAAACAAATGTGGCCAAGATCCAACCTAACAACAAGGATAAGGGTAACTCATCTTCCCAATCTCAAAGAAACCATGATATCAAATTTTTCGCTATTTGGGATGAGCCTATATTGCTTCCCAATGCCCGAACAAGCGGGCAATGATCATGTTGGATAATGCTGAGATTAAAACTGAAGAGGAAGAAGAAGAAAATGAGTCCGCTCCATCGATTGAAGATGCTGGTGACATTGAGTTGCTGTTGATGGCCAAGCCCTAGTTGTATTGAGAGCTCTCCATGTCCAAACCACAAAAGAAGATGGCTACAAAGGGAGACATCTTCTACACCCATTGCCATGTGAAAGATTGGTATGTGGCTTGATTATTGATGGGGGTAGTAGTGTTAATGTGGCACGTAAATTAATGGTGGACAAACTTGGCTCGCCTACTCTAAAGCATCCGAAGCCATATATACTCCAATGGCTCGCCTACTCTAAGCAAGTTCTTGTCTCATTTACAATTGGAAGATACACTGATAAGGTTTTGTGTGATGTTGTCCTATGCAAGCAAGCCATTTACTTCTTGGAAGGCCATGGTAATTTGACATAAGGACCATGCATGATGGGCACAAGAACATTTATAGTTTCAACAAATATGTTAGAAATATTACACTTGCACCATTGCCACCTCATCAAGTATATGAGGAGCAGCTCCAAATTAAGAAAATTTATTGCAGCCAAAGGAAAAAGTATGGCTGAGATACAAAAGGAAAATGAGAGTGAAAATAAGAAAAAAGATGGTGGATTGAGAATGAAAAAAGAGAGTGCAAAAAAGAAAAGAGTGAGAGTTCAGCCATGAAAAGAAAGAAGAAAGAAAAATGAGTTTCTATGCAAAAGAAAGAGAGATCAAATGTGCTTTTAATTATAATAGACCGATGATCCTGTTTTTGTACAAGGAGGTCTATCTCTCTTTTGTTGATCATAATGCTTCTTTGCCTAGTGTGATAATGTCTCTTTTGCAGGATGTTTTTCCCAAGGAGATGCCACCCGGGTTGATATTATGATTTATATGATTTATTTATTCATTCCCAACTTAAATTCTTTAGTTTTAGTCCACTTTCCATATATTTAGAGGTTAATTGCATATATTTTTATTTTTGGAATTTAATTGTTATAAATAATTAGTTTTTAGAACTTTAAATGTCGATTAGATACTGCTGGGAGTCGTTTAATGTGTAGGAAACAAAAAGAAGATGTGTGGAAAGATGACGAAATGACATGCTCGATAATTCAACGTTCAATGCTGTAACTTTAAGAGGAAATATATCATATTATCTGTATTAGAAAATAGCAAATAAAACATCATTGGAAAGCTTGTTGAGTTAGAATTCCAATGCATCAAATAGATCATAAATCCGAGTTGAAATGAGGAAGTTACGACAAAAGAAAGAAAACTACACACAGAATAGTATAGTTGTGGTCTACAGAGTATTACACACAACAGAGAACTTAGACTGTTGTCCATTAGGCAACACGAGACTTTCACAGGGATTCAAAATAGAAAACTTGTCTTTCTTGATCCCAGTGACTTAAAGGAGTTTCTAGAAGTATTCCCATACTCATTATGGCAATTAATAGGCTGGAAATGGAGAGAAAAATGGTTAAAGATTTGGAATATTGGACTACAATTTTTCAGGGAAAGATTTGAAGATTTGAAGATCAAATCTATCTCGATAGATTCTATGTTTCTCCTTATTTAAAGGCACCACCTCAGCAGCTTGATAGAGAACTTTTGCCCCATTAACTAGCATATTTCATTGTGTTCAAGAGTGGAAAAAGGTAGCAACTTGGAGCAAGAAGGAGGGTTCGTGCTTAATACTTGTTGGAGTCAAGATCAAGAGATTCGGCTCCATCACTATCTAAAGTTCCTTATATCACTTTCTTTCTTATTTTCATGATGTTATCTTCTCTTCCAACTCTTGTATTTTCTTTTATTATGTTGAATTAAACCCCTAAATTCTTAGGGAGATCAATGGAACCTATTTCAATATCTTGACTAAAGTTCTTTTCTCTCATGTGTATAATTTTATCGGGGTACGCCTCTTAGGTGTTATTTATGTATATCTTGTTCTTCATGATTTCTTTTGGCCTGATCACCCATGAGAATGAATTTGAGATTTAGAGGAGCCTCGATAGAGGGATTCGAAATCACACTAGAGAGTGCATAGTCTAGGTTAACTTATACCAAGAGGGGATGTTATTCACGTGAGCACATCAAGAAATGGTGAGCACCCTAGATAGCTAATTATGTTGGTTTAATAGGCCTCTCAGCACTAATCGCCTAGACTGCTTAGGTACATCCTTGTGACATCGAGAGATGCATAAGGAAGTTGTAGGGAAACCCCAAAACCCTAAGTTAATAACATGGTAGAGTTAGCTACATGACAGAAGGACTTGGCTTAAAACTAGAATAGGTGAAGTTGTGAACCCTAGGAGTACTTTATTGATTGATTCTTGTTTACTTGTTTCTTTAATTTACATTTTACTTCAATTATTCAATTGACTTGACCTGGATACAATCGTCCTAATTTTAGTGCCTAGTAGTAGATTGGAAAGAATTCTCGTGGGAACAATACTCTATTCATCATTTATTACTTGTTTGCAATATTTATACTTGGTGCACTCTCTTATTTACGCAACATCGGGTTACCACCAAAAAGAGGAATTGAGCATCGGATTGATTTCATTCCGGGAGGTTTCATTCCAAACCGACCAGTCCACTAGAGTAGTCTAGAAGAGACCAAAGAGCTTCAGACACAAGTCGATGAACTATTGGCCAAAGGACATGCTCGTGAAAGCATGAGTCCATGTGTTTTGCCCCTATTGCTGGTTCCAAAGAAGGATGGAACTTGAAGGATTTGTGTGGATTGTCGAGCTATGAACAAGATAATGGCAAAATACCAACACCCTATTCCTCGGTTAGATGACATGCTTGATGAATTGCATAGTTCCACTATTTTTTTTTTCTAAGATTGATTTGAAGAGTGGATACCATCATATTCGAATTAAGGAACGGGATGAATGGAAAATGGCTTTTAAGACAAAACATAGTTTGCATGAATGGTTAGTGATGCCGTTTGGATTAACTAATACACCTAGAATTTTTATGCGTCTCATGAATCATGTGTTGCGTCCATTCATTGGAAAATTTTTTATTGTTTATTTTGATGACATCTTGATTTATAGCAAGAGTTTGTAGGACCACATTGATCATTTGAGATGTGTGCTTCAAGCTTTGAGGTGTGAAAAATTAAATGCCAACCTTAAGAAATGCAGCTTTTGTATAAATAGGTTTGTTTTTCTTTGGTTTGTTGTTAGTTCCAGGGGTGTGGAAGTTGATGAGGAGAAGTTAAAAGCCATCAAGGAATGGCCTATAATCAGCACGATCATCGAAGTAAGGAGTTTCCATGACTTAGCTAGGTTCTATAGGAGGTTTATGCCAAACTTCAACACCATTGCTGCTCCTTTGACGGAAATCATCAAGAAGAATGCTGGCTTCAAATGGAGAGAAGAACAAGAGAAAACCTCCAGCACTTTGACAGAATAGCTAAGTTCTACTCCTTTACTATTTCTACTAGATTTTTCAAAAGTTTTTGAAATCGAATGTGATACTTTTTTTATCAGTATAAGTGTTGTTCTTATGCAAGAGAAAAGACCAATTGCATAATTCAGTGAGAAGCACAACGGTGCAACATTGAATTACTCAACCTATGACAAGGAGCTCTACATGTTGGTACAAGCTTTAGAGACATGGTAGCATTATTTGTGGTCCAAGGAGTTCATCACTCACAGGGACCATGAGTCATTAAAGTATTTGAAAGGCCAAGGTAAGTTGAATCGTAGACATGCACATTGGATTGAATTCATTGAAATATTTCCTTATGTGATCCAATACAAGCAAAGAAAGGAGACTGTGGTAGCAGATGACTTGTCACAAAGATACACCCTTATCTCTACCTTAGGATCTAAATTTATTGGATTTGAGCATCTGAAGAAATTGTATGTGAATGATGCTGATTTTGCTGATATCTTTAAAGCATGTGAAAAAGGCACATTTGATTAGTTCTATAGGCATGAAGGTTACTTGTTTTGAGAAAATAGACTTTGCATTCCCTAAAGTTCTATGCATGAATTGCTTGTTAGGGAATCACATGGGGCGAAGGGATTAATGGAGCATTTTGGGACTGCGAAAACATTAGACATCTTGAAAGAACACTTCTTTTGGCGTCATATGACCTCATATGAAAAAAGATGTTGAAAGGATTTGCATTAGGTGCATTACATGTAAGAAAGCTAAGTCTAAGGTAAAACCACATGGATTTTACATGCCTTTGCCTGTCCCTGGTTACCCTTGGACTGATGTGTCTATGGATTTGTATTAGGTTTGCCTAGGACTAGAAGTGGTCGAGATGCTATCCTTGTGGTTGTGGACCGATTTTTGATGATGCTACACATGTGGCATCTTTTTTCTTGAGGGAAATGGCTCGTTTGCATGGGGTCCTTAAGACAATTGTTAGTGATAGGGATGTAAAGTTTCTAAGCCATTTTTGGCGAGTGTTGTGGGGAAAACTTGGGAGAAAGCTGTTATTCTCTACCACTTGTCATCCACAGACTAATGGGAAAATCGAGGTGATTAATCGTACCTTGGGATATTTGTTGCGTGCTGCCATTGAGAAGAATTTAAAGACTTGGGAAGATTGCATATCTTTCATCGAATTTGCGTACAATAGGGTTACGCATTATTCTACTAAGTATTCACCTTTTGAGATTGTCTATGGCTTTAATCCATTAACTCCATTGGATTTAATCCCTTCGCCTGTGAATGAGATTGCTAGCCTTGAAGGAGAAGCAAAGGCTGATTTGGTGATAAGGATCCATAACAAGGCAAGGCAACACACATTGAGGAGGAATGAGCATATTGCAACCTGTGCCAATGAAAGAAGAAGGCTGATTAATTTTCAACCTAGAGATTGTGTTTGGGTTCATTTCCGAAAGGAGAGGTTCCCAAAAAAAAGGCAATCGAAGTTGAACCCACGTGGTGATGGACCACTCCAAGTACTGGAGAAATCAATGACAATGCATGCAAGTTGAATCTTCCAGGTGGGCATCAAGTAATTTCAACCTTTAACATTTTTGATCTATCCTCTTTTGATGTTCGTTTAGATTCAAGGTCAAACCCCTTTGAGGAAGGTGGAATGATACAAATTTAGATCAGCTCCAAACCAATGAAGAAGAGCTCCAAGGTGAGAGGAACTTCTCTAATCAAGAGGAGCATGATGGAGATTTGCACATGCTAGTTGGACCAATCACGAGATCACAGGTCAAGCAAATTCAATATGTTGTACAAAGTCTAACAATTCATATTTTGGGAAAGCAAGTTATGGAGTTACATTCAAAGTAAGGCTAAATGTCCAATATCATTCAAGTCCATCTTAAAAGTGGCCAATCACATGTTGAAGAGTGGACAAATATGATGCAACAAGTTCCTAACCAATACCATATTAGAATGCAAACATTTAAGTGGTAAAACACATCATTTAGCTTGAATTAGTGTGTTATTTGTTGCCACCTACATTCTGGATGAATTTTTAGAGTTGGAAGACAATTATGTTCCATAGAGGCTGAAGAGTTTATGCATGAAGACTTTCATTAAATATTCATATTTCCTAGAAACCTTCTCTTTCCCATGCTTGGGAAGTGGCTATCTTCATTTTCTAAGGCTCTATAAAATCTCTATAGTGATTAGTAGTAAGATTTATCAAACATCATATTGTTGAGAGTTTTTCTCCTTATTGTTTTTCAGTAACTTTGTAAGGATTATGAGTGCATAACTTGTGATTCTCAAATTTCTTATAATATTGGTTCATGGTTGATTATAACCAATGGGCCGATATTCTCCACTCTTTTTATAATATTGATTCTTGGTTCTTTATAATCAACGGGTATATTCCGCATCTTTGAAACCTCCTCCGGGCGATCCTGGATCTAACTTCCATCCTATTGTTGTTGGATCTCGTGGCTATGTTTGTTGATGTTTACATTAGAATACCACTTGTCAGACCAAAAAATTGATGGGGACTAGTGATTATTCATGTGAAATTTACTCTCATACCCATTCTGCTATCGATCTAAAGATTATTAAATTTTCATTTTTATACATAGTAGGTAAAATGTGAGACACACCATCAATGACAATAGTTTGGTAGTTCAAAACTCACCCCCATCTGGTCCAATGAGGTTAAGATCACAAATTCAAATCACACTCTAAGCAAAATGCGAGATTGGGCTTTTGAACCTGGTTCTTGGCGGATATTAGGTTCTTGGATTGTACTAGGTATTTATTAGTGCTACGTTGACAGGGTCGTCATTAGTGTTAGTTGTTCAGTTCACATGATATGTTCGCGATTGAACATAAAAGCCCAATTATTATGCAATCGGTACGAGCATAAACAAGCCGAGCGAGCCGAATCCGAATCTATCATGCTCAAGTTTGGCTCATTTAGGAATTTGCAAGCTCAAGTCTAAGCTTGAGTTTGGGCGGGCCTAAAATTATAAGTTTGGATTTGGCTCCCTATAATAAATGAAGTCTCACCAAGTTTAAATGAGTCTAACCAAGAAGCAGAATATTTTGTGGGGGGGGGTTTGTCAATGACCAAGGGCAAGAAAGAGAAGGGGAGAATGGATTACGAATTATGGATTATAAGTGAGCGAGCAAAAAGACAAAAAAAAGTAAAATGGAAACACACTTCAATAATAGATGCTCTCTCTTATCTTGTACACAGTTTTTAAAACCAGACCGGATCAGCCAATCAAACCGGTCCGATTGGGATCCGGCCCTTAGCTCGGCCCGGTTCTAATTATTACTCCAAATGCAACTGAAATCTGGTTGGATCCAACCACTCGGCGTGTTTGACCAGATTTTATCAAACCCAAGGAAACAGGTCAAAAAGCCAGTCAATTGAAATTATTTAAAAAAAAAAAAAAAAAAAAAAAAAGAGGAAAGAGCCAATGAATGTTTTCACTTTATGGGGAAGGATGAAAGTTAATTTATGGCAGTTATCACATTAGTTTCCTTCATTCAATTTCCCTAATTTATGAGAATCCCTTTTCCTGTGCAATTGTAACTGTATGCATATATCAAGTATGGTTGGCTGAAAGATGTCATCTCACCGCTGGTGGGGCCTGCTTGGATACCGTGGCTGGCGACCAAAAAAAAAACTGTATGCATATATCAGTATGATAGTCATCACATCAATTCCCTTCAATTTTTTATCATTAAATTCTCTTCATTCTTATTTACTATCATCATGAATAATAATTATTTTATTTTTAATTTCCATGTAATAACATGTTTAATATCAGTATGAGAAATAATTGTCTTTAACTTTTAAATGAAAGATGGCATATTATATTCATACTAAAGCACGTGCGTTAGAGTGTTTAATTTTTATATAATAACATACTAGCATTTACTATGAGCATGAGCAATAATTTTTCTCTATGTTCAGTTTAATGCACCTGCATGAGTAATATATACTATTTTAGCTTTTTATTATTAACTGCATCTATATATATATATATATATATATATATTATTTTCTAGATATGTGGTTGAACCCATTGAATCAGTGGTTCGACCCATAAACCCGTGAACTCATACTTTAACCGGTTCCTGGTCCCATCTAGTTTTAAAAACTATGCTTGTACATTGTTTTTCCTAGTCTTTGTACCTACATGCTCACTTCGTAGGATGAAATGGAATAAACTAGAATCAAACATTTAAAGAGAAGAGTATCGAGTATATATTTGATTCTATTGTTGCATTTATTCCTTACAATTTTACAGCCCACTTCCCAGGTTAAATGAATAGCAAGGGCAGGGGCATGTGCTCCACATGTGGTTGATGAAATTGTAAATTCGAATTTCTCGAGCACGTGGTCTCTAATCAGGCTGTTCATATACGTGCTTGTCCATGCACCTACTTGAGTCTATAGACTTGGGTTTCATGAGCACTAGAAGAATAATTTACTTTTTACTGAAAATTTATTGATGTTTACAAATTGAGCCTACATGAATTAACAATTGTGGTTTGGAGCATTTTCCTTCAAATAAGATGTACTGTTCGAGTTTTATATAGAGAGAAAATCAGTAATTATTAGAATTTTTCACTCGTTAATAAATCTTCTTGGTTCAAATTTAAATTTTTTGGTAAATTTTACTACTCAGTTGAAGGTTAAATTAATTATGGATGTGTTAGGCTCACTATAGAAACCGCATTCATGTGTTTGTATGCTTATTTTTATCCTTTCTCTGTCTCTAATGTCCTTCCTGGGGAAGGTAAGGGCTGATATGAATGTTCGTAGGTGTCAGAGGACGATCAGCTTTCCATGACAGTTTTCAACTCTGAATCTCTGAAACCCTGTAACGAGATAAGCAAGTACTTACTTTTTTTTTTTTTCGTCGCCAGCCACGGTATCCAAACAGGCCCCACCAGCGGTGAGATGACATCTTTCAGCCAACCATACTTGACTAATCCGTTGGTCGCCCCGGGTCGCACGCCTGGCAATGACGGGTGAGATAAGCAAGTACTTACTTTATAACTCAAACAAAAAAAAAAGTATTTACTTCATAACATGCATAGAGAGTTTAAGATCTAAATCTCTCACAGATTTTAACGTATATGAAATTTTTATAATTTTTAAATTTTAATTTTTTATGTATCAAAATATAAACGATAATTTATATAAGAAATATATTATTTATTGCACACGGCATACTTAGTCCAAGATAAGCTATGTTAAAGAGGTGAAGAGGAGGGAGTAAACATTCGGTGTCTAATATATAACGAATAAAGAAATATACAATGAATTATTATATAAATTATTATTTAAATCTCTATTCGTGAGAAGTTAACTATCGAAAATCGTGAATATTTTATGCACAAAAATTTATACGATGAACTTATTACGTATAATAATACACACTGCTTTTAGCACGTGGGAGAATCTCAGAGGCATGTGATTTTATGACACAGAAGCCCGCTGCTCATTCTGCTCTCCTCTCCTCCCCAAAGCAAATACTACTTACAGTCAAACCTGGGCCCGAACTTCTCTGACCTTACGCTACCTCTTTTGGACTTAATGACTCGTTTTGTCCCGAGATTTCCTAGTCCTAATACCAGAGCTAAGGTTGAGATTTTACACCTGTTATTTTTTATTCAAATCTTATTAATAAAAAAACTACAAGAGAATTATTCATTAATGAATCCATTGGAGTCGACCTAAATTAAACAGGATGCGTTGGGCAAAGTGCAAAGTCACAGTTTGCATGATTTCTGTTTATATATGTGTTTTCTTTTTTAAAAAATATTACCCCTTTTCGCATAGTTTTTAAAATCGAATTGCACCATTGACTAAGGCATGGGTTCTTGGGTCAATCAAGGGTTTGATGGGTAGAACCGGATTCTACCAATAATAATAATAATGAAATTTCAGTAATAACATCAAATACTACATTTGAGTGATTACTTTCAAGAAAATAATTTACTCAAAATTTATATTCTCAAATGGGATTTTTGTCACAGAATTCTTATCACCGAAAACTCTTATTCAACTAGGAAAAAAAATTTAGGAATTAACACAATAAGATAGACAACTTCTCGTTATTTACCACAAAAGCACTCTTGTGAGTATTTGACATCTTCCAAGCACAAAAAGTGTTTGATATATAATAAATAAATAAAATTTACTCATCATTTTTCTCAGTAAATATGATGTATTGCTGTAAAAGGGGAAATATAGAAGATTGGTTTCCATCAGTAGCCCCTGAAAGGAATTCACTTGTTAGATTTTAATAATACTATAACTCGAATATGAAATTGCCAAAATTTGTTTTGTGCCATTATTGTAACGCAATATATCTATGAAATTTCAAAATTATTGCCTAAATTTATTTTTATGCCATTTTTATAGCGTAAAATATTTAAGAAATATATATTTTATACTATTATTGTAACATAAAGTATTTATAAAAAAAATATAGATATAAGAGAGATGCTAAGCCTCACAGTTGTCCATTTATCTCCAGATGGGCAAAGGCCTGTTCTCAAAAGCAAGGAATTTTGATCGAGACAAGAAATCATCGTCAAGCCAACATGAAGGATTTGACCGATCGGGGAATTTATGGCGCGTTTAATTTATAGAAATGAAATAAACATATAATAAAATATATAGAGATAAAGAATAGATAAATTATTAGTATAAGAAAACTATTAAACACCAATGGATATTCTTGACAGATAATTTGTTGGCGACAATTCGTCAGTAATGGCAATGAAAAATCTAGACGAATCTCTAGCCGACAAATTAGCAACAGATTATCCATCTAAAAATAGGACTCACACTTCCATTGGATATCTCCAATGGCTTATTTGTCACTAAATTGTGACAGGAACTACGTGGGAAATTTACCGATATAATTTTTTACATAATCCGTCAGGGATTTGTAGAGAATGCACGACAAAGCGTACCAACAGTGTATCCATCACATAATTTTTATGGGTCTTCGCATTTACATTTACCGACTGATTATTTGTCGGGAATCTATCACCGTTTAAACACACAGGTGGGAAAAATTCTGCCCATGTACAACAAATAATTCATCACCTTTTTTACATGTATTTGCTAACTTATTTCTAATGGATAATCGTCGGTAAATTTCATGCCGTCCCTGTGCCTTGCCCGAGCCCATGCTGTTGCCCACCCAGAGCTAGAGTTCCTCTCATCACCCCCAACTTCCTTCGGCTGTCCTCAAGCCTGTGCCTACCATTCCCGACCTCGTGCCTCCTATTCCCACTTTGACTACCCTCCCTTACAATAAAAATTATTACTATTTCTGTTTTTTTTTTGGGCAATAAAATATAAATATCTATTGACTTTAGGTCAATTGTATATGTGTCTTTGATTTGAGGTGAATTTGTACATCTGTCATTGATTTGAGGTAAATTTATATATTTTTCATTGATTTTAGGTAAATTGTATATTTGCCCTTGATTTGAGGTGAATTTGTATATCTGCCATTGATTTGAGGTGAATTTGTATATCTGCCATTGATTTGAATTGAATTTTTATCTGTCATTTAATGTAGGTGATTTATATATTTGCCATTGATTTTGAGCTGAATTTACATATTGGTATGTGATAATTTTGGGTTAAGTGATCCACAATATCCAATGTACCGCATGACCTTGGGAGTGCAAGTAAGCCCATAAGGGCAAGAAGAAAGCTAGGAGAAGTACCTCAGACCTAGCAGGTGGTTCAAGGCAATACATGGTGTCAGATCAGCCTGGACAGCCACTGATGGGAGCGGCTCTCCTCAGGCAACCATCCCGATAGTTGACTCGTTTGTTGGGGTGAGTTGGCTGATCTTACCCGTAGTCATGAACACCACGAGGTGTCACTAGCCTCCTCAATCATCTTTGGAGCTTCTAGGAGGCCATTTTTACGGAGGGAGGATACTAACAGATAAGAAATTTATAATTTTATATATTAAATAATTATTTAGTGAATAATAATTATATTAATATTTTTGTTGACATATTCAAGCTGAATCTTTTAGCCACTTGGATTATTATATCAATCATTCGAATTTGGCTAAATACATTCTACGCTACTTGGAACAAGATCCTGGAGAGAATATGGCAGGATTGGTTCGATAAGTGGGAGGGTATATTGTTAATTACAAATTATACTTTTATTATTAATTTTTTCACCTAATAACCTTGTAAATCGACAGATGCATGTGGATTGGGATCTAATCGACAAGAATCATATGTGGGGCACCTTCAATTTCAAGGGAATTGCTCAATTCCATGACATGATAAGCATCGTTCAAAAGAGGAAGAAGAGGCCACACAGGATGCGGGATGAGTTCTATGGAGAACTCTTACGTCATTCAGAGCCACAAGCATTCTTGCAAATGTCAAAGGCGAACAATGAGCATAGAAAGTCCCATGTTGTTAGGTCGTTATACATTGGCAGGAGTGTATCAGCGAGCACCCATCAAGATCGCATGGTAAAATGTTATAATTTTATACATTTTAGGTAATAATTAATTTATGTTTGTAAGTAATTGTTCCTCTCGTGGAGAGTGTCTTGTGTGTAACGAGTATACACATGACAATGCTAATGTGGTGTCACGAGCAAATATGATTCGAATATTTTTATGATATTTTTAATAAAACATAAAAGGAAAAAAATGATCCCTAAAAGGGGGAAAAAATCTTAAAAATGACTTGATTTGATTGGCTCGTAACACTACGTCATCATTATCACGTACAAGACTTTCTCCCTCTTGTGGTAGGAAAAAGAATTAGGTAGGAAGCATTATCAACGTACAAGGTTTTATACCAAGAAGAATAAATGGTTAGAGGCATGAGAGGAGACTGTTCAGGTAGTGAATGTTCAATTGAATGTAAGATTAAAAATAAATAATTAAATGTTCATACATAACTTGTTTTTTCTCTTACGTAATGTAGGATGTCACATCATCACATTGCTAGCAACACTCAACGGCCTCCTCTAGAAAGGATGATCAAGATTGGAAAAAGGCTATTGAAGGGAGAAAGAAGGGACACATTACGGGCCTCGGGTTACTTCCTCAAATCAGGTATCTCCCTGCTGCCCCGGGAGAATATTGGTCCTCTAGGGCATGGGAGGCACAGATCGAGGGAATGTAAACCCAGGTGCATCAGATGTTTAAAGACTTGCAGCCACAGATGCACAAGAGGCTCAATTGGATGAAACCCTCCATGAACAAAAAATTGGATAAATTTCTTGAGAGACTCAACTAGTTCACCCCCTACTCTTCAGTATCACAGCCATAGGAAGACAACGATGGTGCGAATGACGATGACGATGACAAGAACAACACAACACATTTTCCAAGTCATGCTTAGAAACATAATTATTTACCTTTTTTCATTTTCTTTTAATTTTTTATAACTTCTTTAAATTTCCTAAATATTTTGAGCTAATGAGCTATTCGAGGTCTAGCCCTTCGGCATCCCATCGGGTGCTTGCGACATGACACGTGGGTGGCTTGGGCTGGACCTCGAATGGCTTGGATTCATAGAGGGCGATGGCTTGGGGTAGTGGGGGTGGCTCAAGGCTCGACAATCGAGGGTGGCTGGGGGATCGGGGGTCAAAGGTAGCTAGGTGATAAGGAAATCGAGGTGGCTCGGGGATTCAAGCTAAGGGGTGGAAAAACTTGTGACATGAGTTGAAAATGAATAAACAGTTGGTATTTTAGATCATTTTCACCTATTCCTTACTCCACCTTGAGGAATATTATTCATCGTTTATTCTAGATGCCTATCCCTAAATGGATTAGGTATTCCTTATAACTTTATCTAGCTCAACAGAATTGGATGGGAAATATAACTTCTTAGTCTATTCCCTATGCCTTTCTCCCAAGGAATGCACTGTTAAGGCTTTGCTTAGTGGAGGAGGGTGATGAGCAAATAATAAAGAAAATGATGAGTTTTTATTTCTTGTTTTATTTTCTTGTAATCAAGTGAGTAACGGATCAACATTTTAGGACATAAGGAGTTTAATTGTAATTTATAGGACTTAATTTTTAAAAAATGACAAATGTATATGACTTTTACTATTATTTTTTCAAAAAAAATGTTATATGGTGGATTTAATTGCAACAAATTTCATTTGATAAATAGCAAAAAAAAAATTATAAGATTAACTCAATCATAACAGCATATATTTTAATACAATTTTATGTGGATGAATACATCTATTTTAGACATTGATCCACACTATGTACGAAATTTTCCATCATATATTTGATTAGAAATCCATGTTATTTTTATTTTATAATAATATTTCATCTGATTTTAAAATTGCTGATTTATTTTTGTAAAATTATTAATTTTTATAAAATATTTTATGAGTAAATAAAAATATATATTTAGACTCATCAAGTTAATTATAATTTTAGATAATAGTCATAATCTTAATATTTATTTATGAATTTACCCTATTTATCTTTTTATATTGGCCAAAAATTATTAATTAAAGGTCTTTTTAAAAGTTTAAAAGTGATGGTAATTTTAAAGAGGAAAAAAAATATCAAACTACTCTTTAGAGATATAGTAGTACGAGATAGAAAAGGAAAAAAAAATATTTGTGAGTTTTTGGTAACTTTTTTTAGTTTCCAAACTATCCATTAACACATAAAATTTAATCTTTAATAGGAGTGTGCACGGGTACTGGATAAATTCTAATTGGAATAGGACACATTCCATGTAGAAAAGTGAGTAACCGATTAAAATAGGTTCTAGTTCATTAAACGTAGTACTCGGAATCAGAATCAATATCCAAAATCTACTATATATTTACCTGAATATAAAACATGAAAATGCAACACCTTATCTTAATATCTTATTCTATTCATTTGTTCCCATCTTCAAATCCTCAGCTTCTCTTGACTCCCATCATTCTCTCAGTTTTTATCATCTAATAATCTTCATTTTCTTGTGTTAAGAGTCTTGCTAATTGTAAACTTTTCTCTTATTGCATTCAATTAGGTATTTTTAACATTTTTGGGGTATGTCAAGTAAGAAAATTATTAAATAATTATTTAATTGATCGTTTTTAATTTTTTAGTTTTGTTTATTGACAAAGAAATAGGTTCCAACCGGGTATTTGGAATCTGTGTTATAATATAGGTTCCGAATAGGGTCTGGTTCTTAAAACCAATCGGGTAGGGTAAGATTCCAAATTTTAGTAACTGATCTTAAATGTGGTAGAATTCGAGTATCATGAAAAATATACGATACTCATGCCACATCACCTCTAATCTTTAATGTCTATTTGATCATAAAAATACTAATCCATTTTCATCTATCACTCTCTCTTTTATTTCACAATAACTTTTTTCAAACTACATTTTCACTAGTTTTTTATATTTAAAAGTATTCTTTTTTTTCAAAATTTATTATTTAGTTTCATATTTAATTAACAAATTACATATCTTAAATATTATCTAATCTTTTACATATCCACTTTTCCTATCAATTTCATTAAATAATACAATCTATGCAGAACACTGCTCCATGTCTACTGTTAAATATAAATGCAATATATGACTAATAGAAAATGAAAAATAATTAATTGGAAAATGAAAAAAAATTAGAAGGAAAAAAATTTGTGATAAGTACATTTATAATTCTGAACTTTTATTTTTTTTTTTTTTGCCATTTTTTTCTAATTTTTTATGGGCAAAATTGATCTTCAGCCTTTTTCTCTCTGGTATAGTTTTGGTCATTTATATTATTGTGATATTAAAGACGTTATCGGCATGGCAGTAAGAGTAATAAAACAATGACTTTTTTTTACTTCAATTTGAAAGAAAAAAGATAGAAAGCCGGTAGAGATGGATACGGCGAAATGGGCTTGGTTGGGGTCACTCCACCTGTTCAGTGTCGCCAGTAACACCAGAGGCGATTAGTGACCTTGAAAATGAAGGGTGACCACCTGCTAGAGCACCTTCTCTCCCTGTTTGGAGTGTATCCCTTCAATTTGGAGGATGATTCTGGACTTGATTGATTCAGGTCAATTAATTAAGATTTTAATTGTAACCCATGAATTATCTTCTTTGAGAACTTTTAATGCACAATATATAAGGAGCAATAATTAGGGTTGCTAGTGTGCAACCAAAATGCACGGCCGTCAGCAGAGAAACGATAGAAAACAGCTGGCGATCAAAGGAAAATCGTAGCAAAAATCCGTTCAACAAAACAAGGGAAAAACATAACAGTTTTTCCAAGCACATAGTGCGAGATCAAATCTCGAATGGAATGGCAAACGAAATCCAATTGGGACAAAATTTTGACAGCAACCTCACAACTCATGGCGCTAAGTACTGAATGATGGAGATCAGACTTGGAGGTCAGTAAGTACTATTTTTGGTCAGGTTAGTTAAGTAGTTTTCTAAGATGATGAGTTGTGGTGATCCAAGGGAATGATTCTTGATTTGAGGGTTCATCCAAGATTGTTCTCTTGAAGAAAAACTGTGTAATCTCCATTGATATAGTGGAAAGTTGATTTGGTCTGGTGCCATGGTTTTTTCTCCACATTGGAGTTTCCATGTTAAATTTTTGTATATCCGTTTTCATTGTTGCTTTCATTATTCGATCCTATCTCGATTACACCAAAAGGAAAGTATTATTCATTGCATTATAAATTAATTGGACTCACGCTTTTCCAACATGGAGAATATCTTGAATCAAGACCCACAAATTAGAAGTAAAATAGGCTTTATCGATTATTAAACCTTTCCTTGCAGGATCACCATCAGCTTAGATGCGATCCACAATCTCGAAAACAATGGGGTAGCCGCGGATGAGGTCTGGTCCATTTGTATTACCCTTCTAATCTCTTGTATTTCTAAGGAAAAATTATTATTTTATTATTTTTATTGCCATGATAATTAATTTATTTATATTTAATAATGTAAAGGACTAAAAGTACATCAAAATGTAAAAATTGATGATCAAATTTATCCTAAAAAAGATTTAAGAAATGATAAAAATATAAAAGATCAATACTAATGATGTGTTTGATTCACTGGAATAGGAATAGCTATTCTAGTGCAATCGAGATAGGAATACCTATTCCGAATACATGCTGAATAGAGGGGAAATTAAATTCTCCATTGAAACATGAGGAATGGCTATTGATAGTAGGAATAAGAACAAAATGACCAATTTGCCTTCAATGAACATTCAGATTTTCTTTTTCTGTCAGCTAGCCCTAGCCTACTCGAACCACCGACCTCTCATCGTCATCCGCCCTCCGCCACAGCTGACGACTTCCCCTTGGCTCCGCCGAGCCTCCCTGTGTCCCCCCCCAACCCAGTCGAACCCCCTCAGCCCTAAGCGACGAGCCAAAGACCCAGGGACCTCAAACCCAGTAGCACCCAGTCACCCCGAGTGAGAACAAACGACCCCGAACCCAATCGACGAGCCAACCGGTCGGTAGGTTCAACAATGGGGGCTCGACTGCAACAATCAATGGCATGGGCTGGACTGTGGGGCCCTGGACGGTAGGGGCTCGACTCTGGTGGCTCGACCGAACCTATCTCTTTACTCTGTGTGGAAGGAAGATAATCAACAATGCATTGGCAGTCTTCACATTCTTTTAAATAATAATTTTTACATTTTAGTTTTTCATAAAAATAAATAAAAACATTAATTATCTATACTATTACATGTAAACATGTGAGAAATTTGGTTTCTTTTTGAATTTTTCATATTTATCATTAATCTAATTTAAATACTAGAATATATAATATGTATATATTTTATAAAATCTTCTACATTAGGGGAAAAACAGTAATTTTAATCATTTTCCTTTCACTCCATATCTATAATCTTAATAGTAAAAATCTTTTATTAACTATCGAAATTCTCTATTCTCACTTCATATCATTTAATATTTATAATTTTAACCGTAAAAATTTATCACTTTTTTGAAATGTTTCCACAATTTTCTCAATTATTTCATACGATTATCTTAATTATGTAATCCAGGTTCACGTTTTTAAAATCTTCCGATTTCTAGCGGCATTCTCACTTTCTATAAAAGATCTACTTTATTCACCAAAAGTTCTCATAATCACCAATTGTAATTCATTTTTATTTGATTTGAACTAGTTGTTTTTCATCTACTCTAACATTAAATTTTTTTACTTTGATCATTACATTATTTCTATGGTCATCTTAAATTTTTATATAATATATAATTGATAATTCCGTGCGTAAGAAGGATTACCCTCTAGTATATATAAATGAAATGAAATGTAATCTTATCTTTTCATTTTTAAATACACTATTCTATATTACTCTATTGTATTCAATCAAATAACATCATTTTTATTTCTTATTTAACTATATTCCCTATACTTATTCCTTATCCTAATTTATTCCATTCCTGGAAATCAAACGTATACTAAAAATACATTTTTTAAAAAATTTTTTGGATAAGCAAATTACAAATATTGTATTTCCACTTTTTCTAAAATGGAAAAGAGGACACGTGGAAAGCGCTCGTTGAATGACCCCATCAATGCAAGCATAAATTCCCATGTGATAGGGCAGTGGTCCTCTAATTAATTACCACTCCGAATGTCCTTCGGTCAGTAGCTCCAGAACCAACGGCTGAGCTCTGAATTGACATTGCGTGCAACTGAACCAGGCAGCATCTCAACCCCCAATCGGATTTTTAGGAACTACAAGAACCATTTATGAAAAACATTATAAAAATAAAAGAAAATTAACAAGCATTAATAAACATGTTTTCTGAATGTTTCGTATTTGTATTTAGAAATTAAATGAGTCCGAACGAATTCATAAATAAATATAGTCAATTGCCTAGCTGACAATATTCTCCCAAACAGTGACAAGTGTAGAAGTTACGATTGCGGGTGAAATTTAATAGAGATTTAAATAACAAGTTTTACGGGTGTAATAAGATATTTTATCCAAACTATAGATAAAAATCGCTAAAATTTTTATAGAGCTTTATAGGTTTTCCTAAGTTAAGAGGTGATCGCCAATCTTATCTCGCTCCCTATCTCCCTAAATTCATCTTTGCTCCTAAATAAGGGTGTAACTAAAAAAACCGGGAACTTGAAAAACCGGCAAGCCCATAACTAGAAAAATATGATTTATGGGTTTCAGAATAAATTCAATATAGTTTTTAAGTTGAAAAAAAGACTAGACCGGAAAATTCAGACCCTAGCCTGGAAGGTATGTTGATTTTATAGTATATGTAATAAACCATTTTATTATTAGACTTTGACAATACAAATTATATGCTTTGATATTTTTAAACTTGAATCTTTATTCATATTTATGTCTTTGATCTTCTTAATACACTAAAATATTTATAATTAGTATTTTTCATTTATTATAATGAATTTTATTTTATTATTTTTGTATATAATTTATTATTATATTAAAATCGAGACTCGAAAAACCCGTTCGAAAAAACTGAACCGAAAGTGGTCAGTTTATATAATCCCTAAACGGTTCTTGGTAAGTTTTTTAATTTGGAAAAGTCGAATAGAAAAAATCGGGACCCGATAATTTTTGAAAAAAACCAATCCGAACAACCCATTTATAGCCCTACTCCTAAACACTGATTTTATATGTTTACAATATTAAAACGCTGTCTTTGCTTTAAAATGAACTAAAGACTGACCTATAATATATACTAAATTATTTGTTGTATAATTGATTGTAAAAAAATTCTCGTATTTAAATGTTAATTTTTAATAACATTCTTAATTTTTAATTACGAAATTATTAGTTGTATAATTGACCAGGAAAAATTCTCGTATTTAAGTTTTAATTTTTAAATAAAATTCTTAATTTTTATAAAAGTGTAATCATAATTAAATAAAGGTAAATAAATAATTAAAAAATTAGTGTTAAAGAGAATTTATGTAATAGTTATAATCTGAAAGATGATTTTTCCATTTAGCGCGATTTCTTATTTTTTATTGCATTTGTTTTATATTTCCTAATTATATGTGGCAAATATCTCAAAATAAATACTCTTTACTTATAGTATAGAATTATTTTTTAACTAATTAAAAAACAATTTAAACTCCCAAAAACGAGAACGGGTTGGAGGCTGTGAACTTAATTATTTCTCCCTGTTGCTCCACAAGCAGGACGTTACAGGGCAGCTTTTTCTTTCCCTCTTCCTCTCTCTCTCTCTCTCTCTCTCTCTCTCTCTCTCTCTTCCGCGTCTCTCTGTTCTGCTTTTATAAAAACAGAGGAAGTGAAAGGGCGCCCTCTGCCTCTCTACCCGCCCGAGTCCTCTCTGCTTACTCGCTGGTCTCGCTAGGGGAGGCTTCTGTTCTCTGGAACAGCCCTAGGATGGCCACTTCCCCTTCACCGGCGCTTCTACTCTTGGTTCTCTGCCTGTGCTCTGCCCTGGTACTCTGCAATGGCTACTTCTACACCATTAATAGGCACACCTTCGGGCACCACCACCGCCCCCGCTTCGCCAGCCACAACTACAGGGACGCTCTCACCAAGTCCATCCTCTACTTCGAGGGCCAGAGATCTGGGAAGCTGCCTTCCAGCCAGAGGCTCACCTGGAGGAGAGATTCCGGCCTCTCCGATGGCTCTGCCGCCAATGTATGCCTACTGTTCCCCATAATCGCATACTTCCTGTGGCTCTCAGTCCCCTTTTCGTCTCTTGGGTACTCGTGTTGTAAATGGTCTCTGCAAGGTGAACGTAAAAAGCCACAGCCAGTTTTAGATGGGTTTACTGAGGGGACTTTACCCAGCTTTGTTTCAATCTTGAAAGGAGGAAGAGAGCAGTAGGTTGTTATGAGCATTTTGGTTCTTTTCTGAACAATGTGGAAGGGATTCGGCGGTCTTCTTTCATTGTTAATTGAGGAGGATGATCTGCGCTTCTTTCCCCATGTAAACAGATAAGGGATTTGCTTTGGATCTTTATCTTTGTCTGGAGAGTCAAATGTGAAGTGGGTTTCACTAGATTTTCATGCTTCTCTCAAGTGAATCATGTGTCATAGTTTTGTTCTGAAAGCAAAATTGAAGCTCTTTTTTTTTTTTTTTGAAGAAATTGCAAATTACTTAACTGTTTGAACAATGCAGGTAGATTTGGTGGGAGGGTACTATGATGCAGGGGACAATGTGAAGTTCGGGTTCCCCATGGCTTTCACCACAACAATGCTGTCGTGGAGCGTGCTCGAGTTCGGAGGGCTGATGAAGTCTGAGCTCCCAAACGCCAAAGAAGCCATCCGCTGGGCCACCGACTACCTCCTCAAGGCCACCGCCCATCCCGGCACTATCTACGTTCAGGTTTCCACCCCATTGCCTCATACATGGAAGTACTCATCTTTCCCCTCACTAGACCTTCAAAATCTCAATCCATGGGAAGTGATGGATCGAACCCAGTCCATATACCCCTGCAAATGCTATTTTCTTTCGTGTTTGCCCTGACTAGGTTCTGTTGTTATCATCTCCGAAAGAAGGGAGATGCAGATTTTTGACCTTTGGGTTTGTTTCATTTTATGATCGTAGGTCGGGGATGCCAACAAGGACCATGCTTGTTGGGAGAGACCTGAAGACATGGACACGCCGAGGAACGTCTACAAGGTAGACAAGAACTCTCCTGGATCTGATGTCGCTGCTGAGACTGCCGCAGCCCTCGCAGCGGCTTCCCTGGTCTTCAGGAGGAGCGATCCCTCCTACTCCAAGCTCCTTGTCAGACGTGCTCTCAGGGTATCATCAATCTCGGACTGGATTAATTGAATGAAAGATAAGATTCATATGCATTTTGAGTACTTGGAGAGGAACAAATGCTAAGGGATGTGTCCATGGTTATGGCTGGGATGCAGGTCTTCCAGTTTGCTGATATGTACAGGGGACCCTACAGCAATGGGCTGAAGAGAGTCGTGTGCCCTTTCTATTGCTCTTACTCCGGTTATGAGGTAAAGCTAATATCTTCCTTTTTGCTTCCCCATTTATAATGTAGCTCAATGGGAGGAGAGAGTTTTCTTTCTTTTTTTTTTTTAACAGATATATTATATAATAGTACTTACGTAGTTTCACAAACTAATCGAATCCAATTATTCTAAGATTTTTACATAAAATCCTAAAAAGAAAAAAACATATTTATAAATAATTGAATATTATTAATTTGTATCATAATATAAACATTATTATATAATATTTCATTAAATACAAGATTTTTTTTATGGATAGAAAAAAAGGAAAATAAGATAGTGGGTTTATTCAATTTTAGACCTATTAGAAAATCTTTAATATGTTAAAAACATGCAACTGTTATTGTTGATACACTAAATATCGATTTACTTGTAGCTATGCAATGCCGGATGCCTTTTTATATATAAGAATTTTTCTTAGTGAATAGGAAAAAGAGGAAAATAAGGAGGCGCGATCGATGAGAATCGATTTTAGACCTCTTGGTCATCGAATCCTATGATGCCTCCGCCTCCGCCTCAATTACACAGCCGCTGCCTCACTTTTGCTTTAATAAAGAGCCGAGATTGATGGAAGAAAACTTTTCCACGAGAGAGTTGACCCACATGGTTTAAAGCTATCATCACTTTGTCAATGAACTGATGCACAATCATATTGATTGAAACATACGAAATTCGAGTACTGCCGGTGCAGGATGAGCTGCTGTGGGGAGCTGCCTGGCTGTTCAAGGCCACGAGGAACCCGATCTTCCTCAGATACATCCAGATCAACGGGCAAACTCTCGGGGCCAGTGAGTACGACAATACGTTCGGGTGGGACAACAAGCACGTCGGTGCAAGGATCCTCCTCTCCAAGGTCTGTTTCTCCGCCGTTCCCTTCCTCCAACCTCCCATTTAAATCAATTTCTCAGTTAATTCAGCAAAGATAAAAAATGACGTGCCCCATTTTTGGATCGGGATTAGGCGTTTCTGGTGCACAAGTTGCAGTCGCTGCACGACTACAAGGGCCGGGCAGATAACTTCATATGCTCGGTGATACCCGGGGCTTCGTTCTCCTCTACCCAGTTCACTCCTGGTACTGATGTGCCCCATCGCTGTCCGATGTTGGCTGTGTCTGGTGGTCTGTAACGGCTATTTTCTTTTATCGTGGTTGTCTTGCTGGGGGTGCTAAATTTTGTCTTGTTTTTTTTTGTCCCTCTTCTTGTGGTGGAAATTAAATGCAGGCGGGTTGCTCTTCAAGATGAGCGACGGCAACATGCAGTACGTGACATCCACCGCTTTCCTGCTGGTGACCTACGCGAAGTACTTGACATCCGCCGACAGGGTCGTTAACTGCGGCGGCGCCACCGTCACTCCCACTAGGCTCCGAGCCATTGCCAAGAAACAGGTAATACATACATACATACATAATATTTATATTGTTGTATCAAATTCTTTTTTTTTTTACCTAAATGTATTGAATTTGGTGTGCAATCTCTCTTTTTTTACATTTTAAACGAGTGCAACGAGTTTAAAAAGGATAGATTGGAGATTGGATAATTTTTTGTATAACAAGTATATACTGTGAAATATATCACAAGATCTTTAGATTTATAATTTGTCATGTATTTGTATCTATTTTTATTGATGTGTTAAATAGTCGTTGGCTTTTGAGATAATACAATTTGGCACGCCTCTTACATATAAGACTTTTTCGGTTAGAAAAGAGAAATAAAGGGATATTGAAAATTTCATTGGTGAAAAATAAATCCAATTATCCAAGACCTCTTAGTATAAAATCTAAGACAATATCGCTGAATCAAACCCTAATTTTCGAATGATTTTATCTTATTTTTCCATAAACACCTTTATAGTGGATAAATGAAATTATATGGTGTTTTCTTTTCTTTCCTTTTTTTTTTTTTCACATTTTGATGATCTTAATATTGTGCACCAGGTGGACTACTTGTTGGGTGACAACCCCTTGAAGATGTCCTACATGGTCGGCTACGGGCCACGCTACCCGCAGAGGATCCACCACAGGGGATCATCCCTCCCGTCCGTCGCCGCCCACCCGGCCAAGATCCAGTGCTCCAAGGGCTTCGACTTCATGAAATCCCCCTCCCCCAACCCCAACATTCTGGTGGGCGCCGTCGTAGGCGGCCCCGACAAGAACGACTGGTTCCCCGACCAGCGCTCCGACTACGAGCAGTCCGAGCCCACCACCTATGTCAATGCCCCTCTTGTCGGTGCCCTCGCTTACCTCGCCCACTCATTCGGCCAGCTCTGAGGAAGAAAGGCTCCCCGTCCGTGGCCGAGTCTCGCTTCCCGAGGTGGCCAGGACCATATCTATCATCGTTCGACATGTTAGGGTGTATTGTATTTTCTTTTCTTTTTGAATGTCGTTTAGTGTGTCTGGAATTTTAGTCAAGGCGGGGCCGAGGCCTGGAAAGATGGAAAAGGCGAAGGGACTCGAGCTCCGGACCTATCGGTGGATGTGGGTCCAAGTGTAGATAAATGGAGGAATTCTATGGGTGAAATAGGGGTAAATCAGTATTTTACTAGTGCTAAGATTGCCCGATACTTCGTGCGGACAACGGCATTTCTTCGTATGACATTGTCGGGTAACCTTCTTGGTAATGTTTAATTTATTGGGCGTGGTTTAAGAATGTCTTCGGGACTTAAAATGTGTCTCGATTGTGCAATTTTCTTTTTTCATTATGCACTATCCAAAATTACTTTAATTTTTGATTAATTCAAGGCCTAAATTGTATTAGTCCATTAAAATTTAACTTTTTTCATTCATAAATATAGGATTTTTTATTTTCTAAAAATTTTACAATTTATATAAATTATTAAAATTGTTTTAGGATTTTTTTAAAAAAATTCTGATTCTTTTCTATATTTTTAAAAAATTTCCCTTATTCTTCCAATTTTTTTAGTATTTTCTAAAAGTTTTTAACGCAGCGTTAGTGAAATCGTCATGTGGCAAATAACTGTATTGCCACTTGTCCTATAATATCATATATGATGTCCCATAAGCAATTTTGAGGTGTTATAACATAAAAGAGTGACAAAATGGAGAAAACAGAGCAAACGTTCCTAGATGATTAACAAAGCAAATGACTGTATAAGTAATTTCGGGAAATCATGTAATTTCTAGACTATTTATCCTAAATTTTATTTGAGTGCAAGATTTGAACTTAAAAATTTTATTTAAGTGAAGAGATATCGAAATATCTGAGTAACTTTCAATTGGTTTTTTTTTCTCTTAATTTTATTTTAGGTATTGGAATAGAGTAGGAGTACAAAGTCTCTTTCAATTCTTCGCACCAGCTGGTGAAACGAAAGGAGGAATTGAGGCATCCAATGATACTTGAGAACGTTACGCCGCCAATGATATCACATGTTCCGCATAAAGGTCTTAACCGTTCAAGGTCACGTATCGCCGCACTCTAATATGAGTTAGTTCAAATGATTCTGTATTTTGTCCCCTTAAGTAAGTGCCTTGACTCATATATTTATAAATAGAGAAAATTTATGTTAAAAAAGTTTTCTCCTTAATATGCTGATCCGATACGAACTGGATCAGTAAAAGGTTCATAAGATTTTTGAATGCCAATGATACAGATAAAAAAAAAAGTAACCCCGCATGCCCAGTCATGAATGCTATCTATAACCACTGTGATGTCTTACTCGTTTTTCGACCACAAATGAGGTTCATTGGCCTAAAAGAGACGAACAAAAGGGACATGGGAGCCCCACTAATAAAAGTTAAACTCATGAGCTCTTTGGTCACCAAGTAGGGAAGTTAGTATTGAAGAGTAATCTATGTTATAAACATAAAATTCTTAAATAATTTTATCTTATCAATTAATACGAGAAACTATGGTACAAATTGTAATAAATCAGTAAATTATTATTAGTCACTCGAATAATTACTATAATTATTATTAATTCGAGTAATTTAATTGGTATTTCTCTACCACGTTATTTTGAGGTGTAACCATTTAAGATTTTAACATAAGAAGAATTTATCTATTGAAAGTTTTATTTTTGCCACCATAAATGATAATAGTTTAATGATTCAAAATTCATTTACATGTGATTTAGTGAGTCTAAAATCTTAGTTAAAATCCTTCTATGCCCATTTGTGTTAAAAATATCTAACTTGAAAGAACAGGCTCACCAATTTTTTGTTATATATATTACTAGATATTTAGAAGTTAAATCAGTTCCGAGTAATGTATATTTATTTTTGGTTGGTACGTTAAAGGGTATAAAACTATTTCATAAATTTTATGCTTATAAAATTCGGATGAGATATTGTTTAAGGAAAAGAGAAGGTCGTCAAATTAACTCGACCAAGTAGACTTGCTATTATTATTTTTCCAACGTACCACATTAAATTCAAGCACTCGCATTATTCTTCTCATAGAGATTCAAGTTAGATCAATTTTTTACAGTATAAAACTATTTCAATACTCAAATTTTTTCATTGTGAATGTTATTAATATTTTACGCCTTGACAGGTTTAGAGTAACGAGCTGTTGACCGTTGAAAGTGACAGAGCCAGAGCGGGAGTCGTGGATAGACAGGCATGTGAGCATTGTTGGGAGTCGCCAAAAAGGCTGCTCATTGGACAGTTTTGACTGTCGGCTATCTCAGACCAGAGAACCATCGAGAATGTTTCCTGCACGACATATATATTTATAGTCCACATGAACATTTACATAAAAAATTATTAAACAATTATTAATAATATATCCTAATGGAAGATAGATTCTCCTTCGAGGCCATTGGATTCAATATTACTGGATAGTATATACCGACTCATACTTAGAAAGGTTCTACACGGGTATTGAATAAATTCGGAACAGATAAAAACTCGATATTGTATTCTGACAGATCCATAACATCGCAATTCATGTAATACTGAATTGGTGTTTAAACACCCGATATTGTGTTAATAGGTCCGACCCAACTCTTCTCAACACCAGGTGGTTGAGAGTTCCGACAGCTTGGAAACTTGAGGATGTAGAAACATCGCAAGGTATTGGTGGAGTTTGTTAGCAAATAATATGTAATAATATAATAATTTCATATTGCCACAATTACAAGATAAAAATTGGAAGTAGAAATATTTCACGACATAATGTCGTGCTACAAAATATAATATTAAATGAACAATTACCGGGTCGAAAGAATACGATAGCTATAAGTGTATTGATCGTCGAGACTTGTGACAGTTATAATGTCCTTAATATTCTTAAGCGTAATTCATCCCTTCTCAATCGTGCTGAAAAAGCGTGGATTCAGTTTTAGAGGATTCAACGATGTCAGAGCTTGAAGCAATACCGAACATCGACCTCCTCGAGCAAATTGAACAGATGCAAATTAGCACCACCTAGGACAATGCATGAGCAAAAGGAAGAGAGCAGTTCGAGAGTGTTGCACATACAACCTAGACACTAGTCCTATTTATAGATGGTGAACTGTTGATTTAATGGCATCAAACCGTAAATTAAAGGTCCGAACTAATTAAAGGCCTGAATCGACTATTTATCCACCCAACAAGTGTGACCATCTCCTAAAACTGTCGAATAAGTATGCTCAGCTAGCAACCTCTTATGAGGCCCCACGGTCAAAATGATCATTCCAATTGCACCCCTATGCCAGCGCACAAAATTGGTGTGAGTCATATAATGTGACCATGAGTGGCATTTATCCATAAGCACTCTTTACTTATAAACAATTCTACCTTCCCATTCCTTATCCATGTGGAATTGAGGTTTCCTATTTGCCGACATGAGTTTCATGGGCTCACTCAATTATTGGTTTAATATTGATCCACATTTTAATTGAATCCATATTAGTCCATATAATATAAATCTCTTATTAAGCCCAAACAATTTTTCTTCAATTTATGAGACCCAATTTATCACCCATTATACCATTTTCCCACAAATTCATGCTTGTCCAGTTTGAAAATGTGATTTCACAAGCCATTGATGAATTTATGGTTTTGTTTGGATGAGGTGAAAGGAGGAGAAGGGAAGGGAAAGGAGGTGAATGGAAGGGAAAGGGAAAGAAGGACAAGGGAGGGGAAATATTTACATTATTTGGATGTATCATAATAATGGTATTGTGGTTCATGGGATTGTTGAATTAGTCTGCCCCAAAGGCTATGGAACACAATCGGATGCTACCGGCTCTTATGGACATGATGATGAACGAGGCATAGAGGAACGCCCCTTGAGTGGATGTGGAGTGTTGGGGATGGTTGTGGAATGGCGTATCTATTTGAAGAAAGAAAACCATCTCCCGCTTTTCATAGTACAACTATAGTTATTAAGGTTGAGAGATGGGCTAGGCCTTTTGAAATTTAGGGCATGTCATTATAGCGCATCTTGTGAGTTTAAACCATCATTTTCCCCTGATTTTCATGTAGTTGTAAGTGCAAGAAAATGTAGTAACAATGATAACCTCCTTTAACACGTGTCTCGAGTTCTGGTTTCTCTCCTAAACCTAATTCCTTAAACATTTCAAAAGAAGCTAGGGAGGAAAAAGTCACAGTTTTCTTTTCATTTATATTCTTGCGCTTCGAGAATTTTTACATATAATTAGCAACAATCCAATATGATTGCAGAATAAGATGACTTTTACAGCACTATAAAAGGATCTTTAGCATTAATGGTATCCTGTGTTGCAAGGATCTTGTATTATGTGCGTCCATGGGTTGTAGGGGTATTTTGATATACTATCCCTGAGTCGCATGAATCTTGTGTTATGTACACTTCTAGATTGCAGAAGTCTTATATAATGCACCCCTAGATTGTAGAGGTCTTGTTTATTGTGCCCTGGGTCACAAAGGTCCTATAAATTGTGCCCCCGAGTGTTAGAGGTCTTGTATAATATGTCCCTGAGTCACATATGTCTTATAAATGGTGCCCCTAGGTCATAGAAGTCTTGTATATTGTCCTCCTAGGTCGCATAGGTCTTGTATAATGTGCCTCTGGTGGTGGAGGTCTTGTATATTATGACCCTGGGTTGTAGAGGTCTTGTAAATTGTGCCCCTAGGTCACAAAAATCTTTGATATGCTGTTGGAGAGCAGCTGTAAAACTGAAAGAAACCCAAACGATGATTATATCAATATGTGATTGAAAATACTAATGGTTGAAGGAGAACCAAATAACAAATTGAATATCCATGCTCTACTCTTTCTCATATATATGAGTCCCTTCGGCAAAGATAAAGAGATAAACGCCGACGTTATTAGTCGACAGTGAACGCCGTTTAGGGTTTTCTCAAATCAAGTGTTGGGTAGGCAGGGGCCTCGCCTTCTAGAAATATGATTGGACCAAGCTAATGATTGAGTTTCTTGGATAGTGGTATGAGCTAAACTAGCCCTCTTGACAACTTCTTCATAAGCCAAGCTTATTGTTCGTTCCCACAGATGGCCTTAGTGTTGTGGTTCTTGGGATAGTTGAATTAGTTCACCCCAAAAGCTATGGAATACAATTAGATGCCATCGGCTCTTGTGGACATAATGATGAACGAGCCATAGAGGAGCGCCTCTTGAGTGGATGTGGAGTGTTGGGGGTGGTTGTGGAATGGCATATCTATCTAAAAAAAGAAAACTGTCTCCCCTTTGTCATAGTACAACTATAGTTATTAGGGTTGAGAGATGGGCCAGGCCTTTTGAAATTTAGGGCATGTCATTATAGCGCATCTTGTGGGTTTAAACCCATCAAAAGGAAATGTAGGTGAAAAATCTACCGTAAACACACATAAATTATTATTAATAGATAAAATATATCATTATCTTTATATTGCATGTTCAATTTCATTTCAAGAAAAAAAAGTTAAGTCCTACATATCACACAATGCACAATCACATGAACAAGATATGTGTTTTTTTTTTCCAGATCACATATATCAAAGGAGCTCATAATATAAATATAACATCATTATAATTTCAATTAGAGTAAGAAATATAGTTTTAATGTAAAAATTGATAGTTGTTTGTAAACTATTGAACATCATAAAACCTTTAGTTGTTTGGCTCATTTTCAAGTGAAGACCAACAATACTTATACTATCATAAATACACGTTAAAAATTGATAATATGATTTTTTTTATTGATTTCGTAAAGGGTAACTAGGTAATTTTATTGTAATTGAATTTTTATAAATTGTTTTACCCGCATTCAACTCCAAATCGTGGGGAAAGGAAATTGGGTTTTGGAGGGGAATTAAAGTGAAAAATTTTCCTCCATTCCCTTTCCCCTCCATTAAAAAAATGTAGTCAAACATGAAAAAAAATTTCTCATTCATTCCCTTCCCCTCCATTAACGTTAACCTAAACATAGGATAAGTGAATCATAGTCACACGCGTCTATATATATGTATTGTAGTTGAACAATACATGTTCATTTTCGAGGTTCCGTTGACGTAAAATTAACATAATTTAAATACTTTTCTCGATTGAAAAGGGAAAATATTGAACGCTTTATAGGTAATAGGTTAAATATTTTTTTATAATTAAAATATTTCATTAATAAGGATTAAAGTAGTTCATTGAGGATCTCCATGCTTGGCACAAAAGGCGGAAGTTCCTCTGTTACTTCACCTAGGGTTTGAGAGGTCTATGCCTCCGATTGTTCTTGAATGCATGCAAAACTATGAGCAACGAAATGCCATTCTCTAGGGATCCAGTCGCACATCCAAGAATGAAAATTGCCTAGTTGGCATGAGCTTCATCTATTTGGCATCTGATCTACCAAGAGACGTCTATGGTTCATTGGAGAGCCTTGATTAGAATCTGCACATCTGAGTAGATCTTAACTCTCCTCCAACCATTCACGATGCCTACTAAAAAGGCGAGTGCTTCAGCTTGTAGGGGGCTGCTTGTCATTGCCTCTTCATGCCATCTGTTGATGAATTCCTTACTTTGGTTGAGGGCGACGCCTCCCAAACTTGCTTTGTTGTTGGTCCATGCAACGTTCGTCAATATGTAGATGGTCTTCTCTCCTTCACTAGATGACTGTTGTTGCGGCTCGTTGCAAGAATTTTGGGGGTTTCCTGGGGCTTGTCTGCTTCCTAATGGTGTTGCTGCATTGGCTTCTCTAGGTAGGTAGAAATTTCTTCTTCTGATCCTCCCCTTTGCTCCACGTAGAGTCTTTTTGACCTGAATAGAAATAGAGTTAGATCCGGTTGGTTTCTGCCATGCAAATAGGAGTTTCTAAGGTCCCATAAGTAGAGTAGCAGAGCTCCAAATAGCGTGAAATCCTTAGAGCTGATTACTCCTTGTGTGAAGGCTCTTGGTGGGCTAATTAGGAAGTCTAGGTAAGCTTCAAGTGAGCTTATAGAAATAGGGATAACCGAGAGATGCCATGGTGATTCTCTCCAGGCCACCCTATAGAAAACACACTAGCTGAACAGATGTTTGAAGGAGTTAGGTCCTTCTTGGCACAACGTACATGTGTTATCCTTTAGAATGACCCAGGGAAGACACTTGCTCCCTATTTTCCACAAATGGAGTTTATATCTTTCATGCAGTTTTGAACTCCAAAGCATCTTCCAGAAACTCCTATTTGAGTAGTTGAATCTATCATGTTGATCAAGTAAATAGAAAGATTTGACTAAATGCTCCCTTGAAATGTTCGTCGTCCAAATTTGCTTGTCTTCCTGTTGCTGCTGTGGTAGGAAGATGGAAGTAATTTCCTTGATCACCCTATCATCAAAGAGCTAGTCTAATAGAGTAGAATTCCATCTCTGAGGGTTTAGGAGTATGAGGTCATTGACCTTCATGTTTTGGATTTGTCCATCATCATTAGGGGGTGGGCGAGGCGAGGCTAGGGAATCCAAGAACCCACATGCTCTTCCAAACACTGATACCTTTCCCATCTCCAACAGTATAGCAGACTCCTCTATTAAGGGTTTTTTTGCAGATCTGCAATCCTTTCCATATTATAGATTTGTCTAATGTGTTCCTAGGGCTGTGATGTAAGAGACTATCATATTTGTGTTTTAGTAAATTGTGGGCAAGGTTACTAGAGTCCCTAGATAGAGCCCAAGCAGTTTTAGATAGTAATGCTCTGCTTTGATCCTCAGCCCTTTTGAATCCTAGACCACCACACTCTTTAGGAGTGCATAGACTATCCCAACCCTTTGGTGCATAAAAGCGTTTCTTATCCAAAGATTTTTCTCACAAGAATCTACAATTAACCTGGTCTATTTTCTTATAGATTGGTGAAGGTAGCTTGAACCAAGACATTGTATAGTTGGGAATGCTATTTAAAGTAGATCTGATCAAAGTAGCTCTCTCTACCCAAGAGAGGTTTTTGCCCTCCAGGCTTCTAGTCTCCCTCTCATTTTATAGAGCACAGATTGAAAGGAGTCTGCTTTCCTTCTTTTGATGAATAGTGGGTTGCCTAAGTATTTACTATCAGTTTAAGTTTTTTCATTCCTAGGATCCGCTTAATATCCCTTCTCATTTCTGGTTTGGTTCTTCTTGAGGAGAAAACCACGAATTTTCCCCAATTGATGGTTTGGCCACTCCACGTTGAGAACTTTCTCAGTAAGTCCTTGCATTTTGATATTTCATTCTTATTTGCTCTTGCTAGGACTAGAACGTCATCAGCAAATAACAGGTTAGTGTAATTGTTGGGCCTCCCCTACTTATACTAATGCCTTTCATCTTGTTTTGTTGTTCAGCCCTGTTGAAGATTGTAGACAAAGTTTCCATGACAATAATGAAGAGAGAAGGGGAAATAGGTTCTCCTTGTCTCAGCCCTCTTGCAAGTTTAAAGTAGCCAAATGGTGAGCCATTTAGGAGTAAGGACATAGAGGTAGTATTGATGCATTGCTCTATCCATTTTACAAATATCTCATGAAATCCCAGTTTTCGTAAAATGTTAAGTAGAAAAGGCCAGTCAACCTTGTCAAATGCCTTTGCTAGATCAATTTTGAGTCCAACCTTTGTTTGATCTTGACTTACTCATGAAATGCATGATTTCCTAGGCAACTAAGCTATTTTCATTTATCCACCTGCCTTGAATGAAGGCAGTTTGATGGGGAGAGATGATTCTTTCTAAGTAAGGCTTCAGTTTGTTTGAAATGATTTTGGAAATTAGTTTGTAACAGACATTGGAGATACTTATAGATATGAAGTCTTTAAAGGTATTAGCCCCTTTGCACTTTGGGAAAAGAGTAATAAAGGTATTGTTCCACTCTTTCATAATGACATTAGTTTGAAAAAATCTTTCGACAGCATTGATCAAATCATATTTGATGATTTCCCTATAATGCTTATAGAAGATGGCAGGAAAACCATCCGGTCCTGAGGACTTGAGAGAGGGCATGCTTTTGAGAATATTGAAGATATCATCATCTGTGGGAATTTCTATGAGTTTGGTATTTTCTTGATCATCAATCACTTTCTCAAAGAGACCCTCTATGTCTTCAGGGAATGTAGGAGAGTTTGATTTGTATAGGTCCTTAAAATTTTTTAGAAAATATCTGCCTATATCATTATAATCTTGGACCCATTTATTGTTTTCATCTTTTATGGCACTAATTTGATTTTTTCTTCTTCTAATGATAGTTGATGGAAGAATTTTGAATTCCTATCACCATCTTTAACCCATAGTTATCTGGAGTTTTGCTTTCAAATAGTATCTCTCCTCAGTATTTGTCCATCTAGCTGAGCTTGGAAAAGAGATTCAGCTTGTTTGTTTTCCGGGGAAGGTTCACCTTGCGGAAGAGATTGTTGACATCTCCCCTAACAGGGCGGGAATAGCCAACCCATTGGGCTTTATCTCTAATTGTTTCGGGAAAGTGATTATTGAGAGGAGAGTCTTCTCCATAATAATATATATTACGTATCGGTATTTAAATAATATCATAAATTAATGATATTAAGTCATTTTAATATTTTTTATCAAATCAAAAAATAAAAAATAGAAATAAATGAATCTTATTTAAGCACTGTGATATACCCATCATATATCTTTTGCTTCTTCTATTACTTGAAGAGAGAAATGGATAATTTTGATCTCTTTTCCCTTTCCAAAAGTACCCTCAAGTTAAATCAAATCAATAATTACTTCACGAGAATATTAATGATATTTTACTTTCTCAACATCTTTACTCCTCATCATTTCCACGTTCTTCACCACACCATGCCCCTCACCAGAAACAATTTCTCTCTCCAATTTGTAGGCTCTCCTCTCTCTCATTTTTTCTTCTGCTATTCCTAATCATTGTCATAGAAAGTTTGTTCCCACTGCCTTTCCAATCTTAAGAGGTAGGATTTTGAATTCGTTAAAGTTGATCAGGCTGCTCTATTCAATCTCATGATGATGAGTCACTCCTTTAGTTGATAAAACTTTTTCTTACACTTATCATCAATTTTAACATTCACTTATATGATCGACGATACTCACTGTGCAGAGTACGAGTTATGTGCTAGTCTATTATTGTTGGATTAGTTGGTCTCACTTTCGAACTTCCCAAAATATGCTTGATAAATATATTTTTAACTGATAAAAGGACAAATGGGGACGAAGTGGCAAAATCACTCCTATAACTACAACCACCAAATAACTACTCTCTTATTTTCCATTTCTAATATTTATTTTACTTATTTACTTATTATACACTCTTTAAAGATTAATCATTTATAAAAAAAATAATACACAATTATCAATAGTAAGAATTTATAATTAACTATACAACGAACAATTCTATACGTAATACGGGTCTATTTTTAGTCATTATATTAAGATTTTCTCGGTCCAGAGAGTGATATTTGATTGTTTCTAGAAAGTGATGATTGAAAGAGCGAGGGTGAGGTCGAGTGAGAATCAGAGTGCGAGTTACCTTTGTAACCGAACTGCCCTTTGATATTTGTGCGGTCAAACTGTTTGTTTGGTTAGTGCTTGGTTAATTTTTATGTCCAAAGTTACATGTCACGTTAGTTATCACGTGCGAACGACAATTTGTGAATTAAAAAAAAAAGTACTGAACAATTTCTGCTAAAAGGGAAATCCCTGACAGTGTAAGGAAGAATTGCAATATCAAATTCCTTGAAGTAATTTCCCTTTAGATGATAGAATTTTCTGTCCAATTATGAAGTGACACAATCTATCACCAACAACGATGGTTTAGTGGTGTAACGCTCACTACCATGCGACTTGGTGAGATTGAAGTTCACAAGTTTCAGCTAGGTTTTGAGCAATATTACCAGAAGATACTCTTGAGCTCGTCCCTTGGTAGACACCGATTTCTTGAACTACACTAGACGTTCGGTGGTTCTATATTGACCGAATCAGTACTAGTATTGATTACTCAAGAAAAAGTTGATATGTACATCATACTTTTGAATCTAATTCTCGTTGTTTATTGTGTAGGGAACTATTGATACCAGTATAAGAGAGCCATAGTTACTTTTATTGATTTTGCTAGGCAGTTTTTATCCATGGAGTTTGGTATCAAATAAATATTTGCACAGACTATGATTTCTATTTGGACAAGAATACGATGTTATACTATGACAAATTTGACTCGAGTGCTCATTGTGTGTAGCAGAAGAAAGTCTTGTAATGGTATCACCACGTAGGCTTTATACTAACTAATAAGATCAAGCTATGTTTAGTATCATTTTTTTTCTTTTTAGGTTTTATTAACAAACCTTAAAAATAGCTGAATTTTATTGGTTAATAATATCATACTAGTACTGTCACGTAAAATAAATGTTATATGTGAGACTCTCTTACGTAGCACAAATTATGTGGCTTGTTATTTCTTAAAGTAGCCAGCCAAAGAATTACTAAACAGTACTTGAAATAGCGATGCTCAAAATATTAATTATTAGTAAGTACTTATTAGTACTGTTGTACTCTCACTAGTATGACTTCTTGTACTTGTTTTATCTTATCTTTTTTTTTCACTGTTTTAAGTTTATGTGCCTGATTTATACGCCGAAAATAAAAGATTCTGGTTTTATCATAGCTGGCATCTACACCAATTTGACCGTTGATCGCTTATCTCCTTAATTGATCTTTTAACCTCACCTCACAGTACACTCACTCAGCCATGGAGTCCTGCCTAGTCTCGCCGCCTGATCAACACTTCTCTCTTATTCAACTAGAATTTGACGTTAAACCTTTAACGCGCACACCGACATTCCATGATAGCTTGATCTCGATCATCGGGGATGGATTTATAAATTGTATTAAGGATCTAAATTCTATTAAAGATTAATATGATAAATTTAGAAAGGGTATAGAATAGAATAATTTAATAAAAATTGAATAAAATCAATAATTTAACAAAAATTAAATAAAATCAAGTAAAATATGTAAAATATTTTATCAATTTTCTCTGGTTCATGAGATGAGTAACATCCCTGTCCACCACCTTATCACCGGGGATAGATTTAGAAAATTAATCTAGAGAGGGCGAAATCAATATGGAGGGAAATGTTAAATTTTAAGGAGATGAAATAATGTAACTTAATAAAAATATAAATAAAATTAGTAAAGTTTGTACAAATTTTTACAGATTTTATCAGTTCAAGCGAGATTGCACTGTGCTCCCCTTAAATCAATCTTCGTTGACCACATTACATGGCCGACATAATCTGCAGCGGTCGGAACCTGGTGCATACGGACCTGATGGGAAACGAGTCCCGAACAATTAAATGATTAGTCGATCTTCTCCGCATTTACATGTGTAGCTGGCTCCGTGATTAACGAAGCTTCCTCTTTCTAGTTTTGGATAAAGTCCTCTATGCACTGTGTGACCACACAGAACACAATTAATAAAATCATGTTATTTTAGAATTATCTTTTTTTTAATCTTAATTTTACTAAAAAAAGTTCAAATAATACATTAATTTTATTAGTTTGTTTCACTCCACTAGTATTATCACATGATAATACTATTTATACACAAAAGTCTCTCCTAATTTTGACAACTGATGGTCATACTCTTCTTCTACTTCTTTTATTGATCGAATACCGGCTGAAACTGTGAAGGCAAAATTACTGAGGGAGGAAAATTTAAACAACACTATTTGAGGAGGAGATTTCGAAAATAGCATCAATTTGTAAATAGTTGCAAAAGTAGCACCACTATAAATTATATTTTAATAACATTTTCAAAAATCCTCAAAATACCCTCCACATTTGTAACCCTAGTTTCTCACTCCCTCATCCATTCTCCATCTCCTTCGTCTGCTCTTCGTCCCTCCTTCTCTTCCTTCTCTCTTCCAAGCAGCCAACCCTCGAGCCCTCGAGCACCGAAGCTTGAGCCCACCCTCGAGCACCCGAGATGCTGCCCGGAGCCTCCTAACCGAGCACCCAAGTCCGAGCCCAAGAGCACCTGAGCCCTTGAGCACTGGAGCTTGAGCCCGAGCCTGCCCTTGAGCGCCAAAGCCCAAGCCAGCCACCAAGCACCCGAGCTGCTGCCCAAAGCCCTCGAGTCGAGCACCCGAGCCCGAGCCTTGAACCCCAACCCCCGAACTGGTGCCCAAGCCTTGGAGCTCTCTAGCCCCCGAGCCAGAGCCCTCAAGTCGAGCTACTGCCTCGGGCCCTCGATCTGCTGCTTCGAGCCCTCGAGCATAGCTGCTGCCCCGAGCCCCTGAGGCTAATTGTTGCCCTGAGCCCCTGAGTTGAGTTGTTGCCATGAGCCCTCGAGCTGCTGCCCCTTTCATTGTTCCCGATCTCGATCCTGCTATGTCCGTCGTCCACCATTGCACCTAGAATCACTCCCCGCCTTGATCTAGTTGCCCCCATCGAAGGTTGGTATGCTTGTTATTTCTTTTCGTTGAATTAGTTCGTAGATTTATAATTAGGTTGGATTAGATTGTTGTGTGTGAGCATAATGCATGATTAAGGGTTTACTAGGACCTATTTATAATTTACTGGGACCTATATATACTATATCTTGACCTATTTATACTACACCGGAGCCTATTTATAATTTACCGGAACCTATTTATGTTACATGGAGATCTAGTTGTAGTTTACTGGGACCTATTTATGCTATGCATCAGGACCTATTAGTTGTTGGATTCACACTTTACTTTAAGTTTATCGGGTCCTATTTATACTATTTCGGTACCTATTTATACTGTATCATGACCTAATGAATATTGCATTGGGACTTATATTTATCTTAATTGAGACATATTTTCCCTGTGCAGATGAACAAAATTTCAGAATTTCTCGTGCTGAATTGTTCTATCCCAAATTGAATTGCCACAATCATATAGATATACTTGAGATCATCGAGAATGAACATAGCAATCAAGTAGAGATGGATAGATTCCGAAGGAATTGTCTCCGATATTTTGTTAGATATGGACCGAGACATGACATTTAGTGCATTACTTATAGTGAATTTATTGCTCAGAGAAATTACACATGGGCCTCCAAGAGATGAGATGTGGTTCTTATCTGAGTGATGTCGAATAACGAAAATGACCAGAATGAAGTCTGCCCCATTCCGAGACTTAAATTTGGAGCTTGTCCAAATGTCGATCAGTATGTCCCCCATTGTGTGGTCTATTATATCGTTGTTTTCCCGGGCGAAACGATATTCATTTTGATGCCACTCAAGGTGTGTTGGGCAGGGGTAATTTTAGATGACAATTTGATACTGTCAAGCTAAGTTTATTACTCTTGCTAAGACAATTTGTCTGGGGCACTAATCGGAGACAAATAGTGCCCATCGGTGGTGGAGTTTGGTAGAAAATCTAGATGAGCTTAGTTCATTCCCTTGGGGGAATCTTGTATATCAATACTCACTAAAGATGTTTTGCCAATCACTGTACAACCTTGAACAAGTTGATGGAGCAATAAAGTGTAATTTGTTTGGTTTTTTGTGAGTCCTCCAGGTATGTAACATTAGTATAAATTAAATGTATTTAATTTTATGAGAACTTTAATATTTTAATACCTTTACTATTATTTTTATTTTTAGATTCTTGCATTTGAAATGATTCTAGATGTGAGGCAAGTCCTTCCTCAAGTGAGGACTCGTGAGGAAATGAAGGATTGTCCTTTGCCGATGAACTTCAGTGGACGTCCATCCGCGAAAATGATTAAGAACATCTTCACTTCACGAGTAGGTTGGATTTTTTTACCTTAGATACTAGATACAGAATGTTTGTGATTTTTATCAAACTATATATTTATATGCAGATGGATGTGCTTCCTTCGCTTACGCCAACATATTTTGAGAGTTAGCAACCATATTTCATGGATTTAGATGTTCCATCCGTGGAGCATTTTTGTTATCAAAAACCTTTCAGATAATGGTGAAGAGGAAGGTGGTGAAGAAGGAGGTTCTGAAGAGGGTGATGGCGAGGAGGAAGGTGACCAAGAGAGATACCGGTATAAACATGATGCCATGGAAGAAATGATTATGGCATCTATTATAGCATATGAGAACTGGTTGATGGAAGCTGCCCGAGCCTCTAAGGATTGAATAATACAACATATGAAGGACTTCTTACATTTATCGTATCCACCACCTTCATCTGTGGCAGGTCACTCCCCACCTCCATCTCCAATAGCTCCACCGCCTAGTTATTCCCTACCTCCATATACATCAGCTCCATTAGCAGGTCATCCACACCTCCATCTACAATGGTTACATTTGCTAGTCAACCCTCATCATCACAGCTAGAGGGTATATTATTAAAATGATATATAAGTAATAAATTTTATAACTTTTATAGTATGTTGCTGTAATATGAATTTTACATACTGCAGGATGTGGAAAAGCAAAAGCGAACAGAAAGGGTGGCTCGGAAACGCACCAAGACTCCCGTGTCCATTTACTGACCCGGATCATCATAACTAATTAAAATAGATGATATTGGGATAGATATTTATGTATTTGTTTGGATTATACCATTTGTTGTGTTGAAAATTTTATTACAAAATTTATCATATTTACTGATGTTATTTTTCATCTCATTTTGAGTTGGCCCCTTTAATGGTGTTAATAATGATGATATTGGCCCCGGCATGAGATAAATAGGTCTCCAAAGAACAATGCCCTGATGAGAAATACTATTTTCCTTCTTACTTAAATAAGTCTTGATAAGATATAAATAGTCCCAATAAGATAAAAATAGGTCTTGAAAAGATATAAATAAGTCCCAAGAATAATACCCTAGTCAGGGAATCATGAAAATCCCTACTTTTCCTTCTCAGTTAAATAGGTCTCGATAAGATATAAATAGGTCCCGAAGAGATATAAATAGGTCCCGAAGAGATATAAATAGGTCCCAAAGAATAATACCATAGTTAGGGAGTCATGAGGAACCCTATTTTCATTCTCAGTTAAATAGGTCTCAATAAGATATAAATAGGTCCCGATAAGATATAAATAGGTCCAGAAGAAAAATACCTTAATCAGGGAGTCATGAGAAACCATATTTTCCTTCTCAGTTAAATAGGTCCAGGTGAAAGATAATAGGTCCCGAAAAGACATGAATAAGTCCTGAAAAACAATGTATGCCTTACGTATAAAGTTGCAAGGAGAATATAGTAATTGGTCCAAAAAATATATTGACCATAGGATAAAAATACATATAAAGATCCAAATGTTACATAGGAGCAAAATCATATGTTTGCTTCTTCTCTATCAGGGAGTCTTGCTCTCATTGGACGTCTTTACTTGTAGTGACCTGTTTAATAGCAATTACCGCGTCGACGATTACTATACGAGCAAACACGGTTGTTGGACGAACTCAGTTGATTTTTATCCACAACTCTATTTGGACAACTGGATGATGGATGAGTATACGACCCACATTGTCTGCACTTCCTCCTAGTTCATGTCTTTGATGATGAAAGAATACGACTTCTACGAGGTCTTCTTGCTTGAGGTAGCATCTCTGGTGGAAGAATAACCGTGACACATACATCCTCCAGGATTACCCATTGTGTTGGCCAACTAACAGGCATAATTGGCTCGCAGTATGCACCAACCACGGAAGATCACAAATAGAAATTGACACACAAAGTAGTCCAATCTATGTTCCGCCCTCTGCTCACAAATGAAACAATTAAAATTGATATCAATAATATCAAGAAAATGTTAGAGGTTAGAAAAGGAAACCTTGCTGCAACAAGAGCATGGACACATGGTAATCATTCTCATTGAAAAAATTCACAGATGCAAGTTGGTTGCTGAAGGTCGACCATCCACTATAATGTGTGCTGGCTTACCAAAAATATATTCCAGTCAATAGCGATGCACATCATATGATGTGTATCAGCATCTATCTTTATAACCCTGGCATGTGAAACGCTTACTAAGCGAAATGCCCAGCAAAATGCAATATTCTTTCGATCATAATGCCACCTTTGGGTTATACTATGTATAAACTCAGCCAACGTAGTAATCGTTAAGGAATGTGCAAATCTAAGACAAGAGTTGAGGCATTCAGCAATGTTAATTGTCATCAACTAGTATCGTGGTAAGGGTAGTGGATGCGAGACCATTTACGCAGTTCTGTTTCCATTAACACATCATAACACTGATAGTTCGCTCACTTAATCTCATCCATGTACTTCTCAAACTCATGTAGAGTGTAACTCTTTGCTACAACCCAAAAAAAATCTTTGAGGTTGGTTCGATGGAACTGTTTGATTAGATTATGTAAAATGTGCTAGCAATACAAAACATGTCCTATGTCTAGGAAGACTATATGAATGCCTTTTGCAATGCTAGCATTACGATGTGAAATAAAATCAACTCAGCAATGTCGCCAATAGCTACATATAGAACCTTAAAAAACCATGTCCGCGCATGAATATTCACAATATCTCCATACCCATACAAACACCGTGCCTTTATAGCGTCCTTTTAAATGGGTATCATCAACAACAATTATTGGTAGAAGGTATTGCTAAAAACCCCTAATACTTGGCTTGAAAGACGTGAAAAAGTATAGGAAACGATTATCAGTGTCATTGTATAAGTTTGTATATGAGCTAGGATTTGCCTCCCGCAAAGTGTGGCAGTATAATGACAATAACTGATATGAGTTGTGTAGAAGATCCATAAGTGAGAGATAGTGCATAATTTAGTACTTGTCACGCCTTACTGTAAAGAATTTGAATTCCATATATCTCCTTCATGTTAGCAATAATGCCTTTTGGCTTCATTACTCTCCCTTCAACACTAGAAAATCTCGGTGCAATTACCTTTGCAATGATTGTAGCACTAGCCTACCGATGGCATCGGTGAACCTCATTACGCATGCATGTGTGCTCATCAATCCACTCGAACCTCCCAAAAAGAACCTTCATTGATTCGAATGACACAAAATTTCCATGAGCAATTAGACTCTTTGTATACTGCATGGAACAGTGACTTATTGGACCTGTGGACTTGCCATTCAAATTTCATCTCAAAGCATATAGGCCAAGTAATCTTTGCATATCTTTCTTATTAAGGAAGAACTATCACTTGTAAATGACATATGTATTTGCTTCGACATGCCACTCAGCACATCTTCTTGCCATCTAAATCCATTTACTCCTAGTATATGCCACTTAGTACTTGTATTAGCTGATGATTGTACTGCATCTTATTCAAAATCAATGCTATGAAGGTCTCCCATTAACATTGACTGTCTCAGCACATCATCCCTATGTTGCACTTCGTAGCAACTAGATTGCAAAAAGGGGACCCCATCATTTCGGTTATGTTCTCTTTCCACATATGAGAAACCATGCACATGTGTATCTTCTACTTCATTGCGATGTGCATCTTTTCGTTCACCAGCTTCAATGTTTTCATGAAAGGGTGGCACAACTTGCATGCCTACCTGGGGTTGATTGCTTCCATGGAAGGATGCATCATATATTTGAATAATACCAACTTGTCGGACTCCATCATTATCTTGTCGGTCAACAAATGTGACACATATCTGACGTGGATATCTTTTCTCGCTAAGTACGAACTCTAAATCTTCATAATTTTCCACATCCATTTGATATGGAATACCACCTCCTCCGATATTTGTGTAATGCAACTCGATCATAGACCTACTACTACCATAAGGAATGATTGATTGCACCTTTCCATATAATCCATCTTATGTGATGCTCATTGGGATAATTAATCCTTTTGACTTTATTTGACTCCCTATATATCGAGAACCTCCATCCGGCATAGACTCCCATTTGTCATTGAACATGATTACCACTCGAACATACTCCATGGTACCTCTTCATTAACATAAAGCAAAGATATATTAGTTACGCTCTACACAATAGGATTATTTTTGTCTTACTAGGACCTATTTAACTGAGAATGAAAATAGAGTTTCTAATGAAATCTGACTAAGGCATTTGTCTTCGAACCTATTTTTCTCTTATCGAGACATAATTTTGTCTTATCGGCACCTATTTAATTAAGAAGGAAATAGAGTTTCTAATAAAATCTGACTAAAGCATTTGTCCTTGAACCTATTTTTGTCTTATCGGGACATATTTTTGTCTTATCGGGACCTATTTAATCAAGAAGGAAATAGAGTTTCTAATGAAATCTAACTAAGACATTTGTCTTCGGGACCTAGTTTTCTCTTACTGTGACTTATTTAATTGAGAAGGAAACAGAGTTTCTTATAAAATTTGACTAAAGACATTTGTCTTCGGGACCTATTTTTTCTTTTATCAGGAACTATTTTTATCTTATCGAGACCTATTTAACTGAGAATAAAAATAGAGTTTCTAATGAAATCTGACTAAGGGGAGCTGCCATCAAAGATGGTTGGAACTACCAGGCGTTACTGGAACGGTAAGGTGGACGAACGGGAGTAGCAAAAGCATCTCAGCTTTGCACCGTGGGAGTGGAGCAGTAGCTTGGCCAGCTCGACTCAGCACCGGGGAGGAAGGAGTAGGGCTCGGCACCGGGGGGAGGAACAGCAGCTCGACAAGTTGGTTCGGCAGCTCAATAGCTCAGGTAGCTCTGCAGGCTCAGGCAGCTCGGTCGACAACTTGGTAGGTTGGGTTGGCAGCTCGGCAGCATGCTGGATCAGTGCTGAGAAGAGGGAAAGAGACAGGAAGGGAAAGTTTTTGAAGGGAAAATCGAAGAGGGAAAAGAGTTTCCATTTTAGATGGACAAGAGGATGAGGATAAATAGAGGGGTAAACATAACAATTAGCACAAATTGGTGTTATTTTTAATATTTCTTGTAACTTGCTATTTGTGTAAAATGGGTGGATAGTTGTACTACTTTTCATGTTTAACACAATTATAAAAATAAGATACTCGTTCTCCTTAAGTAAAGGTTTCAAGTTTGAGTTTTTGATAATAGAGAAAATTCATACTATGAGAATTTTACCCCTTATTGAGGCGACTTGACTTAAATTGAATAAGTAAGTAATTCAATTGACTTCTAGATATCAGTGTGTATACGTAAAAAAAAATTGTAAAGATAAAAGCCGAGGAATAGAAATCCCTCACATACTGATAAAAATAGTAATGGAAAAGTACAAGCGACTGCTTCATAAGCCGATCATCAAACTGGTTCCATACCCTACACATGTACTGAACAAACACCATCCAATCGCTAGAGCGGATTCATTGCTTCTCATATTCGAAAACTGAAATGACCTTAGGCCATCTAGACATAATGTAATAGGCGCATCTAAAATTTGTAAAAGTGGAAAGTGTGAAGGACAATATCAAGAGAAAGTCTTCGGTAGAATAATTATACCACGTATACGGTACCGACATAATATATTCATTCAATAAAAATTTAACATATAATCAATATTATATAATTATAGTTTTTAAATCCTAAAAAAATCTTTAAAAAATGTAAAAAAAAAACCTAAATAAATGGTGAACTCTAATTGGATAAGAATTTAAATAGTGAATCGTGATTGGACGGATATATCATATTAGTATCGTCTACGTGGTATGATTGCTTCATTGAAGAATTTCTCCATTCTTAGAGGGGAGGCACGCATTATTACATGGGGTCGTGGCAATCAACTTAATATTCCTTTTTATGTAGAGAAAATTATTGTATACATGTTATATATTTGCAACTTTTTGAAATTAAGTTCGATAAATTTAATTTTGACTTCTTCCATTCTTAATCTCAAATCCATAACATACATGTGTTCAAATCGTCACATCCTATTAATTTGACAATGACGTGAACTTTAAGCCATCAAATATCACTTTTTCGCCAATTTTAATCCGATGTAAACAGTGCGGAGAAAGAGAGCTTGGTACAATTGCTACAATTTTCGTCCAATGACTTAAAAGTCATGGATTAAATTTCACCGGTGGAAATTCTCGCACCCACTTATTAGTTGTTCCTTCTACTCTTTTAAGCCTAAGATGTAAGAAAATAAATTCATCTGAAGTGGCACAAAAATTAAACGTCGGGACTGCACTCGAATGTTCGTTCGTAGCTTTGAAAAGCCCCAGTTTCACTTCTCTCGATGCCACTTCTCCGTTCCCATTCTCATCACCTTTAACCTAATCTCCGATTTTTCTTAAGTCGCTAAATCCTCAATTAATTCCAATGGTGTTGGCCCCTCTTATGCTAATATTAGATAAATTTTATTAAAAAAGAGTGATTTTAGTAAAAATCAAATTAGCTTTTTATAGTTCATGGCTGCAGATTTCTTCGCTCAAACATTGACTGATAGCCTTTCCATAAACCTGCACAGACCCTCTCTTTGTGGGAAGACGATTACTATTCATGGAAGAAGACGAAAGCGATTCCACCGGAGCAGCGGCAGTTTTCTCGGACAGGAAAAGCCCAAAAATGGTTGGCCGGGGATGTTATAAAATTGATCGAGAAACCTCTTATCGACTTGAATAAGATATCTCATCATTGGAGTTAAAGAGGGAACAGAGCTGCAGCTGAGATCGGAGGCACGCCAGGGTTAGGGGGAAGAAGCTGCAGCTCGAACGATGGCCACTCCGGGGAGATCGTTTCAGTTATTCGGGCAGGCCGTTCCTGACAGCATTGTCGTGTTAAGTCTGGCTCTGGTGATGCTGTCTCGGGTGGCAGAAGTGGCGGCCCGTGGCAAAATCTACAGCCTCGAGGGTCGCCGTGGCCTCGTCGAATCTGGTGCAGCTTCGGTGTTCGATGTCACCACCTTTGGTGCTATGCCGGATGACCCCATGTTCGATAACGCCCAGGTGAGATAACAATTCCCATGCACCTGACATAAAATATGTTACGTGTCCATTTTTTTCAATTAAGATATTAGATTCGAGTCTTTTGAATAAAGAAAATCGATAAATCAGATCTGTATAAGTCAAGACTTATTAGGTAGTGCACATCGAACAAAAATGTTAAGTATGTATTGGAAAAATATTTTTAATTTTGGTGATCCATATGATTATGTATAACTACAAGAAAGGAGTATAGTTAAATATTACCTGTTTTATGGTAGGACACTTATTTTCCTCAAGTAAAATCTCAGTTTCGAGTCTTGTGAATGAAAAGAATTTATATTAAGAGAGTTTTACCCTTTATTGGGTCCTCTCTCAGCTTGAATTAGATTAGTTATAACTCACGAGACTTTTGCATACTAATTATACAGACCAAAAAAGACCCATTTTCATTTTTGTTAACATGGCTTAACTGAACTGGTTCTGCAACTCTTGTTCTTCAACCCGGTTAACATGGATTCGAATGTAAATGAGGAAATATATAATTATGATAATTTTATCATTTTGTGAACTGATCCGACTTGAATATAAATTAATTAAAACTCATCAACTTTTAGATATCGGATAATACAAAAAAAAAATGTTAAAATTTAAGTGAGTACCATCTATTATGCGATTGAATTGTTCTCGAATTTTTTTTGTACCATGAATTTTCGATGAGCTTTTAATATATATACATACACACACAAACGGGTCGACACCCAAGAAAAGAAAGCAGCACTAGAAAATAAAATCAAACTAAACAAAGTCGGGTAAGGTAGCTCCGGGGACATCTGCAGCAAGTAGAGTCCTGGCGCCATCTGGTGGGGTGAATGGTAAAATATGCAATTCCAAATGTAAGCTCAACGGCCATCTCGCCATTCAGTCGGTAAAAGAATTCCCTTCCGAGTACAAATGACTGCGCAAGCAATCATCCTGTGGAGAGTTGAATCCCACTTCAATTTAATTGAAGAAGAAATTTGAGTTTGTAAGAAAAATTTGGTGCCACCACCTATCAGTTTAAGTTTTTAATGGACATGAACTCGAGATTCTTATATACTCATGTTGAAATTTTAATAGATCCGATGGCTTGAAGAAATATATTACTAAGATGAGGCGATAAATGATCTAATGGAGCATCAGGTGAAACACAGGCATTTATTCAAGCATGGAATGCTACGTGCAAGGCACCCGCAGGTCCCGCACCATCAAAGCTGGTGATCCCGCCCGGGAAATACATAGCTGGGGAAGTCGTGTTCCAGGGCCCGTGCACCTCGAGCCCAGTCACGGTCGAGGTCCAGGGGACCGTCATGGCCTTGCCCGACCCCAGCGTGTACCCTAACGGCGACTGGTGGACATTCGAGTACATCAACGGGATCGTGCTGAAGGGTGGAGTCTTCGATGCCCAGGGCCAGACCATGTGGCAGTACAATGACTGCAAGGCCAACCCCACGTGCAAGCATCTACCGATTGTAAGTTGCTTCTCTATTTTTCCTAGTTTTACCGGCGAGCTACAACGGCGATATCACCATTTCACTGTGACATAGTGGTGCTTCTTTTTTTTTTTTGGAATTTTTTTTAAGAATGAGGAATATAATTGAAAAATCAAAAAATCGAAAAGTTGATTGATCTAATTCAACCTAAAATCCAATTTTATGGGTTCTATATAAATTTTGGGTTCCTAAAGGTGAAGGAAAATAAAAAAATCGAAAAGGCAAAGGAAAAAAGATCTAATCCAATCCAACCTAAAAGCCAAGTTTGCGGGGCTTTACGTAAATTTTGGGTTTCTAAAAGTGCAGAAAATTGAAAAATCAAAGGAAAAATGATCTAATACAATCCAACCTAAACTCTGATTTTGCGGGGTTCTATATAAATTTAGGGTTTCTTTAGGTGTGGAAAAACTGGCTCAAGAAATTCGAACTCAAAATTATATAAAACTAGAATATTATATTTAGTAATTTATATTACTGTTGGATTTTTATAATAAAAACAATATTTTAAGACTTAAATTTTGATTCATATTTATATTATTTGTCCCGTGATACATTGAGATATTTACAGTTAGTGATTCCCATTTATAATAATGAATTTTGTTGTGCTAGTTTTGGACTTAATAATTATTATTATATTAAAAATTGTGATTGAAAAATACCCAGAAATCCGCACAGATAGCGATTAGTTTTTCATTATCATAAATGGTTCACGGTATAATTTTTAATTAAAAATCTAATTCAAAACCATTCAAAAAAATTCACGAATTTATCATTTTTTTTCTTTAATCTTTGTAAGGCCCACCACTTTATCTTAATTTTTTTTAAAAAATAGTATTGTAATTAGAATTAATATATTACTATGACTAGTAATATGTATTGGATGGATGAATTGCTGGACCCTGGCGCTCGGTGCAGTCTCTTCACTTCACCCAATCCAAAAACGTCGTCGTCGACGGGGTGACCTCCCTCAACAGCATGGGCTTCCACACGGCCTTCACATTCTCGTCCAACGTCACCGCCACCAACCTCACCCTCACAGCCCCCGGCAACAGCCCCAACACCGACGGCATCCACATCAGCACGTCCAGCAACGTCAACATCACCGACAGCAACATCTCCACCGGCGACGACTGCCTCGGGATCATCCAGGGCACCTCCGACGTCTCCGTCACCGGCGTGCACTGCGGACCCGGCCACGGCATCAGGTAAATGATTTGCGAACGAGCATCGGTTCCGTCGACACTATTATCTCTCGACCCGACCAAACTTAATCTTAGAAAAACTTTTGAAATTGGATTAGAACTCCGAAAAAATTGAATAAAATCAACTGATCTTAAAACAGGGCATTTTTCTTTCGTACTCGGATGAGAGGACAACTAATTACGAGACGGGTTTTCTCTTCCGTCCCTAGCCTAACAACTGGTTTTAAGCCGGACATTTTTCTTCCGGTCTCGAGCTAACAACTGATCTCGAGCTAGATACTTTTCTTCATGTCTCGGGCTAACTACCAATCTCGAGCCGGATATTTTTATCTTATGGTACCAAGAAATCTAAACTATTAGATGGTAATACTTAATTCTCTTATTAACGGTTAAGTTTATTTTTTTTATCTCAATCGAAGTATATTTATCAAATTTTACAATTAAATTTATATTTTCCTGAAAACAATGTCACGTTCCCACCAATAGGTTAACAATTTAGTAATTATTTGTTTTTTTTTTTTTTTGCAATTTGATAATAGTCCTCCCAAGAGCAATAGCTCCTCTAGTACAAAATAATTTGACGAATTGAAATTATTATTATTGTTATTATTATTAGCATCGGGAGCCTTGGAAAGTACCCGAACGAGAAAGACGTTACGGGGGTGCACGTGAAGAACTGCACGCTGGTGGGGACCACAAACGGAGTGAGGATCAAATCCTTCCCCAGCAACCTTAAGCTCCTGGCCTCTAACATCATCTTCGAAGACATCGTCATGGAAGGCGTTGCCAACCCCATCCTCATCGACCAGAGCTACGGCGTCCGTAACAGTCCCCAGGTACGCATCAATATATACTGCTCGCGAACACCCACGATTGGTTTACGTGGTTGGATTTCCTTTTTGCTCGAGCAATGTCTCTGTTGAGTTTTGTGTGTTATGTGCGCGGACCATCGGCGAAGTAAGTGATTGACTCTAGAGGAACTACAGAGTTTGCGGGCTTACATCAGTTAAGGGACTACCGGAACAAGATCCAAGTTTACCTTAGAAGTTACTATATGTTCAGGTGTTCCTACGTTATATTATTTATAATGGGCATTACAAGAAACTGAATTCATTTTCACCCAAAAGCGTAAACTATTAGGAGGTGATACCTAGTTATCTCTTAAATCAATTATGATCCTCTTGTATGATAAACGTGGGATCTAACGTCTAACAGTTTCGAGTCCGAGTTTTGTAAATAGAAAAGACCGGCTCCAATCTATATTTTTAGAGTCGCTTATATATATATATATATATATATATATAAGCTGATACACACCGAATTAGCTTACCGTGGTAACAGAGGAAGGACATCTTCTTATGTTGTTGGGAGAATTCTATTCAATCATATGTTTGACACATCTCTCTTTCTTCTTCCTTCTCTGGGAACCAGGCATCAAATGTGAAGGTGACTGACGTCCACTTCAAGAACATCAGGGGAACCTCGATCTCTCCGGTGGCCATTTCGCTTGGCTGCAGCTCACTGGTCCCATGTGAAGGTGTAGAACTCGCCGACATCGACTTGTCGTTCGCCGGAACCAAGCCAATCTCGGCCCTGTGCACCAACGCGAAGCCCATCTTCACTGGGAAACAAAATCCCCCTCCCTGTGCTATTGTTTGAGATTCGATCTATTCATAGATCGATCTATGGGCTTAACTAAATGATGATGATATCGCCATTTTTCCCCAATTTGAAAGTTGGAAAAGTAAGAAAAGGTGGATTTGATAGATAGGAAGAAGAGTCTGGCTCTCCGGCTCTCTCTTGAGTTGGTTCACCGATATCTTACTGATCATGGTCATCTTCAAAGTATTGAGAGTGAAGTAATACCGGTCCGATTCACCAACTCACTCCTGAGTCGGTTTGTGGGCCGGTTGTCGACTTTAAAGCACTAAGAGTACCGTAATACTGGTCCGGCTCTCCAACTCTCTGTTGAGTTAGTTCACCGGTATGCAACCATCTTTACTGACTACCGTCATCTTTTAAAATACGAAAGAGTACAATAATAATAGCCCGACTCACTAGCTCTCTCGAGTCGGTTTACCAATCTGCCATTAACTTACTGATCATTGTCAACTTTAAAATATTGAGAGTACAGTAATACTGATTCGGGTTGCCAGCTCTCTCCTAAGTCAGTTCACTAGCCTGTTATTATCTCACCGATCAGTAATATCGACTTTAACGGTCTTCCACCATCTTACCAATCATTATCAACCCGGCTCATTATTAGCTATATTTAGGGTCAATTCAGCAGTCTATCACCATCTCACCTATCATTTATCGACTTTACAGTACTAATAGTGTACTATGTGGATAACCGACATATTGGTGTAATAACCGTAAAATTTCCACCTGACTCACAAGAAACTGGGCCCATATCCATCCCAAAAGTTCAAATTGATAGGATGGTGGTACTCGCTCTCTTGTAAATCATGTTTCGATTATTTATTTGTTCAATGTGGGATTGACTTCTAACACCCACCCTCACGTGGTAACGTGTTCACACTTGACACGTGCCTTTAGATATCCATCCTCAACAACTGACCTCGATCCGAGTATTTTCTTCCGTACTCGGGCGAGGGGGCACTACTGACCACGAGCCGGACATTTTTTCTTCCTGTATCGGGCTTAACGGACCACAAGTTTCACAGTTGGGCCGTAGAGTGGTATGAGCCCACTTGATTAGCTTTGATATTATGTGAAACTTCCACCTGACCTACAAGATGTTTGGCCCATATCCATCCCAAAAACTTAAGTTAATAGGATGATGGTACCCGCTCTCTTATAAACTTTTAGAACTAGCAGGTAGCTCTAATAAACATGACCATCATTAAGCAGTAAAAAAATACATCGACACTAGGAAGGCACGTTGTAACAAGTCCACCACAGGACTAATTCGCATATACCTCTAGACTCATAACCAGTATATAAGACCGCCACCTATACGCATCGAGCACCCGAGCCACATCTCAAGGATCACGCAGAAAAATTGCCTAGAATCTCCCACATTGCTGTCAGCTTATTACTAGTCAATCTCCATCATTAAATTCCTCCATTGAAACTCTACTTAATTATAATTTTTCTTCCTATATAAAACTAAAATTTGATGTATTATTTAAAGAGAAATCAAAATAATCTATATACTGATAATTTTTTTTTTGGTCAGTAAGGTAGCACTATTATATTACTGCTTAGCCATTTCCAGTCATGGCTAGAACCTCTTTACACACAAGTCTGGGGTAGCGCACCCCTATTAGATCAGCAAACAAAATATCTTTCAGCCCATCAGGTGGCTCATCAAAATAATTACAACATAGGATGTCAAAATGTTCCACAACAGAGCTTTCCACCGCAAGCTTGGCCATGCCGTCTGCCGCACCATTTGCTTCTCGGTAGATGTGAGTTGCTCGGAATCTAGGGAACAGCCTGCTCAATTCCCTGCATTCGGAGATGAGTGGCATCAGTCCTACATGCTCGATAGATGGATTCCATATCATATCAAAAGCTGACTTTGCATCCATTTCCAGCAAAAGAGAAGTTATCCCCAACTTATAGGCCATCAGGAGCCCTTCCCTTACTCCCCATATTTCAGCAACCAGACTATTAGTATTTCCTAGGAATTTACAAAATCCTTTAACCCAGTTGCCTCCTGGACCTCGAAGAATCCCGCCCGCCCCTGCTCTACTCGGGCTTCCCGAGGCCGAGCCATCTGTATTCAGCTTGACCCAGTCCATTGGAGGGGGCTCCCAGCCGAGATATATCATCGTTCTCTTCGAGCTAGCCGGTGAGTTTTGGACTGCAAAAAATTCAGCTGCTCTTTCGATGCAGGTGCGGTGGAGATTCTCTGAGGGGGGGTATATTGTCAAACAAAAATGCATTCCGTTGTTTCCAAAGTAACCAAACAGCAATAGAAAACACAATACTCCAGGGAATATTCAAGGAATGTAACTCGTAAGCCTGGCAATTATATTGTAACCAAAAAGGAACAGTTAACATGAATGTCGCTTTCTTGGACACTGGTACTTGAAGCTGTTCCCAGAAACGTGCAGCCACCGGACAGTCCCTGAGACAATGACTTATAGATTCCTCTTGTTGCCCACATAATCTGCATCCAGGGGAAATATTCAGTCCCCTATGATGCAAGTGCTCTGCCGTCGGGAGCTTTCCATGACAGCCAAGCCAAATGAAGTTGGCTATCCTTGGGTGTGCTTTCATGCGCCATATCCATGACCATTGGCCCATTCGGTTCTGGGGAACTCGCCCACAAATCAGTTCATAAGCTGATTTGACAGAAAAGAGTCCCTTGGAAGAGTAGTGCCAATATCTTCTATCCAACCCTTCCAATCTACCATGTCGAGGAACTCCAAGAATCAAATCTCGAAGCTCCTCCGGTAGATCAAATGAGAGCTTGCTCAAATCCCAGGAACCATCCCAAGCAAGCAGCTCACAGACTTTCATCATTTCCTCATTTTCTTGTAGTGGTCCTGCAATGAGAGACCTAAGAGGCCTATTGCCAACCCACCAGTCAGAAAAAGCTCTAATCGTTTGGCCATTTCCCATAGCCCATTTCGAGCCTAGGGAGCATATTTGGAGTCCTACTTCCATTGCTTCTCTATTCAATGAGTTCCCCATTGAATATGGTCGTGGTCCTGCCTTATAGAGGCCACGAAGCATTCGAGCCCATGGCCTATCGTCTTCCAAGGCCCGCCAGGCCAAGGAACCCAGCAGGGCTAAGTTTCTTCCCTCCGCTCGAGGAATGCCAAGGCCACCCTCACCCTTAGGAAGTGTCACAGTCTCCCAGTTAACCAAATGAATTTTCCTCTGGTTCGCAGAGGAGCCCCAGAGGAAATCCTTGTTTAGCTTATCCAGAGTATTACATATTTCCTGAGGCAACATAGTGCACTGCATGATATGCAAGGGGGTAGTAGACAAGGTGGAGTTTATCAAAACAGCTCTCCCCGGCATTGACAGGAATTTGGCTTTCCATCCCTCTAACTTACTCTTCATTTTGTCCACCAAAAACTGGAAGGAACTTACCCTCCTTGCCGACATATCCATCGGAAAGCCAAGGTACTTACCTAAGTTATTAGACTCACTGATTCCTAGGGTCAAGGCTATCTCCCTCCTAAGTCTAGGCGAGGTGTTCCTCGAAAAGGTAATCCCCGACTTGGCTATGCCCACTTTTTGTCCTGACATTTTACAAAACACATCCAACGTGGCTTTTAATGATAGGTAGGAGTCCTTATCCGTCACACTAAACAGTAAAACATCATCTGCAAAAAACAAGTGCGACAGACTAATGACGTTCCTTCCCAAGCGAATCCCTTTCCACTTCCCTCTATCCACTTCATTCTCTATCATAATGGACAAATATTCCATACACAAAATAAATAGATAGGGGGAGATAGGATCACCCTGCCGGATACCTCTAGATGGTAGAAATTGTTTCAACTTGCCCCCGTTGAAAAGAACACTGGTTCTAGCCGAGGAGACACAGTGCATGACAACTTTGATAAATTGGTCAGGGAAGGCAAAAAATTCCAGCACTGTTCGAATAAAATCCCATTCCAACCGATCATAAGCTTTTTCCAAGTCTAGTTTAACAATCATAGCCCCCGGCCTTCCCTCTTTCCTTTCAAGCACAGTGACTGCCTCACGGAGGAGGACCACATTATCAGCTATGCGCCGACCAGGGACAAAGCTTGACTGGAAAGGGGAAATAAATTCATCTAGGAAAAGTCTCATTCTTCGCACCAATATCTTCGTAACAATTTTATAAATTGTATTGCACAAGCTAATTGGGCGAAATTGGGATATGAGCTCCGGACTAGGTTTCTTCGGGATGAGAGCAATGAATGTATCGTTTGCTCCCTCTGGAAAGGTACCCCCTTGAAAGATATTTTGAACAAAATCAATAACAGAATCTTTAATTATTCCCCATTGTTTTTGAAAAAAGATGGGGTGAAGTCCATCCGGACCAGGTGTCTTCCGAGGTTTGAAGTCTTTTACTGCAGCAAATACTTCCTGTTCAGAGACTGGAAGTTGGAGATTAGTCTCCAATTGCAGAGGAATCCGTTTGGACACACCCATCAAGTATTCGCCCCCCAAGCGAGCACATACTTTCTCCGTGGAGTACAAATTTACAAAGAAATCTTGGATTAAATGGCTCAATGATTCTTGGTCAAAAAGCCATTCACCCACACCATTTTTGAGACCCATTATTTTGTTGGCTTTCCTTTGGATAATGGTCGACACATGGAAAAACCTTGTATTTCTCTCCCCTTCAAGTAACCAGCTCGTTCTAGATTTTAATAACCAAAACTCCCTCTCATTTTCCAGTAGATCTTGATATTGCCTTTTTCAAGGTTTTCTCGAGATCTATAAGGAAATTAGAGGGATGATGGGCCATTTTCCTCTGAATACCATCTAGGCGAGCTAGAACCTTTCTTTTCCTGTGAAAAGTATTCCCAAATGTTTCCTTATTCCATCTCAAAATCTTTTGCTGAAAGATACCTATTGAATCCTGCAAGTTTTGTATACCCTCCTCCTAGGACTTAGCCACGACAGTGCCGAAAGATGGATGAGTTAGCCACATAGTTTCTAACCGAAAAGGTTTATCCCGAGCCACGGAATTCATCGGATTAAAATCCAAAATAACTGGACAGTGATCCGAATGTACTCTTGGGAGGTGCCTGACCCCAGCATTCGGAAAGAGAAGTCTCCAAGAAGGGTTGGCTACTACCCTGTCCAACCTTTCTTGTATAAGACCTCCTACTTGCCGAAGGTTAGTCCAAGTGAATCTTGGACCCGAAAAGCCCAGGTCGGTTAAGCAACATTTATTAAGCATTTCATTAAACCTAACTACTCTAGATAAGTTTAGTGGGCCGCTCCCTAGTTTTTCCGATTCGACCATTATTTCGTTAAAGTCCCCTAATACAACCCAGGGGACATCCATTGTTTCAGCAATGGTTTCCAGGTTATTCCACAAAATTCTTCTTTCCCTAAATCGGGGACTAGCATAAACACCTGAAAAGAGCCATTGAATGCCGGTATTACGTACCTCCATGGCTGCATGTATCTCCTGCTCTGTGATGCCTAGGATGCGCACATTTAGCCTTTGAGTATTCCACATGAGAATTACCCCACCCTTGAATCCACTCGCATCTGAAGCCACCCATCCATCGAGAGGAAGATGTCGGACTACTTGCTGGACCCTGTCTCGTTTGAGCCGAGTCTCAGTTAGTAAGAGCACCTTCGGTTGATGTGCCTCCATCAGATCCTTCACGGTCCTCATTGAGGCAGCATTTGACAACCCTCGACAATTCCATAGTAGCGTCACCAAATGGACCGATGCCGGGGGTGCGATGTTATCTGCATGTGATTCACACAAATTCATTAAAGTTAAAGGATTAAGATGATCGTCGCTCACCCTTACAGGATCCATGGAGTGGGTTTCAGCCATGTAGATTTCCCCTGCTAGACCGTGCCCGTGCGAGCGTCTGGCGTAGATTCTTACACTCCCTATCTCTTTGTGCGGTATCAGCTTGAGTAGCTTCACCTCTGAGATCCTCCATGACACTATCATCATTCTTGTCCCTATGTACATCTCTTCTAGTATGTCTACGAGAATTGCCAGTTCGCTCGGAATCATCAAGGTCCGGCATGTCTGCGTCCATTGACCCATCGCTTCCTCGTCCATCCGTTGTGCTTTCTTTGCCCTGTTCGTCTATAATCACAATCGGAGTCTGCAGAGACGACGAGGAATTAGGGTTCACATCTTCAAGATTGATTGATCGCAGTGCTGGGAACTTTGAGAAATCTCCCGTATCCCTATGGGTCGAGCTTGTGGAAGCCCGATTCACCTTGGGCGGACCTTCCCTTGGTATCTCGTCCATTCGCTCCGGCCCCCCTACACATTGATGGGCTCGCTCCATTTGGGCCTTCTGCTTTGGGCCACCCATGACCATATCTGTTATCTCTCTCCCTTCATCGGTCAAAATCTGGGGTATGTCCTCCCCTCTGACGACCTGTCTATCATATGTCCGTTGCTGAAGCAAGCCATTCTGACTTGCTCCTTGGGTACGGCGTCCTTGTCGCTGACGCTGGGTCCACCCCTCATTCCTCTATCCGTACGATGGGTTCTTGTTCTCCTCCGGTCGCCTCCTCACCGGAGGTTTGGCTTTCCGATAGCTTACAAGCGTCCACGATCCATATGTATCCATCTTATCCTCCCCCCTTCTGATGTCGTTAGTGTGGGGAGATGGGTTTCCTTTATCCCTCTGCTGATCTAGCATAGCCTCATCCGCCTGTCCACTGTGACCCTGTTCCGACTGTAAGGATGAGCAATTCTCCTTCCTGTGGCCCACAATACCACACTCAAAGCAAAGGGTGTTTATACCTTCATATTGGATCACTTGTTTCCTATTACCTATGCGAATCCACTTTGGAAGAGGTTTCATCAAGTTGAGCTGAACACATACTCGGGCAAAGTTTGCTCTCTCCGCCATCGCTGTGTACCCGTCCACTCGTAGTAGCGGCCCTACCTTTTCTGCAATTTTTCCTAGACAGCTCGGGTTATAGTACTCCCAAGGAAGCTCTGGAAACCGAAGCCACACTGCAACCACAGAGGAATCTGCCTGGGAAGGTCGGAAGTTGGGTTCCCACATCCTAATGGTAAGGAAGCCGCCATTGATAAACCACGGTCCCTCCCTCAACACTTTCCCTCTATCCTCCTTATTATCAAAGGAAACCATGCAGAACCCATGTCCTACGTCTACACATTTCATGTCACTCTTTGGATTCCAGATATCCCTCAATTTTTGTCGAAACAATCGGAATTCTAGTGCTCGCCCGTATAGTTTCACAATCAGCGATTCTCGCCAAGGTGCTCGCAACTGTAGCTTCTCCTCCCTTGTAAAAAGGATTCTAGGCCCTTCCTCGCCATCTCCCTCATCGTCTGCATCATCATCCGTATCATCATTATAGTCTCGTTCAATATAGAATGCCCTCTCAAAGGCCCCTGGTATAACTCCTGCCAGTTTATCCCTATAGGTCGGTGCCGATGCTCCTTTGGAATCAACAGCATTCTTCTTGGAGGCTTCCCAACTATTATCCTTCACTCTCTTTGTACTCCGCTGCAGCTCATCTTTCTCCTCAGCCGAAGAACCATGCCCTTCTCCTTGGAAGAGAGCGTTTGGTGTAGAGAGAGAAGTTGTCATTGTAGAGAGAGTGCAAAATAAAGTGTTTTTAACTTCCGTAAGCTCTATATACTGATAATTATTATATGCTAAAGAATTAGAATCCTACTGCTCTACATTTACAGAGGAAAGGACAAAAAAATCCAGGTAAAATAACTCGACATTGACTCTCTCTCATCACTCTCCAGTTCGAGCGCTCTTTTACCCTCTTCGCTAGCATTTGAGCCAAAATTTCTTCGAGTCCACCTCAGATCAAATTCGGTTGGTGAAAATAAGCTCTCTCGGTGGAGGAATACTTTCGAGATCAATTCAAAATACCAATGTAATCCTGTTTGGCTTTGTTCACGCTACCTCAACGGCTCTTAACTCTTGTTCTTTGGAGTTCTTCCTCCCCTTGCTGGAACCAAAAGCAAATCGATCTGCCTCCCCATCTTCTTCGTTTTCACTCTATTTTAGACGGGCATTAACCGCTCCAAAGCTTGACTTGCATGTGCAGTCATCACGCTCGAAGCCTCCGCCACAGCTCCATAGCACAAGCATTTACTACAATTTGTGCCTTCTTCAAACCCTAACTCCATTTCTTTGTATTTAACTTTCTCTCCATCCTTAATTTAAAACCTAATCTCCTTGTGGAAACTATTTGTGTTGGGATATCTGGTATAAGCCGGAACTCGAAGATTACTGTTTGCGGACATTTCCCTCTGCGTTGAAGGATTTAACACATATATCCGGTGTCAATTTTATAAATTTCTCATTTCACCGACTCGCTTGGGATATCCCAAGACCCGATAGATGGTATCAGAGCGATCACGATCCCCAACAATTTGAAAATCAAAGCTGTGAAAATCTAGTTTTAATCATTTTTTTATGATCTTTCTAGAGTAGACTGACCAACAATGGAAGATTATTACACAAAAAGCCGGACCACAGAACCGAAGGAATAACCTATCTGAGCAGTTGATTAAGGAAGGGAGTGTCGTCTATAGAGGAAATCTGCCTTCGATAGACAGGCCTGCTGGTAAGCTGATAACTTACAGTAGGCTAAATCCAGGGCTTGACTCACCATAGGGCCGGTATTGAGGATTAATGGTGGGTCCCAAGACGTATAATACACCCGTCCAGTGGATTAGTCGGTTGCTACAACGTCGGAGACCATTGATATAAAAAAAAATTATAGAGGAAATTCAAAGTTTGATACATGGAATCAAAGGCCATGAACACCAGGGGTTGTCCAGAGGTCAAGCAAAAATTAACAGCATGGTAAGCATAAATTGATTTCTAGATGTACATGCAGTTGGATTGTCACCAAAAGGGCTGAATCCCACCTTCCCCATCAGTATACGCAGCTCGAATTGTGGGGGCATTGGAGGCAACCCCACAAAACACCTCGCATCTTAATATGTAAGTGTAAACCTTATGCTGTCTTTTGGTCAGAGACGAAATCTAAGTAAAGCGCGCGCACAAATAGCGTAGAGATGCAAGAGCAAGCAGGTGGACTGTCTTCTATGGAATGAACCTATTTCAGGAGTATATTTTCTGCAATCATTACATGGTACTCCGCGTAGTAGATCATGAAAGTTTAAAGAAATCGTGCATTGTCTCTTGTGTTTATGGATCAAACAAAAATTAGCTTAAAAAGATTTTTTCTGGGAAGAAATGCATATCGTTTCCAACTCAATTTACTCGCCTGGGTTAATTTTGGGTGACCTGAGAGGTTCTGATCTCAGAAGAAAAATTAGGTGGAAGAGGGCTAGCTTTCGGGTCACAATCCTATTTAGATAATTTTATGACCCACTCTAGTGTCATTGACTTAGGTTACTTAGGAGACACCTACATGTGAGAATATAATATATAAGGAAATCATTTATAAAAGTGAGACTTGGCAGATTTCTGATGTACTGAGAATGGAAAACAACATTCCCATCACCAGAAGACATTCATATAATAGCAAATAATTCAGGTCACAGACCAATCCTACTAAGATCAAGAAGTTAAGATTAGAACAAAGCAAAACCATTCAGATTTTTGGAAGCATGGTTAAGAGATCCAAACTATAAGACAGTAATTAGAAATCATGGAACATAGGAACACAGGAATCTAAACATTACAAATTCTCTTACAAAATAAAAAACAGAGAACGAGTTATTAAAGAATGAAATAAAATAAACTTTATATAAAGGCTAGTCAAGTGTAGGCTAGAAGCTAGAGTACTTGCAAGCCAGATCTGGAGATTAAGTTTCCCTAGCGCGGTACTTCATCATCTTACTGTTAACAATTCTGACTATAGACGCCTCTTGCTAAAATTATGTTACAACACAATTTGGGACCTAAGCCATTTAGATTCTTCATAGCCTGGCAAACAGATCCCGCTTGTAAGGAAACAATTAAGAAAGCATGGAATATAAACTATACCGGATCACTACCATATCAATTATCAGGTAAAATTAATAACACAAAAATGGCTGCAAGGGAGTGGAACAAGAATCACTTTGGGAACTGTGAGGTAAATATTAATGAAACAGTAAAGAAGCTAGATCAGATAAGAAGAGCCCCTCCCAGCCAAGCAAATAGGGAAATAGAAATGAAATTGGAATTAGAACTTGATAACTTGTTGATTAAAAAATTATTTAATTTGGAAACAAAAGTCTGGAGAGCAATGACTTAAAAGATGGAGATAGAAATACAAGATTCTTTCACTTATCCACCATTATTAGGAGACAGCATAACCAGATTCCTGCAATAAAGCTTGATAATGGTAATTGGACCTGTGAACAAATAGAAATCTCTAATTACTTTGTAGATAAGTTTGCTCAACTATATTCCACGGTGAACCTAATTGCTCCTAATTTCATGACTTTATAACACATATTATCACATATATAGAAAATATAGAATTGATTAAGATTCTTGATATATTGGAGATATGGGATACCCTCAAATCTTAAGGTAGTGGGCCCAAAACAGTATGCCAGTATTCTTCTATAAGAAAAATGGGAAATTTTAGGAGATTTGCTCTATGATGCAATCATCCACTTCTTTAGGACTGGGCATATACTAAAGAAATAGAATAGTGCCTTCATTACATTGATTCCTAAGTCTAATGGTGCCAGTACATTCAAAGAGTTTAGACCTATTACTCTGAAGAATGTTTCTATAAAATAATCTCTAAGATAATTGCTAATAGACTAAAAACACTATGAATAAAATGATTGGCCCAAATTAGGCTGCATTTCTAGAAGGAAGATTAATTACCCAAATGGAGCCCTTGTCCAAGAAATTATGCATGTAATGAAAAGATCTAGAGCTACAAAGGGTTGGGTTGGCATAAAGATTGACTTCAAAAAAGCCTTTGATAAATTAGAATGGTCATCTATTAGGAACCTATTGAGCAAATTTGGCTTCCATCAGCCCCTTATTAGCTGGATTTATCAATGTATTTCCACCCCAACATTCTCACTTTTAATAAATGGCTCACCAATGGGTTCTTTCATATCTTCTTATGGACTTAGACAAGGAGACCCCTTGTCTCCATATCTCTTCATACTCTTTATGGAACTCTTGTCGTGCACACTCATAAAGGCTGAAGCAGATCATAGGATAAGAGGCATTAGATTAAGTAGGGACAGTCCAATAATTAACCATTTATTTTTCTTTGATGACCTAATTATCTTTTCTAAAGCTGCTAAGAAAGATATAGACCATGTCAAGCTACTCCTTGACAAATTTTGCTCTTGGAGTGGAGAAAAAGTTAATGTTGACAAATCAAGACTATATTTTTCAAAGAATACCTCAGTACATAATAGAAGAATAGCTAAATCAACTCTACGAATGAAAAAACTTAGTGAAAACTCCAAATACTTACGAAGCCCTCTTATTTTATCTAGAAAGAAATATGAATCATTTCAATTTCTAGTTGAAAAGCTGAAGCATAGATTAACTTCCTGGAAAGCTCGCTCACTCTCGTGGGTTGAGAGAGCTACGTTCATCAACTCTGTCATCAATAACCTACCCATTTATCCCATGTCGATCTTTCATATTTCCATATCTATAATAGATAAATTGGATCAAATAGTAAGAAAGTTTTGGTGGGGTAGGAATGATGACCAGAATAGGTATTATGCACCCATCTCATGGGATAATTTGTGTGAGCCCAAGGTGATGAGAGGACTTGGCTTTGGAAGAATGGCATATACTAATAAAGCTATGCTCTCAAAGCTTTCATGGTCTCTAGTAAGTGAGCCTTATAGCTTTGTCACTCAAACCATAACAAGTAAGTATGGCTCTTTTGTTAAACCCAAGGAGATATGAACATCTAACATTTCATACATATGGAAAGGGCTTCAAATTTGTAGACCTACATTACTACAAGGTATTCGAAGACTTGTTGGCAGTGCTAGTACACTTGTATGGTCAGGCCCCAGGATTCCAGGTAATTCAAGAGGCATCACTCCCTCAAGGTAAGTGATTTAATGTTACAAAACCCAAGAAGATGGAATTATGAGGTTGTAAGTAGCCTTTTTTTATAGTAGTATGGCCAATTGATCCTTAAAATTGATTTGCCTTAAGTCTGTCAAGCTGATCAATTCATTTGGTGTCCTAAAAAAAATAGAAAACACTCTGTTAAGTCCTTTTATTACCTTGATCAGCATGAAGGGTTCCAATCTAGTATCTCAAACTTAGATGCTGTTTTTGGAAATCTCTATGGAACTTAAAGTACATGAAAGAATCAAAGTCTTCTTATGGAGACTCGCGAGATCTATCCTCCCTTGGTATTCCACCGAGGACGAAACATATCTTCTGTGCTCTACCAGCTCCGATTACAACAAGCATCTTTATGGGGATTGCTTGTTTTATCACGTTGCTTGGAGGGAATTGAGTTGGAGAATTTTTAGTGTGTGCTTGCTTAGTAACTACACTAAAAATGTAATTAGTTTTCTGTTTTCTCCACCAATTTTTGTTAAAAGTAGGATTGATAAAATACTTGAATTTCAACTCTTTGGATGCTTATTGTTATATCATCTGTGGGACACTAGAAATAAAGTCAAATATGTTGGTCTCAAGCCTGATTTGATTAGCTTTCTTGATAGATTGAATAAGAGTTTTTAGAGCAAGTAAATGCAGGGGATCTTGAGCAAAGTAGTTCACTTAATCAATCTAAAGAATGGCCATTTTGCAACTATACTCAGGGAAAGGAAGAACATGAAGGAATTAGAATTCATGTGGATGCTGCCTTCAAGGATGGCTTGAGTGGACTTGCTAGGATTGTAGATGAACAAGAGTAGCCCCTTAGTGCATGATTTCAAGGAGGACCAGTTCTCATCCCCTCTTCATGCCGAAGCAAAGGCTGTCCATCTCACCCTACATATGACCATCTCTTACCACCGAAAGATAATTACAATTTTTTCTAACTATCTTCCTCTTGTGTCATCTATTTTTGCTAAGGAAGCCATTCCTTGGGAGATAAAGGCCATAGTTATTGATATTATGGCCATGCTTGACTGCTTTGATAGGTGTAATATTAAGTGGACTAGAAGAAAAAATAATCACATTGCTCATAGTATAGGACAATCCTTTTTTAAGCCTCATTGTTGTGGACTACATGTATTTGATGCTACTTATGTAACGCCTTCTAACAAGTAATGCAATGTAAGCATAATTTATTTAAAAAATACACTTTATATACTGTAATTAGAAAACAAATGAAACAATAAAAACCTAGAGCAACTAAGAACTCAGGAGTACACAACATAGATTAAAACAAATGAACATAATTTGAAACATTACTTAAACGAGTGGTTATTAAGAAAAATCTAATATGGAATAAAAAATTCAGACAGATTTGGCTAAAAGATGGTGATAAAAATTTTAAAAAAATTTCACTTATCAACTCTATTATGAGACGAACTAATAATATAATAACAAACAAATATGAAAATAATACATGAATCACAAAATCTAAGGAAATTAATGAATACTTTGAAGATAATTGCAAGAAGCTATTCGCAACCACCAACCCTACCTTTCTAGAAAACCTAGAAAGCCTAGTTGAAAGAGTTATAACTGAATAAGATAGCACAGAACTAATTAATGTTCGAAAATCTGAGGAATTTTCAAATACAACAAAAAAATGCCAAATTTTGAAGTGACAGGGCTTAATGGAGTTGGAGTCCTTTTCTACAAGACGAATTGGAAAATGATTGGCCAACTCCTTGCTGAGGCAGTTACAACACTTTTTCACAACTAGACAAATACTTAACCAATTGAACACAACCTTTCTCACGCTAACCCCAAAAGTAAAAGGACCAAAAACTTGTAAAGATTTCTGGTCCCTTAGCCTCACGATTGTCAACTATAAAATCGTATTCATTTTAATAGCTAGCAAATTAAACCACTCATGGAAAAATTAATCAGTCCAAATCAAACAGTTTATATTAAAGAAATATGAATCTCTAACAATGAACTGGTCAAACATGAAATAATTCATGCCATGAAAAAATCTAAATCAAGAAGTGGATGGGTAGGTTTAAAAATTGATTTTGAAAAAGCATATGATAAAGTGTAAATGAATTTTTCTAATTGCAAGTGTATCTCTAATAAATGGTTCACATGTTGGACTTTTCAATTCTGCTTGTGGGATTAGAGAGGGAGACTCCCTTATGTTTGGGATATCCATCAAAGTTCTATCAAAGCTGCTCACCAAGGATGAAGAGCAACAATCTGAAAGGAATCAAATTAAGTAGGCAAGGACCTCCAATCTTACACCTACTTTTTGTATATGATTAAAATTATCTTTTTCAAAAGTGACGGAGAAAGATATCAGAAATTGCAAATAATTTTAGATAAATATTGTTCTTGGAGCAAACAAAGACTAAATGTATTGAAATCAGTAATATATTCTCCAAAAACACATTAACACGACATAAAACAAAAATCAAGAAGATAATGAGAATGGAAAAAAACTAAAATAAGACTCCAAATATCTTGAAAATCCCATATTTCTCTCCATGAAGAGATTCGAGTCCTTCAATTGTCTCATTGAGAAATTGAAAAATAGATTATCTGCATGGAAAATAAAGTCATTATCCCAGGGCTAGTAAAGCAACTCCTATAAATTTGACCATCTCAAGCGTTCTAATATATACTATATCTATCATGACTGAATCAAGTTTTAGCTTAATTCGTGTCCGCTACTAATCATAGTCGATCAAATAAGATTTGTGGAAGCATGTATGATGTTTAAAATACCTTAGTACATCGAATCACTTCTAATTCATTGATACCTAAGTAAGACAACTTATATTTAATCATTCAAAGTAAACTGTATCATAGAAAATTTAGTTACTATTATAACTCTTTTGCTTGTATTTATATATATACAAAATTTGAAATTAAGTCCATACACATATCTTACATCCGCTATTTACATAGTAAGACCCCAAAAGTAAATCTACCAAAATGAATCACAAGGGATGCTAACCACTATGTACCTTCTATTCAAAAGTGCAACTTCAAAAACACTTCTAGGACAATCCACGGTTCTTAGCCTCGAACTCCAACTCTAATAATCTGAGGTGTTAAAATAAAGCTCAGTAAGTTGGCAATCCATAGTTTAACCATTAACATTCACCAACCAAAATGGAAGCAATTCAACTTATCTCTTCAATTCATAATGGAAACAGCATCCAATGAGCAACATATTCGAGCATAGTTGCGAGTATCATATAGATTCTCACAGGTAACATTATCACATGATTCAATGGAATCATAAATGAGTGGAGTACTCAACAATTATCTAATAACCTAATAGCCTCATGAATGCATGCGCATTACCAAGTAGCCAATTGACCCTTCTGAGTAATCGTAAATATTACCAGCTGATCAATGGTCCATTTATTCCTTTAGAGAACATATCATATCATCGTGTCCCTTATGGGAACCTTTCATCTCATCGTTCATATATACCAACTAATTAGTGGTCGTTCATTCCCCTTCCAGGGCATCATATCATCATTTATCCCATGCGAGATGTGCATATGAATGCATGCTATGCATGCTTCAATCACTTAGACACTTAATGCATATCATGCTACATATTCATATTAATTGAACATATCCCACTCTTATGGGAGTCATACAATGTCAACAATATGCATCATTCACATAGCAGTCCAAAATCGATCATCATATTCAGCAAGCTTAATCGAGCTTAATTACACTTTTGAAGAATAATTATACTTATCATGTTAATCAAGCTTAGGACCACCTATGCAATCCCATAAAGTCATTCAATGTAGTAATCAATATTACTAATCAAGTTTGGAGCAATCTAATTACACCAATTAAACCCTTAACACTGCAATGAAACATGCAATATCATGATAATCATGCTTAATTAAACTTATGTATTCTCATTAAACTCTAGTCGCAACAACTTAAACATGACAAATTAACAAGTACCATTGATCCTTTAATCCAATCACACACATCAAATCGTCCACCAGATCAACCTAGTGATGCTGAAAATGTGTTCAAATGTATCTCCATAACACTATTAATCTTTGCACCAAGAACAACACTTTCATACTAATTCAGAAAAGTAAACTTCTTAACTAACTTATATATACTAATCACAGCCTGTTTAAGTTAGGAATAACCTTAGCTAGCACCAAAACTGATGAATATTGATATCTAAACCATGAAAAACTAGCTCACCTAATTAAAGTTTTTAGAAGCTCTCCTTCAATCTGCTGCTCTCTCTCTCTCTCTCTCTCTCTCTATATATATATATATATTGTTCTAGCTTCCATGACTGAAAATGGTGAGTTGAGATGAGTTATATTTGTCTTCTGAAGAGGTATATTTAACTGAGTTATAAGACAAGTGTCAATACACTCTTTATGCCAACCCTTTTACTTTTTAGCCAATCCTTTCTTCATAATACGTTATGCTATTCTTAAAGTCTATCACTATTCCATTTAAAAATTCATCCACTAGGGAGATGGGTGGAAAATGGGCCTTGATTTGGGCTTAAGTTCAAGTAATTATATCAGATTTTATGGCCCAACCCAAATACATCATAGCCTTTAGGTATTTTATATAATCTTGACTAAATTCTAAGTCTAATTCAATAATCAAACTACATTTGATTTTGGGTTATGGTTCAACTCAAAACAAAATTGTTATAGTATCAAGGTGTGTGTTAGCCCAATCTGATTAAAAAATATGTAAAAAGAGTATTTAGATCTAATTTAGATTAGAAGATGAGCAATGTATTCTTTTAATCAAACCGGGGCATATTAGTAGTGGGCTATCACAATATCATTGCTTAAGATACCTTAGAGATTCACTAATAAACTTCACCAAGTAACTAGAAAATTCTAGTCGGAAGAAAATAAAGGCAAAAATAGTTACTTTATACCTATAAGCTGGAAAAATTTATGCAAATTATAAAATTTTCACCTAAAAGTTTAAGTTATTAGATGGTAGTATACAATTTTTTTATAAACCCAAGTTTTTCCTTTAATTCAATTGATGTGGGATTAACTTTCAACATAAATAGTATTTTACGACTAGGTTTTAGAAGATTTACAGATATTAGTGAAATAATTTTATCTAAATAGTCCGGTCTCTAACTTGTAAACAACAACATTATCGGCTAAAGCAATGTAGTATAAGTATGCAAATTTTTTAAATGCAGACAATAAGACTTCAAGATCACAATCAATGATCTAGAAAGACCATTAGACATGCAAAGGTACCATCACAAAAGGTGCATGCAAGGTAATAGGCAATGGACAAGATATAATGTTTTAGTTAGAGCCACAGATTTTAGGTAACCCCATGTATCTCCCAACAACTAGCTCATCCATTACTTCTAATACCAACATGAAGGTAAAGGACCCATTCTTGCCCAATATTAACATATGGAATCAACAACCAGTAGAACTATCATTGTTGATTTCACTGTCGAAAAACATATTGAATATTTAACTAATGCTAGAAGAAAAAATAGATTCATATGTTTGGACTCCTAAAATGAATGGATTACACATTGTTAAATCCTTTTATCTGTTACATCAATTAAAAAAAAAGGTTCAACTTTAATAATCCAAACCACAAGCAATTAAAAAACTTCAAGAGACTAAAAGTTTGTGAAAGATTCAAGATCTTTCTTTGGAGAACTGACTTTAAGCCTCCCCGGTTCTGAAGCCAAGAGGATGAATGTCCCCTATGCAAAACTAGCTCCGGTAATGAAGAGCATCTATTTAAGGAATGCTTCTTTTAACGTGTTGCATGAAGGGAGTTGGAATGGAAGATTTGGAGCACTTCTTGTTTTGAAAACCAAATCCCTGACTGCATTGATTTCATCATCTTACCTCCCCAAATTATCTCACCGATTCAAAAAGTGGAAAGGATTTTACCTTAATTGGTACCATCTTAGTATACTTGCTCATCTTGCTCAATAGAGAGACCATTTTGAAGACACGAGATGAAGATTGGATGATCATATACATTGATACAACACATGCAATCACATATTCATGCGTCACTAGCATTTCTGAGCGTAACCATGGAATTGCTATAGATCTTGGATGGCACAAGGTAGTTTTTTTGCTTTGATCTACTACTTATAGTTAATGCTTTAATATCCGCAAGTGATATACAATGGAAAATTGTTAACGTAGTTCAAAAGTTGAAAGAGCTTCTCAAATACTTTGATAATGTAGATGCCCATGCACTTGGATAACTAGGACTAAAATCCAACTCCAAGGAGCTATGTATTCTAGATGAGTATGTTAGTGCTCCCTTTTATTAGCAATAATAACATTGATCTTTCTTATAAAAGAAAGATGAGAAAGGACCACATGCTTGATTTAGACCAAGCATACGATTGACACTCCTACAGAAGAATAACATACTAGATTCCCCTTTACAATGTCCTCTTTCCACGGCTTTTACGTCAACAGCCTAAAGAAAAATAGTAAATGAAAGAATAACATTACCAGCAAAAGAGAATGAAAGAATGCCATAATAGATTTTCTTGCATTTAGAAGATCTTCAGCTACTTTTGCTCCTCAAAATGGATGGAAAAGGTACACCAAAAATGGATTAAAAAAAAATACATAAGCTGTTAAGTTAGAGACAATTACATTAAAAGTAACAAAGCTTGTGAAAAATCATAAAAGTTTTTTAATATATGTAATTGTCAAAATACTATATATTTTTTCAGGATTTTTAAGGATTTTTCTAAAAGAAGAAGTAATTTGCAAAATTGAAACAATGTTCAACCACTAATATAATGTTGTGAATCGTGGCGTAACAGAAGTTAGATTTTTGAAATAATTTCATTCTCAATCCTAGTGGTCAATTCAAGGTAATTTGGAATTATTACTAACAAGGTTGTTTAGAATTACACCTGCAAGAACTCTAACTCAGTTCCTGTATTGTATTCTTCTAGTTAACGCTATTCGACACTGCCTCCACAAATCGGTATCTCCGTTCACAAACCTCCTGGATTGATCCTTCAATTAGATGCACATGTGCACGCCCTCTATAGTATCCACACCAGGCTTCCTCATGGAAAATCGAGAAAAACAAATACTCCAAAAACTGCCCCATCGTACAGAGAGTATCCATCATATATTTCTCTGCCCATAATATTAATTATTGTCTTAATTGAAAAGTTAAAGCTTGTGAATCAATGTTCAAACAGAAACTTTAATTTCAATTGTAGCCGGTGATATATTCATTTTTCATGCACATGTACAAGCTCATTTGACCGAATCCAATTCGGTAATATTTATCAAATTTCTTTAAATCCAATTCAATTAATTCCACAATAACCTTATCTAATAAGGTGTGTGACCGTTACAGGTTAATTCGTGTTAGCAAAAATTTTAACCGTCCGATCCAAATTTTAAATAGATTAAATTTTGGTTACAGGAAAAACCTATATTGTGTGTGACCCACTGGGTTCCACACTAAGCCGGCAGTGGGTCCAATAAAATAGTATAATCAATCTCATTAAACTATTTAGTAAGATAATTCGATTACCTCTTAATCAAATAGATTCACAAGTCAAGATTGACATGTAGCAATGTGTCATGACTACCCGGATTGTGAGGATTTCAATCTAAGGATCGAACACCCTTCAGTGATTAGTTACAGTTTAATTAAATTCTTTAGTTATACAACGTCCTGAATAAGTTATGATGTGAATAAAATGTCAAACTCCAACACTTATTCATATGTTTCCAATTCTCAAGTATTTGACTCAATCATGAAACATTGGAAACTCCTTTCCAATTTTTATTTTACTCTAGCAAGAGATTTTTTGAGTCAATACTAAGTAAAATACATAGGACATTCTCTCCTATCATCGGAGTAATCGATCCCTTATTAATTACTCATCACCTCCATAAAAGTCTAATTAGGTCAAGAATACTCTACACACATTTTAAAGACTCGTGTTACGGAGTAGACCAAAATCACAATTTAACAATTACAAGGTATCTCGGGTCTAAGGATTATTTACACCTATTATCACCTGAGGATTAGCCTATCAACATTTATTTTAGAATCCATTAGACTTTCCTCTAGCGAGTCAGTTTAGTGAACTCATTCCATAATGAGCACTCATACTCTTACATTAGTGGCTCTTCACGAGTAACTGTGAGATTAGTTATCCTCTAATTTAGAACATGTAATGAGTATATTAGTCTTATCGGGTCACTGATCCATTATTCGGTGTTCCTATGGCTAGGAGCATTTTTAAATTAAGGTTCTAAGATTTTAGGTCTCACTGGTATGATCTCATCATAACCTAAAATCAACCTCAATTTATGGGTTTCATCATAGTTAATACATATGATGAATAATAATGAATGCCTCATTTATATTCCATGAATAAAGATTGCTCCAATTATATCATATGTGATTGGATTTTGGGCTAAAGCCAATCACTACAGTATCTTATACTTGTGCTTTCTAGGTGGTGATCAAGTTGCTGCTATGATAAATGCGTAGCGAGTGGATCTGCGATGTTGTTCTTTGTGTCAACTCCTTCGACATCATATCACCTCTTCCAACGATTTCTCGAACGAGGTAATACAATAAAATGATTGGAACTCTTCCAACTCATGCCTAGTACTTAGGGTACACTCTTACCATGAAATCATTTTATTGTCGCAAATATATAATTGAAAGCTAGAGTCAATATGATCTCCTAGTTTCAAATATAACAAATTATATATCTGGAAAACTTCTTTAGCACTTCTTAAGTACTTAAGAATATTTTTTCCATTAACGCTCCAAACTAGTCAGAGTTTGACTTATGATCTCTAACGTATAAGTCATATCAAACCTAGTCTAATTCATGTCACATGGAATCTTATCCATCTTTTATCTCTCCTCAGACATCTTTAGTGACACCATCTTGGAGAGAATGATACCATGAATCACTAACAAGTAAACACGTTTACTGTCTCACATGTTAAGCTTCTTTAACATGGTATCTTTATACCTTGATTGGAATAAATGAATCATCATGTTAGGTCTATCCTATAGATTTTTATACATGATGCTTCTCTCAAATTCTTCATTGAGAAATTATTGGAGAATTGAAATTTTCACCAATTGCCTCATTGTTACGCCATTTCTGAGAAAGATGATAGCGCTCCCACTAACCCTCATATAATCCAAAGATTGATCCTTCCTTTTTTTTTTTTGATATGGTCAAACTTTTTGACCGTCTCGTCAAAATGGATGTCTCATTTCCTCAAAACCTGCTTTACTCCTAAATGAATCTACCAAGTCTTCTACTTGGAGTTTACTGAGTCCATCTCGGACTTAATGGCATATGCCATTTATCACAGTCAATGCTCTTGACTATATTATCATATTGTGGACCATCCACATCTCTGACATTTAAATCTCAATCATTCTCAATGACCACATTCAAGTTTTGAGTTTCTTTACGCATCCTCATAGATTTACAAGGAGACTTGAGAGGTTGTGGTATATGAACTGGTTCTGGGTCGACCTGTTGCTTTTCCATTGGTTTGGTGAGATTCTATTTGTGGGTCGAGAACTTCATCAAGTTCCATGGCTCTTCCACTCCCATGTCATAGAAAAACCCTTTTTCCAAGAAAGTGTCATATCTGCCGACAAACACATTTCGTTTAACAAAACGGTAAAAGTTAATATCCTAAACTTTCTTTAGAATTATCCACAAACCAACACTATTGTTATCTCACACCAAATTTATTCACATCTAATCCTTTTACATAAGATGGTCAGCTTACACCTAAAGATGTCTTAAGACTTGACTTTTTACCCTTCCATATCTTATAGAGTACTAGATATTGATTTAGTGGGAACTTAATTCAAAAGATAAATGGCTGTTACTAAAACATATTCCCTAAATGAAATGGGGAGTTCAATGAAGCAAATAATGGACCACATTCCATGTGGTTTCTCTTCCCAACTATCCCATAGTACAACCAAGAGTCCATTAGGAAACTATTCCCTTTTTTTTATTAGTTTATTTGACATGAAGTAAATTGTCATTAACATTTACGACTATTAAGCCATTGGCGACTTTTCTAGTTCCCATCATCTCATGAATATTAAGCGACTAGCCTTGGAAACATTTTATTGGAATGGAATATAATAATAGCTTATTTAGCGCAATAGTTTTGCTCAAAGGTAAATACAAGCAAGAGATTCCTAATGCTAATGTAGCAACTTTTGCACCAGAGTCACACATGGTCGTGCTCTCCTTTATTGTCCTTATACTTCTTCTCAATCCCTACAACAACTTGTAGATATGAGAACCACATATCGTATATAATACTCATGAAGTAGAAATTATAAATGACATGTTTGCTTTACGAACACACCTAAAGAATTGGCTTCGAAAGCGTTCTTCTGCTTCAGCTCTGCAAGGTATAGCTTGCAGTTCCTTTTCCAATGGGCATCTTTCCCACAATGGAAGCAGGTGCCCTTTTTAGAGACTTTCTCTTTCCCCTTCTTCTCGATCTGCTTTTTGGATTTCTCACATTTATTAAAAGATTTCCTCTTCTTAGGGGTTTTCTTCGCCTTCTTCTTAGAGGCACTTTCCAATAACAAGACCTTACCCTTGTCATTCACAAGGTGGGTCTCGGCGGTCGTCAGCATATTAAGGAGCTCGGGCAATGAGACATCCAGCTTGTTCATGTGGAAATTGATAATAAATTATGAAAATGATTCTGGTAGAGATTGGAGAATTAAGGCCTGACTTAACTCTCCATCCATCGTGAAGTCCAACTTCTCTAATTTCCCAATCAAATTGATTAATTTGAGGATGTGGACCTCATCAGGAGTTCCTTCTACCATCTTGGCTTGGAAGAGCTACTTAGATATCTCGTATCTAGCAATTTTACTTTGTTTGCCATACAACTCTTTAAGGCGAAGTAGAATAGATTTGGCATCCATTTTTTTGTGTTGCTTTTGAAGCTCGTTACTCATAGATGCTAGCATGATACACTGTACTAGAGTGTTATCATCTTACCACTTCTGATAAACAGTTTTCTCTTCCTGTGTGGCATCTTCTGCTGGGGAAGCAAGATCGAAAGAATCGAGGATATTGGAGACTTTCTCCTGGATGAGGACGATCCTCAGATTCCTTAGCCAATTTATGTAATTCATTTCGGTGAGTTTGTTAGCATCTAGATTGCTTCAAAGCTACAGTGATGTGGACATGATGCAAATTATATCTACAATAAAAGAATAACATGCATGAGCAAATATTCATGAAATATGATGCATGATTTTTGAGGTCTTTTGATTAAGTCACAACTCCCATTGAATTTAGCAAATTCCATTGCCCTCCATGTGGAAGACAGGAGACCCCATTGGAAGGTCTCCTAGTGGGCAAAATGGAATCCCATTTATCCTACCAAGTTCTTGCATGTAACATGACAAACCTCGAATAAGTCCATGGGTAGGTAACTCATAGCCAATTCTATCTTATGTAACTTCCATTTGATTTTGCCTCAAAGATTACTATAGCCTTGTGTGTGCATAACAAACCATAAAATCTTAGTTAAGTTAACCCATCATTCATATACTTATACGAAAATGAAACCGCCCTTGAGTGTAGCTCAACAAGGCAACAACATTTAGGCATATAGTATGATATATCACATATATTAAATGAGGGAGCATCGTACCAACACATGTGATGAGCCTTGAGTGTGCACAACAAACTCACCTCGCTCGCTGACACACTCTGCATCTCATAATGATGGAAGGCATGACCGGTATTCTTAATATGTAACCATTTCAACTTAATATTTTTGGAGGGTCTTTAATGCACTTATTATATAATTTAACATCACATGTATAATATAAAAGCTGATAAATAAGAATGATCATTGACATTCCTATGAGTGATACACCCGAGCCATAGGGTGTGCCACTAAAATCATCCTAATCTATATAGCCCATCAGCGTGGGCCTGCCAGCTGGAGCCTACATTGCCTTCAGGTAACCTTCTCTATGAACTTGGCCTTGTAACTTCAGGTGCAAGGATCTCCTTGGCCTTTTTATTCTCCCTAGGTCTAACCTTTAATATAGAACTATTCTATATTTACATAACAATTATGAAAAAAACCCAATCAACAATTAGGGGAGGTACATTGGGGTGGGAGAAGACAAATACAACCATGTAGAAAAATGAGATAAAGCAGGGGTACGCGGGCCCTATTTTTCCAAAAATCATTTATCCATTCATCACATTCATCTCATGAATCTAGCTCATAATCACCCTTCATGCACGTCATATAGAAGCATCAGGAATTTAAATACGATGTTATAAAAATTGCAATAACATTCCAAATAATGTTGTGATCGTAAAGTTCCAATTCACCCGAAAAACTATTTTTCCATAATATATATCTCATATATAATTAGGATTTCGAATTAAGATCAGCCATTGATCATAAAATAAAATCAATTAGCAATTAATTAATTTAATGATATAAATTTGAGTTTCAAAAACCCTATAAATTTATTCATACTCATTATGTATTGTTAAGGATAATGCTGATGATTAACGGTTAATCATAAATTAAATTAATTAACACCTTAATTAATCTAATCATAAAAATTTAGAATTTCTAAAATCCTAAATTTAACTTATATTCTAATTACTAGATATAAGTTTATCATGAATGAAAACTATTTTCATTTCTTCATTCCGTACTTCACTTAAACAAATGAATCTCATTCATCAACTACTACAAAAATTACAACTAGTCGAACTAGTTGCTGATAGCCAACATTTTGGTTAGAGGTTCAAAACTTCAAATTGCACATGCTACCTACTTTGTTTTTTTTTTTTAAACTTAAAAAAATGGTTTCACTTGCACGAGGTTCATATATCCTAGAAGCTTGTGCTCCATTTTCCTGTTTAAAAAAGGAAATATTGAAGCCTCTGCCATGTTTAAAAAAATAAACGTTTATATGACAAATATTTTATCCGGTCAATGAAAATATGAGAATGATTCCCATGAAAAAATATATACATATTGAACAAATCAAGTATTTCTATCTGAGAGAAACACTTTCCAATAGTAAACCATCAAATGAATCATACGGTGTTTTTTTTTTTAACAAACATAAATGCATATACCTATAAATACATGTAAATACTACAACTCTTGTAGTAGGTTAAAATTTGAAATCCCAAACCCATATCACAACACTAACAAGGAGATCGAACAATTCAAGCATTGCAATTAAAATAACATCAAATTTCGCATTGCACTCAAAGATGGCTATGATACCACTATTAGGAATCATGGCGCAACGGAAGCTTGATTTTTGAAATAATTTCATTCCGAATCGCAACGGTCACTTCAAGGTAATTCGGAATTATTACTAATAAGGGTGTTTAGAATTATACCTACAAGGACTCTAATTCGGTCCATGTGTTGTGTTCCTCGGGTTGACGTTGTTTGACACTGCCTCCACGAGTCGGTATCTCCATTCAAAAACCTCCTAGAGTTGATCCTTCGATTAGACGCACACGTGCATGCTCTCCATAGTATCCATACCAAGCTTCCTTGTAGAAAATCGAGAAGTATTTTCTCGAACGGTCACACTGGAACTCGTGTTATTTTCTTCGGCTCTTCCTTGGACACACGGCCACAAACAAAAAAAACAAACTCTCTTTCTTTTCAGACACTCGAACAATGTACACGAAAGGTAATTTTCTTTTCTAAAACACTTCCGAAAAAAAATACTCCAAAAACTGCCTCACCGTGCAGACAGTATATCCATCATATATTCCTCTGCCCATATGTGTTAATTATTATTTTAATTGAAAAGCTTGTCAATCAATGTTGAAATGGAAACTTTAATTTCAATTATAGCCGGTGACATTTTTATTTTTTTATGCACGTATACAAGCTAACTTGACCGAATCCAATTTGGTACTTTTAACCGAGAATATTAATCGGATTTCTTTAAATACAATTCAATTATTTAATTCCGCAATAACCTTATCTAATAAGGCGTGTAACTGTTATAGGCTAATTGTGCTAGCAAAAATTGTAACCGCCTGATCCAAAATTTAAATCGATTAAATTTTGGTTACAAGAAAAACTTATATTGTGTGCAACCCATTGGGTTCCACACTAAGCCAACAGTGGTCCAATAAAATAGTCTAATCAATCTCATTAAACTCTTTAGTAAGATAATCCAATTAACTCTCAGTTGAATAGATTCACAAGTCAAGATTGATATCTAGCAAAGTGTCATGACTACCCGGATAGTGAGGATTTCAATTTAAGGATTGAACACCATTCGATAATTAGTTACTTATAATTAAATCCTTCAGTTATACAATGTCCGAATACGTTAGGATACGGATAAAACGTCAAACCCCACTACTTATTCATATGTTTCCAAATTCTCAAGTATTTGACTCAATTATAAGATGTTGGAAACTCCTTTTCAATTTTCATTCTACTGTGGCCAGATATTTTCCTAGTCAATACTAAGTAAATACATAGGACATTCTCTCCTATAATCAAAGTAACCGAATACCCTACACACATCTTAAAAAGTCGTGTTAAAGAGTAGACCAAAACCACAATTTAACAATTGTAAGGTATTATGCTAATCTCAGGTTTAAGGATTATTTACACATACTATCACTTGAAGATTAGCTTATTGACGTTTATTTTAGAATCCATTAGGCTTTCGTCGAGCGAGTCAGATCAACGAACTCATTCATAATAAGCACCCTTACTATTACATTAGTGGCTCTTCACAAGTAACTGTAATACCAATTACCCTTTATTTTAAAGTATATAACGAGTATACTAGTCTTATAAGGTTACTAATCCCCTACTCAATCATCCTATGACTAGGAATATTTTTAAATTAAGGTTCTAAGATTTTAGGTCTCACTGGTATGATCTCATTATAACCCTAAAATCAATCTCAATTTATGAGTTTCATCATAGTTAATATAAAATGAGCAATATATGATAAATAATAAATGTCTCATTTATATTTCATGAATAAAAATTAATCCAATTACAATATATGTGATTGGATTTAGGGCACCGTTCCCAACATATAATACTTTGACCATTTATACAAGAGAGTAGTTGTAACGACATTGTCTTCAACTATGTCAGGAAATCCTTGGTTTCATTCCCAAGATTTTCTGCACCCTTTATTCCTCTTTGTGTATACGGAATTTAATCAACATTTATTAGAGAATTATTGTTTTAGATATTCTTTTCAACATACAAAGTTTAGATATTCACGAGATTAATACTCATTTTGGTGCGACATAAATATATAAATTGGCATGTGAAATATGTAAATTTGGAAGAAATTAAAGAACTTTATTTTAGCCTCACGGTGGAGATTAAGTTAAAGAACCTACTGCCATGTATTTTATTTTGAATTAATTCGACTCTAAAACTCCAGGAGTTTGACCTAACAGTGAGAAGAAGTGTACGTATCATCCAGTTCTCGAGTTCAAATCCCTCTAAATTAGCCTGCATGGGAAAAGGAAACAAAGTTTTCACCATGCCTTCCTGCATACAAAACTTTCTCCCTTTCTAGAGCTCATTTTCCTTCAACCTTAAATTGCAGTGAAAGATTTAAAAACAGTTCATAATAAGCATAATATTCAAGCTATATCGCCAATTAATTTAGTTTTTTTTTTCCTTTTTATCCATTCGCATTCCCATTCCCTAATTAAGCATATCTATATATGGTTCAATTTTTTCCTAAATTTCCATCTTCTCTTTAAAAAAATCTTGAATAATTTTATCTCATAATGATATGGAAAAAAAATATCAATTAAAATTGTTATAACCAAGGTGAATTAGTTGATGTGATAAAGGGTCTCTTCCTTTTAATTAAACTCTCGAATTTGAATTTTATAAATAAAGAGAATTTACCTTTACAAATTTATTCTCCCCTCCACCATCTTTTACAAGCAAGAGCAAAAGTTTATTTTGATTATCAGCTCCTCATCTGCCTGTTGGATGGAGACAGCGACGATTCATTCCCTTTCATCCAACGGTTGAGAACCATCCATAACCATACGTCAAAAACGGCGGTAGAATAATTCCCATGGATATACGGAAACTTCTATTTACGGATGCTCCACTTTGTACGTCAATGCCGCGGTAAACGACCCATACAATTTTAAATGGATCTATCCAACAATAACGTGACAAAAATTATTAATTATGTTATTTTAATTAATAATAATTATGATAGCTACTTAATTATTAATATTTATTTATTTATTACAATTTAATCGATATTTTTCAACGTCATATTATGAGGTATAATATGTAAGAATTTCCTGGAAGCAGCCTTTCCCTCTCCCACTCATTCTTCAACCGCATCAAGCTAATCATCATTCATCAAATCACAACCTGTCTCAATCGGGCAACTCTATAAATTTCCCATGAAATTAACTTCATGAAATGGGAATATATGGAAAAGCACATTCACATTTATCCATGCTAGTTCAAAAAATGAACGGTTATTTAAGTGTCAAGTGATCTCTATACGATAAGATCGATCGATGGCAATACATATCTGGTAATATGTAATTTATTTTTAGGAGAGTCTCTCTGTTATATAATATATATTTATGTATTATGCAAATATGTAAATTTTTTATAATGCAATTTCTATGTTATTTTTTATAATAATAGTTTTATGTTAGTAATACACTACCTCAAGAAAGACATATTGGAGCAGCAACATTGCCCTGAATGAATTATAATGCAACTCCTACATTCATTTTTCATCACTGATCTCTTTGTTTCTCACCAGGAATGAATTTATGGGGCTGCACGAAACCTCCTGAACTCGAGAAATTCCTATAAAACATCATATAAATTTCATTTGACACCATCTCTTTTTAGTTAAATTATCTCATATTCGCCCTATTGAACTCATTCTCTTACCATTCTATTGAATTTCATTCCTTGAATTAGATCCATACATTTTTTTTTTCTCTTCTTATTATTCCTTAGGGCTTTTTAATTAAAAAATACAGTGCAGCATGATATAATAATATAATATAAGATAATATAATATTCTATTATTATATGCGAGGAGGAGTAGATAATAATAGTTGGTTTCATATTTGAAATTGTTAAATATCCTTAAGAAATAGAGTTCTAACTAAAAAAATAGATAAAAGATATGAAAATACTCTAAATAATATAATCAATCTTCCCTTTTTAATTATATATATATATATATCATTTCTGTTTATTATTCATTCATTCATAAAGGTTCACAATACCACCTCCAGGGGTAACGACCCAGTGGCAGGCTTCTTGAATAACCTCCAAGAGCGCCCGGGTTCGAAACCCCCTGGAGGTCGGCATCCTAGGTTTAATGTGGGGCCCAGGACCGTAAATAGACCCTCCAGTGGATTAGTCGGTTGTTACGGCGCCGGATACCATCGTATCAAAAAAAAATTAAAAATAAAGGTTCACAATACCATAAAGAATTAACACACAACTCTAAAATCATTAAAAAATATTATTATAAAATAAAAATAATATGATTCAGAATTTAATATATATTTTCTGATTTCTAGTATGTAAAAATGGAAACAATAAATCTAGCTGTTGCACTGATTTTTCCATTCAACCCTTTTATCTTCGCCTGCAGTAATATATAATGGTATCATCATATGACAGTGGTTATATGATAATATCAATAATTAAAATCAGTTATTTTTTAAATTATTTTTTATATTTAATATTTTATAAAAATTTTAAAAATAATTAAATTTTGATTATTGGTGCTGCGGAGACTCTTCAGCTACTGATATAATAAAACTCGGGGCCAAAATGGAAAAAATGAGAAATAATGTAAATATCTATTTCTTAGGAAACGCATTTGTGTGGCCTCCGCTCAAGCTCCGTATCTTCCCCTCCCCCCCTCTCTCTCTAGATTATCTCCTTCACAACATCTCCCTTCCTCTCAATTATCGCTGCTTCTGCTGCTTCTCTGCAATTCATCTCCCACAGCGAATTCGCACTGCTGCGGAGATTCCAAGTCGGGGCTCGTAGCTGTCTCTGGATCAGCACTCTTTTATCTGTTGTACGGAATTCTTGGGAGTTTCTTGTGTGGAAGCGTCAGCCGCATCCGTTTGTGTTTGTCGATGATATTGCTCGGCTCAAATGCTTCGCAATAGAAATGGCTTCTGCTTCTTCAATGTCCAGTGAGTTTGGTGTAGTATTTTTTTTTTTTAATTTTCAGTGCCGACATGTGGATGGAGTGATGAGTTATTGAATTTGGGATGTTGTGTATGATCAATAGGGGCTCATGGAGCGATTAATATGGTCATTGATTGATTAATGCAGCCTTATTGCTGCCATTTAGTTTAGCTTTCCATGATAGAGCTGCTTTAATTTGGAGAATTTGATGGTAACTTTCATCATTGAAATTCCTGAAGCTTGCTGAAGTGACAAGTGCATTTTGCAGGCAACATGGGTTTGTTTAGGGGTTTGGCACTTCTTGCCATAATCAAGGTCTCGGTTCGAGTAGTATAAATTGAGAAAATCCATAATTGAGATAATTTTGCTCAACTCGCTCCTGTCTGGATTAGTTGGGAATTGGGTAGGTGATACTCACCCAGAAAACTTTCATCGTGCAAGATGAAAATTCACATTTATGGTATAATAATTGTGGTCATGGTTCATATTCCCTTGATGGATATATCAATTTGATCGTATCACTTCAAAGGTATTGCATTGATTATGAAAATATTATCCTGGGATCGTGGAAGATTATTTAAGAAAATCTACATATAATAAGTCCTCACTACCATAAAGTGAGTCTGAGTGTCTGTCAACCTTTTTCCTTTACAAATTTTTCATGATATTCGGAGCCGAAAGTCTAGGCATACGGTGCAGTCTTCACTGTGTGTCGGCCTTGATTTAATTGCCTGGTTTCTTATTAGCATATGTTATTATTTTCTTAAATTTCTCATAAAAATGGATTCTCATATTCTCTCTTGTTATTGAAGTCTCACTTCCAAGATTGTTATCTTTTATTCATTAGGCATGGAATACCCATTTTGTCTTAACTTGACCTGCTTCTCATTCATTTGGCTTTAAAATATCATGTTATGTCAAATATGCTTTTTCCTCCTATATCATCTTATCTGTGGCATACCGGTGTTCTATTATTTGCCTAACTTCTCATGCTAGATCAACCTTTCTATATCTGTATGGTCCAAAGAGATGGATTGGTTTCATGCCATTCTTCTCTCTTCTTCAATATGTCAACTTCTAGTTTTCTTCTATCTAAGGAGGAGTTTCTCCTAAACACTAGTTGTCTCTTCCATCACATGAGTATCTTTCTTTCTATCTATATGTTTATCCATCTATTCATCCATTTCTGGTGAGCAATAACCGACATCCAGAAACTCAGGAAGGGTCGTTGCAGCCATGTTCAATGTGATCTTCATCCGCTGTTCTTGCAGAAGAGTAATAAAGATATTAATTTGATTGTATCAAATCAAAAGATATCGCATTGATTGTCACAACCACTGCTAGTTGGCCCCGGAAGAAAATGGTTTGATATATGATTATAGGAGATTATATGAAATATTTGGTTACTATCTAGGTCTCTCCTCATTTTTATAATGAGGGTTTTTGTCAATCTTCTTCTTTACAATCTTTCAGTCCTAATCATGAATTTTTCTTTCTTTGGGTTGTCTCTTGAGTTTCTGTTTGGGAAATAACTGGAGTTATGTTGTAATTTGCAGTATCTGTGGAATGTGTGAATGTATGTAAGTTGGCTAAAGGAGATGGGAGCGGAAGATATGACTGCAATGTACTTTCTTGCGCCTGGAAAGCTCCACGTGTCTTGTCTAGTCTTCTTGCAAGCACAGCACACACTCCCCAGTATTCACCGTTGTCATTCAGAAGGACTGGTAGAAGACACCAAAACAGAAATGTAAGTTTCTTCACTAGCTACTTTTCCATGTCTGCTTGGACTTTTATCAAGGTTTAGCAGTAGTTTGTTTACCTGATCTATGGGTTGTGGGGTGTTTATGTGGCTGGGGAGAATAAACTCTTCTCCATGCATTAAAAAAAAAAAAAGAGAGAGAGAGAGACTAAGGAGTTCCTGTGAACAAGTTCAAAGAGTGGAATTCGCTTTACCGGCTCCTCTTCATCCTGTAGGTTTTTTCTTCTCCAGCATATTTTTGAGGTTTACATGACTGTTGATTAAGGCTCCAACTCAGCTAACAACTTTTTAATTAGTCTGAATAGTTGTCAGGTTTATCTGACCATTCATTTTTTCTTGGAACAAGCAAATATTTCTCCTCCTTGAAAACGTTGATGCAGAGAATAAATATTTATTTTTACTATTATTTCTATAGTTTTCCCTTAAATGTTAGCTATTTGAACCATTGCTTATGTTATGAGAAATATAATATTAAGAACAAATTCTCTTGCATATGGAATCAGCAGTTTTAAGATGTGCCTATATTTGGAAAATTATAAAGCATTACCAATTCAGGCATTTTGAATTTCTTTCTTTTAGTGAATTTTCATGTAAAGGCTACATGAATAATATTTCGATGCTATAGGTCGGAGATATTTATTTCAGAACACCTGAAATTGATCAAATTTGTGACTTAGACCCAGGTCTTGATATCATCAGCCAAAAAAAAAAAGGCTCAAGTTTGGAAATTGATTGACATTTGGTATATTAGCTTGTGCTTATTTACTTTAGTGAGATCTACTTGCAAATTGGTGTACATTCCAGACAATCTTGGTATCTGCATCGACTATTTCATCAAGGAACTTTTATGTTCAGTCAAGCTCTTTAACTTTTTTCTTCTACCAAATCGGGTAGGTATTTGAGCTCCAAAGAATTTGATTGATCTTCTTCCATCTGCATGTCTCTTCGCTTAAACCAGATGCTTGTATAACCATCTGGCTCTTGGAATCGACCAGGCGTTATGTGTTGGACTGTACTTCTGCATAATTACCATATATATTGGAGTTGAATCCGGAAGTCACCAATTTTATGAATCTCTCATTTACAACTCACTTGGCCACGATGAACTTCCTCTTGGATCTTTCGCACCATTTTTCTTTTCCTCCTTTTTCCGATCCTATCCTGGAAAGTGTATGATCTACTTCTTGAGGACACACGGATGCCTGTAACCTATATCTCTAGGTTGTTATTTCCTCATATAAGGCTTGAATAGAAATGGAGATTTGATGATTCTGATTCCTCTTTTTTGGTTTTTAGAGATGTGAGGCATTCTGTGCTGGAGCTTGTTACTTCACCAACGTGCCAGAGTTTGTGGTCTTTGGACGACTTTTTAGAAATTGCTCATCTTTTGCTGCATCTAAAAGATGGCAGTGTCGTTTGTCATCAGGATGTTCAGACTCCTTGGATGAGATTTCTCCTGAGAGTTTGTGGGAGGTATTTAATTCAGATGATGTACCTTATGTCTTGAGCTATTAGTTCTTTTCGAAAATAATCACATATTTTCCTTTTCGCACCTTAACGTTTATGACGATATGCATGTCTGCAGTATTTGAAGCCAACAATTTCATATCTTTCAGCTAAGGAGCTGGAATTTGTTTACTGTGCTCTGAAGGTATGCCTTTAATTTTCATGACTCTTAGGTTGATTCTGTCCTTCTGAAGTGATAATTATAACAAAATGTAGTCTTCTCTCTGTTGCAGCTTGCTTTTGAGGCTCATAATGGTCAAAAAAGGCGTAGTGGGGAGCCATTTATTATTCACCCAGTTGAAGTGGCTCAAATTTTGGGAGAACTTGTTAGATTTTCTTTAATCTGTCCTTTTCTTTATATTAATATTGAATTTTATTGTCTAATGCAATTACAACTTCAAGAATTTTGTTCTTCCAGGAGTTAGATTGGGAGTCAATTGCAGCTGGTTTACTCCATGACACTGTTGAGGATACAAATGTTGTTACTTTTGAACGGATAGAGGAGGAATTTGGTGCTACTGTCCGCCGCATTGTAGAAGGAGAAACCAAGGTGCGTAATGTAATTTCTTGACAGTAGTTTTGCTTCTATTCTTTGTTGCAGAACCAAAATTAGGGTTCTTTCGTAAACAATTTATGTATTCTTTCTGAGTTCTCACTTTCTTACATAATCCATAGGTGTCAAAGCTGGGTAAGCTAAAGTATAAGAATGACAGTGACTCAGCGCAAGATGTTAAAGCTGATGACCTTCGGCAGATGTTCTTAGCTATGACAGAGGAGGTAACCTATTATCAATGGCATAAACTAGTTATCTTGTTATCTGTCCACCTTTTGAAACTCAAAAAGTGATTGTTTCAGGTCCGAGTGATCATTGTCAAACTGGCTGACAGATTACATAACATGCGTACCCTATCACACATGCCTCAACATAAGCAGGTGGGGCTTTTTGGCCTACTACTGACTTGCTGGTAAAATTCATTCATCTTCTGACTTGGTTGTTTAATTTGCAGTCCAGCATTTCCCAGGAGACATTACAGGTTTTTGCTCCTTTGGCAAAATTGCTGGGAATGTATCAAATCAAGGTGAATCTGTCTTTCCCTTTTGCTTTCTAACATAGTGTTGCCTGCCTTTTGTTGCCTTTGGACAAATAATATCATCATCCAAAATGATATCCTAATTTTAACGAGTTCATAAATCTGTCTTTTCTTTTCAATTTGGAGTGCTACTGCTAGACGACCATCCTTTGTGTGAACAAGTCATTGATAATGAGTTGTTTTTTCTTGCTTTTCTTTTGAGGATGTTGGATTTAGTCAAGTTTAAAAAACAGGGTCTCCACCTAAGTTAATTGGCATTATCAAGATATTGTCGCAGTATTAAAAATTGACTGTTTTCTCTAATGTGATTTCATTTCGTATCCTGCTAATGCTCTTTTTCTGTCTTTTGGATTGTTATTTTAATGAGTTCATAAATCTGTCTTTTCTTTTCAATATGGAGTGCTACTGCTAGACAACCATCCTTTGTGCGAGCAAGTCATTGATAATGAGTTGTTTTTTCTTGCTTTTCTTTTGAGGATATTGGATTTAGTCAAATTTAAAAAACAGGGTCTCCACCTAAGTTAATTGACATTATCAACATATTGTCGCAGTATTAAAATTTGACTGTTTTTTCTAATGTAATTTCATTTCGTATCCTGCTAATGCTCTTTTTCTGTCTTTTGGACTGTTATGTTTTCCTTTAGTTAAAAAAACCCTCCTTTTTACCTTCAGATTCTGGGACTTATGGGCTTATGAAATTTCATTTGCTTCAAGACACCTTTTATCCTGTTATGGAGCTCTCACAATCTATTTTATATGGCAGGCTGAGCTTGAAAATCTGTCTTTTATGTATACAAATCCCGAAGACTATGCTAAGGTCAAGAGAAGGATTGCTGACCTTCACAAGGAACATGAAAAAGAACTTGAAGAGGTAGGTTATCCATATTGTTGCGAAGAATCTGGTTGTAAAAGAATAAGGTGCTGCTCAATATAGTTGACCATTGTATTCAATGCTCGGATTTATTTACAGGAGAGATTAAAATATTTTGAGCTGTTCCTCATTTTGACATCTTTTTATCACCAATTTGTGTTTAGGCAAACAAGATATTGATGAAGAAGATAGAGGATGATCAGTTTTTGGACCTCATGACAGTGAAAACTGAAGTTCGTTCTGCATGTAAGGAGCCCTACAGGTGAAGCCACGAATTCCATCTGCTCTTTCTGGTTGTTTGTTTGCCAGGGTTGCTTGTGTTTTTTATGCCACACCTATGGTCTTGCCTGCTTGTGTTATACTTATTCTGTGCAGCTTTGTCTGTTTTATAGAGTGATAACATTTTTAGGTATTTTTTGCTGCATTTGTCAGGAAAATGTTCCACGTAGTTGATATAATGCAACTTAACGTGTTCTTATGATGATCCATAGATCGAGTAAGTAGTGAGAGGATATGACATCAGTCAGAAGAGTTGGTGCTTTGGTGGCAAACTCTTGTTTAGGAATAAAAATTGACTCGGGTTGAATCTCTTTCCTTTAAATCTTCTTAAGGACAAATGTTGGATGAAAGGTCTTTGATAATTTCATTATACAAATATTTGGCTTCAGTAGATACTGGCTTCTTAAACTATACTAGGCCTTTAGTTGTGCTACGTTGATTGGACCAATATTAGTACTAATTGTTCAGTTGGTTTGATATGTCCGCGGTTGAATACGAAAGTCCAAATATTATGTAGCGGTATAACTGGGCCGCCACTACTACTACCCCCTTTAAAACAAAATACAAATCTTATTATAAATAAGACCAAAATTAAAATTTGTCTTCACACACTAGTATAATGTTTAAAACCCTTCGAAGCTAAATCAACTAAATTTCAAGTTCCTAAAAGAGGTCCAAAATTGCTTGATGGAGGAATACAATAGCCAATATGTGACTGTCCATTACTAGTCAAAATCAAGAAGTACAGAATCATTCTTACCAAGAAAGATATCAAATCCAAACTAAGTCTTCAAAACTTCAATTGAGTTTACACCATCTAGAAAATAAAACACATCTTGACACATAGAGTTTCTTAAAGCTGCTCAATCTATTCAAGAGTCTACCGAGTTTACCTCTGATTTAGAGCTTCATCAGGGTCTACTTGATTGCATTCCATACACGATTTTAACATTTAACTCTAGGGTTTGATATTTATGCATGTATGTCTTACTTGAAGCTTTATATTTCAATCCTATAATATGAAATCCTCGAGTATCTACAGACGTACTATGATTCCTTTTCTTTTTCTAATTGCAGTATCTATAAATCAGTGCTCAAATCTAAAGGTTCAATCAGTGAGGTTAACCAGACAGCACAGGTTTGTGAGCTTGTGCTTACTTTTCAGTTGAAATTAGGGCAGGCAACCCCCAACCTATGTTGCTCTTCCTTTTGTAACTTTGCTCATTTTCTTTGAAACAGCTCCGTATTATCATAAAACCAAAGGCAGCAGTAGGAGTTAGCCCCTTGTGCAGTCCACAGCAGGTAACTACTTAGCCCTAGACCTAAATTTTGTCTTTTTATAGTTGAGCATAGGCGTCATTCTCATCGCTGGACCTGTACAGATTTGCTACCATGTTCTTGGTCTGGTTCATGGAATCTGGACGCCTATTCCTCGAGCTGTGCGTGCTTCAATTTTTGGAATTCTTGCTTTACGTAATATTAACAGTATAATTGCATGAGATTGCATCCCTAATGCTTCTTCATCCTTTTGCAGATGAAAGATTATATTGCTACTCCAAAACCTAATGGCTATCAAAGTCTCCACACAACTGTGATCCCATTTTTGTATGAGAGCATGTTCCGTTTGGAAGTTCAGGTATTTTTTTTCAATTCTAATGTTTGACGTACATTTCATTACAAGTATTATGGTACCCTTTTGTCAGAATTTCGTCTTGATTGGCTATTATTTGAGTATTACAGATTAGAACTGAAGAGATGGATCTCATAGCTGAAAGAGGCATTGCTGCTCATTACAGTGGAAGAGTTTTTGTTACTGGCCTTGTTGGACATGCGATGCCAACTGGTAAAGGTCCAAGGGGGAAGCCTGTTTCTCTTACTAATGCAAACATTGCATTAAGGGTACAACTTGTAGCCCCTGATGGCCTTCATTATATTCTATCAATCTTCTAATATCCTATTCACCCAAAGTAAAGGGGAAATTCTTCTTAGTATCCTAATGTAATTCAAGTTGTGTGATTCATTTCTTATTCCTGATCAGATTGGCTGGCTTAATGCTATAAGAGAATGGCAAGAGGAGTTTGTTGGCAACATGAGCTCCCGAGAGTTTGTGGATACTGTCACTAGAGATTTACTAGGCAGCCGTGTCTTTGTTTTTACGCCCAGAGGGGAGGTAAGAAGAGCTGATTGCTTTACATATAATGCTTTTGACAAATTAGAACTTTCATCGAAAATTCCAGTAGTTCATTGCTCAGTTGGGAAAATTTTAGTCGTCACTGTTGTATAAATCCTGTGTGCAGATAAAGAATCTGCCTAAAGGTGCGACAGTCGTTGACTATGCTTATATGATTCACACTGAAATTGGAAACAAGATGGTAGCTGCTAAGGTATCCATTCCTGTCATGTTGTTGCCTTCCTTTTTGTTGGCGCTTTTTCATGCTTTCATCTTAGCAGAGTTGACAGAATTAACAATTTCTAAATGCATCTTCTATGACAGGTCAATGGTAATCTTGTTTCTCCAACACGTGTGCTTGCCAATGCAGAAGTAGTGGAAATTATAACCTATAATGTGAGATTTCGTCAATTGACTTCTTAATTTATTGACCTAATCAGTTTTACTGTATTTGAAGATGAGATAATTTTCCCCCAAAAAATTGATTTATGCTAATTTTTTTTGCACTACAAAATTCAGAACTCTGTCTTCTCATATGGTCAGATACTCCAGTATCTTTGCTGTCTAAACTATGCTTCTGTTTTTCGCTAGTCGCTCTCAAGCAAATCCGCCTTTCAAAGGCATAAGCAGTGGTTGCAGCATGCAAAAACACGCAGTGCCAGACACAAAATTATGAAGGTAGCTCTAATCTAATAATCTCTCTCCGTTCAATTTCCTGACTTCTGTATGTAAATCCTATTCTTCCATGCAGTTCCTGAGAGAGCAAGCAGTGCTCTCTGCTGTTGAAATAACAGCGGACACTCTGAATGATTTTATCGCTGACTCTGAAGATGATTCAAGAGTAGAACAGCTCTCTGAGCGTCCCAAAGTCAAGAAGCCTATCTGGGACACCATTCTAATGAATGTTGTGGGAATGGCTTCAAAGAGGAGATGTGATGATTTCTTAGCTGCTGAAAATGGCAGAGTCGGGCCCATGAAAATCAATGGGAAGCATCACAAGGATGCTCAGGGCCTGAGTTTGACTGCTGCTGGAGAGTCATTATCTCAGGGAAATGGTGTTGCTAGAATGATGCAAGCTAATATTCCTTTATACAAGGATGTCTTGCCTGGTCTTGAAAGTTGGCAAGCTAGCAAGATTGCCACTTGGCACAATCTTGAGGGGCATTCAATCCAATGGTTGTGTGTGGTTTGCATTGATAGAAGAGGTAAAATATCTTTTCTTTTCCTACCATGTACTTCTCAAGTTGCTCTTGCTTTGCCTTCAGATGCACTCCCTAGGAAGAGAAAGAAATTAGAAAAGCAAGGGCTCCCTTTGCTGAAAACAGAAAATAGGAAAACGATGAATTGAAGAGCTTTTTGGCCAAAAAAAGGCGAAAAGAAGCTCATTTTTCATTATTATATATCCTGCAAGTCAAATGGAAACTCAAATAGCTCCAAGATATTGTATTTCCTTCACTTCTGTGGAAGCCGCAGCAGCAGCAGCAGCAGCAAAAGAAAAGTATTTTAATATTGAGATGTGTTTTGTTACACGGATACTTCTGTCAACAATCATTTTCTACTATTTTATGTATCATAGTTAACAGTTCATAAAGCCAGCTGAAGTTACCACTCTCTGAATCATGAGTGTCCATATCATAATGTCCCATTTCCTCTTTCTTATTATGTACCTGGTGCAGATGTTTTCAGCATCTGTGCCTGTTTACTAATGTAAGCATCTAATGGATGCTGTCCAAACTTCCAGGTATGCTGGCCGAGATTACTACAGCTTTTGCAGCTGTGGGTATCACTGTATGTTCTTGTGTGGTAAGTGATCGTTCTTACTTCCAAAGCTTATAATTTCTTTTCTTCTCTCTTTTTTTACTTTTTGCATCTAATTGCAATTCCTTCATTAACTTTCTGCTGCAAATCAAAGGCTGAGATCGACAGAGGAAGAGGAATGGCAGTAATGCTGTTTCATATTGAAGGGGAGCTGGACAGCTTGGTACTAGATGCACTTCTCCTTTCTTATGTTCTTCACTGACAATTGGTTCATTCACTGTCTTCCTCATTGTTATCCTATTGCTGCATTTAACAATGGAGTCTCATTTCCTCCATCAGGTCAATGCGTGTTCAAGCATAGATCTAGTCCTTGGCGTGCTAGGATGGTCTACAGGCTGCAGCTGGCCTAGCTCAACAGAGACCAATCAACTTCTCGACTCTTCACCGGTCAAATAGAGTAAACCAACCACAGCTTGTTTCACTCACCAGACGGCGTGGGTGTGAAGTTTTGTCAGAGAACAGAATCCTCTTTTACAGGCTTCCCATAGCTGGATAATTAGTGTGGAAGTCGTGTAAAAATCTTTTTGTTCGATGCTGAGACGAATGCAGAAGGAGCCGGTGCAGCGTCTTCGTCTCCTGGGCAGTGTACATATGAAGAGGAGGGAGCTATATAGGGTTCACAGGACATATACACCTGCAAAGATTCTTACTTGCGTTGAGACTTGAGGAGACATACACAAAGAAAGGGCCTAACAGGTCTTGAGTATATGTTTGTTCCAACTTGTTATCTATCTACTTCGAGATACCTTGGATCTGCACATAATTCTTCTGGGCATACTTTATATTTGTACATAGGGAATGTCCTGGCCTTTCTCGGCACCAGTTGGTTCATCCTGAAGCTGTCCCGAACTACCTGCCATCTGATTTTAACTTACTGCAGCTATTCATTCGGATGGTTGCATGGATGTTGTCTGTAACTTTTGTGGAACAGGAAAAAGCATCTGCACGTATTACAGTAGGGAGTGTTAGTCAATGCTCTCCCGAAGAACTGATACAAGCCAGGGTTACCCACCAACGATGGTCTTTTAGTGGTTTAAAATTCACCCTAGTGTGGTTTGGTCAGTTTAGTGTCCTGGTCTGAATCACTTCCCTTCTGCACATTTGTGTTGAAACATCAGCAAGGAGTGTGCTCGGATTTGAGGAGACCGATTTCTAGAATTATACTAGATTCCTAGCAATATTTACCTAACAGGGTTGTTGGTGCTGCTGCGCTGGCGAGGCCAGTGCTAAGCGCTGATTGTTCAGTACTTTCAGTAGTATGTGATTAAACATGAAGTTTGAGTGTTGAGGACAGGGTGATCGAATTATTACTATTGTTACTCTTCTTTTAATAAAGGGGAGCAAGTGGAGGAGCCCTATCCACACGATGATGTAAACTCGAGTTCCCGACTTGGAGAGTTGCGAGGTCTAATCCTCTAGGTGTGCTTCCTATCAAAATATCTTCTAGTTCACAACAGATACTGAAGTCTCCTCTGGCCGTGTTCTCGACTGAGTGTCTGTGTTTGCTAGTGTGTACTAGTTCAAGCGCCTTGCTATGTTCATTTAGCTCCATACCCAAGCAAGCACTTTATAACTTGACATGGCTATGTTCATTTAGCTTCATATCCAAGCAAGCACTTTATAACTTTGGCACGAAGATGGTTTAGGAATCCAACATTGAGACCAGTGAAACTAATGGACGATGTAAGTAGGGATGGCAATCTTGATCCGAACCAGTCAACCTGCCTTGACCCATGTGTGGTTAGGGTGAGTCTGAGTCTGCCTTCCGACCCCACTCACCCTGCCCTGAATTATTACATTATATTATATTATAAAACTAATTTTATCTGATTTATTGATACTTTTATTTTAATAACTTGGATAATAGTAATTATATTTTATCGAAATTGTGTAACTTCTGATTCTTTTAAATTTATTAAACTACAATAATATAAATATTTTAAATTTATATCTTATTTCAAATTATATTTACATACTGTTTATTAAAATTTTTGTAAATTGAGTTGACCCCTGTTCGAACTGGGGTGCGGATTGATCTTTTAGGGTGCACGATAAGTCCGGTTCTTCAAATACCCACTTGTCTTGCCCCATTGACATTCCTAAATATAAGAGGCAATCTCTCTTTCAATCGGTGCAGCTAACATCATGACAAATGATCAAGCACGTTCGAAGCATTGGCTATAAATTGGTTCGTTGTGCACCTCACCACTTGAACACGCTCCATAATACCTATCAATTAACGTTAAGATAAATATATATTATCAAGTGTTATTCATTATCAATTACATTATCAACAATGTAATCATTCAATAAGTATGCTTGTTTATAAATAGATTCGAATACAGTATAAATTGGTCTCAGTATAATATTAGTAGATCTTGGTGTATTATAAATAAGTCTCCAAATGCAATCATTTAATAAATGTTTATAAATAGGTCGCGGTGCATTTTAAATAGGTTATAGTGCAACATAAATAGGTCCTCCCACGGTATAATATTAATGGGTCCCAATACAATGTAAATAGGTTCCGATATTTACAAATAGATCTTAAGATTATAATCAAGTCCCAAATAGCATGAATAGGTCTCGATACACTCAATAACAACATCCAACAAATAATCCCAACAATAAATGAACTTAGTGTATGAAATGAAATCGTGCAAAATGTGCCAATTAAAAATTAGGAGCTTAAACACTAAATAAAAAATGAACATTGTAGTAGTAAATCTATAATCGGGACGAGCTTACTGGTGCTCCATGCTGCTCACCAGTGTTGTTGCTCGTACAGGAGAAACTAGGAAGTCTATTGTCGATTCTGCAAGGAGAGATGGAAGGCATTAACCAATATTGCAAGGAGAGAGGGGAAGATGCTGCTGGAGATAGGCTTGGCAATTCGTATCGTGTCGTGTCTAAATGGTTCGTGTCTGAAATGCCTTGACCCGAACACAACCTGTTTATTAAATGAGTCAAGAACATCGAACACGAATACGACCTGTTTAGATACGGGTTGACACAGACACGACATGTTTAACTCGTATAAATAAATATGTCTAAATGTGTGGATTGATTATGTATACATGTTTAACCTTATTAACACGTTTGACCTGAATAACACATTTACAAAATCTACAAATTCTAAATGCTAAGCAACATGAGAACTGAGAACTCGACAAAATAAAGTGACAAAAACTGCAAAAACATATTTCAACATGTAATGAGCGTCTCTACATATGCCTGCACTCAATACTTCTAGGACATGTTTATCAAAATGAAACTGCAGCAAAAAGAGTTCCAACAGAGAACCTACTTAGCAAAGGGTAAAATACAACTTCATGTTCCACCTTAAGATCTTAAAGTTTAAGAGAGCCTAACTTAAAGAAAAAACAAAGTTCCATCTTAAAATCATCACCTTCAATGGTCCTTTTACATCCAACAAAATGATCCTAAGATCTATAATCATAGTTGCAACATCCTGAAGACCCTACATCAAAATAAATTCTAAAGAATCTACAAGTATCATTTAATATAAGTAATTTATAATCAAGGAAAAGTGGAAAAATCATCATTTGAATACTTACTAATATCTGGCAACGTTAGTGTTAGAATCTTGAGTCGATGGCTCATCACTAATTGTCAAGTTCATCACATCCCCAATGAGTTGATCCATAGGTACTTCAAGAAAATCTACATTAGAAATGGACAAAATTATATAAGAGACAATATGATAAAAAAATGATTTTGTTAAAGCAAGCTATTATACCTTCTGGCTCATAAATCCAATCACGAGTACACATGAGTGCTTCCACAAGCTCGGGTTTCAAAGAACTCCGATATTGATCTAGGACATGACCCTCATAGCTAAAAGCCAATTCAGAAGCAACCGTGCACAAAGGAATGCTTAAAATATCACAAGCCATCCTCCTGACAATTGGATATCGCAATTGGCTGTTCTTCCAATAATCAAGAATGTCCAAATCAATTTTTCTATCAATCCTTGTCTCATCTAAGTATTTTTCTAGCTCTGCCTTTTTCGAAACATTAGAGTAGTCACCACCCTCATAGTCATCGAACTCCTATAGAGAAACAAAAGTAAACAAAGGTAAAGAACATTTGAAAAGTAGAACAACTTAGAAATTCAATGGACTATATAATACTTTTTTTTTTAAAGAAGGCATATAAATAGAAAATTCAATGAAATTTTACCTCGTACATGTCATCCTCCTCTTTTGCATCATCATCGGAAAGTTGAATCAATGGCCTTTTTAATGTAGATGAGGTTAAAGCTACCTCCTTCGACACATACTCCTCATATAAAGAGAATGACTTGCTTCGAACAATTCTAAATTGAGGAGAATTGCTGCCATACAATTTTCTATAACTCCAATCCACGAAATGAATTTTATATCGAGGATCCAATACAAAGCTACTGACAATATGATACAAAATTCAGACCAATGCTTTTCAAACTTTACTAGCATCCTTTGCGCCATCAACTACAAATCTTCATCTATCCCCTCACTATATTTTGTAAGCTTTAAAAGTGGCTGGAAAATACAAGTTCGAAGTGAGGTGCTTACTTCCAGAAAACAAGTTTGTAATGTCATAAAAAATCCTCAAGAACTTGTCTATCTTCTCAATCTTTTCCAATTCCAATGCACTAGGGCAATGAGTATAATTTGAGTCACTTAGTTCTAAGTGACAAAAAGCACGACGGTAGTAGAATGCGCATTAAGCATGAAATACGTCGAGTTCCAATGAGTCAGCACATCTTGCTTCAAGACTTGTTTTGGATTCAAAGAGAAGAGATTCACACATTCAACAAATTTCTCTTTTCTCACTTGAGATCCCTTAACATATTTCACACCCTCCCTCAATTTCTCAACTGCAACATGAATTTCTTTCAAACCATCTTGTACCATCAAATTCACTACATGAGCACAACAACGTTGATGAAAAAATTCACCTTTAGCCAAGAGTGCACCCTTCATATTCAAATGTGACCTCAACAAACTGACAAAGACATTGTTTGCAAAAGCATTGTTCAAAGTAATAGAAGATAATCTTCCATTGATGCCCCACTCAGTTAACAAAGAATTAACTCTGTTATTCAATGCAACACCACTACGTGGAGGAGGCATAGGAGAGAAATTCAAAATTCTCTTATGCAAAGCCCAATTTCCATCAACAAAGAATGCAGTGGGAGAGATGTACCCATCAGTAACAATCGAAGTCCACAAATCAGATGTTAATGAAATCCTTGTACCGTGAGCTTCCTCAATCGAACCTGGATTTCATTGACATCTGATTTTATAAAGCTTCAATACATCAACCCTGGTTGTGTTTCGACAAATAAGAGGCACATTGTCACTCAAGTATGCGAATAATGATATAATTGCAGAGTACTCAACAAAGGAAAGAGGCAAATTATGCTTGATGATAGCAAAAGTCAGTATCTCACGAAATCTTTCAGGATCAAATTTAGCACCTCTTAAAGAGAGATCATGGTTCATGAGCATTTGACCAATATGATGTGTGTCCTTACGAATGCATTTCTCACTATGCCTTTTCAAATTTCCCATCCCATACTGACTATCACATATAAAAAGAGCTCCACATTTTTTGCATTTGCAACGGGTCTTACCATCAAGAGTCTTCTCTTATAGTCGATCAAAAATGTTCCATACCAACAAGGTCAATCTTCTATTCTTCGTACCCTTCGCTACTTGTGAATTTCTTGCAGTCTTTGTGTCTTTTAAATCATCTCCATCAATCTCTATAAGATCATCATCCTCATTAGTGGTGCCCATTACCTTGCTAGAACTTTCCAACTTCACTTCAAGATTTTCCATATTCATAATTCACTTCAAGATTTTCCAAGTCCTTATTGAAATTCCTAAAAGTGAACAAACTTCGAAGACTCAGAAAACCACGAAATAAATAGGTAGGAAACAAACACTTAGAAAAGCCACTCTTTTTCAAAAAGAGTAAGAAAATATTTAAAAAAATACGAAATATAGAGTTAGAATGAATTAAACACTAAGAAAAATTACTTATCATTCTTGAAACTATATGATAGTCCACAATGACTATTAAACAGTCATTGAAAACATGAAAAATATTGAATTAGAGAACAACAGGACGTCACTTCTGAGAGCTTGGAGCCATAGGAGAAGAACCCTAGAAATCTCAATCTCGTACAATGAAGAAGAACAGGCCAGAACCCCTGGATCCGTCACTGAATCTACTAAATAGGCGATATAAATAAACTAGATGACCAAATCTGACAATGGATCGAGCAAATATCCACCGAATTCTCATATCCGAAGCACAGATCTGAATAGGAGAGCTGCAAATGTGGCGAAAAGGACGAGGATGGAGGATGAGAGTTGCAAATGCGGTGAAGACCAAAGAGGGTGAAAATCAAAAGACGGAGGACGGTCGTCCGAAGAGGATGAGCTGCAGATGCGGTGAAGACTAAAGAGGATGAAGATCGGAAGACGGAGGACGGTCGTCCGAAGAGGACGGGAGCTACAGACACGGCAAAGACCGAAGAGGATGGAAGATTAGAAGATGGAGGACAGTTGTTCGAAGAGGAGAGCTCTGGTGTCTCGAATGCGGTGAAGAGGACGAGGATGGAGGATAGTCGTCCAAAGAGGAGAGTTGCATATGCGGCGAAGACCGAAGAGGATGAAGACGGAGCATGCAGGACAATCGTAGCATAGAGGAACTTTCTTTCTTTACAGAGAGGCTTCGCTTGACAAACATGAGAGACACTGAGAGCTTGAGACTGACAAAGTGTAACGTAAACTGTAACTATACCCTAATGGTATAATCGTAATTTCGACAATAATTTAAATGGGTTTAAACGTATCAGGTTAGGTTATGCAGGTTCAACTTGGCCCAACCCTTTTAAATAAACTGGTTATACAGGTCAACCCTATTAGACCTGGAACCTATTCAAGCTTTACCCAAACCAGCCTAAGATCGTGTTGTATCATGTTGAGTTATCGTGTTGTGTCAAAAAATTGCCAAGTTGGAGAGAGAGGAACCTGTCGTTGGATAAAAGAGAGAGGAACCTGTCACTGGAGAAAGGGAGAGGTTAGGTGTGAGATCAGGAAAAGCCATTGATGAGTGAGCAGGAGAAAGGGAGCAGATGGGAGATAAGGAAAAGCCATCAGTGAGTGTACTGAAGAAAGGGGAGTAGATGGGAGAGATCATGAAAAGAGAGGGGATGGGATAAAAGGAGACAAAGGAGGGAATTTGAATTTTTTAGAGAGGAAAATGATTATTAGAATATGGATTAAGAGTAAATTGGACATTTATGCTAATTTGGTGCTATTTTTTAAATTGATTATAAATTGGTGCTAGAGGTGTAGAATAGGAGTTTTATTTTTTGCCATTAATACAACGGTTCAACCAACTAAAATGTTGAAAATAGAAACAAGTGGAAGGAGAGCACATCGAATGGAAGTTTTTTTTTTTTAAATTGAAATTACAATTTCAATAGTTAATCATCTTACTGTGCCTATTTATTAAGATTTTGCATAAATATTTTTGAAAAATAAATGTTGGACTAATCAAGAGCTCTCCAGAGAAAGCGGGTTTTGTACGGTCGTTCTCGATCCGAGATTAAGATATTTGAGGTGTAATTCGTGTCAATAGAATTCTCTGTACCTTTTATTTCTCACCTCCTCCTATTTTCTTCTAGAACAGAAGCAACCAGGAAAAAAAATGCTTTTCAATTCATAGTTATCTAGATAGATAGAAGATAATTAGAACCAGTATCAATTTTTTAGAATTATTAGTGATTATCGGGGTTTTGAAATATTATATAATACATGACCATGTTCTTCCTTTTTCCCGTAAAAGAGTTTCTTTTTTTTATCACGCAAATGTAAATTATATATTGGATTTATTGTTCTTCATGTCCATTTGTTGGAAAGTTGCAAAGAAATTACCTTAAAAAATGTCTGACAGAGGGGGGAAAATACTCAGTGGACAAACAATTCCATTTTCACCCCACGTTTTGTTGGAAAATTTGAAGAAAAGCTTCGTACAATTTCGGTGGAGTTGATGGCACTTTTCCCTAAATACTTCAATGAAAGAATAGATCGGAAACAACTGTTGGAGAATTAGTGAGTTGCCCTGGCGTGTTTATTCCAAGTAAGGAAGCTAGTTCAATCTTTTGCGTTCGAATCAACCTTTCATTAATTTTCTTCATTGAACATAGGATGGTAAAATTGGCCTGGACCATGAGATCCTATCCACTCCAACTCTGTTTAAGGCAGATTCGACCCGACCCGTGTGCAGGGTCAAGGCAGGTCTAGGTCTCTCGTGTGTCCCGTCTTGCTCTGGCATAATCAGACTCGTAATATAATACTACTAAGATTATGGCCTGCACTTTACTGTGAAATTTCGTGCAATATTTTGAATATGATTATTGTTCGACCTCCTATTTGAGGCAAGCCATATTCTTGTTGAATCTTCGTTCTTTTCTCTTCTGGTCAAGTTTGAGTAACCCATGTCATCTTTTCCACAAAGATCAATTATTCCTGTTTCCTCCAAAGATACTTCATCCTGAGCAAGCAATACAAAGCGACAAACTCCATTATGACCATTATGACCATAGTATGAGCCATGTCCAAGCAGACAAAATCAATATTCTTGGATTATGAAAATTTTGGGTAACATCCATGGCTCTCTCCAAGTTGAGGATACAATGCTATTTATCAGAAAAATATAAAAAGACAAAAAGAGAATACAATGAACCGCCCACTTGGAATAAATAAAAATAGTCTTGCCTAGTATCTAGTTGAACTCAATCGGTGTGTCTTCATTAGCAAGAATTGAATAAAAATCTAACCACCACTGCTCACATGCACTATTCAAATTAAATACATGCAGCAAACAAATAAATTCCTTTCTCAGCAAGCAGTTTCTATACCAGTAGTTGAGGATGGAGTCTCAACAATAACATCTCCATCTTCATCATTTACATGTATTATGACATCCCGAGGCACTTCTCATGGAGGATGCATTGCCCATCTTTTCTAGAATTACCATGTTTTGCACCATTGCATTTGGGTGTGAGGCTTGAAAACCTTCTTCACGTCAAAGTTCATACATTTATTATCTCTTCTTCTGTGCTACCAGTACATGGGAGTCATTCAAAAATGGCACCTTTAAGTTGGAGAAAGCTCTGATTTCAGAAAGGTCCAACATGAGGAAGAGAGGGAGTTTCTTGAGGGTGATCGAGTTTTGCATTGTTTTGATGGTGGACTCTGCAAATCTTAGTATCAAGCTACATTTGATTTGGTGTACTTTCTGTAGCAAGATTTAAAAGGTGGTTTTGGGCCACGCATGGGGCGCATGTGGAGGAGAGAGGAGACTTTTGGCGGTGGTTTTGGACATTTATAGGAACAACAAGCTCTATGTGTGAAGCATGGGCTACGTGCCCCTCCTAGAAATGTGAAGCTCCACCTAAAATGGAAGCACTGTCATGTGAGTCTGATGAAAGGTTGTACTCGTCTTATTGTATAAGGTTGTAACTCTCTTTACTTATAAACGCATAGATATTATATTTATATGTTTATATGTAAGAGTCATTTACAACTCTCACTGGAACTTGCCACAAAAGCAAACACCGTACTTCGCCACGTAAATGTTGAATTGCACTCAATCACAATCAGATAGAGGAGAAGAGGTGGAGCCCTAGACTATGTGGTTGACCGGTTGCCTTTTCATTACTGCTTCGCATTATAGTTGAGCTCTGAAAACCCTTGTTGTTCTTGATTCAGTGCTCGCATCTTGGTGGTCTTCGGTCTTTGGTAGGGGAGAAAGTCATTCAGCTTGATTCGGTCTCGAGGTGCCAACCTATTCTTCTGCGGTGCATCTTCTCACGTTCCGAGCTAGTTAGCCTTTTCTGATCCTGATTTTCCCTTCATGATTTCCTTTCAACTGACATGTCGATTGCTTAGAGACTTGATCCCTATATTTCAATGAGCATTCTAATGTACTTGCTATTTTAAATCTAACGATAATGAGATCACTTATCATTGTATTAAATTACATTCTTTATCTCCATAGTCGTGGCTATCGATAAGTTTCCCCGACAAAATTAGGATTCATTTTTGTCTTCAACAAGTCAAGATTTAGCAGGGGTGGTGGCCACTATTAATACTCAACAAGGAATGATAACCGATTTAGGAGGGATTGTCGGGCAACGCTCCACCACTATTTTTCTTTTGCGTTTACTTCTTCCTTATTCTTTTAATTTTTCAAAAATATTTTCATTAGAAAATTATTTTTGGATGAAAGTGCTTTTTTTGATAGAAAAAATAACGATAGGACAATGTGGTAAAAATTTAAAAATTTAATAATACAAATGACAAATTAAAAAATAAAGATTTAGACTTCATCTTCTTCCTTCGCTCTTCTCCCATTGGTCGAGTAGCTTTCACTCCTACTGAACGCTCCCTTTGGCCTCGAAGATCATCAGGTTCCAACTCACTCTAGTTTCTATGTTAATTGGTTCTTTACTTCTGCATGTTTGAAATCAAAATAGAATATGATTTAATGCAAATGACAAAAATTTAGAAGGTTGAGGGTAAAAGTGTCTCTTTTCCAAATATAAAATATTTTGAGAACGTTAATTTATTTCCTCTGATATGTTTTCCAGAAGGAAAAGTAATTATTTACATATCTATTTGATAGTTATGCCAAGTTATAATTGATGGTCTACCTTGATTGTCCTAATTTTCAACTAAACTAATTTTATATCTAACATGTAAGATTATTGTTTAGGGTATATGTACATTATTTAATACCATTGCACTATTCTCTATTCACCATCATTTTCAATCCATGATCTCTAATATTTCACCACTCGGTTACCGAATCTCTTATCTCACAGAGCCACAAGCTATCACTTTTCCTTGATTACATGGCACTTACCCACTTCCCATTTTGATTTCCACCAGCTGTCACTTCCCTTTAACCATGTTGGCACCTACTTAAGCCTAAAACCTCGATATTAAATAACCAATAAGGACACACCAATCTTAACATTGCAACATTTAACACCACACTTTCCTCCTCCCACAATTACCCATACTTAGCTTGCTATGCAATATAATCAAATATCTAATCTCAATCTCTATTGCAAGCAATGGAGGATAAAAGTGGATGTCAGAGCTATGTGAAAATTTTCCATCATCAACTAGACTAGATTTGATTGTATCCTAATTGATGAGGATGTAAGTTGTCATCGATGTCATATCTTCATGATTTGCATAGGTACTGTACACCATTTATCACGCATCGATCATCAATTTCACATTCTTTTATTATTGTAGGGAGCACACATGCACGCCTCAACTAGGTAGGATGATTGCGACTTCTTTACTTCATTGTTAAATGAATGTTATGTTCATGACCTCTCTAGCTTTGAAGTTATCTCACAAGAAGTTTTAGTCGCTTCTGCATGACTTCATGATTAGACTAGATAAAGGACCATCAGAAGTTGAAATCTCTCTAGAAACCATATCAATGCCCCTCCAGAAATTTGCCTTTATAAACTTTAGTCATCTTGATATTCTAATCTATAAAGATGAAAATCTGCCAGGTATGCTATACATAAATTACATCCATCACATATCAAACACCCCATTCATAATTATGTTCTTATACGAATTATTTCCTTTACCTAACATTCTAAACAATGGATTTATCCCTTTTTTCTAAGATGTCATTGGCAAACTGCTCAGTGTTGGTTCTTTGGACGGGAGGACTTAACATGAAAGAAGAAGTTTAGACATCCGAGACTCTAGGTAAGTTACTCTTCAAATTATGGTGCACATTCACTCCCTATTTTATTCATTATATGTACACTCTTTCTTCCGCACCTCTCTTGCTTCAAGTGGCATGCAAATACTAATCACGCTTTGGGGGAAATATGTCATTGACTTTGATGAGTTCGATGTTCTATATTGGACCAATCCCATCATCAGTATATTTGAGGGCATGATTGTTCGCACGTGGGAAGATCATATCATATTCTCCATTGTTTTAACGTGTCACACTCAAGCCACTTATAGTTCTACATATTAGATAGGTAGAGTGTCCCTTTCTTGATAAAATGTAATATGGCAGTACACCAATCCAGACATCATATAAGTTAATGGATTTTCGAAGAGGTAAAACATCTAACCATGCTACTACCGTACTTCATCCAATGACCTCTTACTCAATAGATATTGCCCCCGTTAAAATTTATATCTTGGCACATTGTCTACCTGCGACTCCCTTAATTACCAATGCCAATCAGAGTGCGATGATAATTGTCGATCTCCTTAATATATTTTCTTTAGAACTACAGGCCCTTCAACTAAAATTTATGACTTCATTTGCCATAATACTAAAGTAATGACTTATACAACTTTTTAATTAATTAATTTAGATGTGCTCTCATTCTCCAAATATTAGATTTATGTGTAAAGCCACCCTGATTGACATTGATCCATCCAAGAGTTGGTGGAATCGAGCCTACCCCAAATACAATTCTTTTATTCAAATATATTGACCAAATATTTGGTGTAATTGCTACAACGAAGCAGACATTACACTAATTTCATGGCATACATACAAACATGCTTTCTTTCTTTTCTATTAGTCTCCTATGACTTTAAATTATTTAAAAATAATATCCTCCACGCTATTTGTCCCAATTAAATTTCATTATTGAAGGCCTAACAGGCTTGACAAACTTCATCATAAATGAAAAATTAGTGTAGCACCTGGTCCAAATTCCTGTCACAAATCTTCCAAGCAATTTTACTTCGATTGGTTCACTTTGCCTCCGGTGTTCAAAAAATTGCTTGGGAAAAAATTTGTATTCATTGTACTTCCAAAGAATCGATCAGTTAGCGGACCAACAAATGTTTTAGAGTGGTCATCATAAACATCCAAGATCACAACACTATCACTCCACCAACCAACAAATTGATGTTGCGACAAGTAACAACAAAGGTAAATTACAAATTTCTCACCACTTCCATGTACACTGCAAATTCATCTAACAGCATAAGGATTAACATGTGTCTTTTATTCTCTTCAATTGCAAATGTTAATCCCAATCATTCAAGTGTCTATGGCAATCATTGAGGATGAACAACCTTAAACTGTCTGCACTGGACTAGCTCTTGCCCTGCAACATCTGTTCCTAGAACCATCTCCCACAGAGATTGCTATCACGTAAAGGGCTGAGATGTTGGTGGTACGATGATTCATATCTTGTATCGATTTCTAAATTATTTTTCTAACCATTCATCCCACTACTATTCCTTCCATTCCCATTTGCAAATAACAAGAAAATTATAATTTGCTATCCTCTTATAGCTAGACCATTGTAGCTAGCATATTGTCAACAATAGCTAAGGTACATGGAGAAAGTCAGCAGGAACAACCAGCACTGAAAAAGATATGAAATCCTGTATGCCCAACTTCTCCCTCCTAGTTTACTATCCATATTTAAGCCCAATAATATACATGCAAATATCACCATTATTTTGATCCTTTTCATCCTTGGTGACTAATAAGACTATCAAAAAGGAGAAAAATGATTGATAATAATGGTGATAGCCTTCCTAGGAGTGCACCGCCTTTTGATCAATCCTTTTGCATGTTAAGCGCTGGGGTTAATATTTGATCGGAAGATGTTATCTTAAGTCCATTGCAGTACATCTTTAATTTGTATTTACTTTTTATGTTAGCTGACCTCAACGACACATTTTAATAGACAATCGCAATTGTTGGAATATTAGCTTCATATTATATGAAATATTAACATTTTATTTGAAGATGTTATTCCAATCCCTTCAACTAATCTTCATGCTACTATCATCATTCTCCTTCGGGAAATATTGATCACCATTCACATAAATCTTAATATGTAAGAATCCCATATTTTGCACAACTTACCTCTAATCCAATTGAACCCTAACTTTGTTAAGTAATGTTACTGTCACTTGGATTTAGCTTGTTAGCCATACAAAGGGATACTAACAAGTTTCAACAATTAACACACTTATTCTAGGATATAGTGACCATCAATTGAAATATATTTATCAGCCAGACATATTTCATATCATTATAGATTTACTAAATATCGTGGATAATTTACCAATGTATTACAACGGAACATGGGTCTCTAACTGAGTTATACATTAAAAATTAACTTTCTATTTAATTTATGTGTACTTTTATAATGAATTTAATAATAATCATTTTATTTTAATGTAATTATATAAATTTTATTTATTTTAAATTTATTTAACTAAACTATTATAAGTATAAGCATTTATATTATATTTTAAGTTATGTTTACTATAATTTTACTAATTTTTTGTAATTCGTCAAGGGTATGGCTCGGGTTTTTAGCCCATTGCCATCCCTAATCAGATACAACCATATATTAATTTAAGACTTTAGATGAATATGGACAACTCTTATTGGTGGAGTGAAAATTTTACGCTTAGGACGCTGATGAATTGTCAACCTTAGTGAGCAAATGATACCTTTTAGAGGACATTCCTATTATCTAGTCATTTGACTATTTAATCAAATGGCCTATCATCAATGATATGGATTAAATAAAAGAATTTGTTGCCTCGTAATCATTTCCTTGACCTACTAAACAATCTAAAAATGGGATTATAGAATTTTCACTTTTCCAATTCCATTTCGATAAGTATCCAAAAAGTCAAGTTTATTTTTTCGGTCAGAACAACTTGTATTTAGAAGTCCAACGGGCTCTAATTAATTCTATTCGAGCTAAAATGACCCATTAGGGGTAAAACTCTTCCAAGGTGAATTTTTTCTATTAACAAGACTCAAACCCAAGACCTTACTTAAAGGTAGGCTTGGCAAATTTTGGCCCGGCCCGATAGCACTGCATGGGCCCGACTCGATATCCACATGCATGGGCCATGTCTTATAGGGCCAAAGAGTGTCGTGCCAACCTGGCCTAATAATATTATCGGTCCTGCCAGCCCCATAGCCCATTTAAGTTTAATTTAAAAAAAAAAGAAGAAAATTTCAGTCAGAATGACGGAAGCCTAGGTTAGTTTTTTTCCCCCTGAAATTAGAGGTTGTCTTCCTCATATTTTGTTGATATGGATGAAGGATTCAGAGAGATACTGTCAATTCTTCCAAATTGTTGTGCTTAAATTGAAAATTTTGCTAAAAGAATATTGTTAATTTCATGGTTTACATCATTTATCTCATAGTTTTTAAAATCAGATCGGACCGAGAACCGGTCAAGGTACCAGTTCCTGATTGAACACTAGTTCAACTAGGGGTTCAATGGGTCTAACCGGATTTATTAAAAAATAAAAAATATATATAAAGTACATGTAGTAACCTAAAACACACAAGACACTACCAATTTAAGATATAGTCACAATTTCAATATAATTCATAATATCCAAATCCAATATAAACATAGATTAAGTCTATAAAGTGAAAAACATTGCATGTTCTAAGTTCCAATGACATAAAATATCTCACATAGTCAACACAAACCAAAATACCACATAAGGTGGAAACCCGAACCACACAATCAAATCCTTGCTAGACTCAACTCAAGAAGATGGTCCCTATACCGGTATATCGGACAATCAACAACAAGTAGAGAGGTGATAGCAAGCAAAATAGACGAGCAAGATAGACGAACAAGACAGATAGACGAGCAAGACAGATAGACAGCAAGACATACAGACAAGCAGGGCAGACAAACGACAAGACAGACAGATGAGCAAGACAGAAGGCACCAAGTAGAACAATAAGCAAATCCTGTAGACAAATGGCAGCAAACAGAGAGGCGAGCAACAAGCAAATCTGGCAACAAGAAACTAGAAAGAAACTCACCGTTCAGCAAGACAGCAAATAGAGAGCAACATGATGGAGTCTGGTCTGTTCTCCCATTCTTCGTGGCTTTGCTAGTGTGCTAGGGTTCGACAGCTTCGGCTTCAGCAAGACAGAGACTAAAACTGAGAGACAGACAACGATTTGTCTTTTTTTCCTTTTAAATTGGTAACTTTTTGGAACAACCGGTTTGTTTGGGTTTACTTGGTTCATGAAAATCGATTGGTTCAACCCGGTTTCTACTGAGCTAGTTTGCAAAACGAGTTAACTATGCAACCGGACCAGGCTTAGTCACCGGTTCTACGATAAATTGCTTGGACCAGCCAGTCCAGTCCTATTTTTAAAACTATGATTTATCTTTACTTTTATTGATAAAAAAATCTTTAGCTTTTAATTAAAAAGAAGGTTATGTTTGATGTATTTTTTTGTCCCTTGATTGGCTTATGTTGAACTTCTCCATTGCATGTCCTTCAATTCTCGTAACCTTGTGTAGTAGAATATTCGTGCTATCGGGTTGGGCCGGGCAACCCGATATAGAATTCGTGTCGTGCTCAGGCCGACCTTTATCGTGCCATGCTCTAATTAGGTTGTGCCGGCTTAGCCCATTAACAATATCGTGCTGTGCTAGCCCAACCTGATAAGACTGGGTCGGCACAAATTGCCACCCCTACTTAAAAGGAAGATGCACTCTACCACATCAACCAATTCACTTTAATTAAGTCCAGTCGATGTTAATGCCATTAGGTGTAGTTCTACATTTATGATAGCAATTTGATTATGTCACATATTTTTTTCTCAATCATAAGAAAAAAATATTGCTCCATATTTTCCTGCATAAGAAATATGTTCAATTAATAGGCCTCTAGGATATGGAACAATGATAAATAAATATGTACGAAAAGTCTTATTATTAATTGATGAGTGTTATTGCACTGATCCTTCATTTTCTAATAATTATATTACCGAATCCTGCCCAAATTTGTTGAAGATTACATACGGTAAATCTTACGCTAAAATGAAAACTCGTAAACAAAAAAAATAAAAACACAATCTCGGTCGATCGTGCCCACTAGATTGAGATGCGATGGGCTATAGATGTTTTCCAGTGAGCTACTTTAAAGGCTATACTTTAGGATATATTAAATCCTAAGCAAGCAAGCTACTGTTAATGTTTTAATGATGTCAGTATAAAATTGACCAAATTCACAACCGCCGCCAAAAAAAATGAAAAAAAAAATAGAAAAAGAAAAAGCACGTGCCTTATTAGCGGCTGGTCGTCCCAATCTTTCTCAAAATTGCCCTTCGAGTTTATCAGTTATCACTGAGACGAAAAAATAAATGGACAATTTTTAATTTGTGTACAGAGTTTTTCAGCACAATGGCTATACCTCTCACACAAAAGCAGATTTCAAATCTCTTAATTTCAAACTGAAAATGATGCTGCTACGCCGGGTTCACTTTCTAAATTTGTGTAGAATATGCCTGTTGAATATTAAAAACTCGGTCGACCCTTAGGCATTGTTTCACTGTAAAATTTAGATTTAATAATAGTGTATATTACAGTGATCAATTATGGTGCTAATTATTGTAGGAGATTACATGAAGTAAAATGTTATAATGTTACTGATGATACTATCTTTAAATCCGAACACGTGTAATTCTTTGATCACAGCCTATACTGTAATTATTTTACATGTATTTTTCAAAATTTATCACCGATTTTATACTTTACTAAAATTCAAAGTACATTTAGTAAATTTATCAATATTATATTTCGACCCGTTATACAAAAAAATATAAGCATAATTGAAATTTTCATTATAAAATTAAGATTATTCAAAATTTAAAAATACCCGAACCAAATAGTCCAGAAATAGTTGGTTTTTCCTCCAAAATTCTAATTGGGTCCGAGCACTTCTTTTTGATAATCGACATACAAAAGTATTTTAAAGTTTATATCAAGTGGATTTATTAAATTTAAATAAATAAAGTCCAAGCCCTTAGAGAATCTTAGGTGGACATAGGTTGTCAAATAGAATACTAATTCCATTCAAAACACCAAAATTAATTAATCGGTCAAATTAGGGCTAAGAACTAAATTACTTGCTCCGTAATCCAAAACCTAGCCGCTAAATTAGTTATTAAAAAACCCTACTCCCTAACAAAAAATACTTTTTGACTAAATTGTTTTGTTGTTAACAAAATGATCGACAGTCCCTTGGTAGCACTAGTATGGTCAAAATGGTCAAATTGGCGGCTCTCCACAAGTACCATTATGCCCTTCCGATTTCACCATCATATTTTAATGGAACGCATCTATCACGGGGACAGAGTTTGATGCATGTAATACGAGTAGAGATAGATCCAGAAAATTGAATTAAATAATATAAAATTAAAAAATAGTTAAATTATAGATTTTAGGGATGTAAAATAACTTAATTAGTAAAAATGTGGAGAAAATTATTAAATTTTGTAAATTTCAAGCCACTTGCACCCTACAAATAAAAAAGATATTTTTGTGATTATGTGGATAGTGTTTACGTAGTAATATTAATAAATTAAATTAAATAATTTTTATAATTTTTTTTGTAGAATCTACAAATAAGATAAGTAACTATAAAAATAATTTAATTTAAATATCATGCACGTGATGTTACTGTTATGTGAAGATATGGTTATGTGGAAGATTTTTTCCTCTCACACGATTGCCAATGATCCTTTTAGTGCATGTGAACTTATTGGGATGAAGCATTAAAAAACTAAAAAAAGGTTAAATTTTCTTTTTTTAAATTGTCTAAATAGTAAATACTCAGCATCATTTTTATTTTCCAGCGAACATCGTAAATGACATAACCACCATTGCAGTGGTCTAAAGTTATAAAATTCACTCTCATGCAGTTGCCGAAATTGAAAAGTCATATTCGAGCTCCCCTCTAAACGGAATTATTAGGAGGACTCTTTTAGCTCGGATCTTGACGAGCACCGGCTTCATAGACAATAATCAGTTTTCAATGGTGCTACGGTGACAAGACTGGTGTTACTACTGCTTGCTCGATTCATTTGATATGTTTGCATTTGAATGTGAAAGTCTGAGCGTTACGTAACGAAAGTGGTTGAGTCACCACCACTACTGCCTATTCTTTTTTTTGGAAAAAAAAAAGTAAAAGACATAATAAAATAATTGGATTTTTCATTTTTATTAAATTTCCAGTTGCATCGCACATTTGTGTATATTCTATTGACTATTAATGTTCGATGAAACGCAAAAAGCAAAATGCACGGCCTCATTCGAACAGGATGGGAGTAAGAGGCCCATAATATATGATTGTAATTTTGACCCGTCCCGAAATGGTGACATGTTTGGACGGATTTAACCCGATCAGTGTCTGGGTCAGGACCGCCTTGAATCTCGCTTTGGACTTGATCTCACCAGACCTGATGCGATGTCTCTGGACACGTGTTAAATAATTGACCTACAAGGTTTTCTCGTCATCCGGATGTTCGAGGACTTCCGGCTGTGTATGGGACGCAAAATTGGGATCGTTAAAGAAATTGCTGGTTATAAAACGACAGCCAAAAAAAAAAAAAAAAAAAAGAGGGAAGCTTTTAGTTCAAGACACGCTTTTTCTTTGCCTAATGTGTCTACGACTCCAACCAGCTCACGCGCTTTTTCTTTTCCTAACGTGTCTACGACTGCAACCAGCTCGTTTGAATTAATAAAGACAGTTGGGAAAATCAGCTTGGAGTTCATTTAGTGATTTTTTTTTATTAAACTCATAAATGGATGATAAGGATCAAATTCCAGATTGAGAGAGTCGACGGAAAATTTTTTAAGGATATCGGTCTGATCGCAGATTAGTCTCAAGGTACGGTTCAGTTCGACCGGAAATATTGGATGGTACAAACCAAAAAAAAAAAAAAAAAAAGAGGGTGCCGAAAAGTTTATAGCTCAACTGGCACTGGCCACCGAAATACCAATATCACCCCTGATGCCCGATGGAGTCCTAAAAATGTAGAAAAGAAAGTTGAATTATAAATCAACATAATTTGATTGAGATTATTACTGCTTTAAGAGATGAATGGCCTTTTAATCTTAAAATATCTCAATTTATTAATTTATGATAATATATCAATACTGTAATGTGGTAAACTTATTAGACACGATACTTTGTTTAGTCTCACTTTTGATTTTCCATTTTTACCCATTTACATGCAAATCGAATTTTTTAGTGACCCTTAAATTGGTGATTATGCTAAAAGAGAAAATTTGTTAAATATAATCACTCAGTCACCTTGTTTTTGTCTCTCATATCTTAATCTTATCTCCGCCACTTGTTTCACTCTCGTAAATATTTTCATAATTACAACAATTTCATATATATAAATTAATCATTTTAATTTTATTTTACACAATCTTGTTTTACAGTTATGAAACTTTTATATGAAAAATTAATTATAATTATTTAATTTATTCAATTATTTATTAGCATATATTCAAACGTAATATGAATTTCCTTTTTTTTATTGATAGTATTTAACACCATTGCATAGAACACTTCAAATATAAATTAAACCCAACTCGAATTAATTGACTTTCTAAATATTTACACAATTAAAAAAAGAAGAGGAAGAGGAAGCGGAAGCGGAATGTGAAACGAAGAAGGTTCCTATTGCAACTGTTCTCCATACCCTCTCTCTCCCCAGTGCCCCTGCCCACTTCATATATAAGCATTCGCTCCCGTTTACCTTTCACCCCATCCCTTCAATCTTCAGTCTCCATTCCTTCTGAAGGTCTGTTTCTTCCTCTTTCTAGCGTTCGAGCAAAACCCCGCAATCCCTAAAACCCTTCATCCAACCATCACTCTTCTCTCTAGCGATTGTCTCCTGCTGAAGCTGAACTCCAGAAATGTGTGGCGGTGCGATTATCGAGGAATTCATTCGCCCCCACCGGCGGAGTGGTGGCGCCGGCCGCCGTGCTCCCTGCCCCTCCGACATCTGGCTCGATTCACCTTTCCTCACCAAGCCTGCATCTGCCAGCAGCCTCGAATCACAACAGAGCCATTTCGCTCCGGCCGAATCGGCCCTTACCAAGCGCCCCCAGCTCCCTCCCGGTACGGCATCTCACTCCCATTCGTATTGATCCATGAATCCCCGTAGCTTTCTAGGTCTTTGGTTTTTTAAGAAAGCGTGGGTTGTAAGGGAAATTTCGTCGATCAGGTGGCGTGCATGAAGAGAAGGTGGCCGTGAAGAGGCAGAGGAAGAACCTCTACCGCGGGATCAGGCAGCGTCCATGGGGCAAATGGGCGGCCGAGATCCGCGACCCTAGGAAGGGGGTCCGGGTCTGGCTCGGAACCTTCAACACTGCAGAGGAAGCGGCCCGCGCCTACGACCGTGAGGCCCGCAAGATCCGCGGCAAGAAGGCTAAAGTCAACTTCCCCAACGAGGACGAGGCCCCCGTTTCCGCAGCCCAGAGCCACCACCATCAGCCCCCTTCCCAGCTCTCCACCTATGGTGCAGTTGATGCTGCTCTCTACCGGAGCCACTATAACCCGAACCAGAACTGGACGGACAATACCTTCAATTTCGGGTTCCACGACTCTGTCCCTGAGCCAGTCGTCGTGTCCGGCGAGGAGGTCGGCTCAGGGTCCGGATCCGGGTCAGAGGACACGTACTACACGCCGGTTAAGGCGGTGAAAGGGGAGGAGGGGAAGACAGAGGAGAACGAGGAGGAGGCGGAGAACAGAGAGGTGCAGAAACTGTCGGAGGAGCTGATGGCCTACGAGAACTTCATGAAGTTTTACCAGCTTCCGTACCTGGACGGCCAGTCGGCGGCGGCGGCGGGGCCCAATCCGGCACAGGAGAGCGTGGTCGGCGAGCTGTGGAGCTTTGAGGACGACGGTGCCGCGGTGACCTCGGCCTTCAACTAACTGCTTCAGATGGAAAAATATTCTCTGTCGTTTATTTTCGTGTCTTTTTGTTTTCTGCAAGTCGTTTGATTAATGAATTTCCTGTAATTGTCTGGGGTTGTGTACGTAATTTTGGAGAAGCAGTTAAAACCCTCAGGATTTTTAGCATCTCTAGCATTTCACTTCATCAAACGATTAGTACGGTATGGAAGAGAGTTGTGATCTGTACAAAGTTCTTCTGTAATCTATCAGAGTTTCCAAATAAAATTGTAACTCCATTTCCATAATATTTTCGCATCAAGCTTTACGGCAGTCCGATTTGCCCATTAAGTGGTCAAATAATCGCATTTGTTTATTTAACAACAAATTGATAGTGAATGTAATACAAATGATTAGTATTTCGAGGGAAAAAAATTCAGTGTAATTAATACAGCTTTTGTCATATTGTCGAGTGGCCATGGTTTAATCTTATTAGTGAAATTTTCAAAATCCCTTTTATCTCCTTTTTATTATACTATTTCTAGACTTATATATATGTTTCATGATGGTAAGAAACAGGATTCGGTAGAATTAGTGTCATTCTTAATCTGTTACCCGGAGATTTTAAATTCAATTCTCATTACTAAAATTTATCGTATCATTTTTTCAATTTTTTTTACCCTTTTAAGTTTATATTCTGTTTGTACACGAAAAAATTAATTAATAAGAATTAATAAAATTTATCTAATATAGTGAAATGGAAATCCAAATACGGAACGAGGGAGGGGCAGCGGCAGTTTATGGATCAGCAGCGTCGACTACAGGACTGGTGACGGGGGTTGGTGGATAATAATGAAATTTACCAAAAAGTTTGGGGGTGGGGCAGTTCGGTAAGGAAAAGCCCAAAACAGCTGGCGGCTGGTAGTTTTTGCAGTTAGATTTCAGGGATTGGGGTTGCGGCGGTGGGCGCAGCACCTGGGATTGGATTGGGATTGAGCCGCTGGAAAGGAATTGAATTTGCTCGTACTGTACTTGTCCTCCCTCTTCGACTCGGTCCCCATGTAGTTGTACTACCGTTCCGACTATAGGCTAATTTTTATGTGATTCTATCTTATCTCATTGTATATATTGTAAATAAATACTTATTAAATTATAATAAATAAGTGGATATGTATTAATTATTTAAATAATTATTATAATTATCGTTAATTAAACAAATTTTATTGATATTTTCTATTACTTTATGCAAATCTAAAATAATTGGTCCTATTTTTAAGTTTCAAAGATACCTTCAATCAAGTTTAAATTTAGAATAAAATAATAGAATATATGAACTATTTCTAGAATTTCAATATACATATTCAGTTTATTAATTTCTTATGTTTTATCAATCATTTTTAAAATTCTCTTAATTATTTTCCTTAATTTTCTTAACCATATAAATTTTTTCACTTTTTTAAAATTCTCCAAATCCTTTCCATGCACACAACTTGCACGAAAATGTCTAATTTATTCACTAGCTTTCCCAATTCCCCAGTTATTCATTTTTATTTGATTGGAATCAATCCCTTTTTTGATCTACTCTAACATTAAGTTTTATTTCAGTGGTTAATTCTGTATTTCTTTAATCACCTTAAATTTTTATAGTAGAATATATAATTTATAATTTTGTAAGTAGTATAAGTCATTTAATTTTTATACAGTGGGATTATTTAAGATTTCATTTCCACCGATACCTGTGCCTCACGTGATGTACTTCGCCCCAGCCTCCCTCCCCGGTAAGTTGTAGGCCTGTCGTTCCGCGTAGGCGACTGTTGCCTTGAATCTCCCGGTCCAAGGGGACCCTTGCATATAGGCCTGGCCACGGTTCAGGAACCGCCGGTTCCGGTTCCGTGGCCCCCTGGAACCAGCCCTGAACCTTCCTTTGGACGGTTCAGGGGAACCGGCATCCTGGAACCGGCGGTTCGGACCCCTGCCAGCTGAGGGTTAGACAAATTTTTTTTTTATTTCTCTACGGTTCCGGTTTGGAACCGCTGGTTCCAGGCCGGTTCAGGTTTCGGTTCGGAACCGGCAGTTCCTGTTTCTAAGGCAGCTGGAACCGGCCCTGAACCTTAGCCCTCACGGTTCGAGGGCGGTTCTGGGCCGGTTCCGGTTTAGGGCGGTTCCGGGCCGGTTTTGAACGGGCAGGTTCCGGGCCCAAACCGGCCCGTGGCCAGCACTACTTGCATATAACAGTACACTGCGTGATAATATCGATATAATATTATAAGTTAATAAAATTAAATTATTTTTATGATATTTTTAATAAAATATAAAAGTAAAAAAATAAGTCCTAAAAGAAAAAAATAATCATAAAATAACTTGATTTAATTTATTCGTAATATTACGTCAACACTAGCAAGCGGCGCACCTCTTATATGCCAGACTTTCTCCGGTCCAAGGAAGAAAATATTGGAAATAAGAGATGATAATGTATTAGTTTATTCCGATCCAAATACCACCGAAAGCTTCTGGGAAGGGTCCAGGACAAGTAGGCCCATTACAAGCCCAGCCCACAAGCGGGAACCCTCCCCAAACCCTAGAAAGACAGGCATGCCTCCCTCATCTTCTTCGCCGTAGCGGCAGCTGTTCGAGGGAGAGACGGGGAGGGGGGAGGGAAGGGGAGAGAGAGAGAGATGGTGTCGCTGAAGCTGCAGAAGCGCCTCGCCGCGAGCGTGCTCAAGTGCGGCAGAGGGAAGGTGTGGCTCGATCCTAATGAAGTCAACGAAATCTCCATGGCCAACTCCCGTAAGGATTCTCTATCGCTTGCACTAACCTTTCGTCGTGCCAATGCTGTTGACTCGTTTAGTTTCTCCAATCGACATCGCTCTGGAGCAGCTTGATGTTGGTGAGGTGTCTTGAAGAATGAACTGAACTGTGAAATGAGTTGTCGCGAGGGCAGTTTATGGTTTCTCGATTGTTTCATTTTCATGCGACTGTGAGAGATTTCTGCTTGAAAAAGCAGTTCTGGATTGGTTGCTGTCAATTTCTCTCGAGATCTCCAATCATCTAGTTCTGAAATTTCTTCCTTTTGATCGCGAAGCTGAAGAATTTTGGAAAAAAAAAAAAAGGAAGATAACTGAAGCTATCTTCAAATTCTTCATTTTGTCGAAATGTGTAAGGAAATGGGGAGTATTTGTGTAGCATTTACATCTCTTCCTGTCTTTTTAGCAGTATCCAGTTGAATTCATATGAGAAGTGAGCTAATATACCCTGTGCACCTTTTCCGAGTAGATAAAGAAACGGGCCTTTTATATATAGAATTTAGAACATCTTATCTGCAAGTTGACACTATTACTGAATCTCTTTAGTTCCCCAAGGCAGCAAGGCCTTTGTTTTCTTCAATTAACAGATGCAATTTTGAACTGAATAATGTTTCCCAAAATTGTGGAGCTTTATGATTGAAATGATTGGACTGTAAATGCAGGTCAGAACATCAGGAAGCTCGTCAAGGATGGTTTTATCATTCGGAAGCCGACTAAGATCCACTCCCGGTCTCGTGCTCGCCGCATGAAGGAGGCAAAGAGGAAGGGACGCCATTCTGGATATGGTAACTTCTGTTTCAATTGATTAGACATTGCAACTTATGTGTAAAGTTAGAAGACATGTTTGTGAATGATAATATTCATCTTGCTGATATTATGAACAAATTCACATATGACTTACCTGTTTTACAATTTAGTAACTTTTGTTGCCCATAATAATGTCTTTTATCTGGATCATTATTTCTAATTTATCAGCTTGTTTTTCATGTCTGGAAGAAAAGTAAAGCTTTCCATGCTGCATGACTTAATAAATGAAATTGTTCAATGTTCTTGCTTCCATTCATTTTGATGAAGATTTTATTGATTTCCAGGTAAGAGGAAGGGTACGAGGGAGGCGAGGCTGCCCACAAAGGTCCTGTGGATGAGGAGGATGCGTGTCCTGAGGCGCCTTCTCCGCAAATATAGGGAGTCGAAGAAGATTGACAAGCACATGTACCATGACATGTATATGAAAGTGAAGGGTAATGTCTTCAAGAACAAGCGTGTTTTGATGGAGAGCATCCACAAGTCTAAGGCTGAGAAAGCAAGAGAGAAGACATTGTCCGACCAGTTCGAGGCCAAGAGAGCCAAAAACAAGGCCAGCCGAGAGAGGAAGATCGCTAGAAGAGAGGAACGTTTGGCGCAGGTGGGATATCAAGCCTCAATCTCGAATCTTTAGACTATCTTTCATGAAGAAGGGAAAAAAATGCTCATTCTATGCAGATTTGCAAGGCGATAATCATTCTAACGGATGGTTTAGTATTAAAAGATATTGATCGTTATCTTTGAACATGAACAGGGACCTGTGGAGAAAGAAGCTGCTCCTCCTGCCACAGCACCTGCTGCCTTGTAAGTGGAATTGGAAATTGTAGATTGCACATGCATTTATAAAACTGCAATTCATAAAATTGTTATTTTTGGATTTGCAGGGCACCTAAGAAGGCAAAGAAATGAGATTTCCGCTGAAGACAAGTGCTCGATTCATGAAATCATGGAGTCACGGCATCTTTAGTTCCTCTGGTAAATTAATTTTGTTAAATGACTTCTTTTGTTCTCAACGGAAGTTGTTGTCCTACACCTCATATGGAAGGACTAACTTGGGACCTTTTTTCAAGTTCTAGATCGTATGGTTCACTTGAGTTTCATTATGTTGCAATTTTGGTTTCCTTCGCACCTGCATGTCTCTATGCAAAGACCGGGGGTTCACTCTAACGTGCTCTCCAACTCCCAACTCCAACATCAGGAGGGAGAGTTGGGAGATCAATTGCGTTATAGGCTCTTTGGCTTAGATTTGGATATGGTCGCTTCCCAAAGTAACAACTTTGGTATTCAATTCAGATCCTCCTTCCAAATTTTGACAGTGCATCTACAGAGGCTAGACATTGATGGGAGTAGTTAAAGATTTTCGTCTGTTTGCTGATGTTGATTTGGTCCCGGAGCGAAGGGTAGTATACCAAAGCAATGGGGAGGAGGGCAGGCAGGGAAGTTTCCCGTTGCAATTCTGGCTTCGTGCTGGTGAGTGGCAGCCTGCAACAATCCGAATAAGGATGGGTGTAAGTGAAGAGGCATGATGATTCACAAAGCATGCCCTTGCAGCCTTGGGTGCAAACCAAAAAAAAAGAGAGTACAAGTAGTAAGGAGTTTAGTACGTGTAAACATAAAAAGATGAAATTATCTCTCATATATATATATATATATATATAAAGTTATCCGTCCTTGTCAATTATAGATTTTTTATAGAAATTATGAAGGTTGCAAGAAGTCAGAGGATTTTAAAAATGTGAGTTAGGATTGTATAATTAAAAAAATTGTATCAAATAATTGAGAAAATTATAACAACTATGAAATTAGTTCAAAAAAGTGAAATTTTTCTGGTAAAATTGTAAATATTGAGTGAGAATGGAGAATGGAGAATCTGAGCGATTAATGAAAGATTTGTATAATTAAAATCGTAGATATGAAATAAGAGGAAAATGACTGAAATTATTATTTTATTTATAATCTAGAAGATTTTATAAAGTGTATATATATATATTATAAATTCTAATACTTAAATTAGATTAAAAATAAATAAGAAAAAAGTATTGAATTTGTATATAATATATATATATATATATATATCTCTTGAAGATACATTAAAATAGCGTTGAAGATTGAAAGTTTTGCTCGCCGGACCTAACACCTCGATCTACGGGCCCAGTGAAGGTCTAGCCAATCGAGCACAATGAATCCATCTCGATCGCAACCACCTCAAGCTTGGTGACCCTGGCACCTCAAGCCTGTGGGGACAACTGATACCTAGGCTGAGTTCGCAAACCTAGGGTTGTTCGGGCTCCCTGAACCGTTGGCTAATGCGACCGGGGGCTAGCAACCTTCTAGGTGGGTGTTTCACCCTAGGCTTACGAACCCGGTTCAGGAGCGATATCAAGTTACATGATATTAATATGTAACAGTACTTACATAGTAATATTGTATTTTTAAGTGAATTTGATTAATTAATATTATCACATAAATACTATCACGCGTTATAACATTATTTACAAGACTCCCTCCTTACTGGGCCGAAACTTGTCCATCCACAACATAACCGCACCAGGACAAGAAAAACAGCAGCTGTCCTAATATTAATGCATCAAAATTGCCCCAGTGAAGTTCCTCTGTTACAAATTGCGATCGGCCAACTTAATTCTATGGAACCGCTCCATCCTAAACCTCGAAAATAATTTTTCCAAGAAATTTGTGAGTGATGCTAAACAGCTCTTCAACCCCTAATCCGAAGGTTGAAGTTCCAGTTACCAAAATTGACGCGGGAGCCCTTGGCCTTGTCTTAACTCTGCCAATCAATCCCGAGGTGCGTTTTGGCTGGTCTGGAAATACTGTCTGGTGCAAACCAAAAAACTCTGCTAGGCAGTCGATCGAGCGACTGATCATGCACTTCAATCAGACGGTCCGATCATCTTCTCCGGCACGACAAGATTATCAAACTCTTGCCAAAACTCCAAGCTTTAGCGCAGCATCCTGGAAAAATTTAAGCAAGGGTTATTGATTAGGCAAGCAAAAATACATTAAAAAATTCAAAAACTTCAGCTGAACCTGAATAATACGACAAATTCATAGGTGATCCTAACTCGAGCAGTTGTCATAATTATTACTGATTATGGAAATTTAATTAGTATTTTCTCATCGCGCATTGTGGAATAAGACCATATAGGATTTTTCCAAATAATATGCAACGACATTCCACAAAGAACTAGTGTATTGCATTAGATTAGTTCAAACATGATACTGATACTAAGAGGCAACTGCAATGCCGACATCCCGAGAAACTCGACGAGCACTTTCAACAGCGATGCTATTATATCTAAACAACATAAACTCAATTCAGCAATGCAGGAAGATCCAAAACATCACCTTCAAAGTAGTTCCCTCGTTGAGGGCTTTCTTGGCAACCGCAGCAGCATTATCGTAGCCAATTTTCTGCACAAGAACCCACAACTTAATCTCAGAGCAAATCAACAAGCAACCCACAAAACAATCGACAAGTCAGGGGGAAGCTTACAGGATTTAAGGATGTCACAAGCATCAGTGACTGCAAGACCATGTGGAATCACCCAATATCAGGAGAAGGGGGAAGCTTTTACTTCTATACACAGCACCAATCAAGACAACTGTTGCGTATCTCTAAACCCACTAACCTCATGCAGCAATTTTGCTATTCTTTCCTTATTGGCTTGAATACCTCTGACACAGTTCTTCTCAAAGGAAGCAGAAGCGTCACCAAGTAGTCTCAACGACTGCAAAGAAAGAATGCAGAAATGTAGTAAATTCAGTAGTGCCTTGATGTACATATTAAGCTATGGTTATAAGATAAAGAATGAGATTTAATTAATGATTATAAGATGGCGAAAAAAACTTGGAACTAGTGAAAGAACGACAAACAACGGAGAAAAATTCACCTGTAAAACACCGCTAGCAATCATTGGCCGGAAAACATTCAGTTCAAAATGACCATTTGAACGACCAACTGAAACTGCAACATGGTTTCCTATCACCTACAATAAATGGAAGTCATGAATCAGCGTTCAGAGATCAAGTGATTATGATATAATTCACCATGGAAAGAAATGTGTACAGTACATGTAATAGAAGAGGAAGCAAGGCTTCAATTCTCGAGCACGATTCAACTGTTCAAATGGCACATTTGAAAGTATCAGAACTCAAGGCACTAAAGTATTACCTGCGCACAGACCATTGTCAAGGCCTCGTATTGAAATGGAAAACCTTGGTGGGGAGAAGGTGTTGTAAGGAAGGGACAATTTAGAGTTATAAAGCCCTGGTCAAAGGCGCATAGGAGTTAAATAGGAAGAGTGTGAAGCATTGGGTAGAATTCAAATACGACAGAATATCTACATGAATGTGAAAAAATTTGCCACACGCATGGGAGAAATGGGTTCGACAACTCATCCTAGTGGTTGACTCACAACTTGTGGTGAATGAATTGCCCCCAGCTAACGCAGGCCTGATTGCGCGTTTGTTGGTCCTAGTCATGATTGAGATTCATTAAATCCCAGCCAGAGATTAGTCGGTCGTCATGTAACACGTTTATTGAGAAGGCAACTTCTGTACTGACTAGTTAGCAAATCAAGCACAACACTTCCAAATCAGGTTCTCTGCTCCATCGACCATGCATGTTGGGCTTATTTCGTCTATTCATGCTGATATGTTTGGGGTCTCACCCCACGACTATGTTATTTGGATTCCTTCAATTTATTTTATTGTGCTTAGACCCTATTCTCCACCAAAAAAATTTACCACACGTAGAAAATGTGTAGGATAGAGCATTAGGAAATGAGGACACAATGTACATGGACCATGGATGAGAGCAGGACAAATTAGGAAAAACGGAAATCACAATGAATGAGAGAGAATGAATGGTAGTCAAGGTGGGACTGTGAGCAACGAGGAGGAAGGTAGGAATAAAATCAAAGAAGATACAGGTGAAGAAAGGAGAGAACAAAATAGAGGAGGCCAAGGTAATATTGACTTAGGGAGAAGACAGGGGGAGGACAAAGGACAAGAAGTGAAGGAGGTATTAGATAATGTCATCATACATATGACTGGAAAACAAAGAGTGAATTGATAAGTTTCTTGTATTAATTCAACAGCCTTTGATTCAACCTAAGTAAGAAATCAGTGTCAGGTGGGAATTACCTCCTTCAAGATGGTTTAAATTGAATACTGATGGGTCTGCTTTAGGTTGGTCAAGTAGAGTTGGTGCTGGTGGTTTAATCAAAGATGATAATGGTTGTTGGGTTAAAGTTTCAGCAGGTCCTTGGGAATATCAAATACCCTAATAGCAGAATGTTGGGCCCTCCGTGATGGTCTTTGTTTGGCATGTGAAATGGGCATCCAAATGATGGTTGAGTTGGATGCCAAGGTAGTTTTTGAGTTAGTTTGGGGAAGTTCGGAGGAGAATCTATTACTTAAACCTCTTATTTTGGATTGTAGGATACTTAGTCAGAGATTTCAAGCACTTCAAGCAAGGCACATCTTTCAAGAAGCAAATGGAGCTGCTGACTTCCTTGCCCATCATGCTAGAGATGTTATTAGTATAGATGAAGATATTGTGTTTTTTGCTAATCCTCCAAGTGGGGTCTCTGATATTTTGCTCTGGGATAGGATGGGAATGCCTGCTCCCAGAATTGTATAAATGAACTAGGCTGTTTTGGATTACTTTTAATATTTATTGCTACTCCCTTACCCAGAAAAAAAAAAAAAGAATTGATAAGTTTGACAAACTTGGGAAAGTAACATAAAAGTGAGGTACGAGAAAACTGATAAAGAGTAAAAAGGTTTTGAGGAGAAGGGAACGAGAAAAGAGGGCCAATTCGGTGCTAGTTGATGTACAGTCGAGATTCCATTGAGATTGAGATGAGGGAGAGTTAAGTAAAAACTTTAATTGCTTGTAGTCCAGCCAGTGCTAAGGAGGCCTTTTAATTAAACATGAAAGGTATGAGAACATTGTGAAGGATAGAAGAAATTAAATGAGAGCACAGACAAGGATGGCCAATCAATGGAGGCATGCAACTGGGAGGCGAGGTGGGAGACAAGCAGAAAGAAAAAGAAAAATAGGGAGAAGGGTGAAGAGACTCATCAATGTCAAAGAGGAAAGTCTGATTGAGGTATAGGTGATAAAGCAAACAGATAGAGCTGTTGTGGCATAACTCAAAATGAACTTTAATAGACATGGCTGAAAAACATATATACACACACACCTGGTACTAATAGAGACAAAAAGAGGAGTGAAGATGGGACATGTTAAGGAAATTCATGCATAATTATTCTAGCGATACAAAACCTTTGACGAATATAATATTTTAATATAAAATCTTTAAAATATAACATCTGGATATAATAACTTTTTAAATCATAATAGTATTGTGCACTCTATTAATTTTTTTATTCATATCGTTAATTAGGGGTGATGTGGCAGTTAAATTGGCGTGATATTATAAAATAATTTAAACCATATAAAAATGAGATAAAATAAAATAAATAAAATAAACTAATTATAAATCATGAATTTAAAAAATTAAAAATTCCTTCTCTATTTACACCTACTACACCAGTCACTCTCACTCTCTCTGTTCATCCTAGAATGCGATTGGAGTGAAACCAGGGGAAGTTGCTAGTTCCATAGCATCGGGTGATCTAGGGAGCAAGTTGGTGTGGCAGGCTAGGGTTGGGTCTCCATTTTTAGACTGATGAGTCTGTTTTTCTTGGTTTATAAAAAAGGGCTTGCAAGCCTAAAAAGAGGAGAATAGGGGCAGGTGAAGTGAGTCTTATACCAAGGAGTGGAGAAATTTTTAGGTGATCTCGCCTTATTATGTAACGTGAGGAAAATACCAATTAAAATGTGATAAATAAATAAATTAACTTTAATCACTCGAGTATTTTACATAATTAATACTAATCAACGCATTGAGGTAGGACAATCAAAAAAGATTTTTCCAATAAAAGAGTCTTCTGTATAATAGCTATAGTGCATAATATATGTCATAAATTAATGGTTTTAACATGTCGCTATTATAAAAAATTCATAAGATATTTGTAAGTGTTTCAATGATAATTCTTGTAACGTCAATTATTGAGGGAGGACGTTTAAGGGTACGTGATAAGTGTAAACCAAGTTGTCACGTGAGGGTGGACGTTGAAGAATAAATCCACATTGAAGAATTAGATAATTAAAACCTAATTTATAAGAAAACTGACTATACCAACTAATAGGTTTAACTTTTAGGTGAAGGTGATACGTTATTTTTTTACAGGTACATGAATATTTTACCCGTGCCGCGAGCAAAACCAATCTGCTTGATGCTCTGTGGCCCTCACAGAAGACAGTGCTGTCGATGGAGCGGGGCGTGAGCGCAGGGAGGAGGGCATCGGAGTCGAGCATCAGGGCTTGGTGACTCAAGTTCTTGGGCAATTTTGTGCAGAGAATAGTGGACACCGTGATTTGTCAGGTAGAAGATGGATTGCAGGAGCTGTTTGTTACCTTTGCTATTCCCATGACAGAGTAATTTGGTTTGCCAGGTTCAATCGCAATTATATCATACAGATAAAATTATTTTTATAATATGATAGGTAAATTTCTACCGTTCATTAAGGGCACATGACAGCCAATCAACAGTCGATTTAGATAATTATCACTCTTTCCCTCTGATACGATCATAAATACTCAGATAGTCATTCTCTCTCGAACTTTCTTTCTCTTCATTAATCACTTTTTCTCTTTTTAGGGTTAACTAACTTGAATGTCACATCATCAAATTGGAACTTTCACCCCAGTTTTGCTTCCCTTTCTAGTTTTTAGGTTTTCTCCAGCAGACCGGCGCAGAACACTTCAAGCTAAGGATACATTGACTTCCAGCTGACAAGGACCTCATTTGGCCCCGTCTTCCTCTTACAAATTATCACCAATGAATTGAACAACCAAACCGATCTGTCAACATGGCATTACAAAAAATCTAATATAATTTACAAAAATTTTACCTGTCAAGTTCAAGACCAGATAACTAACAAATTTTATATAACTCATGATAGATGAAGAGAACAGATATATTAACATGGATAAACATGGTTGGCCACTGGCCAAAACTATGGGAATCTAATTTCATTAAAATCATTGACTGGCTTAAGAAACACATGAGACAACTCGCCTATTTATAGGCTCGTAAAGTTAAATAAATAATTCAAAATATCATAATAATATCTGAACGTAATATTACCAAATCCTACATATAATAACTGATCTAATTGATTGATACAATTTTATTGTAAAATATTTTTTTTGCTAAATAATAAGAATAATATCTTCAGCACTCCCCTTAAGATAAGCATGTAGCACAGTGAAATACATATCTTGCACATAATCAATTTTGATGACGACGAGTTAACTTTTTAAATCGACTTGAACATATTCGCTTTAAAAGGTCGAGAAACAACAATGACTTCAAACTTCTTGCCTTCAGATGTTCTTGGACTTCTAAAGCCAGAGCATGACATGAGCCTTTTTGGTTTAAGATGTCATTGATTGTCTATATTGCCACATCATCATATCAACATCGACTTGCTCTTGAGGGGGATAAACATGGTTGCCCACAAGCCAAAACCATGGGATCTAACTTTATCAGAATCACTGACTGACTCAAGAATTACATGAGATAATTCACCTCTTCATAAGATCAAAAAAATTAAATAAACTAGAAAATAGATAATTTAGAATATCGAAATAATATCTAAATCTGATATCAACAAGTCTTATAGATAATAACTAACCTAATTGATTGATACGATTTTGTTATCAAATGTTTTTTTTTCCGAAATAATAAAGATAATATCTTCAATTGATAACACACTTCCAATAAGCACCTTGAGACAAGTACATATAACGGATCCAAACGTTTTGACTTCAACTAGAATATCCTCCAACTAGTCAAGTGCTAGATACAATATTTTTCCATGTATAGGGTCGGAGAGAATCCAACTACAGTACAATCAACTGGTCTAATCATTAAACAGCCAAGTTTATTGTGCGATCAAATTCTTTTTCTTATCATTAATTGTGAGCAGTTGAATTAAGTACTGAATGATTAAGTGACTGAACCATAAAGGTTTTTTATCAACTAACAAAGCCCTATGTTGAAGAATAGACTATAAGTAACTTGCTTTATTGCTCTGGAGAAACACGTACGCTGCAAATAACACAACAAGCCTTGCAAAGAAAACAAAAATTAAAAAATAAACTCATATATAGGGAAATCTCACTCCATCCTCAGTCCTCACTCTCGCTGATTTTAGGAAATAAAAAAATAAAAAAATTAAAGAAATTATGAATCAGAATATTATTACGTGGTCAATAAGAATCTATTAGTTACTTCCTGCTGTTGTTGGGTCTCCTTTTCCCGTCAGCACCGCTCTGCTGCCTTCCGGCTTGGTGCATCGGAAGACCTGATCCGTTCGCCGGCTTCCTGGACGGGGAAGGGCCTTGAATCAGGTGCATGTTCCTACCAAGAACATAACTGTTAGCACAAAGCAAACAACTGGACTTCGCCAATGTGTTGTAATGTTCTCAGAGTAAGTTTCTGAAATGAAAGTCACCATCAATCTTGTATAGCAATATTCAGACTTTCGTATTCAACTGATAACATATTTAGCGAACTAAACAATTGCACTCACTACTGGCCCATCAACGTGCCAGTTAAAGAAGCTAGCATCCTCAAAGTGCAATCAAAGAGCACACTTCTATAAATATTTTTGACAAATGCATAAAAGGGGTTTGAATATAAGACCTGAACTCGAACTCACCAAACTATGAGGAAGAGAATTTTAAATTGTTAAACTACCACCGTTGGTGGTTTGAGAGCTAGTCTTGATGCTTCATGCGCATTGCCGATGTAATGTCTTATAAAGTTTTCCTCGAGGCTTAACATCTGCAGATAATTCTATAGAGCAGGATCGAATTTAAAAGATTACCTCATATCAGAGCTCTTGCCCAGTTTTGATCCGGCATGCTTACTGGCTCTAACTCCTGCCCCAGCCCCAGCCCCACTTGCAATCCCGTCCAGCTTGGTCTGACTGAATTGCCAGAGCAACTCCGGCTCAGAGGAATCGCTTGTGGCAGCATCGAGATCATCAACATCATTGCTAGCAGTGTTGCTAAACCCGTTCCCTCCAGTGAACACGTTATATGTTTGCACAGGGAAGTTCTGGGAGTAATCCTTGAGATAGCTCTGGGAGAAAACATTGGTCGGGTTCCCATTCTGGGCATCCCAACAACCTAGAGATATTTCATCTTGTTTATTCACCATGACCTTGTCTTCCCATTCTCCCGACCCAGTCTCTTTCTCATCTTCTCCGTAGGTTTGGCTCGGGACTGGGGGCCAAAGAGGTGAATTCCCAAGTAGCTCGTCAAGATCAAAGCATTGTTTCTTTTGCTTCGTCGCAGAGTCTGGGAAGACCTGTCGAACCAAAGAATCGATTAATGACTGTACTGGAACTGACCAGTTTCAGTATGCCATACGAAGCAGTTTTGAAGCAACTAACACTGGATGAAACACAGTTTATTTAAATACGCTTGCGTCAATGTGTGGAACCCCATTCACAACGCTGTGACAAGGTATTTATCTCCCGATGCATGAACATTCTTAGGTGTACTTGTGCAGTACTTTTCGGTTCTGGAGGACTGGGAAATATCTCTTGGCTTACTCTTTTTCTTGATACAGCAGAACATGAAAAAGAGTCACGATACTACAGTTTTGCAGAAAATACTGGGTCATAAGGTCTTGAAAGAGCATTCCAATTCAAGTTCTTTGATTTTGAAGAAGAGAAAAATGAGTAAATTTCCGAGTTCTTCTTAGATCAATCAAGATGCAGCTAAACTTTTTAATGGCACACATATTTACAAAAATGAGAAGCCTTCTTGTGATTGCTACTATCACCAATTACGCGGTATCAAATGTCTAGAGGCTTAAACATTTGCCAAGTTGCAGATAGACATGCAACCTTCAAGGAACAATGTCAAATAAGAGTCAGAAGACATGGTTTACCTCTATGTTGCCCACATCACCCATTGGTTGCCTGCAACTACCATTCATCACATCCAAAGGCAGTTGATTAGCATTAAAATAGTGAAATTCTGAAGCTTTCCTTCTACGTTGTTCTGAGCTCTTAGAGGGTTGCACAAGTGGCGGTTCTTCCTCTTTTCTTGCTAATGCTGCCTTAAGACTTGCTATCTATAAATTAGTCAGATGTAAATAACCAATCCTGCAATTTTTTATAAAATAAGATCTTATGCAAGCTAGAAGTAAATTCAAACCTGTTCCTTGAGCTCTTTTACATCTGAGCTATCTTTATTTACTTTGGCAGCACCCAATTCAACTGTAGCAACTCGCTCTGCGAACTTTAATGTGCTTATTGTCTCGCCTAGAGCATTTGGTTCAGGGCTGATATGAACAAACATCAAGGTCTTGGCTTGCCCACCTAAAGGGAAGATTATTATTAGCAGCATATTTAAAAGTGGTTTCCAGCTTTTAAAAGATAAACTAACAAGTGGTTACTCCATTTATGAAAGTGTAAGAAAAAGGCATTTCTTTATGGGAAAAAAGCAAATTATTTACACACTTTCAGAAACAGAATTCTAGTTTTTTCTGGGCCACCAACTCTATGCAACCAGATCTAGCTCTTCTTTCTACCAGTCAGTTACCACCAATACCAGCTCTGCCTGATCACACTTAACCATTTCACGGTTAAAAATTTTTTCGCCAAAAATGCTGCATATTAGAAAAATACTTGGCAACAATTTTTGAAAACTAATGCTGAAGAAAGTGTTTAGGATGAATCCTGTAGAAAATTCCAAACTTCTTCAGAGGTTTCCAAAAAAGAAGATTACTACATGCCATACTTATGTGGCATAAATTATTATAAGAATTTCCTCCCTTGCTTAAGCTTACCAAGTGAATCTTGGAGAAGCTGTGTCAATTTGCTATTTCTATATGGCACATGTGGATTTTTCTGGGCAAGTGAAGAAATCACATCACCAAGGGCTGAGAGAGATTTGTTAATATGCTGTGCCTCTTTCAGTCTATCTCCAGTCGCCTCAGATTTGTCCACTCTCTCACTTCCTGCTAAATCAACAAGATGCATACATCCTCGAAGAATGGTCCCTGAGGTCAAGTCTCTTCCTTGGACATGAACAGTTAAACAACTGCAAATATAAGGGAAGCAACAATCATTAGAAACATTCTCTGGGACTATTAAAAAGTTTCCTAAAAAGTTAAGAGAGGATGAACCAAATTATTGATTGGTGGGAAGCCATCAGAATCAACAGGAGAAGACAAGGCTCAGCTGATGAAATTGATTGAGTTTAAAGGAATCCATGCGCACTCATTTTAGGAAAGAATTTTCTCCGCAGAAATATTAAGGAATGACTGATGGAATAGGATGTTACCTATGAGAACGGCTGCTTCGGTCATTCAATGCAGTTGCACCTACAGCACGATTCCTCTGCCCAAGGTTCATGAGACCAAGAACATCGGATGTAGATGTCACAGGAACCAGACTTGCATCGGGTACACTAAGACCCGTTTGAGAACTATTACGAATTTCTAATGTAATCGGGAATTAAGGTTCAACATTAGATAAGGCTCTGAATAATTAGTTCTTTTTGCTGTATAATAGCAGTAAAAAATTAATATGCTAAACTCTGGTCAATATATGTAGTTAGAAACCTCTCACTTTCAATGCAATATTAGATGTTCAGCAAAAGAAAAAATTTGCAATATTGTACCTAACATAAGTAGCTGTCAGTAAAAAATTGGTGAGGATATCTCTTGTTAGTTCCATCTGAAACCAGGAGGTCCCTGACTTGTTCATTATATATCTCAATCATCTGCACAGCAACATCATAGCGAAAGGAGTCCTTTCTCTGTTCAGCTAGGTAAAAAAGGTCACTCAATGCCCTGTAATTTACACCTTGACTTTGCTCAGTGAGCTGCTTAGGACCAGTCTGGAAAAGAATTACAGAAAATTAAGTGGCATTAATGTCTGCTGATAATACATACAACAACAATTAAGTATTTTTCATTTAAATGAGACATATACCTATCTAAGTCACAATGTTGTATCAACAAAGATTACAAAATTAAAGAAAAGAGAAATAATTGATCTCACCATAGTATAGGTTTTTCCAGATCCTGTTTGACCATATGCAAATATGCATACATTGTATCCATCAAGAACAGATCGTATTAATGGTTGGGTATCAGAGAAGACCTCCGCTGCAATAGGAAAATCAATGGCATAGAATCATGAGTGCGTCCCTTCCAGATAAGTAACGTATTTGGACTAAAATTCTATAAAAAAAATTAGTAGACCTTGCGTTGCAGATGGCCCGAAGACTTTGTTGAAGTTAAATGACCTCTGCCCTTTCCCATATTTTGATGGGGTACTTATCGTTATGATTCCCTCTTCTATATTCTCAACAGTGCTCGTAAGAGTTGACTGTCCATGCAGGAATGGTCTCACGCGACAGTAAACCCTAATGCTCCCTGTTTAGTGGAAATGATCATATCAGAAAATTGAAGAGTTAAGCAGATTACCAGAATCAGGATGGTGCCCAATTGTTACCTTTAAGGTCCTGCACTTGATTGTAAAGCTTACGATTCTCTTCAAGAACTCTATGATATCCTGATGCAGCATGTGCTAAGCTGCGAACATGAACAGCTGCCAAAAAACAAAGGCTATTTTACTATCTCTAAGCCTCAGGAATCCTTATATAAGTGAAAAGATCAAATAAGAGCAGAAATTAAAAAGTCGTTCTGAAATTTTACCGAGATTGCTAAATTCTTCATGAAATTTCCTTTGCATGTATTGCATACCGGCTTTTGTAGTACAAATAGCAGCTTTTAAGTCCTGTGAACAGTTGGATGCAGTTACTGCTGACACATGACTTACATGGATTATGCAACAAAGACTACCCAATCAATTGACGAAAATTCATTATATTTTTGTACCTCTATATCTCGTTGTCGTTCATCAAAAATAGTTCTCTGCTTTAGCATAAGGGCCTTTGATTCCTCATTTGACGTTTTCCCTGTGGTAAAGCTTTTGTCTTTCCTCAGTAACCTGATATTCTTTTCATCAATCTAATTACAGAAGCCAGGACATTATTAACTAACATTTTTCAGGTGAAATATGACTTTCACTGCAATAGAGAATGATTCTTGCCAAATTATTGCAAAATACAAATTTAACCAGTTTCTTCTAAAATAGAGGTTCCAAGGTCAATCACCTTTTTATCATTTGAAGTAGATTTCAGCTGGGTCTTGCTGCTTAAGTCATTTGGGCAGCTTCTCTGGCAATTAAGAAAATAGTTGATGAGACAATGTTCAGTGTCCAGTCAACTATATGTAAGAGAGGATAGGAGACAGAACTTCCTAGGATTTAGCCATAGTGGCTTCAAATATCTTGTCAGCAATGAAATAAATGCTAATTAGCCATGTGAATGAGATAAAGATCTAGCTCTTGGGGAAATGACACAGCAGAGAAGGGGTGACTTACCAGATCATATTGATTACAAATTCGATTCTCAAACTCCTCGGCTACCTTACTTAGAACAGATTCCACGAACTATCAAATAGAAGCGAAAATTCAGTCAGACTAAGAGGAAGCAATCATAATATACAGCAGAAGTCTTTTGAGAATAATATTCACCAAGAGAAGGGAAAAAGCAATCTGTCTCATTTAGAATATTTACAGTCTCATTTCTGGACTTTAATACTAGAGCAGTAATGCAATTATTCAATGAATTAAAGATTCAGACAAGTGCCATTCGCTGAACAATATCCGAAGCAGATGCTACTCATTGCCACAATATATATGATGTTAAGTGCCATGCATATGCATTAGCTGCTAACCTTCCACGAATGGATACTGCTCATTGCAGTACTGTTAGCAGAAAATCTACATGATATAATATTCCTTTCAATAAGTCTGGTATATGTAGTTACATGCAGCCTGCTGTGGTAAGTTTGATCTAAAACTACTTTGGAATGAACATGTGACTAGCAACAACAGGTTATCGGTTATTTACCGCTGGAACTTCTTCAGGCTTCTTATCCAAAAGCATGGTTCGCACCAGCACGGCCAAAGATCCAGTCTGATAATGAAAATTTGGAAATTGATGAAAAGTAATTACACTCAAATATAGGACAAACCAATTAAGACTCCTTACAGACATAGTCAAGGCTTACCAACCATTTTATTTGAATCCATGCCGGGAGCAATAGCACCCAAAGATTTTTCATTGACTGATGTGTTTCTAGACAAAGAACTCATAAACGGCTCCGAATTTTTCCTTATGAATGGCTTGCTAGATGTGGTAGGCTTTAAATTTCCACCAAATTTCCATATTCCATTTCCTCCTGATTGTTTCCAATCAGCAAATGATTTAAGTGCCACAATGCAATTCACAATCCTCGAAGTTTTTCCTCCCTGCACAAGTTGGCAGGGGTGAAAAAGTTAAGCTGCGGAATTCATTAAAATATATAAAAGAAGAATAAATTAAACTGCACCTTGTACCTGTTCCAGATCAGATGCTTCAAAAGTAGGAACACCCATCTCTTGGACAGCTACAAGGAAATTCCTCACATTCTCGAAGTACTGAAATGCTGATAAAGCAGCTCCCTCAGGAATGACAGTAGAATCATATGGGCCTTCAACAACCTAAGAATGAAAGTTACGGTTTATCTAGCTGAACCATTGTAATGCATGTGGACGACGGAAACAAAACACACCTTTGGCACTGCCCCAGGTTGGACCTTGTTGAGAACATTGCAAAGGATTATCCCACTTCTCAAGCCATGCCTAAATTCTTCTTCAGATGGCTCTGCTGGCAGATCTCTCGCCGCAACAACTCCAACCATTTTTCTTAACCAACCTGCTGCTTCGAACCTCCTCGCCGCTACAAAATGGAAAAGCGTGCCCACTTTAAGCATGACAAAATACATCTTATTAAAAACTAATCATGCTAAAGAACAACTCCCAAATGTGACCATGTTATACTTGCTGTTGAAGTGAATGGACAAAATAATGAGGTGGGGAGGATAATTATTATATTCGCACAAAAACTGGTAGATACATAGGTAAATCAAGGTATCATGTTAAATTATATCCAGCTCTCTTGAGAGGGGTGGAAAAGAGGCTCCATAGGGAGATTACAGATTCATAATTGCTTACTGCTGCAAAATCAGAAAAGTTGAGGTAGTAAAATGGTTCATTTTGGGAACTCTACCAAGGAATAACTATAGGAAATTAGATGAGACGAAAAAGTCTAGATGCTGAATTTATACGGGATAGAAAGATTAACCAGACAATCTAAGTCGGTATACGAAATTAATTGAAGATCCTGCATAGAAAATTTAGGCAAAGGCTGCTGCACGGCACTTAGGCCTGACGAACCCTGGATCTTCAAAGTCTCTTCCTTGTGAACAATATGGCGGATCACTAAGAATAAACAGATGCAAAACAAGCAATCGTATTCCTGCAGAATTCCAAATCGATTTTCGTAAATATTTTGGTTGGTTGACCGACATCGTGTTGTGGTTCCTTTCTTCTTCTGTATTTTACAACAATAGAATGCTACGATATCCCATGGAAGCCCAGAAGCAATCATTTTCTTTAACTAACAAAAGCTAAATTTCAAGAAAAATAATCGTTACCTACAAGAAGAAAAAAAAATTCTGAGGATTACATACTTAAAGTGAGCGACGGTCAATGTAAAAGCAGATGGAAGTTTTCAGGGGGAAAAAGATCCTTCTAAACGAGGAACACGAGAAAAAGAATCTGATAACTCAGTCAGTTACTACGACTGCAATAGGAACTGCATGAAAATTTTGAGTTTGAATCCATGGGCCGATTCCCACAAGACCATCGGTTAATTTTTCCGATGAGGAGCGCCGATGGCAGTTGCTGCAAATTCTGGTACAACTTAAGCCACAGATTCAGGCACAGCAAGCGGTTGAGCAGCGAGACCAGCGATTCAAGCTCAACGAGCTTGCCCAATTGACGGTAATTTCAGGGATAGAGAGAATACCAGCTTCTTCAGCCTTCCTGGACTCAAAAGAGTCGACATCTCTGAGGTGCGTCCCTTGCTGTTGGAGCAGCACATCCTCCACTACTGACGCCACCGAGAAACCCAACCCTCCAACCTCTGCAGCCATAGCCAAGCTCCACTGAAGCTCACAGCTCAGAAGAATTTCAGCTCGAAACCCCTAAATTATCAGCTCGGGACACGCTTTCCGCGTCTGCTCGTGGAATTGATCATCACCGGCGATCTTAACAGCTGGAGGATCACAGGCGGCGAGAGAGAGAGGAGAGAGATATTATGGAGGAGGAGAGATTGCTTTGTGAAGAATGAAATACTACAGAGTCACATTCTCCATGAACCTTTCTGCTTTTCTTCTTCTTCATCACTCTTCTTTATACACTGCCCTCTCGCAGTCACAACTTTCCGAACCGGTTCTCCGAACCACAGGTTCGGGCCTTCTTGTGTTTTATATGCGTATCCCTGGAAGCGGGAGTTAATCTGCCCCCACGTTCGACGGAGCGTGCAGCCCAACCTCAGCAATGGCGCGTAAGTTCTCCACGGATCATCTTTCTATTTTAATTTTCAACTCCGACCTCTTGTATATTTCAGGATTATAGACAACTTTTATGTTACCTGCGACGGACTCGCTGATAAGCTAATAATATGTACCAGGTTAGGTTTAGAATTTGACTCCTCACCGGATCCTGTATTTGGGGATTATGGCGTACCCTGAGCCTTATAATATATTGACAGGTAGATTAATCGGTTGTTACGGTATCGAACACTATCAATATAAAAAAATACACATCTTTTATGTTGAAATTTCCTTTTTAAGTTTCATTTTCAGTTGAGGTCCATGTGGAGGGTAGGAGAAAGTTTTGCTTGGAATAGATATACAATATCATGGTATTTATGTGATATCAGAAACTAATAAAATTAAATTATTTCTAGAATTTTTTCTTTTTTATAATTTTATAAAAAAATTAAAATATTTAAATTTTATTAATTTATAATATCACGTAAAAACTATCACATGATATACCTTTCTCTCTCCTTTACATAGGAGAGGATCTCTCTGGAAGGGAAAAACATAAAACGGTTTCTTCGCAAAGAAATGGTAAATGTTGATGGGTGCTCTTTCCCTTCCAGTCAAACCTTTATTATTTGTGCCACGTAATTTTGCACTGTTGGATTAGCACCAAATTCGCCTGTAGAGAATCAAATGAAAAAAAAAAATGAAAACAGGAGCTGGAACTGTCAGAAATGAGAAAAATAATTTAGATAAGGAATTTAGACTTGTTAGTTGGTTGGGACTATTATTTTCAATTTAGAAATGAAATTTACCTAATCATGAAATTGATTTTGACTAAAATTGAGAAGTTGAGCCTTCATCGAAATCATTACCAAGTTATTAAAATGGAATCATGGGGAGAATTACAGGCCACGGAACATGAGATATATGACATCCTCGAACACAAATCTGTCTTTCATTTGAAAGACAGACTAACAAGTGGTTGGTAACAAGTGGTTATTCCATTTATGAAAGTGTGAGAAAAGAAAAGGGCATTTCTAAAAATAATTTATGGGAAAAAAATTATTTACACACTTTTAGAAACAGAACTCTAGTTTTTTCTAGGGCATCACCTCTACACAACCAGATCAAGCTCTTCTTTCTGCCAATCAGTTACCACCAATACCAGCTCTACCTGATTTTTTTTTATAATCGAGGTATTTGAGTACCTTTTGGGTCAGATTAGCGGTGGTTGCGACACTTCCTCCTCGGGGTACACGCAATAGCCCGCAAACCAGGTGTACAAAGTAAGTCAGGTGAACCTGACGAACTTAAGAGTGTTGAAAGCTCCCACCCACCGAGGAATGCCTCTTCTGGGGTTTGAACCTAAGATCTCTTGAAAGAGGTCCCAGTTCCCTACTAGTGGGGCTACGGCTCCGTGGGCCCAACTCTACCTGATCACACTCACCGTTTCATGGTTAAAAATTATATTGCCAAAAATATTGTTTATTAGAAAAATACTTGGCAACAATTTTGAAAACTAATGCTGAAACAATTCCAAACTCTTCAGAGGTTTCCAGAAAATATGGCATAAATTATTATAAGAATTGTCTCCCTTGCTTAAGCTTACCAAGTGGATCTTGGAGAATTTGTGTGAGTTTGCTATTTCTGTATGGCACATGTGGATTTTTCTGGGCGATTGAAGAAATCCCTTCACAAGGGCTGAGAGAGATTTGTTAATATGATGTGCCTCTTTTAGTCTATCTCCAGTCGCCTCACATTTTTCCACTCTGTCACTTCATCCTTGAAGAATGTTCCTTGAGTTCAAGTCTCTTCCTTGGACATGAACAGTTAAACAACTGCAAACATAAGGGAAGCAATAACCATTAGAAACAGTCCTTGGGACTATTTAAAAATGTTTTCCTAAAACTTCAAAGATGATGAAACAAATTATTGATTGTCGGGAACCTTCAGAATCAAAGCTGTGAATATGAACAGCTACCAAAAAACAGAGGTAAAGCTTTAAGTAGTCTATGATATCCTAATACAGCACATGCTAAGCTGTGAATATGAATAGCTACCAAAAAACAGAGGGTTACTTTACCATCTCTGAGCCGTAGGAATCCTTATATAAGTTAAAAGATCAAATAGGAGCAAGGATTAACAAGTCGTTCTTGAAATCTCACTTAGATTGCTAAATTCTTCATGATGGATCAAACTTGAATTAGAATAAGTGATAATCCATTTAACTTTTTTTCGGTTTGAACCATAGGTATTCAAAATTCCAACGGATCCTGACTATTTCAGTTCGAGTCGGGAGGGCATACTAAGAGGAGGCAAAACTCTCTCACGGTGAATCTTCTCCAGGCTCCATTCACAAGACTCGAATCCAAAACCTTACTTAAGGGGAAACATGTCATACTACCTCAATCAATCCACTTTGGTAATCCATTTAAATTTTAGATATTATACAGTGTATGTCAGGAAATTTTAATTTTCAATAGTATTTTATGACTGCAATAATATTCCCTTATAAATTTGGTTCTATTAAAAAATAACTTAAATCAGGAATTTAACTTATTGGTTGGATGGGATTGTTAGTTTCAACTTTGAAAAGAGTTTAGCATAGTCATGAAATTGCTTTTACATGAAAATGAAAGTTTCTTATTAGTAAAAGGAGGACAATTGTAGTGACGACTGACAATTGGATATTATATTGTGTATGTTAGGAAATTTTAATTTTCAAGAGCATTTTATGACGGCAGTAATATTCTATTATAAATTCGATTCTATTAAAAATAATTTAAATCAGGAATTTAAACTTATTAGTTGGATGGAATTGTTAGTTTGAACTTTGAAAAGAGTTTAGCACAGTCACGGAATTGCTTTTAAATGAAAATGAAAGCTTCTTATTAGCAAAAGGAGGACAATTATAGCTGCAATTGATAATTAGATATTATGCAACATATGTCGGAAAATTTTAATTTTCAAGAGCATTTTATGACGACGGTAATATTCCCTTATAAATTCGGTTCTATTAAAAAAATAATTTATATTGGGAATTTAAACTAATTAGTTGGATGGGATTGCTGGTTTAAACTTTGCAAAGAGTTTAGCATACTCATGAAATTGCTTTTAAATGAAAAAAATGAATGTTTGTTATTAGCAAAAGGAGGACAACTATAGTGACAATTGACAACCCAGTCATCCCTGCTACGTAATATTGGGTGTTTCGTGTTTAGTAAAAATGAAAGTTATGACTTCATTGAAAGAGTTTTAACTTCGTCAATTCTACTCATTTCTAAATATGTTATGGCTCATTTAAATTCTAGATAGTTATACGATGCATAGAGGTAAAAATTGTGGACACTTTAGTGCTCTAATTGTAAGCATGGCCTTTTTCCATAATCAAGAGATAATATTATAATAAGAAAAATTCTCATATGGTCTTGATCAATAGTTATATAATACGTTAGTAAAAGTTATTTTGTTATATATATATATAAAGTGAATTTAATTAATTATTAGGAACAAGTATTGTGACAGTTTTTAACAGATAATTGTTAGACGAGTTTGCAGATGACATGCTATACTTTGCTCATATAAGAATCTCTCGTAAAATAATATAGTATATATCTTGAAACATGTTAACGGCAAGCTAATTTCTTTCCCATTTTTGAAAACATCCTCGAGTTTGAAATTTGAAATATTCATACAATTTTAATTTTAATTTCAATTTTTTTTGGGAAAGTGGGTGGACTAGACAACCTTGGAGGATGACTAAGGTGCCCGTGGCTCGTATGTATCACTAAATGTCCAACAATGAACAAGGGGATTTGTTTCTTCATCAATTAACATGAAAAGGCAGAGCGAGCTCCATCGGTTTCGAAGGCAAGAAAAGAAATGACCGTACCTACCGGCATTCCCTTCACCTCTACTAGTATTATCTCCATGTATTATCTACATCAGTAATAGTACACATTGATAACCACTGGTCAGGTTAAACGAAATAATATATTCTAATAAAAATTAATAAAAAAATTAATGAAAATATTACATTATGTTTCCCGACTCCAAGGCGCAATTGACTATGCACTCCAACTAGATTTGTCCATCATGAAGACAATCTTTAATAACGCGGTTAGTATTCGATAAATTCATTTATAGAGTCCTGTACTTCTTAAAGGGCTCAATGCGTGTCCTTTCATAACCCTCGAGGTGCAAAGAGGGACGGATCTAGAAAACTTGTTCAATGGACAAAACTCCATAGGAAAATAATATCAAGAATCCAAGGGCAAATTTTGTATAGTTCAATAAATATTGGATAAAATCAAGTAAAATTTGTATAAAATCTCATAGAGTTTCTCAAGTCCGAGGGGACGATTACCACCTGCACCCCGTGGCCCCCCATCCTGATCCATGCCCGGGTACAAAGCTTATAATCCCAAATTGAAAAGTTGTAACTTTAATTTGAACAATTGTAATATCAGTTCAAAAGTGGTAAATAGTCAGTTACAGCTCCTTCAACTAAGGTTACAGTTCTTTGATGGATTGCAAGTTATGGGCTACAGCTCCGTAAATTGATACTAGAACTCTTTGAACTATAATTATAACTCTTTACATCGAGATACAACTTACACTACCATACCATCAAATTTTTGTAAATGATCAGTCATAACTTGATAAGCAGATGTTACGATAACTATTTGAATTGAACTACAACTAACGGTATAATTCTATGAAAGTTTAGTAGAGTCTCCCTCGCTTTCAAAAAACCTATACGGTCCTGCAGTATAAAAGCGTGGACGTAAGTTCTATAGGTCTTTCTTTATGTAATTATTTAATCTGCATCATCGTTACAGTCCGAAAATATGTCTACAAACTGAGAAAAACAGGATTTGCCTAAACTTGGCAAGGGAAACAAATCAAACCCGAGGAGAAATTCCTATATATTACAGATGTATCGAGTGACAGTGTACGAACTAATAGCATTTCTATGAATAAGTACAGACGATTAGAAATCTTTGATTTAATATTGTTTTCAAAAATATCTTTTACTTGAATCTCGCGATCCGATATTACATGACAGTGTTACTTGAATCTCTAAGAAGGTATTCAATGAGTAACACAATAGTTTTACTGTGCGTAAGATCTAATAGTGTGATACGCAATATTGATGGGCCACTGTTGTCTGATATGTTCGCAGGTCTCGCTCTAAGCAATTTTGTTAAAATAGACTCTTGACCTTGAGTTTTGGTATGCATTGGCTTATTGAATTGTACTAGTCATTTGGCAGTACGACATTGACAGGGCAGTACCATCCGATGTGTTCACAATCTCGTTTTAAACAACATTACTAAAAGGGATTCTTGGCCTTAAACCTTACTAGATACTATCTTATTAAACTATAATAGTTCTTTAATAGTGTGACGTTGATGGGCCAGTGCCGTCTGACATAATCACGGTTGAACACAAACATTACTTAATAGATCTGACGGGTCGCTGCTACCATGTCATCTTTTTACTTATAAAGAGAAAAAGGTATGGTCGCCCTTGGATTTCAAAAATAATAAATCTTCACCCAATTATCCACATGCCATCGCAGATTTGAATCTTACAGTACGAAATCATTGTTTACTGTTAATTGAATATTTACTCATCTCTAATTATGAAGTGGGTGGGCGAGGTGTCGATTTCACTTTTGCTGCAGATGGTGGTTGAAAAACGGATACCAAGTACCAACCCTAGGGTTTTCTTTATTTAATAAATATGAGAGGGTCCATTATCTTTATGGCAGAATTAAACTTAAGACTATTACAAAAAAAAAAAAAAAGGAAGAGGCGGGAAGAAGATAGGAATATGCATGTTACCTAAGTTAAAAGATATTGAACGCTTGCATTTTAATTAAGTTTGAATGCCCACTCTCCCCATTCCGGGAATCCTATGAGCCTCATCATGAAACTGGGGCCCCTTGCTCATAGCTAATGGATTCACTTTTCACGATCACAGAAAGATTTACGAGTTTAGAAATGGATAATGTCACTTTTACCCTTTCTCATAATCCAAGAAAACAACTTTCTCGTATGTGGTTGGACGTAAAGTGTACCGTAACGTCAAATTGCAAACCACTTTACGCCACAGATTACAACGTTTATTTAATTTGTGAAGCTTATTGTAATTCGGTATTTCATCGATTAAAGTTTTTGCAGTGTGATCGATAAAGTATGTCATCCGAAAAGGTGTAATATTATCGGATTACATCAGTTTCATAATCATTTTACTTATATTTGTTAAACTTTATAACGAACATTACATTTTTTCAAATACCACAGTATTACGTTCCAACCCATTTTCAAAAAAATTTTACATTAATTCAATTCTTTTTTATTACAATCTTAACATTTTTCGTAATTTAATAGTGCTCACACGAAATGGGCCTAATTGTCATTCAATTACTAGGTGAATTCGAAAGAAACAAGCTCCAATTTTTGTCGACGTTAGATGTTTTCATGGCTAAGGTAGAAGGTGAATTCGAAAATTCTAGAAAACAGAGGATGTTTGGGTTGGTTAATCATCATCCATTGGGTATGGCTTACGAGAAAATTTTCTTTCCGTCGAAGGGCAAGATTGTCAGCGAGAAGTTAACGTTCGAATATTTCAAACGGTTGGTTGGGACCCGGACCTGAGAGGTTCGGAAGACGTGGGATGGAAAAAAACCCCGAGCTTCCCTGCGGGCCCACTTTCACGGGAGTTGGGCAGTCTCTCATTATTCAACGATCAGGAGTTTTCAGGTGCTGCCGTCTCCTCCGGACTCATCTGAAGATGACCAGTAACAGCTCGACGCGTATGAGGAAAAAAGAAAGGGGAGCTCACCGGTCCTAGCCTTCCCGCAGCGCGTGGTTCTCAGACTCAGACAGGCACATTTGAGTAATTTGGAGAAAGAAAACACCCCTGTTTCAGACTTTCCTCTCCATCTCTCTCTCATTTTTAAATTAATAAGGCCAATTTTTATAGAAAAAAAGATTTTTCTTTTAATTTTTAAACCAAAATCCCTCCCTTCCCTTTCCATTCCTATTACAGCTCTTCGTCCCTCTTTCAATTAATAATGTCAATTTTTAGTAGAAAATTGATTTTTTTATTTTTAAACATTTTACCCCTCTCTTTTCATCTTAAAAATTTGAGTAAATTATTACTTTCGTCTTTAAATTTGACACAACCATCATTTTTATCATCAATCTAATTTTTTAATCAATATTATTCTAATTTCTAAAAAATCCTAATAATTTAGTCCATAACCATAATTTTGATCCTAATACTTCATACAATCATGATTTTTATCCCTTATACGGAAAGATTAAATTGTTAAATTTCTCAAATAATAAGAGAAGGAAAATGAATGCAATGGACCAAATTATTAGGGTTTTTAGGACGACAATCCTAACATGGTTACTAGCGATCTCGGAAAAAGTGTAACCGCGGATAAGTTGAGAGATCTCAATCCTGCTGAGATGAAAATCAACTTTGTGACATGTCATTATTTTTATTTTAAATTTTTTTAAAATTGTGAATGACATGTGGCAGTTTATCAGAGAAAGTTTGGTTGGAGTAATTTTCAGAGTATTCTAAGATTATAAAGAATGTGATGAGACCAATGTTAGTACTATTATTTAATCTATTTGATATGTTCGTAATTCAATACGAAAATTTGAACACTATGTAGCGGAGTCTGGTTTAGTCGCGCCAGTGCTACCCTCCTACTAATAAAAAAAGATTATAACGAATGTTAATTGTTGAGAATGAATCTCATACCGAATAATGAATAGAAACGATTTTGATTTACAAGATAATTAGGTATCACTGCATATTAGCTTAGGCTTTTAGGTAAAAATGAGCTCTAAACTCTTGTAGGTCCATGTGAAAAATTTAATATAGTATCAGAGTAGGTTACCATGTGGGCTCACACCATGTCTAGCCCTAGTGTGGAGCTCGTGGCCCATAAGCCTGATATAAGTTTATAAGATAATTGGGTACTACCACCTATCAATCTAGTCTACCAAGAAGTTTAAGTCAGGTCTCGTGATTGTAATGTAAACGAGTTTACCAATCAATCTTCGATAACTCACTATGAAAATGGACTCAAAACTCTTGTAGGTCCATTTAAAAAATTTAATATGGTATCAAAACATGTTACCATATGGGCTTACACCATGTCAGGCCCTAGTGTGGAGCTGGTGGTTCATAAGCCTGATCTTAGTTTAAAAGATAATTGGGTACCACCATCTATCAATCTGGTCTACCAAGAAGCTTAAGTCGGGTCTCGTAATTGTAATGTAAACGAATTTACCAGTCAATCTTCAATAACTCACTGTGTTTGTAGCTCACCATCCATCACCGACAGTTTCAAACTTGGCTCCATCAGTGTTGAGAACGGTTTACTTCCCAACTATCCTACTTCTTGCAATGGCCTTCGAAGATCTAGCCACTTTTAATCTCATAAAGAACTTCAAAAATCTCCAAATCGTTCTTTTGAATATTTGACTCAATGCTTGCTTTAGGTTATTCAGTACAGCATCATCATTGTTGCAATAAGAATTCTATCAACATAAACAAGGCAAAGCTATGAAAGTTGTAGCTATTAGAAATCTGACGAATGGAGAATGATCTGAGCTTGGGAAAGTATATGTCGATATCTAGCAAACCCTGTTACAAGCTATTGGGTTGTTGTTTGATTTGAAAAATTTTTGGTGCATTGCTCTGATGGAATCTATCTATACTGCTTTAGGAGTGTCAAAATGGAGTAGACTGTCAACAATCTCCTTAGAGACTGCATATAAGATTCAAGAGATGACCGTAGCATTGCTTGAGACCAGATGCTCGTTGATGCATCGTCGGAAGAGGGTTTCTCAAGTGATCCATATCTATGAATCCGAGTTTTTTCTTGGTATTCAATGCCATACGCATAGATCTAGACGGAGTGTCGTAATTCAGCCTTGTCAATGCAACACGTGCCACCAAAACCAAGCCTGGATGATCTTCACCGTGAAGAAAGAGAGGACCGTGAATGTCACTATTTGTTGAGATAGGTCTCTAATTTGTTGCGAATTAGAAGTAGAGAGTAAACTGATCGTCCGAGAAAAACAGATCAAGAGTATAGCTTTGTCGTTACACTGAGAAACCCACTCTCACGCTTCGTGTCTGCTAATTCTATAACAGAAAAGGAATAATTAAAGGAAATGCTATCATTGAAATTAATAATCGACGCTAAGATAATAGTAGAACTCCCTTAGAAAATGAATAGAAATGTAAAATTGCGGTGTTTTAAAAAATGTAAAGTTAATTGTAAAATTTTAGTGAATAATTATAGATAAAATAGTTAGAAAGTTGATGTAATTCGACAATACTATACTTTTTGGACGTAAAAATTTGATCAATCACGCAGTAAAATTTTAAATTTTATAATCTAATTACGGTGAATTTTACAGATAAATAGTAAAATTTCTGACGTAAAGTGCACTTCAACGTAAAATTACGAATGGAGAAATGACGACAGGACAAAAGGCGAAGTAATCGGAAAGTAAAGACCAAATTCAACCAAATAAATTATGACAAAAAAAAAAAAAGAAAACAAAAAGAGGCTGCAGGTTGACACCGAAAACAACTTCTTTCTTCTTCTTTCTTCCTAAACAAAAGATAAAGAAACCCGACATCGGAGAAATTATTAGATAATTCCACTTTAGTACGGTGTAGTGAAAAACTATTAGTAAAATTATTATAATTAGTAATACTCATCGTAACTATTTCGGTAAATTAATCTTATTGTATATTTTTTTTACTCGCTATGGGGATCAAATTGTCAAGGCATTTACCAAGAAAGTCAGATTAGTACAGAGATTAAAGTCAAAATTATATTTATTATCATACCAAACACTAGTGCTCCCAGGATTATGCCATAAATAGTTTAATGCAATGTCATCGTTTTCGATTTGGGATTTGAGAGAATCGGAGCTTTACCGATTAGACTTTTCAAATTCTTTTGTTATGCTATTTCTTCCATTCCGTTAATACTCATGAGTCTTCTCCTTAATCAAGAAAGATCTCCGTTTCTCTAGTTTTTACTTATTTTTACTGCAATTTCCTAAATAAATTGGCCTTCATTTTTTTTAAATCTAAATGTCGCTCAGAAGATTTAGCTTGTAAGAATTTGATATTGGTTTAATATTAATTATACCAGCCATTTTATGGATAAATATTGAATTTTCAAATTTTCTATCAATTTACCCGTTTTATTACCGGTTTACAGCAAACATAGCAGGACCAAATCTTGACGAAGAGATCCTACCCATTACGATAAAAGATAAAACGAATCACTATGGGGAAAAAAAAAGACTTTATATGTACTATTTAAAAATAAAAAAATGGGTAGAAATAAGCTAAAATACATGTTAAGCTGCCACTGAAATTTTCCTAAAAAATGTATACTAGCTACACATTTCCCTGCAATTAGAGGAGAAAGTATTTTATACAATAATATTATCACGTGATTTTAATTAAATTAAATATTCTTGAATTTTTTTACTATTTTATTAAAAAATTAAAAAAATTTATATTTCATGGATCAATATTGTCATGTTAGCATTGTACCGTGAGACAAGATACCTTCTAATGAAAGGAACGTCTCAACCGGAAATAGGAAATTGTTCGCAGAGGATTTTTAACAGCCTGGAACTTTATCATTATCACTCGAAAGTTGATGATTAATTGCTGGCTCCTAATTCCAAAATCCTTGAATCTAAAGAAAGTGAGAAATTCTCAGGTGATACTATTTTGTAATGTGACGTGAGAAAGTATTGATTAAATTACAACAAATGAGAAAATTAGTATTAACTATATGAGTAAATGCTATAATTATTATTATGTGCAATTTAAGTGATTCTTTACCACAATGCCGTTATAAGATAAGACCATTTAAGATTTCATTAAGGAGAGTAGTATAACTTTAATTTTCAGTTGATGGTAAAATGAGTTATTGATCAATGCTCTTAATCTACATCTGATGCAAAAACTCTACAATTTGATTACAGAACGGTTTAACTATGATGAAAAATCAGTGGTTCAAACCGAAACAAATTCTGTGATAAAACCGTCCTTGATACCCGAAAAAGCATTTATGAACCATTCAATAATTGAAACGTAGAAAATTCCCATAGCCTCATAATAAACATGCCCTCATAGTTATCTTGATACTCATGGGAAAAAATTCATGTCGTTGATTAGATTTTTCCTTAATCCATTTCCCCCTTTTGGGGGAAATAATTTTTCATTGATGAAATGTATAGTTGCAGTTCTTGTGGTGGACAAAGGTGTCATCACGTGACTGTACTTAGATAGTAACACCGACCAATGAAATTCATTGGTTGGTATAATCACGTAAATACTACCACTTGATGATACCGTTACACAGAAGACTTACTCTTGTCACCAATTTCCATTGTGTTGGATCTAAAAAATTATTGGAGAAAGAGGGCTTAGTACATGTTGAGAGTTGAATCCCACATCGAATAGATTGAAACAGAAATTTGGGTTTATAAAATAATGAGGTACCGCTAACCTATCAGCTTGAGTTTTTAGATTAGACATTAGCCTAATCTCTTATGGGTCATGTGAATATTTCATATAGTATCATAGTAGGTTATTGTGTAGGCTCACATCACATCGAGCCCAAGTGTCCAAGTGCAGAGCTTGTGGCACGTAAATCCAAGAGCGAAAGAAAAATGTCCCGCTTGTAGTTAGTTGTTAAACCTGAGTGTGGAGCTCGTGAGATTATAACTCAAGTTTTATCTCATCATTTGCCCAATGTCAGATTTATATCTTACTAGTACAGTTGGTTCTACTCTCACATTGTAACTTAAAAGTCTTGATTCGATCTTATCTGTGGGACTTCCCTACTCCTTTTATCCCTTATTCCTTCTACTCTTTCTACACATATGTGCCTCTTCTAGATACCAAAATAAAATTGTTGGAAGGGAATGTAACTGAAGAGAAGCCATAAAAAAAAGTAGAGGAATGGATATAGGGGTCCAAAAATAAGATAATTTAATTAAAAATAGATAAAATTATTAAAACATATTATATAATATAGATTTTTCTAAATTAAGAGGGGGACCGCCCGAGTGTCACTGGAATCCATCCTCCCATGTGAAAGTTAATTGTGTTGTCCCGTCCCCTCAGCTATGCTAAGCTCCTCAGACCAATCGCCACGTTATTTTATGGACTTTTTTTAGGCATTTAGTGTTAAAAAAATTTAATAACTTTTAGCTTATTCCGTTCAAATTGAGTCAACCTATAAAATGGTAAAACTCTCAGCTAAAAAGTTACTTAAAAGAAAGATGTGTCGAACTATTTCAATCGACGAATATGGATATCTGACAGGCAATTTTTTACCCTTCAACGAATCATAAGATTGAGTAAATGCATTAGTTTGACAATATCGTCCATCTTCCTTGTATCCATCTAATCATTAACAATGACGCGTGAATTATTATTTCTGCACTTCAGTCACTCGATCCAATTCATAAGTCTAGGGGATCGATCATGACGAGTTCCCGCTTCCCTCATGTATGATTTAACCTCTATCCGTCTGGAATCAAGATTCGATCCGATCCGATCCGATCCGATCCATAAATTTTTACTGTAAAGCCATTTGGAGTTGCCCTTATTATTGTGTCGATAAGCACAATCATCGTTGTATGAGGATCCTCAAGGTACTCTTAGACAAGAGAAGTCTCTAGTGTATTGGATATATAACGTCAAAATACTGACGTGGTATGTCTATTAAGTCAGGATTTTTGATACAGAATTAATATCTGTACAGTTATTAACAAAAAAATTAAGAAAATAAAAAAAATCTAATAGATGGTGAGCCTAATTAGACAGATATGTTATATAACATATCAGACGCAGTTGAAAATTTCTGCTTAGATAAATGGAAAATAAAAATGGGGTTTTAGAAAATTAATTTTCATTCCTCTTTCTTTCTCTTGTTTGCGTTGAAAAGGAAATTTTAGGTCAAAAGTCCTCTGCTTGCATGGTGAAAGATTACGTGAAGGGGATGCCTGGTTGGAGTACAATATTACATAAATGGCATGTTTGGTTCTAGTATTATTTAATTACTAGATTTATTATCAAGGTGGATTGATTATGGCGATCGGACGTTTCTTCTCCTAAGTAATGTGAATGGAGAGATTTTACCGTGGAGGTTACCCTGGAAGTCTTTTTGGGAGGTTAATATGTGTGCAGATTGGCTTGCGAATCAAGTAGTTTATGTATTTTTAGGCATTTATTCTATTGTTGCATGTCCTTTCTAGGTTACCACCTCCGTTGATTGCTGATATTGTAGGAATTTTCTTACACCGATTATGCACTCTACAATTTGATTTTAATTAACACACGGGATTAGGTTGAGTTCTACTTTTTTTTTTATTCACTAAAATGAGGCGGCAGTAATGGTAACCCAACCACCCCGCTAAGTAATATGTTCAAGCTTTTATATTCAACCGCATTACTGGCCATGTCAACGTAGCTATACTAAAAACATAGTATAGTTTGAGAAATCAGTTTTCTGACAAGTCTCAAGTTCAAGAGTCCCTTTTGATAATATTACTCAAAAATGGATTCGAACATGTGATATCGATCTTATTAAATCATATAAGAGTGAATTTTAGACTAACAGATGCTCAGCTGTAGTTGAGCTCCACGTATTACTGGAAAAAAAAGTAGACAAATTTTTTTAATGTTTCTTTTCACGAGGGCACTGGAGGAAAAAATGGGTTTATTGGGGTTGATAAAGGGAGCACTCTCGATGCTGGAAAGCAAAAAAGCTGATGGTTTCACATCAATCCGTTCCACAGCCACACAGTAATCTCTGCCCAAAAAATCTCCATGATTGTTGTTGGTACAAAAAAAATGCAACTCTCTTTGTCTTCTAGCAAGGAAAGCTTGATGGGTACCGCAACAAGAACATTCTTGAGGACTTTACGGTCTCCTGACAGAGAGAGTGTTGCGTGTAAGTGTATATTAGGTCGTACTATTAATGTGATTTCGTAAACTAATAAAAATTTAATTTTAAGATTTTTTAATAAAAATTTAAAAATAAAAGTAATTCTAGAAATAAATAAATTTTATCAGCATATAATAATAACGCTTGTAATATCTCCGTTTCACCTAAGACTTTCTCCTACTGATGAGATGGCTTTAGACGATCCTCTCTTTGGATGACGGGAGCGGGCTTCTTGTTAAACCCACATTCTCAATTCAAGAGATAGAGTGCCATCTCGAATAGTGAATCTATGTAGGAGTAATATTTACCACAGGCACTAGTTGAAGAAAGGATAGTTCGTAGAGCTCCGCGGTGAGTTTCTAAAGTTAGAAGGTTTGAGCGGAAATGAATTTTAACTAAGAAATTCTGAGTTATCTCAACAAATTAGTGGAAAATTAGTATCATATATGGGTCTATTGCAGAAAGTATGTTATCTGAGATATTGTATTCGATTATGAATGCGAGAAAATTAGCATGGAAAGGCTTGATCATCCGAGTGGACTCACCTGACTATGTAGAAAGGATTAGGATAGGAAGAGAGGAAGAGGAAGAACATCATCATGCAATATTTCTTTCATAATGGTGATCATGTGGTGGGGGCAAACAAACATTTCTCACTACATAATGAAACAAAGCACTCCTACCCCCAAGAAAAAGTGGTTGCATGCGCTGAAATCGCTCTTAATTTGAGATCGAGACAGTTCGAATTTATTCTACCCATGAAACTTTCGTATTTTTTTAATTTCTCATTCCTTCTATTCTTTTATAGGAGAGAGAGTATTATGTGTAACGGGTACATCACGTACTAGCACTGATGGACGTCACATACACCAATAAAATTCAACCATTTAAGACTTTTTTTAATAAAACCACAAAACAAAACAAAAAAACACCCTAGAAATCGATGATTCTCATTTGTTAGTCTATCACGTCAGCACTACCTTGTGCACATTGTGGTATACCCACTACGTACGTGACTTTATCCTTTTATAGGCTTATACCCTGCTTTTGTAACAAAAAAAGCACTCAAATTCCATCACTTCCCTTTCTGTCTTCTGTCTGTTCGCACTTCTACTACGGACCACTGATACGATGAATCATCAATATCAGAGAAAGAATAGTTCTATGCTCCATACAGTTCTTCCTAATTATAATGTTTCTCCAACATTTATTCACATATCAAGCCAGCAATGGAATATGGATCCCAACATTAGGTCCCCCACTGGGAAAATCTTGTCGAATTCGATGTTTACATAACTATCATGTTGATTAAAGGATTGTATTTGGCCATATGGTAAAGTAGAAGGGCAAAATGATACTTTTCTTTTAAGAAAAAAGCGCATGCTATGAGGTTAGTTGTTTGTTCTTCGTTCGATTTTTTGAAGTGAGATTCTTTTTTGGTATTAGATGCATTGATGCAATATCAAATTGAAGGAGATTTCCATTAGTTTTTGGCAGTGAAAATAGAAGAAGAGGGAATCATTGATTGTTGTTCTAGGCATTTAGTCAGAACAACTGGACCCTATTGCAGTTCGACACATGATGCCATATTTGACATTAAAAGACTGAGATATGATTTAAAAGAAAATTAATTTGATACACCACTAACAGTCTATACTTTTACGTGGAAATGAGTTCAGTCTCTTATGGATTTAGGTGGATATTTTACATGATATCGAAGTGAATTATGTGGGCTTACACCTAGCTAGGCCATAATGTAAAATCCATGGTCAGTTAAGCCGAAGATAGAAAAAAAAAGTCTGCTTTTGGCCAGCTTATCGAGTGTAAAAGATAAAGTCCAACTTACATCTGTTGTTAATCCGAGGACTGAAAAGAAAGCTTACTTCGCGGTCATATGCCCTCTCATTGGAGCATCAAAGAAAAATATTTGGCTTAATGTCAAATGTTGAGGAGGGTATTTAAGAGCATGTGTCAAGTGTAAGCTACATTACCATGTAAGAGTAAGTACTGAGAAATAATATCATATTAAACAGTAAAGATATTAAAATCTGGTTTATAAGAAAATTAGGTACTATAATCTAACATATTAAACTTTTTGATGGAAATAGACTCAGAGTCTTGTAAGTTCGGGTGGATATTTCACATGGTAGAAACCCGGACAAAACCTAACCATGTCTAATCCTAGATGCCATAGCTGATGCACCTTAAGGCAGGTCGATGCAACCATGCAATGTCCATAACAAATATCTAAATTGCACGAATTCTACTCAAAGAGTACTCTCTAGGCTTCTTTATTCACTGACCAATGGGCCCTCCACGCATGCAAGTGTCCGTCTAGACCTTCCCATGAAGAAAAAGGAAGCTGCACCTTTAGAGAACCCTTTCGGGCAAGTATGAGTTGGCTTCACAGTAAAAGGGACATGCCCTCCCAAATCAATCGAATTAACACCCGCCAAACACTGTTGCATTGGAGAAACACCTCAGTTATCCCATCTCGTCATATGGTGTTAGAGAACACCAATGAAATTTCAACAGATAAGCAGATAAATACTAATTATCAGAGTTATTACTATAATTCTTACTGATTACAATAATTTTATCAACTGTATTACATCGAATTGAGGTTGGACCACTTAAAATTTACTGGTTGCACTGAGCTGGCAAAGGCGTTTCTTTAGCTAAAACCAATGTGTGTGAGATTCAAGACAAAGGGGCTTGATTGACAGGTGTCCACGTTGTTTTAAAATTAAGGGATTTTAAATTTGATTATCATCTATTTATCCTCGTACCCTTTTATTTTCAATGGGTAGGGAGCCCAAGACCACTTGCATTTGCAAATGTTCAATTGAAGAATAGGAGAGATTTCTTGGGGAATTTACTTTGACACTTAAATAAATTGGTGTTTAATATTTAAATAACTATAATAATTACTATCAATTAAAATAATTTCATCAGTGATTTCTCACACTATATCATTATAAAATAAAACTATCTAAGATTTTCTCGATTGATTGGATGATCGACCCTCCGCTTCGTGGAATGATTCATTGCCTCCACATGGAGAGGATTGATTATGTTTATGCTTTTATCTATGGGATTGGTGCTTTTTGGTGGCAATGTACAATGAAATGATTCAACCTTAATTTTTTTAAAAAAATTATTCAACCTTAATTATATATATATATATAAATGATTCAATCTTGGATGGGACTATAGAGGTGACATTCTATTGACATCTCTAGTTTATCAAATGTATGACATTGAACCAACATTTTGGATCACTGAGATAGAATACGGCGAGCGACTGTGAAATATTAATCTTTTGGTGATCGAATGCTCACTCTTCCTATTAACAAATATAAGAAAGGGCCAGCTTCCATATTCGGACCGGGCGCCATGTGAGCTTGGTATTTGAATTCAGACAAGATTGTCCAGTTCAACGCGTGCAGACCAAATTTCCTAGGCAGTATGTTCTTTTATTCTTCTTTAGTATTCTTCCTTGACAGCTAAGCCCGTTCTCTTCACTTTTGGTGGTTTTACATCGACGGGATCAATATTAATACCGGTTATTTAGTCCGTCTGATATGTTCGCAGTTGAACATAAAAATCCGAGCATTACACAACGGAATGTGACCGGATCATTATTAATACTACCCTAATTGCCATTGATAAAAAATTCCCTGTTATCCTTCTTTTCATTTCTAATTCCAGCCACTTATTTCCATTGCTGTTCAAAATTTTCTTCTTTTAACTTCACATTTCAAAGTAATGGCCAGAAAACTTCATATTTCAGCTAGGGGTATAAAGAAATTAAAAAAAAAAATTCAAATCAAAACGCTGAACTACAACAAAAGTAAACTGAACAAAAAATAATGTAATGCTCGAACTGTTCTCTAAGGGTGTTCTTCTTCTTCTTCTTCTTTTTGTCTGGAAGAGATCCAGTTAATTGTTTAATATGATAGTTCAGTACGTAGCGATTTATCAAATCGACCCTGGTATTCTAATCGATCATCAAATGAAAAAATAGATTGAAAGTACTTTTTAAACTAAGATCCACAATTTATGAGTTTTTATCAGTTTTGTCAATTTTGAAATGAGCCGAACCGATTACATTTTTATTAAATTATATTTATTTTATAAAATTTGTTAACCAATCAACAAATGTTATTTGAGATGGACAAATATGATTCAGACTCGATATCTAAAACCGAAATAGAATATGATATCTGGTTGATTCGATTTTGATGAGGGGGAATTGAAGGTTAAAAGGGCGTGGTCGTCTCAGCCAAGCCCCTGAGTTCCTGGCTAGATGGCTTGTCAAGCAAGGTTGTCAAGTTCGAGAGTTTACGTAAACTCGTTAGCATCCTTGTAAACTCGTGTCGTAAATTTGTAGAGTTTATGTACCAAGTAAATATAATTATCTATATTCATAATAACACAACCATTCCTTAAAAACTAAAAAATAAGTTCAATTCAAACAAGTTCAACTAATTAAGATTCAAATAAGTTCAATCAAAAGCCTATGTTCTACATGACATCTCCAAATTTATTCTTCAACTTCAATAATAAGACAATATCAAACAACACAAGGAAGTTGAATCCAATATCCCAAGCAGAAGATGGACATCCAGTCAATCTGGCTCGTTGTATGGCAAAGTAGAGGTAGAAGATGAAACGGTTGCCGCCTTGTCGGAGTCGCGATGAGGGAGAGCAAGTTGAAGCTCTGAGATGGAGACTTCCTTCTCTGTTCTCAGCTAAAAGTAGAGGGCAGGTAAATGTAGCAGATGAGTAGAAGAAAGAAGAGATAAGTTTTGTCTTACCATCAGATTTTAAGGAATTTGATCATTTAATAGACTAGGCCTAACTCATTTAACATTTAAAAGAGTGGACTTTACGGATTAATTAGTTTATTAGCTTGAAAAAATTAATTTGTTTGGTTCACCGATTTAATGATTTGATACTTACGAGTTTACCGATTCGACATAGTTTACCGAGTTGACTCTCCAGTTTACCGAGTTTACCATAATTTTCAATTCCACTCCGAGTTCACTCGATTCCAGGAGGTAAACTCTTAAACTCGTATGAATTTACGAGTTGACTCTAGGGTTCAATAATACTGTTGTCAAGTGCTCGCGTGTCCTCATCCGTGGATAGCTGATTTGTATGTGACACTCCTCACTCCTCGAACACACAAGAAAGTGAAGTCGAAAGTGACGGTCCGATTCGGCCATTCAATATTCAAGTCGGCAAAGTGCACAGAGAATAATGCAAAATAACATAACACAAACAAGTAGAACATAGAACTCTATATATAAGAGGTGAGAAGAAATAATCGAAGGTCGCCGGTCGAATAAGAAGAAGTCAAGTGGCAAATGGATCACAACGATGAAGATTTTCCTCATGGGTAATTAATTAGGGATGTGAAAACTGTCTTAGAATCACTGTGACAAATGCCCCTAATTTCAAGTACGCAAAACGATTAAAATCAGTGCAGCTTTATCGAGAAGAGGTTTGTTAATATGGCAAGGAATTTCATGTCCTCCTCGAGGTCCCGAGCATGGAAAGTGTGTTGAATCTAACGGGTATATCATGTGACAGTACTTACGTGTGTCACAGGCCAATAAGATTTATAATCTAGTAATGCATGCTAGAATTTTTAATCAAATATTAACGCGAGATGTCCAATTTCCCATTAAGTTTGATAAGTTAAGGCACGTTAGAGTTTTTCCAGGCGTCAAAACCAAACTGTCCGTAATTGATATTTCACTTGACAATCATATGAATAGAATTCTTTGGTGGACTAAGGGGCGTTTGGTTCGAATATTATTAGGTTAAGCGATAAAATTAGATTACATGAAAAGTTATTATCTAATTTTGAAAGTAGGTTATAGTATAAAATTAGGGATAATTACACTAGCGATACAAAATCATTTCGAAATGTTGCATGTTGGTACCAAATCTTTTTTTTGTCGCATTTCGATACAAAATCTTTCAAAAATGTATCACTTTGATGCAATCCGTCAAATTCCAATTGATCGCATTAAATTTTCTAGTTGCTGATTGGACTTATCCACGTAATATTTTAAATGAAATAAAATATAAAATATACAAAAAATTTCAAAAAAAGAGTTAAAATTTTTTAAAAAATTTAGAAAAATGGTAGAAATTTAGAAAAATATTAATAAAAATATTAAAAATATAAAAATTGTATAAAATACATAAAATTCTAAAAAAATTATTATAAAATATAAAAGGAATAAATTAATAATTTCACCCTTGAGAGATAGATTTGTCATCAGTTGGATTTCTAAGCAATTTTTTTATCACATTTAGCTATCGAAGAGATGCATTTTACATTAGATGAGTCTCTATTAGTATCAATTAGGTCTTTTGTAGTATCAATTGGGTTCCTAATAGTACCAATTAGGTTCTTCATGGTATCGATTAGGTCCCTGATAGTATCAATTAGGTTCTTGTCGAAACCATCCGAACTAGTAGAGAGAGATAATTTTCTCTCTCTTCTCAATTGATAAATTGTTACAACAATGAAGACATGGGTGGTTCAGGAAGGATCGAGAGGCTCATGGAAGGCTCAAGGAAGGCTCGAGGGAGGCTCGGGTGGCACTGTAAAGCTCAAGGAGATACAAGTAGGGGAGACAAACCTAACACGGGAAGGCTTGGGGTGGAATGGGGAAGTTTCAGGGAGGTGTAGGAAGGTTTGACAAGACTTGGATAGGTCATGAACAAGCCGATCAGGGCAGTAAAGAGCTGATGCAATGATAGAGATGGTAACCGGTGGCAGAAGATGAAAATTTGGGAAGATTTGTGGAGAGCTGATGCAAGTTAGAATTCTTGTTCCATCGTCGGACCTCCACAAGCTTGCCAAAAGTTTTACATAGTTCCTGCAAATTCAAAATCTCCATCTCTAGGAAGAATTAAATATTAGTGTCTGTGAGAAAAAGAGATTGGATATTTAGGGAAATTAGTACAAAGATAAATGAGTGATTAAGGTTAGATTTTTAATTTATTTTAACTATTTTAATATTTTTATATCTATTTTTTTTTAATTTTTAAAGGGTTTCTATTTTTAGATATTTTAATTTTTTACATGAAATTTTTATTATTTAAAATTTATATGTATTTTCTAAATTCTTATAATTTTTTATTAATAGCCTTTGAGTTTTATAAAACTTTTAACTTTTTTTGAATTACAAATATTTTTCTATATATTTTTAAAATTTTAAATTTTATTTCATTTAAAATATTATATAAATAAGTCCAATAAGCAACTATGCATACATGCATTCACATTAGAATGCCATGTAAGCAAAACTTAACACAATTAGTTGGAATTTGATGAATTATACTAAAATAATACACTTTTCAAAGGTTTTACACCGAAATGCGACAAAAAAGATTTTGTACCAACGTGAAAATTTTCAAAAAAGTTTGTACCACCGATGTAATTATTCTTATAAAATTATTGTGTAATAAATATTTTCGATCATTGAAAAATTTGTTAAAAATAATAATATTATAATATTTAATATGACAAAAAATATTATAATTTTATAATAATATCCTTACCATTTTCAGCAAATAAAGATGCAAAATGGTATGCTCTGCTGGAAAGTAAAGGGTGAAGAAGGGTTTTCTGCGTGGGGCCACGTGGAAAGTAGGAACGCTGTCCTTTCTCTGCGGAATCACTTTCTGGGAAAAATAGGAGCCACCAACTACTATTTTGAGTCCTGATAAGTTAGAGAATGCCTCCTATTTTACACCCATGGAGAGTGAAAATTTTACATCTAACTAAACAGTCACTGAAGTACCCAAAATTTCATTACATGTCTATGTTCAATGGTGGCTCATCTGTATTGAAAACAAAAATCAAGGATAAGTAAGAGATCCATCGTGTGTTTGAAAGTGGGAAGATTTTATTACACATTGGCGATATAGTACCTTAGTCAGTCATTCAAAAGTTGCAACTTCAATGCAAAAAGTTGTTACATCAATTCAAAGAAATGTGAATGATTGGTTACAACACCTCGGACTGATATTATAAACAACCGCTCATAAACTGTAATATCAATTGCATATCTTTAGAATAGAAATTTACAATTTTTAAGACTCAAATTATAAGTCAGCAATAAAGTATTGGTTTAGTCCTTCCCTGGAAATGAAGTTCAGACCGAAGGGAGGACAATGTGGTGACAATTGCAGTTCTTTCGAATTGAATTATAATTTTTTGAACTAAAATTATAAGTGAACAGTACCGTAACAGCATTGTCCTTCCTTAGAAATGAAGTTTCAGAACGAAGGAAATGGACCCAAAAAAAAAACAAAACAAAACAAAACAAAACGAAAGTTTGAAACCATTTTTGTGCGTTTTGACATATTTCAAGAATAAAATGATGGCTTCCAACTCATCTTGGCACCATCAACTTAACACCTTACCAAATCATTCCTTTGACAAACGCCTCCTGAAGTCAAAATCAGTCCATGTGCCTCGCGTTCTCTTGCCTACTCCAACAATGATTTCGTCTTCGTGGCAAAAAAAACCCAATCCAATGCCCCCCAACAATGACATTATCATACACCAAACAAGAGATCTCGGCAAAGTCCCAGAATCCAGAGGTCGGTCTGCAGAAACTATCATCCAGCAAACAATGTTCGAGGACGACTGACTGTATCCATCCTCGACATAATCAAATTTCGATCTGTGCAGTTACAGATTCTTCAGGTGAGGGTAATGAAGGCAGGCAAGTTGGGCTGAATGTTCCTAAAAAGGAGAGACTGACCATACAAACAAAAAACAATTTGCTTATCTGTAACTCTGACGTTTGCCGAGTCTTATAATGCATGAGGTTGTGGATTGGGATCTAATAGTGTGAGGAGGAAGCGGTGGATCATCTCGAAACTGGTGAAGGTTATGACAGCTGCGGGAGTGGTTCGGACTAGGTTGGTGGCACACCCACGATAAAAGCCCGGGATGCCCTCCTGCTGGAAAACCTTCTTGATGCAGTCAATCACCCCAGTGTATCGCTTCTCGGAGTGGTGGCCTTGCTCTTGGAGTCTCGCTCGGACCACCTGCAGGGCAATAAGATTATATATCAAATAAGCCGTAACACAATCTTTTCTCCCACCATCTCCTTTCGCCCCCTGGTTTTGCTGTAGAACTACTAGGACACGGGAATAAAGCAAAACACTTTTGACAAATCAGTGTTGACTCAGTACTGCAGAAGCTTTGGATCCATCTATAAGAACTTTTGGCAGAGAAGACCCAAAAATCTGAAAATGTGGCTGTTGGAACAAATTCGGAACTATGCACATTTGGTGCATTTTTCATGGTTCAGTTCAATTTATAAGGGCCTTCAATCATGTCTCACTGACGAGATTGATGGTATAACAGGAGCTTTGAGTTGAACAGCCATTTGTTCGGCTTCAGGTTTTTCAGGATTGGGACAGAGAATCAGAATGGTCAAATGCAGTAAAAGAAACATGAAATAGTTGTGAATCCCACAAAGTATACCTGGCTGAGACAGTCTACAACTTATCAACTAGAACAAACATTCAAAAGTGATGCAGGTCGAAGTGAAGAAAAATAAAGACTACGTAAAAAGAGATGTATTGGTTTGATGACGTACCTCATGTGGGTATGTCAATGTTGATGCAAATACTTTAGAGACAGAGGAAGCAACAGCAACATCGCTTGCACCAAGTTTATCCATAGTTGTGTTTTCTGTTCACAAATAATATCTTTATCAGCAGAAGAGCTTAATGCTTCTGTATAGATGACTTTGGATTAGCAGTAACCTCGGTCTGCCAGGTAAATTTTAATTTTCTCATAGGCTGGAAACTGTATGGCAACATGACTAATACCTGCCAGGGCAGGAACAAGACCACTAACAAACATAACACCAAATTATGTTAAATTTCTCTGCCGAAACATAACCATATATAAAAAGCAAGGACTTTTCACATGAGATATCAAACCTGTACAATCCATGAATACCCTCCTCATGTGCTATTCTCCTCAAAGCAGATAATGTGCTCCTATATGGCACAACCCCTGGACGCATCCCTTGAGTCTAAAGTACAGGAACAAACAAATTGTAACTACTTACAGGTCCAAGACTTCTATGCTGCAGATAATGTTCAACAATACACCTTCAGCACTTCCAAGCGATAAGTACAACATAGTGCACGCTCATATTTATTTCAATTTTCGATCTTGTAAAGAACTGATGCAAGGTTGATATACCATTAAAACACCTATAACTCAGGCCATAGTGATGTCAAGGAAATGAAAAATTAGCATCAAGGAACCAATCAAATAGATAAGATATGAGAAAGAAAAAAGGGAATCGACTCTACACTTCTTTACATGTATCTAAACCACCCCAGCATCAACGTGCATTATGTAATTAAATGAAGTCTAAACTCAAAAGCATCTCTAAGAATCTTATTGGCAATGTCTAGTAAGGCGTTTATAAACATCATATAATACTTCTATGCAGCGATCAAGGAAAGCTGTAGGAAACCATGGATTGATAATTACAGGCTCGCAGCAATTAAAAAAAAAACTGCTCTGAAAGTATGGATAACAGCATGCAGCACCCAAAAACCTTTCTCTGCCATCCATCACCAGCTATGCTATAAGAAAAAGCAAATTGTCTAAATGTGTATACAAGACAGAGAGGCTCACTTGAAGTCTTGTTTTCACAACCCAAAGGGGATTTGTGGCAATTGTTGTAGCAGCACCAGCACCAGAAGCAGCTATCATGTTTTCGCCTATTGATAGATGATTTCTATCTGCATATCCACTAGCATAAGTAAAATATGGCTTAACAAATTTCATTTTCTAAAGAAAAATGGGTACAATTCTCTGTTCAATCACCAGCATAGATACTGGTTTCAAACTAACCATCCGCCCCAAGTAAACTTTTCAGCTGCTCATAAATTGTGAAGTACACCTGTGATGCAGAATAATGCCATTAAGTTGATTAAATAATAAATTAATAAAGATATATCAACTCCAAAGGAAGAAGCAGGGAAAAAATGTAGTGCTACAAATTATTTAAGAACGAACGGTTAGAATTACAAAAACAGCATCAGTAACATTCTTTGAACCTGTAGCAGTAAGACGATGCATATTCACACATAATTGAAAACAAGAGCTATTCCAAGTGATGGTTTATTATCCAATGCTTTTTTACTGCTCAATCACAACTCACAGCTGATTTTACTCCTAGAGCCGTCGAGCAAATATTAGTCAAAAACCACACTGGCTTCCCAGGCCACTTGTTTGCACTAAAATCGACAGCATGTGCTCAATGGAGTTGCTGCATTTACTATAACCTTTTAGTGTTCTGGTCAGGACCAAACATAGGTAGCTATAACAATTCAAGAGAAAATTGCAAGCAGAATTCTATAGACATTGTGAATCGAATAGAAATCCAACCAGGACACTATCATAGTTTTTATATCAGGTTTCATCTGCTATGAAGGATGCCACAAATGAGGCTTTATATCCAAACCCTCATCAGTTATCTTTTAGGATCGTAAAGATCTTGCAGTGGCCTAGAGTGCAATAGTAGATACCCTGCAGGATTTCTTTCATGATCAAAATGCCTACGGAGGAGCAACATGCTAATATCATACTGAATTTGCAAGTATCACTTTTCTCAAAGGAATAGAATGATATAAAGGTGGTTAGTTTGTCAACTGAGGTATATTCTTGCGAGAGCACATGCTCATGATTCGGACCAAATGCATAATAAAGATGATTGAGAAAAAGATAGACACACCGCCCAGTTCGGTAGTAAAGCCAGCACAGTGGGGGCAAGCCCACGATACATTCCTCGGATGCCTTCTCTTTGAAATATTTGTTCCAAACTACCAACTATAATACTACCTAATCACATGAAAGATATGAAATTTGTGTGAGCTTTCTGTTACAAGTATGGTGATACAATTACTAAAACATGCTTTCAACTGGTTGGGATGTAACAGCAAACTACTTGTCCAATAATCAGTTTTCAGTCACAAATGGGGTGAGATCATAGATTATATATGTATCAAAAGCTGGAAAGCATACCTTTAATATTGTCTCTTCCCACGCTTGCCAGCCCATGGACTTGAAATCTAGTCTTAATAACATCTAAAGGACACACAAATGTAGCAGCAATGACACCTGCATCATATATTCATAGTCAGTCAACCTATCAGGCGGAAAAATTTACCCATAAACCTAGTCAAACAGAGACAAAGAAGAAGCTGAAGCCCAGGCGCGTAGTTTGAGACTTAAGTGGTCGTAATTGACCTCGTCAACGTCAGTTCTATCATCAACCACCGCTATTTCCTCTTCTCCCCCGCATTATAGATATAAACAATCAAAGAGCGGGCAGCAGAAACCGTAAGCACGGACGTACCGGCTGCGGCGCCGGCTCCGGCATGGCAGAGGAGCCCCCTTGAGCTAAGTGAATGAGCGTCCGCCGACATGGCAGAATCCTTGCTGGGCGCGAGCGAGAGAGAGCGGGAATCGCAAAGCGCAGTCGACGGAGTCCTCTGTCGAGGTGGAGATCGCCGAGGACCAAAGTCGCATGGCCAGGGAGAGAGGAAGTGGGGGAGTTTTTGCAGGCCAAGGAGAGGACGGCTGACCGCAGAATCGGGAGGCCTGGAAGGGTAACGGTCAGCTAGGACCTACAATCTGCGAGAATCAGAGGGACGGCGAGTGAATCATAGGAGGGCACCGGTGAGATCGACAGGAACCGGCGACGGAGAAGGAGGGAGGAAGACGACTCTTCTTCCGCCCCCTCTCTCCTCAATTTATTCATCTACAATGCCGTTACTTTCTTTCATTCATTTAATTTTTTGCCTTTTTTAAATAATATATATAATTATTAAAAAATTTTGAGGCTTCCAATGAGCCTGAGTTCTCACCATAACGCCAAGATCGCTTGATACCATACGATTCGCCGCAATTGGGTCCCACTTCCTCGGAAGGGCAGATTCAGAAAATAAATATATTAAATATTAAAATCACCTGTTATTATACGAAAGGTGTTTGAATTCTCCAAATAACTATATTTTAATATAAAAAGATAAATAATATGAAATAGTAAAATTATTTATATAATCACAACTACTAAATAACGTTATAACTATTCTACAATTTTTCATTACTAATTATATATTTTATTTATTTATTTATTGTACACTTTTTAAAAATTAATACTTAGTTGTTAAAAGTAAGAATTTGTAATCAACTAGAAAAATGACCCGCGCTACGCTACGGTTCAATCTATCATTTACAACATGTAATAGTTGTGTTAAATAATTGTAATGCAATACTCACGATCTATGTTTTATAACATATAATAGCTGTGTTAATTAATTGTAATAAGAAGTTGATCAACATGCAATACTCACGCACAGTTTAAATAGAGGACATTAATTTACAGAGAATAATCAAGAAGCATGAAGTAAGAATAGAGAATTCCCGATGTGCTGCTGATCTCAATAAAACCAATTGGGCACACATAACAACATTGTCCAAAACTTTCTTTACACATAATATAATTAAAAAGTAACCATAATTACAATATTCCCTTTGTGAATAATGACCTATTATGTCAATGAAAGTTAGAGCATTTCACGATCCTGTTAGATTTAACAAAGATTTATAAGGAAATTTGGTCACAAATATAAAATAAGCTTAATTAAAAATGCAACATTCAAATTTCATAGATATAGATGAATCCTAGATAAATGCATTGATAAAAAGATGCAATAGATGGATGAAATCGGTAAGAGATCAGAGACTGAGGAGTTATGATATAGGTCTATGCAACAAGTACAATCATTTATCCAAGTGTGTAAATAATCATGAGATAAATGATCATAAACTATCATGATAAATAAAAGATGATATAATTGAAGAAATATAGAGCTGACAATATAATTTGCAATAACTAATGACTGGTTAAAATCTTGAAATTAGCAGAGTGAGCAAATATATCACCTTAAGTAAAAATTTATAGGTTAAATTGTTAAATACATAAAATTCAATGCGATGATGTTTTGAGAATTACCATTCTGTTTCAACGTGTTGATTGCTGAAGTGGTATCGAAACCCATCTAGAAGTGAGTTGAGAGATGGTTGGCTAACAACATATGTGCAATAAGGGGGAAATGGTAAGAATTGATTAGGCTAAATATAGTTAGATTTCATGAAAAGTATTTCGTTAAAGGGAAAAAAGAAATCAACTGACTTGCCAAAATGATTATAAGGTGATTGGAAATGATTTAAAAATGTCTTATAAGGAAGAAAATCACATATTAAATGATGAAAACAATAAAATAGAGTGTAAATTTAGATGAATCAATTCGGTGAAAAGGAATTGAACTAACTCAATGAATGAGCTCATTAGGTCTCCGATGAATATGATTGTTTTCATTTTGTACTGAAAAATTGAATGCAAGTGTGGAATCTAGACTTGTTGTTATAACTTTCCTTGCATCTTTTCTCAGATCTTGTAACGCATAAATTTTCAAATTCATGATCATCATCTTTTCTTTACTCAAATATAGAAGCTTCACTCAAACCGCTCATAATATCTATGACAAAGTAAAGAACCAATAGGAAAAATCAAAACATACAGCCGCTAAATTAAAATCAACACAAACTACCTATCCAATGACTGTTTTTGGGTTATAATAATATTATAAATTGTAAAATAGGAAAATAAAAAAGAGTTGAGTGTCCTGTGGATAGAGTAGCCCATTCATGACTGACATTCCACGTGGGTGGGACCCAATGCTCACATGCGTCCAAATCCACATGGATTTTAATGGCTTTTTAAATAAAAAGATAAATGAATTAAAAAATGATAAGGGGAGAAGGATAAATTAAAAATGAATTAAAAATTTGAAAGAAAAGGAGAAGAATGGTTGATGATGTGGCAACACACAAATACTTCTTTGTAACTCTCATTTAGAATATAGATATAGGTTATATAATTGGTAATTTCGTGCATAGCACGGGTCAGTCTAGTTTTATATATGGGAAAGTTTTGACAAGGGTTGTAAGTGAGATGAGATGATCCGCAAAAGGTCCGTTTTGAACTAGATGAAGGCTTAAATTCATCTCAATTTTAAAGAGTCCGTGCTCGACTCAACTTGAACTCTCCAGTTAAATAAGCCGAGTCTAGCAATATTTGACACAATAAACTCAAGAGTGTAAACAAGTTTTTCTTATTTTATATAATAACAATAATTTATTCTAAGAAAATAAAGAAATTAAATTTAGTGTCAGCTTAATTTTTTAATTCTTAGTTAAAAACATTCTTCGTTTTCTTTTTCAAGTGCTAATTGTAATAAGTTCTCGTGTTCCTAAATCCTTTTCACCCTTGGCAATCAATACACATGTCTAACACTTGCCCTATATCCTCCTCTTTGACTTGGCCCGTATAAGCTCGATGAGTTTTCGATTATTATAATGAGTTGAGCCCAAATTTGAAATATTATTCTCAAGTTGGAGCACGAGCGTAATACTAAATATTACACTACTACTTTTCGTCCTCAATATTTTTCTTCTTTTATCGTATTTGTCTTAAACCTTTTTGTGACAATTTTGTTCCTCAATTTTTTGACAAGATTACACTTTTTAGTTTTTAGTATTTTAATATTAAAAATATAGATTAAATATCAATTAGATAATAAAAAAATGAAATCGAAAAGGCTGATTCTGATACAATTTCTTCTTTTCGAGGTTGTCGGTTACCCATTATGGTAACCCCAGAGGGGACCATCAACCCTATCGGCGAGGGATAGTCGCAAGAAATATTCTATCCACGATTTTCGATGATTTCATAGGGGAGGCATAGTGTTACTCCCAAATATCATATCAGTTATGCAAGAAGAGAATATTGGGTAGGTACTATATAATATCCAATAACCCCAAGAGTACTAACAGTTAGCATTTTAGGTAATGAGCTAGTGGTGTTACATATCAGAGCTTAGTGAGGACATTCCAGTTTTAAGAAGGAGAGTTTGTCATGTCTCAATCCCACATCAGTTATGCTAAGAGGAGATATTGGGTATATATGTAAGATTCAATGACTCTAAGAGCATCACTAGGCAGCACCTTTTTGGTGATGGGCCGTGTAGTTACATACGATATCAGAACCAACTTCGACTCACAACCATGAGGGATTTGTAGGTGGTTTGTGTTAGGCTGACCACCATCTAAAATTGTGAGAAACAGTCTAAACTTCGGCCCGAGTGGTGGAAGTTATTTGAACCTACCCCGAGAGCCCAGGGGGACACTAGGGTTTTATGGAAAGGAGTTTTTCATACCCCAGTCTCACATCTATTGTGCAACAAGGAGATCTTATATATACATACATATATATATAAGGTTCATTGATCGCAAGAGTATTAATATCTATCACTTTTAGGTAATGGGCTAGTAGTGTTACACATAAGTTGCCTCCAGTGAGGTACTCTCTGTTCCAATTATTTACAGTTTTCAGTTTCTCGCCAGCGGTAACCCTTTTCCCTAATGTAATCGACAACCTCGAATGGGATGTTTTGATCCATTTCTCCTTTTTATTTTTAAAAGTCATTATTTTATTATTATATTTATGATTTAATACATCTTTCTATTACAAAAATGTTAAGTACCTAATCTATCTCTAAAAGAGATTCAGAATAAAATATGACAAAAAACGAAAAAGAAAACATGGAAGATTGAAAGCGAACTTTTCCCCTATACATACAAGAACGTGATTCCCTTAAAAATATTTTGCTAGCTTTCTATCTTTCTTATCGGTTTTTACCTCTTTATCATAAATCTGAATTAGCCATTTGGGTTTTAATGTTACGGAGGGATTAAATTTGTAATTAAGAGAGTTTTATCTTAATAGGTTAAACAATCTCACATCAAAATTAATCTGGATAAATTAAGTTCTAAATATTAGAGGGTGAAAATGTAGAGAAAATTTTATTTCAGATACGGAGGCCAAAGAATTACATATTTGTTATGATATGTAAATCACGATGCTAGGAAACGCCGTTTGCTACAGACAAGTTAATCATTTTTCTCCAACCGGAAAGGAAAATTAATCATTTTTCATCACGAGAAACCACCTAGAAATTTCCGAAAGTGCCACTGAATGTCCTCCTTTACGTCTCAGTCTCACACAGCGCGTGTTTGGAAAGGCATGCCCATAACGTAAGGAGCGGCAAGGTTTGAGCTTTTTAGGAGATGGAGAAAGGGGGGAGAGAGAGAGGGAGGAGCAGATTTACGTTATGGAGAAATTTGTGATCGTATTTTATTACGTCATATGAGAAAATATTAATTAAATTATAATAAATTAGTAAATAAGTGTCAATTAGCTGATTAGTTACTATCATTATGGTAATCAAAATAATTTTATTAATATTTTCTCACTATATTATGAAAAAAATCTTAGATGATCCTACTCATAATAACGTAATAAAGAAAAATCAATCAAATTATTTTAATTAGTAGTAATTATAGTGACTGATGTGATTAATATTAATTTGCTCGTTTATTGTATTTTGATTGGTATCATAAACCAGTAGGACTCAATTCGTTTTAGTTTTTTGGTTTTTATGGTTTTATTAGAAAAATATTAAAATAGCTAAATTTTATTAATTTATTACATCTCATCAGTACTGTCACGTGGTACACCCTTATACACGATACTTTCCAATTCTATGATTTAGGAAAAGGCCATCAGCCTTTTTAAATGTTCTTATTTGGCCATTGATGGTAAAATGGTAAAACCAGCGCAAATTGTCTATCACGTGGTACGCACCCAGAGATATATATATATATATATATATATATATATATTATACACGATGATGAGCAAAGCCGCACTCGCATCCCTTTTTTTTCGCATTATAATAAAGGTACGTGAATTGATTAAATATTCGTTATTTATTACCCGTAAAAGTCAACAAAAATTAAATGAGAAGTTGTTTCCATGTGATACAATGATAAATGACAAAGATAGATAAAAGTAGCACATAATTCAACGGTAAGGATTGAATTTCCAACCTCTAGATTATGAGGTAAAATTTTATGCCACACTACACCGAAATCTATCCCTCAACTTAAATTAATTTTGATTAACCCTTACACATTAACATTAGATAAGTAATATTTATCGAATAAGATCTCTCATAAAGTAGGAGAAAGATGAGAATCAAGGGGTACCGATACTAAATTTCATTTCGTGGGCTTGGTGCAGTTGGTATCCCCCTTGACCTTATAGCAAGTGTTTAATTCTCACCAGTGTGACTTCTCGTGTCCCTTCTTTCATCCTCATTCTATCACTTTCTAAATTTATATATATCTCATTTGTGCACCAAAAAAGACATCCTTTTCTACACGTTCACTATTTTTCGGGTTTGTGAGATTACAAGGATAAGGAAAAAAAATAATAATCTATGTACTATAAACTAAAAGTAGGTTTCAACAACTTCTCTAAGAGAGAGTACAGTGAATTTTTTATTCTCAATACTTCTAATAGATCTTATTTTTCTCTTTCTCCTCAATTTTTTTTATTTCTAATATTTCCTACAAATTTTAATACTTCTTCATCTATATTAGAAATAAAAATATTAGAAAAGAAGAAGTATTAAAGTTTATCCAAAAATACAATTTCTTCCTCATCTTTTTATGTGGACATTCTGTGAACAAAAAATTTATGTATATGAGAGAAGAAATGGTGATATAAAATTACAAAATATTATCTATTTATAAAACATATTTTTAGCTAAATTTTTAAATTTTTTATTTTTAGATATGAGGATGCAATTTTTAGCAAAATCAATATTGTAATCTAAGACCAATCTCAATCTAAACATTTTACATATCATTATTATTCATAATATGATAATTAGATAATCATTTATGAATAAACTCCATTAAATCTCGATCTATTTCTCACTCCACAGAGCAAGTACAAAATTTACCGTATGTGCATGTACGTCTGTCTCTCTTCAGAACTTGCATAGTTTGAATTAAAGTTATATATCTCAAGTTGGATGATTAGAAATGAATGAACAAACTATATATCTCAAGCTCGGTACTGGCATTTGCAATTCTCTCATTAATTTTCATACACGTATAATCTTTTTAAACTTATTTTCTTCTCGCGGCAAAGCGCGGACTTAGTCTCTAGTAGATATAGACAGATATAGAAGATAAATGCGTGTACACACATGCTAGGAGTAGGAAATTCCCATTACATGTCAGCTTTCCATTAATTAACAAAAGGTCATTACCAAACTCAAAAGCATTTCCTTAATCTATACCTTTCTGACACCTCACTAAGTTGGCGGAGGCGCCCGACTCTCTTTCTGCGAATGGCATTTTAGTTCCATGGTCAGCTTTAATTTGATGTGCTGGAAAACATGGCGAAATCCCCTTTGTTGGTTAAGGAATAATAATGAAAGCGTACGATTAGTGACTATGTCGTGTAACCCAATATGGTTTGTCAAATAAAAAGGCTGCATGGAAGGTCAAGTTGATACTACAGTTAGTCGATTGATAGAACATATGCAACGATCAAGGTGTTTAAAAGGGTATATCAGCATGTCTAACTCTTAATTGGGACCAATAAGGACTGTAGTCTGGTAATAATAATAAAGGAGGTTGAAGAGTTACACTACAACATCTCTTAATTTTAAGTCTTTTTTCTTTTTTTTTTACTAATTAAAAAGGAGAGTTGTAGTAGTTCGCAATCCAGCCACCCTACTTCATAATTTTCAAACTTTTATGTTCAACCACGAGCATATCAAATAAATTAAATAATCGATGTTAACACTGATCCGTCAGCATAATACTATCAAGAACTCAGTGTAGTTTAAGAAGCCGGTGTTCGTCAAAACCTAGACTCAGAGAGTGTCATTCTAGTAATTTTGTTTAGAAGAGAACTTGAACTTGGGATCACGATCTCATTAGACTGCTTGGGAGTGAGTTTTAAACTACGAAATCATCACCCACTTATTGTAGCTGAGAAACAAGAATTTACATAGTAATTGTTCTTCGTGCATATCATACAAATTAGTCGGATAACATCTGGATATGTGGTTAGTCAACTTTAATTCTTCATATATCAACTCATGAAAGTTTAGAGTTTAGACCAAATATGAACACTGTAGGAAAAAAAATTTTAGATGGTCCTTATCTCACAGTGATGCGATGAAGAAAAATCAATTTAATTGCTCTAATTAGTAATAAATAAGATAATTATTCAAGTAATTAACACCAATTTACACATTTGTCATAATCTGATTAATATTTTCTCACACCGCATGGTAAGGTAAGATCACTTAAGAATTTCTTCTTGTTCACCCTTTCGTTAATTAAGGTCATATTTTTCAACAATCTCGCACACAAATGCTTTTTCACAAATTTGATTTTGTTATTATTTTCAACAAACAAGTCCCGCATAAAATAGACAATAAATATGTTGCCCTTAAACTGCTATGATCATATATAGTTTTTAAAACCGGATCAATCAGGAAAATTGTCGAGATATAGGTTCATGGGTTTAGATGGATCCAACCGCATATTTAGAAAAATAAAAATATATAAATATAAATGCAGTTAATATTAAAAAGCTAGAATGGTGTGTATTACTGAGAATCTCCGCTCATCTTCGACATTATCTTTACTCGCCACGATTGAGCCTCTCTTCACGGGCTCTCAGTAAACCATTTAATTCATCAATGGTTATGGTCTTCAAGTCTTTTGATTCCTCAATTACTACCACGATATGATTAAACTTCATGTTGAGAGATTCAAGAATTTCCCCGACCAAACAAACATGAAGCAGGACCTCTCCAAGCCTCCTCTTCCGGTTTTCCACCACAAATACTATTGGAGTAATCTTGAGTTGATTCACTCTCCTTCGTATAAGGAGTGATTCAAACTCAGCTCTCAGAGTGTGAGGCTGAGCTTTCTTCACTTTGTGAACTCCCATGACAGAGTTTTGTAGTGTATCGCAAGCCTGCTTTGATGTGGTCTCATTTGAAATATTCTGGAACATGTCACCATCCAAGGCTTGATGGATGATCGATCATAAGTGCACACTGGTCGGTCCTTCATTCCTTTACCAAGAAGGAACCCTTTTCGTTTGGAGTAGAAGTTACCTCATCATCTGGCATCTGTGACACCTTTTTCAATGACTTCCCATACACCTTGAGAGCCAAGTATGATCTTCATTGTTAAAGGTGTAAGTTAAAAACTAGAAACCCGAAATATTGAAAAAAATCGGCCGAATCAGAACCGAAAAAGATGGATTTATGGGTCCCAAGATAAATTTAAAGCGGTTTTTAATGTGTAAAAAACCAGACCGAGAAATTCGGGCCCCCAGTGGGACCCAAAATCGAACAGGAAATTATGTTAAATTTATATTATATGTAATAAGTTATTTTATTATTAGATTTTAACAATACAAATAATATCTTTGATATTTTTAAACTTGAATCTTGATTTATATTTATGTATTTTATCTTCTTAATGCACTAAAATATTTATAATTAGTGTTTCTCATTTATTATAATGAATTTTATTTTGTTATTTTTGTATTTAACATATTATTATAATAAAAGTCAAAACCCAGAGTGGGTGCTTTTCATAACTTCTAAACGGTTCTCGGTACGATTTTTTAACTTAAGAAATCGGACCGAAAACAACCGAAACCCCGATAATTTTCGGAAAAAACTGGCCCGGACCACCCGTTTCCACCCCTATTCATTCTGAATGTCGGATTATCGTAGTTGAAATTGGTAAGCGGAGGACATTTGAAAGAAAGAAGGTTGCTTTCCAAGTCATCATCACCCAGGTTTTAATACCACTTTATCGGAAACGTGGTTTGTGCTAATATAAAGATTTAGAACGGAATAGGAAGTAGAGAAGATGCTCTTAACTTAAATATCATAAGATAATAAATCTAAATCATTAACTGTGTACACGAATAATTATGTTCATTGTTCATGAATTTACAATAGGATATAAGCTCATGTATCCACCAATTCGAATGTCCAAGATAAAGTCAAACTTAATTTCCAACTAGACAAACTGCATAGAGACGATGAAAGAAAATTGCATGGAAAAGAGAGAGAAGAGTGTTAGGGATATTTTATAGTTATTTACGCAATAGAATATTGGACAATAATATTTCTAAGGTTTTATCATATCAAAATTGATATTATTTATGATATTCTGAATTTTTGATTCTCCGGTTCATCTTATTTTCTGAGTTTATAAATTGATGAGTTGTTTCATGTAATGCTTGAGTCAGTCACTTATCTAATAAAGTTAGGCTCTCATGGTTTTGTCCTATGGCCGATCATGTTTATCTCTTTCAATATCTATATTCTCTTTCTCTCTCATGAATTATATAAAATTTGTCCAAGATAAAATAAGAATGTGAACAGGGATGGATTTAGGATGTCCATCCAAGGGAATGAAACTTAATAAGAAAATGTATGAGTATGAGTTTAAAGTATGAAATAAGATAATTTAATAAAAATTGGACGAAATTAAATAAAATTTAGATATTATTTTGTATAGTTTTTCAAACTTAGGCACAAATATGAATAACACAAATTAATCACCTCCTATTAAAAGGATAATGAATTACCTACAATCTAATTATAAATAAATAAAATTGAAGAAATATTTTCAGAAACTCAAAGTAAAACTAAAAATACTGATCTCCGGGCGATATTATCGGACATTTGTTAATGTAGCTTCTTCCACCAAAGCATCCCCAATGGGTTCCAATGCTCACCTACCCTGTTCACGACTTAACATAATGCTCGATTGACCAGGCAGGCACCAAGTGAAAGAATCCTGTCACGTCAACCTTTCACCTCATGCACGTTGAGGCATCGCTATCCTCTATGTTTCTCTGTTTCTTCTTGTTCACTCATGGTTGATTATGGAGATGAATAAAAGAAGTCTTTACGGTACCGTTATTGAACTGTTCAATAATTTCGTAAGAAGAATTATAATCATGATAGAGATTAAAGAAAAAAATTTCACAACTTACCATTATTTGTTAAATTCTAAATTTTTTTGGATAATGCCACTGATATTCAAAAATTAAAAGGCTTTAACCAATCCATTCTGAATCAAAAAATTCTACTATTGGAGGTAAGAATCTCCTAGTTGAATTTTTTCCATTCAAGAACTGGAACATAAAATCTTCTTTAAAAAAAAGCGTGCTAGCTAATTCACTTTGATTTAAAGTTTAAATTTCATCAGAAAGTTTTGACACCTGCACTAAAATAGACGCTTTGCTTATTATCGTTTTTAAGCAAAAAAAAAAAAAAGGAAGCTTTGCTTCAGGAAAATTACTCAGAAATTATCATTTCTTTTTTTTTTTTTGGTCGACAGCCACGGTATCCAAGCAGGCCCCACCAGCGGTGAGATGACATCTTTCAGCCAACCATACTTGACTAATCCGTTGGTCGCCCCGGGTCGCACGCCTGGCAATGGCGGGTGAGGCTCCCAAGAGGGGTGTCTGCGTACGTGAGGTCTCGAACTCGAGACCTCCTTAAGCGGCACCGAGCTGCTTACCACTCGGCCCAACCCCTCTTGGTAGAAATTATCATTTCACTAACATCATAGTACAAGAAAAGTACAGAGAATTAATTTTCAAATGGAGCAGTAGAAAACTGATCTTTCGTTCTGATTGGTCGGAGCGCAAGGCGTCCCCCGGCTCCCCTGCTGCCTTTGGCCGGAGCTGGCGGCCTGATTCCGTCACCGCTCGCTGGAATCGGAGTAGAAACCAATTTTCAAGGAGTGGTTTCCCGTTCCCTGTTTTGGATTGTCACCGTCGGCTGACGAAGACGCCGGAGCGCAGATCCCCTGCTTCGCGGGGTACGAGCTGGCCCTGCGCCACCATCAGAGACTTGTAGATCTCGACTAGCATCCTCTGGTCGTACTCCTTGAGCGGGGCCCTGCCGAAGCTGCTGACGCCGGCTTCAGCGACGGAGCCGCCGTACCCGACGCTGCAGACACGGCTGGTGGCGAACCCCATCATCATCTTCACGTAAGCGTCCCGGAGCCAAACGAGGAGCCGTTTGGGTGATCTGACGATGAGCTTCAGGAGCTTCACGCGGGGCGCGACCTTCATGCGGCGCCACCTGAGCCGCCGCCTCAGGGTCCGAGCCGCCGTGCCGACGGTGGTTCCCCTCCCGCCGTCGACCAGGCGCTGGTAGCCCCTCCTCCCCCAGTAGCCCCTGAGCCCCTTATAAACATTAACGGAGACACCCTCCATTGGAAGCTTGAACGGGAGCTTCTGATTTGCTGCCTTCCCGTGTTCGGGTGGGGAAGGAAAAGAGACTTAAAAGAGGGGGGAGAGAGAGGCTTAAGAATTATAAAGACTTTGAATGTACTGAGATTTTATAAATAATTTACGCCACGAACTTATTACTAACTACAAGTTAAATATTTTCCCGGGTGGGTGAGGGAATGGAGTTAAGTTCTTGTAAGGAAGAAAGAAACGGAGGTGTAACTGTAGCCAATGATGGGAGCAGCGCCTAGATTGGAATGTCCGGGTGCCTCCGCCCAATCCCTGGCACGCGCGTGTAGGTGAGGGAGACCGCTGGTGCGCCGGGAGAACGGTACAATATCTCATTTATTTCGCGCGCAGTTTGGTGAAGAATAATAAAGGGAGGAAGATCTGGAGGATGGGAGGCTCGCTTGTGACTCATTATTTCATTTCCAACGAAGTTCCTCAGAATTTCTATTTTTATACATTTTTGAAATTATGGAAAAATTATGATAATATCAATATAGTTACTGCCATGTTAGTAGTACTGATGTTTGCATATAGATGATGATGATAATATGCAATTTTTTTTTTACCAAGGAAGGAATGATCCAAAAGTTAAATCTAGGTGCTGTACACGATACATTCAAGAAATCTAAAATAAAATAAGAGAAAATGGGTTGAGATGTCTTGAAAGATAAAAATAACAAGTTAAAAAAAGGATTTAATACAGTAATACTGTTATTGACTTGAGAGTAAGAGATCTTGAGTTCAAGTTCAATCACTAGTGAGATACCTCGTACCTTTTATTTTCTTTTCCTTCTATCACCTTTTAGATTTATGTGTTTTTATAAAAAATAAAATTTCATGGATTAAAATTACAAGAATTTTGCTAAACTGGGCAACTTAATAGATTCTATACATTGGACAGCTTTTCTATAGACTAAATAGCATATGTATTTAAAGTGAAAGAATGTTTGTACTTCTTTTATCATGTGATTGAGAAGTTCTAGGTTTGATATCGTCGGTGAGACTTCTCGTATCCATTTTATCCCCTCTTTGTCCTACCATTTCTAGGAATATGTCTCATCTGTAAATCGAAAAAATATAATATTTAAAATGATTAGTAAGAACCTCGATCTCTTACAATTTATCTATACTATTATATACTAATATATGTAAACTTGCGAGAGACTTAGTGTCTTTTTTGTTTTCTATCCTTAATATGATTTACTTATTAAAATTTATGATATATGCCTAATTTTCAAATTAAAAGTAAAATAATAATTTCATTCATTTTTTCTCATCTCATATATACGATCCTAACAACAAAGACTTTTCATTAACTGCTCAGATTCGCATATCTCACTCCATACTATAATTTTAGTAGCAAAAATTTATCACATTTTTAAACGAATAATTTAAAATTGTAAAAATAAAAAAAAAGTAAAATTGACACATTATACTAATAAAAATTGAGAATATTGTATTTACCATTATAAGTTAACGAATTTTAAATGAATTACATTGTAATAAGTTATAAATAAAAGATATAATTATATGAATTCGTCACAGTATTTCACATTTATTTATTTTTATTTTTTTCACATAGCATGAATCTGTGTCTAGTGTGTATATATATATATATATAGAAAATTGACTCACCATATAAATCCATACAAAAATATTAATTTCATTAATGATCAAACTTTATTTTATTTTTTTTAATTGGCTGTGTATTGGACATCAATAAAGTCGGACACGGGACCAGCATTTGACAAATTTTTTTTTCGCTGGAAAGCATTTGACAATTTATGCGGCGAGAATATAACGGCTTCATCCCTAAAGAAACGAAAATTAAAAGGATAATCATCAAGAATTTCATATCACTTCAACCAGAAATCTCCAGTGAACAACAGTGTTTTTTTTTTTTTCTTTCACGTAATCTTTTCTGGCAATCCCTCAGCTCGGACGAGTTTACAATTTACGGGAAATGGTACGTACATGATTTTATCTGAGTTTACGAAATGGATCGAGTACCTCAAGAACAGATCACTACTAGTACAGTTATTAACAGGGACGGATTCAGAAAATTTGTACAGGGAGGCGAAATTCTATAGGGAATTAAGGTGAATAATTCAGAGGGCGAACTATGTTTTGTTCAATAAAAAGGGAACAAAATTAAGTAAAATTTATATAGAATCTCGTAAAAATTTTCAATTTCGACTGGGCGATCGCCCCCGCGCCCCCCTAAATTCATCACTGGTTATTAATTAACAAGGAACAATGCACACAAAAAAGACAATTCGATATTTCGCACTTAACGCATAATTAAGAGATTTTAGAGTCAATTTTAAACAGTGATATATTATTATAATCCTATGAAGAATTTTTTAGAGTCAATTGTCGGAGTCATGCGAGAAAAATTCGAAAAGAATAATGATGATGATAGGGATGCATATCCCGACCAGAAGATCTCGGCCGTTGATTGCGGCGATCTGTTTGCGGTGCAGATCGTGGTGTATTTATGGAAGACTCGATTTTAACATTACGTTTGACTTTTTGTGCAGATCCAACCACCCCACGGCTGGAACAATGGCATTAGCAGCTGGCACGTCGTGATCCATGCACCCAGAAGTAGGAGATGACTATATTATGCCAGCGTCGTAAATAATTACATTACTAAATAAAATTTAAATAGTTTTTTATTTTTTTTAATAAAATATAAAAATAAAAATAACCTTAAAAATACTTACATTTTATTGATTGGTATCATTACAAAATGTGAATATTATTACATGATGAAGCTGTACTATGAAATATTTCTCCAAAAAGTAGGCACCGGCCCGGTGCAAGTGTGTTGGAATCTATGAGAAATGGAGTGAACCCTCATAATGGCCCGAAATTTTCACGAGCCAACACTTTGGCCCCGAAAAAATTTGCCTATATATTGATTCAAATGTATGCATTTTACCAACATATTAAACCTACCATTGAATTTACCTACGGAAATATGACACGCATGTCGATGTGGCAAAATAAAGCCCACTTAGGAGCTCGAAAGGCATCCAACTCCTTCTCCCGACACAAAATGTTATAGTTTCGACCAAACCACATAACAAAATGTTACCATTTCGATTTAAGGTAGCAAGTATTTATGATTTTTTGAGATATAATATGATATTTTGATTGATAAGACACTGTAATGAAATATTTTTGTCCATACTTTTGTTGAATTGATAATGTCGGGAAATACTGGATTTGTTGATGCTTTTTGGACACTGATGTTGTATATGCTTTGTTAATAGTTTAGAAAGTTCTATTACCCTTAGTAAACCTTTTCTAATCAATAGGCAAATAGTAAAAATGTAGTTAATGATGGATATAATGGGTATTTTGTGAGGCACTGGGCAGAAAATGTGAAGTTTTGTGTATCGATGGAAGAAGTTGGATACTATTCTAGCCATGTAGGAGCCAACGTGGTTTCCATTTATCCATGTCGATATTCATGTCATATTTCCGTATGGGACTTTATAATGGCAGGACTGTTGTGGTGGCAAAACGACATGTGTTTGGGTCGATGCATTGATAAAATTTTTTGGAGACCAAAGTATCGGCGTAAAATTTCAAGGATCAACCAGACTGTTTACCCATGGAAAATTTTATGATTTAGTCATCCGACGGTAGATAGGTGCACACAATATGGACAAATGGTTGGATTCTTCTATTTTTTTTTATATAAATTTAATTTGTGAACCCAATCTTCAAGCAGTTTCTATTCATTTTTTTTAAAAATTTAATTTGTTCTTGTGCTTTTATTTTGAATTTTCGTCTTCCCAAGTTTTCAAATATTTTTATATTCTACTGCATAATGTTTCGCCTGTCTCGAAATAGGTTTGGCCTGTCTCAAAAGCTTAATTGAGAGAATTTGGACTGTTGTGTTCTATCGGACTCTCACATAAATGCTCTGTGTTGTGACAAAACATAACAGGAAGAAAGAGAGTGGTTTGATGCAGCGTTACTGTTCTGAACCTGATATCAATAGATCTTTAGTTTAATTCTTATCAATAAAATTCCCTCTAACCATTTATTGTCTTTTAAACTTGTATTATCTCTTTTATTAGCTGAAAAAAAAAAAGATACAATGGGAAAAGCGGTCAAAGTAGAAGACTGCAGAAGACATACAAAAGCAAACTTCTTGTTCGATAATATGCAAAATGGAATTCAATTTTCTCTGAGCAGCCATCGATCCAGCTATTCTTTAGAATGAAATGTCCCTCTACACTTGTGTTAGAAAAGTGAGGGTCAAATATATGGAGCTGAATTACCGAGATGAGCTGATTGCATTAACAAACATCGAGCACAGGATGAGGGAGAAGAAAAGTGAGCACACGATACATATAATTCACGTTCACAAAAAAAGGAGGAGCAGCGATTTTCACCATTAACGTCAAAATGGTGGTCGAATACAAGAAGAGGAATGCGAATCCTAACTTCAAAAATACAAAGAAGATCTCTCCCTCTCTTTGCCGGAAGAAAACTTTATCCAAACCCTTTGCTTTTTGCCATAGTTTTGCTAAAATTTCCCATCTCGAGCTGCACAAAAATTTAATCTAGTCCAGGTTTTATGTCATGTTATGTCACGAAAAATTCAAGACACATGTGACATGCTAAAATGGCTCGACGCCAATTTTCTTTAAGTAATATATTAGATTCAAGTTTTAGAATGGAGAAAATCTATCATTGGAGGGCTGACAATAATTTCTTCCAGCTCTTAGATTTACAGATAACATGTGAAGTATACCGAAAAAATCTACGAAGCTCAATTAATTCTGAACATATAGTAAGCCATCTTAGTTGGAGAAATCACGGTATCGCAAGGCAACATTAGAGACCGATAGTTCATGTTTTGTCAAGCGGGTGGGCATCGTTATTAAAAGTCCCGCTCCCGTACAACGCTAACAGTTTTTTTCGTAAGACCCTAGCAATAATTTAATAAAAAATCTAAAGAAAGAGTAAGATAATGAGTTTGTAATTTTTTTTTTAAAAAAATAGATAATTTAGATGAAATTATAAAATGCGAATATGAATTCATTAGGATATATTAGATTTTTAAGTACCGGATGATATACTAAAAAATAAAATTTATATGAGACTCAACATAAGTAAAAGAACCAAATCGTACCAAAATAGATTGTATGAAGCAGTAGGGCATCTTTCTTTTTTTTGGTTTGCACCATACAATATTTCCGGGCCAGAAGTGCATCTCGAGATAATTTGCAGTAGGGTTTGGGATCGCTGATAAAATTCCTGTCGAACCTCTCATCCTGGGAATCGGTCTTGCGATCACTCATTTAGAGGTCCAGTGAGGGAACTACTAAGTCGACCCCGGGTCGGTAGTATGACGTCTTTTTCCCTTAAATAAAGTCTCAATTCAAGTATTATGAAATGAGATAATTCATTTTAAGAGAATTTTACACTTTGCTGGATTCATTCGCTCGAACTAAATTAGTAAAAGTCCATTGATTTTCTGAATACCGGTGGTTTAGAAAGAAATAAACAAAAAATCAAATTCTTTATTAAATTCTACTTTGATGAGCTTGGCATCTTGTAAGATGTGATACAATAATGACCAAATCAGTTTGACCCATATGAAAACATGGACGTGATGCACGAGTTGTCCTATCTTGATTAAATAAAGCTCTACGAAGACACTTTATAATATTATTAAAATCATCATTCAAACCGACTAATAGAAAACAAATTAAATTAGTAAGGATGGGTTGGCTGAATCTTATGAAATGACAATTGAATTCCTACGCTGTCGGCTGGCCTGTGCCTGGGAGTGTCGTGCAAGGAGGTCATGAACACGGCATCAGCACGTGCGATTTGATTTTTGGGAGTTAAAAAAAAAACAGAAATTATGATTGTTCTCTTACTACGATATATGTATCAATCAGGGTATGAGTAACCAAGAAATCATGCTCCTACACTTTGCCTGGCTTACAAGACAAAATTCGGTGGAAGGGTAAGAGGAGTTTAAGGGCATGAAATAAAATAATTGAATAAAAATCGATAAGATCAAATGAAATGCATATATTACTTTATCTATTTTCTCGAGTTTTAAGATATCGGCATCGGACACCTCCTCTAACTCCATCCCCGTCAAAGGCTGGTCAGTGAATGATATTTCTCGGTACTTATCACAGCGTTAATTAATTACCAGTTTAGTTACATCTATCCCTTCCGATATTTTTCGGTCAATACCAATGATATCTAGAAGTCCTACGGGTCTTAACTAATCCGGTTTAAGCCGAGTGGACCCACCAGAGGTAAAACTCTATTAAAATAAATTTTTTTAATTCATAATACTCGAATTCGAGATCTTTATTTAAAGTAAAGATGCACTCTACCGCATCAACTAATCTATTTTGTACCCCTTCCGGTATTTCGTCCGTGTTTATTCTCCACATTGTTTAACTTAAGTAGTTGGTTTAAGGAACAATAGTAAATAGAAAATGGTGCCCTTTTTTCCGAGAGTAAACTTGATACGCTCTAGAGCCTTAGACGTTCGGGAACGATGAATTCTCAGCCATTCAATTTCTTCCCTTTCTCGCTCGTAGAATTTGATTCACTTGGTCTTCCTTGTTGTTGAAAAAAAGCTGATCGAATATTTCAGAAATTATAATCTTTTCTTGAATATGTGAATTAAATAGGTAGTCATAAAATAAAGTGAAGAGAAAATCAAACAAAGAAATACTAAGATTTTTTTAATGTCGAAGACCCTCAATGCAAGGGAAAACCACAGGATCGATCCGGCAAAACATCCACTATCAACAAATAGCAGAAAGCACAGTTTCTTCTCTCATCTAATCAGAGGATATAATACCATTAATCATTAAGAAATACATCCTTGAATTACATAAATTCATAATTGGAAATAATACTATGGATAACATGAACGATCTCACCAAAATGGATCAACAATAGATGCGTCGACGGCCAGCCAAATGAGTGAATCTCGAGGAGATAAGCATGTTAAAACAAAGTTTGTTCCACTAGGAATCACCTTCTAAAATTTCACATAAAACAAATCATGTCTTGCCTTTTGTCTGGATCTTGAGGCACCCCGTGGAATACTCAAAAATATGTTGCAATTGTTGCTGTTGTGCGGCATCTCTGCTGCATTGATTTATTTCTCATGTTTTTATATTAATTTTTCTCAAACAATTTCACCACTGTTCTTTTAATTTTATCGGGGCCAATGAGCAAGGAAGCCCATCACTTGGATCCTCAGGAGTCCTAATCTGCCTCAGCTGCTTCAACTTCCGGTGTTTTCTCGGCTATCTCCATCTTAGGTCCTCTTAGAGCCTCTGGGGTCTTCACTTCACTTGGCTCAGATGCTTAGTCTTTGTCCTGCACTTTTTCTTCTCCACCACTACCGCAGCCTTCCTGTCCCTGCTTTTGATACCGTCGGATAATTTGGTCTTTGGAGGCTCGGAGAGACAGAGATCTCATAGGGATTTTTTTTTTCTTCAAGAGCTTATTGGAGTTCACGAACCTCTTAAGTTCTAATATTACCTTTGGGTTGCATCTCAGGTTGAGAGATTCTCGGATGAAATCGGAGTTGGCCTCGAGATGGAAAAGATGGGCGAACATCACCGGAGACTTGCAAAAAGCCTAGTCCGAGATGATTTCCTGGAATCACCGTGTGATGCCTAAGTTAGAGAGTGATTTGAGTAAGAGGAGGAGAGATGAGAAGGAGAAGAGAGGTTGAAGAGAGGAGGAATGAATTAATTACTTGAACCCATGATGGGGACTAAATGTAGATCTTGATTAGTACGGAAAGTTGACGTGGTTATATCTCCCATGTGCTGAGTCCATGGGTAAGGATTGGGATGGAGGATGTTCGACGTCAACGTGGGAGAGAGCTGGACTTGGACATCTGATGTCGTAATGTGGGAAAGAGTTGGACATGGTAGATGCTTGACGTCTATGTGGGAGAGAGTCGAACATGGATGTCTAATATCCGTAGTGTGGGAAAGAGTGAGATTTGGTAGATGTCCGATGTTTGTCATATGAGAGTAAGTCAGACTGAGCAGGTGTCCACGTGAGAGAGAGTTGGACTTGTCTGACTTCCATCATGTGGATGGAAATTGGACTTAGTGGATGCTCGGTGTCTGCTATGAGGGTCGGTATTTCTTCAATTATTTTCCAATGAGAGAGTCGGGTCCAGTAATGATATATCTTTCTATATCAAGTTCGATGGATACAAGTTCCCTAAAGATACCAAGCTCTTATCTAATGCTCTTTACCTGTCTATTGTAGGGTTTGTAATTTATGACAAAACAAGATAATATAACATGGGTACATGGAGTTACTAGGAAGATTTGAATTTAATGTGATTTATTTCTAAGTGGATCAATGTTGAACACAATACATATTACTAGCCCTAGTCTATCGTAATTGTACAAGCCGGCATGCTCCTAGCAGTCCATTTGAGGAGTTTGTGGGAATCCGAAGTTACGTTCTTTCTCAATGAACAGGTAACAGTAGGCCGTGTATGGAATTTACGCCATGAAATGTCGACTCTTGATGGGTTATCTGATAATTTCAATGAATCTCAGATAGTGAAGAGACTATGGCTTCAAATCTTGCTCGTATTTCTGGTCTCTAGCAGCCTGTAGTGTCTGGAATCATGAAGCGTAACCGAAACCAAGAGTGCTACCTCCTTTGTCAGACGCACAATTTTTAATTTCTTAAAAATTGAGAAGAATATAGAGGACAGGTGAAAGAAGCTTTCGAGCATATATGAGTTGAATCGAGTATCCGTGAGTGAGTCCCAATGGCCCTTGCTTTGTCAAGTGTATTTTATTGGAGTTCAACCCAAAGCTCATGGTTGTATTCTTGTATAAGTGAAGGCCAAGCTTCAAAGATTTAGGTAGTGACAAAACGAGAAAAAAAGCACTTACCCATTTTTTGAAGTTAATCTTAAATGTTTTAAAATAAAAAAAATAAGTTCTATATGTTATCCACCGTTACAAGATTAAGCATTTTCCGTTATCTGTCATTATTTTGAGTTGACGTGGTATTAACACATAGATAGCAATATGATATGTCAAATTTTAACACTGATGCGGATAATTTTAATATGACATGTACGTAAGAATTTAAAAATATTAATTTTTTATACTTAAACAATATAATTACTCTTTTACCGCTCACTATATATATATCTAATTAAAATTATCCATATCAGTATTTAAATTTAATACATCACATATAATCTACGTGTTAATGTCACGTAAATTTAAAGTAACAACAGGTAACGAATCACAAAAAGGATTATAAAATTGTTGCTGCTCTTAAAGTTCTTTGGAACATGCTAAGTCTCCAAATTTTCATAAAATATTCTTCTTGGAGTCAGTAGTAACTATTTCTAATAATTTTTTGTTTTTCACTCAACCAGCAATTCCATTTTCAGATGGTTCCGGCAATTTTAATTCTATTTTTTTCCCCCTATCATAGAAAAAGAAAATAGATACCTCATATTAATAATTTGGCAATATTAGTTTATGATAGAGTTAATAGTTTGATTCATCCCTGAAAGATATATTATACATCAAATTTGTATTTTTTTCCTATTTTGTATATGAATACCGTTATTTTGAACATTAATTGGGTCTTTGTAGGCATCAATTAGGTATTACGAACGTTATATTATATTTTTTAAAATTAATTTTGTCATTCTGAATGTTAAATTTTATTTTTTCTCAACACGAATTTCGTCCTTACTTGTTGGTAATTTGTGCCTCATTTTGGAATTGTAGCTGGCCTACATCTTAACATCATGATAATCCTATCCTTAATTACAAAAGGAACAGAGCACTCAGATTGAAAAACTCTCATATTCCTCTCTATCCAAATACAATAAACATAACATGTGAAGGCCAATTTTCTAATGATCGTATCCAGTTGATTCCCTTTCCATTTTTACGTCATTGCACTGATCTCATGATCCCAATTTGTAGCACCCCTGCCTAGTTGTAGAATGGGGAACATTTCTTGCCTAATTTTCTCCATGACCGAGCATTGGAGGAATAGGTCCTCTCTGGTTTCGACACGGGAGTCGGAAAATGGACAGTGAGAGGATATTTGAGAGTTCCATCTTGAGACACGGTCCTTGGTAACAAGCCTGTTAAGAATCGCCAACCAGCTAGTGCACGAGGCTTTGGGGATAAATCCTTTGAACCAGAGGAGAGAATGCCAGTGGATTGGTGGTCCCTTCGGTCTAATGTCATTCCAGACCTTAGAGACAACAAAAGTTGGCGAGCTCGACCAGTAGTGCTGATCCACTGTTGAGAACTTCACCGAGTCTTGAAGGAGCTTCAATGAGGAGGAGATGTCTTGAGTAGCACATCAGGGTATGGTCCAAACTCCATTATGCAGCACTGTATCAAGTTTTGTGTTCAGCCCTATAGAAGGGACACTGTGCTCGCCTTGTGGCCATTGTTCGATTAGAGGTCCGGCTTCTAGCGCCCAAATATCAAACCAAAAAAATAGTTTGTCTCCAGCTGCCACCGAGCATGTAATGCATGGTCTGGCCAGTGTTCGAATATTCAAAAGCTTTCTCCAAACCCAAGTGGAATTGGTTGGAGTTTTAAGAGGCCATGAAGAATGGGTTCATAATAAGAAACCCATAGAAAAGTATCTGTAGTATCTTTCATGATTGGGCTGCAATTGAGCTCGAATCTGAATACTAATTACAGACTGAACTTTGCAACTATATAATGAGCTGGGCTTTCCATATATAATGGATTATGAATTGAATAGCCCATTCAGTGCTGCCAAACAGCCCATAAAAAAAATAGATCCCTCAGTCATGTAATCACAAGGAGATAGGTCATACATTAAATTTTTCTCATATTCTTGAACTTAAATGTCAACTCCCGAGTCAAGGTGACCGTTTGCGGACGGGCGTATAAGAACAACCATTGTAGTTATTCAAACACAAGTTGAGACCAAGATCATCCAACACCGAAGCAAAATTTGCTATATTCTGTGTTGTGTGACCACGATCATATATTACGACCCTTGTAATGTTCACTAGAGCTTGAATCTGGCACCTAACTTGTCGACAATTTCCTAGCACTGTGAAGTACCAGTACCTACTCCCATCCAACTTTGTTGCAACCTAGATCCATTTCTTTGTCCGTCTACACTTTGTTAGATATAATATTCTATGAGATTTCCTTTGATTAATCAAATAAAGGTGTGCATGCCCACTTGTTGTAACTATATTGATATATATATATATATATATAATGTACAAAATTAAGAGACGTGTCAAATTTCTGAAAAATAATAAGGTCCAATTTTTAAATCACAAAATGAGTGGAAAAACATTTATAAGCCGTTAAATTATTTTTTAAATTTTAATTCTTAATTATAAGTTATTGAATAATTTAGTGACTGAATTGATGAGTTTTCAAAATTCGGAAGGCAATCAATGATAATTCCTACTTGGAAATTGGGGTTGTCTTACTTGTCAAAGTTAGTATCAACTAATCTCTTGATTGTATAAATGAGATTTTATACAGTGATATTGTCCTGTATCTAAAATTAATACATCGTGATTCAATTATCATCATCTGAAAAATTTCTCAAGCGATTTTATTCTTCTTTTGTTTCATTCATTCTAAACTCAAATGCCTTCCTTGTAAATGAGAAAAAGGAAAAAACTTCCAGCATTTTGTCCATGCTAGTCGATTATCAACAAAACACGGAGCTCGACATGTTGCAGCTGTCTTCCAACCAAAAGATTGACAAACCTTCTCCTCAATTTCCCATCCAATTGAGAATGACACTTCTGTGTGCCTACACACCTTTTTGCAATTGAGATTCACATTAACATAAAATGTTTTTTTTTTTCCAATCTGGATCACTTGACTAAGAGGTAAAACTCTTTCTGTACGAGTTTTCACAATTCATAAAGACTTAAGCCGAAAATATTTACTGTGAGAGACCAAGTGCCAAATCATTTAAATCAATTCAGGTTGGCTCAGATGTGTTTTTAACCTTACCTAGTTTCCTTCTTTAAGCCAGGTGAAAGTTGCCATCTACAACTTAGTAATTTTCATATCAATTACTTTTTACAGCCTTCCAATAATAAGACTTGAAAATATAAGAGTTCAAGAAAATAAGCAATATGTCATTTTTTATTTTTGTCAATAAACAAAACTCTAACGGATTTATGAATTACTAATTAAAGAAAAGGTTATAAAGTGCATAAGCGGAAAAAAAATGATGCTCCTATAATATCCCCATAAATTAAAGATCCTAATTTATCAAAAAAAAAAAAACCAAATGCCTAGATCGAGTGGACAAGAATCTATGTGATGGACTCCTAGTAGATGAGTCGTGGCCTGATTCTCAAGTCAATTCACATAGTCATTGCCCTCCTGATGAGTATGTCGAATAATAGTTGTCGAGTCCCAATTCCTGAGAACAGAATTTAATGGTTGAGCTCTCTATTCCATTGCAATTCGTTTCCCTCTTCTTGAATCACCTTGAAAATTATTTACGAGTCAACCTCTAGAATGAAACCTCCAACCATCTTCCTTCCTCATTGCGAATGAGCCCTCTCGCCTAGGCTATCCTCAGACTCCCTTCAGCGGCCCCATCTATATTAAGTTTCACTCACCCCTCATCTGATTTCACCCATCCGATTAGCCTTTGCACCTTTGGATTAGCTCTGACTCGGAGCGGGTGTCACACGTCCTCCCTCTAAAACGACAATGCAATTCTTTTGATTACTACAATCCCATTGATGGGCCAAGTAAATTCCTTATCACCAGTGGCCAAGTTTCTCCACTCTCATAACATCCAACACCCAGCATCAAAAGTGATGGGCTAAGTCTTCACTTGGTCTGTTTACATAATAAACGTATCATATATTGCACTGAATATTTAGCTCATCCACACATTGCTGAAACAAACAGCGTTGAAGGCTGACAGCTTGACTTTACTCGTTTATTATTAAGTCATTAGCCCGCCTTATTAAGCCGCGTACGCCGCCCAATTCTTTCATCTCCCCCCACCTTCAGCTTAACTGTCCTCTCTCTGTCTTTTGAGAAAGTCTTGGAAGTTACACCACGTGATAGTGCTAGTTTAGTATTATGATCCAATCAGGTCAAATTATTTTTGGGATTATTTTTTTCCTTTTAAGATTTATTTTTTCCTTCAGGTTTTATTGAAATGTTCTAAAAATAACTTAATTATATCGACTCATAATATCACGTCAGCATTATCACGTGGTACCGTTACACTCAAGACTCTTTCCTGTCTTTTATTCCATCTCACTTTACATATACATACATACATACATATATATATATATATATATAGGCATCTCCTCCCTTCTCATTTAGACTCAACAGACATCATTGCAAACAGCATTTGCGTACAACCTAATTCCACTGAACCTCCTGTCTCCTTCCTTCCCTCACTTCTCTGCACACTCAACCGAGACAATGCCGAAAACAAGCTCGCATTTCAGCTGGAGGGCATGGAGCCTTGTCCGTCTTACACTCCTCTGGGCCCGGAAGGGCAGCCACTTCAGGCGACAGCTCATGGTGGAGCTCCGGCTCCTGCCCAAGTTCATCAAGAACATCGGACACATCAGTGGTAATCCTCAGGATGAGCGGGTCGGGTACATGAGGGAGCACGACCTCTCGCTCGATAAGACCCCAGTGGTCCACGTCAAGATGGACCGGCCACATTCGATGCGGTTCCCCGTGCCCCACATCTCCTGCATCAACCCCCAGATCGACTTCGACTGCGATCTTGACGGAGATGGTGTGGAAGGAAGTGCTTACGGGTACTGTGAGACGTGCGAGAGTGAGAGGAAGAGCTTCATCGATGATCCCGGGTTCGAGCACGATCATTGTGAGGATGATGACGGTGAGGAGGGAGATGGGATTGACCGCCGAGCCGAGGAGTTCATCGCCAGGTTCTACGAGCAGATGAAGCTTCAGAGGCAGATGTCGTACCTGCAGTATAATCAATGAGATCACATCCGTAACATCCAATACACATGAAATTAAAGCACGAACAATTCATCGTGTGTTTGTGTTTGTTGTTGGCCTGTCGATCCTTTTTGCGCTTCTGGCTGTATTGTCTTTGTAGACACGACGGTTCTACGGTACTATACATTGTATATACGGAGAGTGATTTTGAGATTATATACATTTGGAAATTTTGCAAGGACTAGGGTACTACGATTGGTGATGGCACTATGCACGTATTACCTTTTGATTGATGGAGACGTGATTTATTTTTTATAATTAAACCATGAGAGACATTCGGTCGAGTTCTTGTCGGATATTTGGTCTTGTCTGCCCAATCCTCGAGTAGAGGTTCGTGTTCGATGTGGGCATGGATTGCACCTTCATCGATCAGCATCAGTGAAGATGATATATCGCCAAAAATGGAGAGAGGGATGACCATGTATAACAGGAAAGATGACGGTATATTTGAGAGCGAATGGGTTCAGGCATTCCGTATTTTTCATCGTGCATGAACTCTATCTTATATGGGGCCTGTTCTAAAATATTATATTTAAATCTTGTCATGTTAAATCTAAAAATTTACTTCTCTAAACTAGCTATTCGAGTTTAGAGAAATAGGGTTTGGTACAGAGATACTATATGTAATTCTCACCGTACATGAGTTTCTTTGTGCCCTTTTGTTCCCTCTCTATTCTATTATCTTAGAAACACATGTATCTCCTTTATACACCGAAAAAATAATTGCATTTGATGGAATTTTATAATTTTAATTTATTTTTCATTAGATTAGTATAATTGTCTTATTAGAATTTTTATTTAATTCTATATAGATTTCTTTGGAGTGTTTTAGTACGTTTTACTATTATTTGTTATTCATCTCTGAATTTAATCAATATTTTGAATTGAAAATGTATAATTATTATATAAAATAAAAGATAATTCATTTAGAAATCCAATGGTATAAATAAGATATGAAAATTAGAATGTGAATAAGAATTTTTAATGAATTAAAATCAATCATACAAACCGGTATACCTCTCTAGGAATGCTGTGGTTGGAACCGGAACTATAGCCGACTCTAACCCATTAATTAATTCATTATTTGGACTCTTCGTAAATTTCTTTGATATCTATCTAAAACTTGCCCTTATCTACCGAAAGGATATGCTCTAGCCTCTTTTGGTTCTATCTAATATCCGTGCCAGCAGCACATTGTAATATATCTATTATGTAAAGGTGTGAAAGGGTACAAACCTTTTACTCTTACCTGCTGAATGAATAGATGATTAGTCATGAGGAATAAAGCTTATTGATACACATCGATTCACATGGTTTAATAATCGAATTTTCCCTAATTGTGAATTAAGGAGGGAAAATTCACAATTAGAGAATTCTAAGTTTTAATAGGTCAATCGAACTCGAACATAAAATATTTGGACTCATTAAAATTCTGAATAGATGTGAGTTTCACCGATTCCTTCATACATTATACAATGATATATGCAGGATCAATGAAGAATTGCTGAGTGGCATCCAAGTCATTCCATGAACGATGTTCAAGCTTATTTCCCACATTCTCCCCCGTGGTCACTTGTGAAGTAATTAATTCCATTTTCTTGTACACCGAAAAAAATCTAGCATACGAGCAAATATTCCATTTTCTTTCCTTTTTTTATTACAAATAAACGCAATGAGTGAAGAAAGAAATAGAACAAACAAACAGAAAGAAGATCAAAATAAAAAATGTAAATGTTTTTATTAATAATAATCGAATTGAAAACTCTTTGGCTCGAAATGATGAGTCCCTCTGTCATTCTTTCCGTTGATGTGCGGTCGGACATACAATCTGTCAGTCAATACAAGATGTTCCGGAAAAAAAAAGGAGGCATTCCTGGTACAACGGCAACACAATTTAAATTAAATTATAATGATTGAAAAACCCAAAATGTAAGTTAAAAACATTTTGTGATCCATACGGTTGATTTAAGTAATTTCTGTTGAATTGCGTCCTGTGATAAGCGGGCCATTGGCAAAGTCGACAACTAAAAACTGTTGGGTATGCAGGCTTATGTCAGTAGGGGACTACCAGAGACCGGAGGAGATTTACATTAATTGCTATTATTAAATGCTGACATATTATATTATTAATGGCTGTACAAGAGAGATTGAGTCTGTTTCCACTTAAAAGTCTAAACTATTAATTATTTTTATAAAGGGTAAATTACATCAAAAAAACACGTGGTTTGCTTCATTTCTCAAATGAAGTCAAACATTTCAAATTTAAGAAATAAAATCACATAATTTCATTTTATTCCTAAATTAAATCAAACCTTTTACATCTTAAAAATAAAATCTCGTAGTTTCCTTTTTTTTTTCTCAATTTAAGCCAAACAATTCATCTTTTAAAATCAAAATCGCATTAATTATTTTACTATTAAAATAGTTCATTTAACCCGATATTTAATACTTATGTGACTCATTTTTTTATAACTTTTTCTACAATGTTGGGTAAAATAATATTAGAATTTTTTTAAATTTACAACAATATCTTATATAAAGTTCTCTTTATATTTTTCAATAACTAATATTAATCTTAATTCAAGAGAAAATTCTTAAATTATTTTTCAATAAAAATCATGCTAATTTTATTTATTTGTAAGTACGTGATAAATAAATAAATATAATATATTGCACAAGAATATCAATTTATATTTTAATATATTAGTCAACTTGTTAATAAATAAAAAATATAATTTTCATTTTTTAAAATTGAAGAGTTTGGCTTGATTTGAGAATTAAATAAAATTACATGATTTATTTTTCAAGTTTGAAAAGTTTGGCTTAATTTGGGAACAAAACGAAATCTTGTGATTTTATTTTTCAAATTTAAAACGTTTGGCTTTTTTTGAGAAATGAAGCAAATATCATGCTTTTTGATATAATTAATCCTTTTATAAATAAGATTATTAATATATTTAGTCAATGTGAGATTTAATAATATGAAACCTCTTTCACTTAAATAACGTCTTATAATAACATAGAAAAAAATCATAAAAGTTTTACCTCTTACTAAATCGACTCAACTTGAACATGAATTAATTAGAATCCATCAAGCTTCAAACACCATAAGGTACAAAGAGGAAAACGACATTTTATGTGTGACACTGTTTTAGGAGAATCCATGCCTGACTTTTTTTAATCCATTGGGTTGCTGTCACGGCTCTTGACGCCGTCGGATAATTCGGTGTTTGGAGGCTCAGAGATACAGAGACCTCATAGGGACTTTTTCATCTTCAAGAGTTTATCGGAGTCCACCAACTTCTTAAGTTTTGATAGTACCTTTGGGTGGCTTATTGGATTAAGAGATCTTAAAATGAAATCATAGTGGCCTCGAGATGGAGAAGATGAGTGAACTTCACCAGAGACTTGCAAGAAGTCAAGCTTGGGGTGATTTCCTGAAATGACCATCAATGCCTAAGTCAGAGAGTGATATGAGTAAGTGGAGGAGGGACGAGAAGGAGAAGATGATGGGAATAGTAACATAGTGGAAACACAATTTAAAATTTTTATTTTGATCCAGGATAACTTTGAGATAATTTAGAATTAAAGCACAGATGGTATTTAGAAATCATACATACAAGAACTCTAAATTGGTTCTTATGTTGATTTCTCGGGTTGACCGCATGAACTTGTTGAAACCAATCCTTTGACTAGGTGCACACGTGTACGCCCTCGACGATATCTATACCAGGTAAATAGTAAGAATTGAGAAATACTTGCTCAATCACCGATCACTCTCGGAAATATTTTGCCTCATTTAATTACTTCTCGGTTCACTACCCAACGATCTCAGCCATATCGAAGTCAAAAGAGAAAAAAGAAAAAATTCCTTCCTTTTTCTCATCCGCACAAAAGGCAGCATGTCTCATCGTATATAATATTACTTTATTTAATAAATAAAGATAACATAGATATTCCCAAGATACCTGAGGAAGAATTGGGAAATATTATCCTATTATAATGACTGAGATATGGTTATTCGATTCCAATCAAACCGATATTTTTTATTACAAAGATAATCTGTAACATACATAAATCTTTTTATGTTTAACCAAATCTAATTCGGTAATTTATGTGCATGTGTAACGGAGAATAATAATCAGATATCTATAAATTTAATCAAATACATAATTCCATGATTTCCTTATCCGATAAGGTGTGTGACCATTATGAGCTCAATTCGTGGTAGCAAAATTTAATAGCCCGATCCAAAATTTAAATCTATAAAATTTTGGTTGTGAGAAAAATGTGTTGTATGTGACCCATTAGGATCTGCACTAATCCAGCAGTGGGTCCATTAACTATACTTTAATTTAATCTCATTAAACTCTTTAACAAGCTAATTCGATTAACTCTTAATCGGATAGACCCACAAGTTAAGATTGATATCCAGTAATGTATCATGACTACTTGAATAGTGAGGATTTCAATCTAAGGAACAAACATCTTTCGGTGATTAGTTTACGTGTAATTAAATCATTCGATTATACAATGTCCCAAATGAGCTAGGTTACGGATAATATGTGAAACAATAATACTTATTCATATATTTTCAATTCTCAAGTATTTGACTCAATTGTGAAATATCTGAAACTCCTTTTCAATTTTCATACTATTCTGGCAAGAGATTTTCTGACTCAATAGTAAGTAGAATACATAGGATATTCTTTCTCACTATTAGGAGTAACTAATTTCTTATTAATTACTCATTACCTCCATAAAAGTCTCATTAGATTCAAAATACCTTGCACACGTCTCAAAGAGTCATGCTAAGGAGTTGACCGAAGACACAATTTAGTAATTACAAGGTATTTTGGTAATCTCAAGTTTAAGAATTACTTACACCTACTATCACCTGAGAATTAATTAGCCTATTAACATTTATTTTAGAACCTATTAGGTATTCTTCTAGCAAGTTAGTTTAGTGAACTCATTCAATAATGAACACTTATACTCTTATATTAGTGACTCTTCACAAGTAACTACGAGATCAGTTACCCATATTTTAGAGCATGTAACGAGTATACTAGCTTTATCGAGTCACTATTCTCTACTCAGTGATCCTATCACTAGGAACGTTTTTAAACTAAGGTTTATGAGATTTTAGGTTTCACTGGTATGATCTCATCATAACCCTAAAATCAACCTCAATTATGGGTTTCATCATAGTCAATATAAAATAAGTAGCATATGATGAATAATAAATACGTCATTTATATTTCACGAATAAAGATTGCTTTAATTATATCTATCATATATGATTGGATTTAGGGCATTATTCCCAACACAAGAGAGGCTGAAGAGGGGAGAAGTGAATTAATTACCTGATCCCTGATGGGGGCTATATATAGATCTTGATTAATACGGAAGGTTGACATGGTTATGTTTGCCATGTGCTGAGCAAATGGTTAAGGGTCCGAGTTGCGGATCCGCAATGTCCACGTGGGAGAGAGTCGAAATTGGATGTCTGATGTTCGTAATATGGGAAAGAGTTGGACTTGGTATACGCCCAACGTCCATGTGAAAGAGAGTCGGACTAGGGTCTGACATCCATAGTGTGGGAGAGAGTTAGACTTGATAGGTCTCCAATGTTCGTCATGTTGGAGTAAGTAGGGTTTAGTGGGTATTCATGTGCAAGAGAGTCGAACTTGTCTAACTGCCATCATGTAGATGGAAGTTGAACAAGTCCATTATGTGGAAGCCCATCGATATTGTAGGGTTTGTAATTTATGACAAAACAAGATAATATAACATGGGTACATGGAGTTAATAGGAAGTTTCGAATTTAATATGCTTTATTTCTAAGCGGATCGTGTACTAGCCCTAGTCTATCGTAAGTTCGTGATTGTACAAGCTGGCATGCTCCTACCAGTCCACTTGAGGAGCTTGTGGGAATCCGAAGTTACGATCTTTTTCAATGAAAAGGTAACAGTAGGCCGTGGATGGAATTTACGCCATGAAATGTCGATTCTTGATGGGGGTTGATCCGATAATTTCAATGAATCTCGGATAGTGAGGAGCCTGTGGCTTCTCTAGCAGCCTGCAGTGTCTGGAGCCATGAAGGGTAACCGAAACCAAGGGTACGAGCTCCCTTGTTGGACACAATTTTTAATTTCTTAAAAATTGAGAAGAATACAGAGGACCGGTGAAAGAAGCTTTTGAGCATATATGAGTTGAATCGAGTACCTGTGAGTGAGTCACAATGGCCATCGCTTTGTCAATTGTATTATATTGGAGTTCATCGCAAAGCTCATGGTTATATTCTTGTATAAGTGAAGGCTAAGCTTCAAAGATTTAGGTAGTAACAAAATGAGAAAAAAACACTGGAAGCTCAATATATTTACTATTTTTTAAGTCAATTCTAAATGTTTTAAAATAGATAATTAAGTTTTATATATTGTCAACTATTACAAGATCGATTATTTTCTGTTTTTTACTATTATTTTAAGTTGACTTGGCATTAACACATAGTTATAGTATGATGTATCAAATTTTAACACCGACGTGGATAATTTTAATGTGACATGTACACACGGATTTCGAAATATTATATTTTTTTCCAAAACAATGCAGTTATTCTTTTATCCCTCACTGTATACACAGTAGATTAAAACTATCCATGTCAGTGTTTAAATATGACACATTGTACTGATTTCTACATGTCAATACCGTGTCAACTTAAAGTAATTATAGGTTGCAGAAATGACTTGATATATCTTGTAACAATGGGTAATATATTAGACTTGATTTGTCATTTAGAAATATTTACAACCGACTTACAAAAAATAATAAATATATAGAGCTCTCGACATCTTTTTCTCGTAAAAAAACTATTGACCGTGTTCAAAGTGGAGAAATACCTCTTAACGGACATCTACATCTGGACCCATCACACCGAATCAACCTCATCGAAACTCATCAGCCTCATCTCGTCACAAGAGCCGACTCCCCTTATCTTGTAATTCCAACATATCTTTTTACGTAAATTTGAAATTATTATGCTGAAAATTCAATCTTCAAATCCAGCCTAGCGATTTTGGGAAGTGGAAAATCTAATTATTCCTTTATTATGTAATTTCGAATATATCTTTTGCGTAAATTTTGAAATTATTTATGCACGAATCCCTCCTGGAGAATCAAAATACGTATTTTAAATGTTCATTTCATGTCATTGTAACGCAGAAAAATCACGGATGAGATCGAACCCAAGACCTCTAAGTCACGGAGCGAACCAGTACAATTTATTAAATCTTCTTTCTCAATATCTGTCATATCTTAAATGGAGCAGCTCCCATCTTCATTGTGCATTTTCTATGATGACGAGGCCGAATCTGCCAACCACCTCTTCCTCTGCTGCAAAAGCACTCGCCCCATATGGGAGTCCATCTTGAATCGTATCGGCTTTCTTCAATGGCGGGGCCCGCGGATTGCAGAATTACAATGGAACATTTTGATTGGTAGGAGTCGTAGTTTAGATTCTATTATTTTTAGAATCCTATGTTCAACATATATGTATGTTGTATGGGCTGAACCGAATGATAGAATCTTTAGAAATACTCACATATCCCCTTCACACTTGGTTGAGAAAATTTTGAGCATTACCAAGAGTAAAATGAAGTCACTCCGTAAGTTAGAGGTTAGAATGCAAAATAGTATGTTAGCATACATGCTGAATGACCCTATTCATTTGTAAATCTTGTACAATAATCTTGAATGATTGAAATTTTAGAATTATGTAAAAAAATATTAAATTTAAATTACATTTACCAAAAAAATATAAATCACATCCTTTTATCAGTATGAATTTGTTAATATAGTAAGACATCTGTTCTTCTTAACTAATGTATTGGGTTTTAGTTATGTGAGTGGAGAAAATTCATATTGGGAGAGTTTAATTCTCACTAGGTCGAGGCTCGAACTTGAATAAGTAAGAACTTATTTGGTTTTTGTATAGCAGGCCATATACAAGCGCAAAAAAAAAAAAAAGATCCCTCCAGTCATGTAATCACAAAGAGAAAGGTCATACATTAATGACTTTTCACATATTTCTTAGAACTTAACTATCAACTCCCGAATCAAGATGACAGTTTCAGGACGAGTGTATAAGAACAATCATAGTAGTAATTCAAGCACAAGCTGAGACCAACATCATCGAACACCGAAACAAGTTTTGCTACATTCTATGTTGTGTGACCACGATCATGTATTACAATTCTTGTACTGTTCACTAGAGCTTGAATGTGCCACCTCACTTGTCAACAATTTCCTAGCACTGTGAAGCTCCTAGGCCTTCTCCCATTCAACTTTGTTGCAACTTAGATCCATTTCTTTGTCCGTCTACACTTTGTTAGATATAATTATCTATGGACTTATTTATATTAATTAAATGAAGGTGTGTATATTGATTTGTTGTGACTATATTGATATATATATATATATATATGTAATGTACAAAATTAAGAGACGCATCTAATTTCAGAAAAGTTATAAGGTCATTTGTTGAATCATTAAAAGAGTGAAAAAATTATTATAAGAGATCAAATTATTTAATCTAATTGTTAATTATAAGTTATTGAATTAAGATACTGAACAATTTAGTGACTGAACCAATAAGTTTTCAAAAATTGAAAGGCGATCAAGGAGTAACTCCTATTTGGGTTTTGGAGTTGTCTTACTTGTTAATTATCATCACTTGAAAAATTTTTCGAGCAATTTTATTCCTCTTTATTTCTATCCTTTCTAAAACTCGAATACCTTCCTTACCTTCCTTATAAATGAAAAAAGGAAAAATTTCCAGCATTTTGTCCGCGCTAGTCGATTATCAACAAAACACGGAGTTGGACATGTTGTAGCTGTCATCCAACCAAACGATTGACAAACCTTCTCCTCAATCTCCCATCCAATTGAGAATGACCCTTCTGTGTGCCTACACACCTTTTTGCAACGACCGTCTGATTATCGAGCCCACTGTCACATAGTATTAAACTCAAATTTTTTCACTTTAACATAAATTTTTGTCAGTCTGCATCACTTATATCTAGGTGTCCTATGAATTTATGACTGATTCATTCGAATTGGACCAGTCAACTAAGGAATAAAATTTTTACAGTATAGATATTCACATTTACAAAGACTCAGATCTAAAACTGTTAATTAGAGAGATCAACTGTTAAATCATTTAAACCAACCCGCATGGGTTAAGATGTGGTTTTAACCTTGCATAGTTTCCTTCTTCAAGCCAGGTGAAACTTGCCTTCTACAACAGTTTAGCAATCTTCATATCAATTACTTTTACAGCCTTCCAATAATAAGACTTGAATATAAGAGTTCAAGAAAATAAGCAATATGCCATCCTTCTTGTTTTTTTTTTAATCAACAAACAAAACTCTAACAGATCTATGCATTACTAATTAAGGGAATGGTTACAAAGCACATTAGCGGGAAAATGATGTCCCTATAATGTTTGCATAAACTAAAGTTGCTAATTTATTAAAAAAATCAAAGCCCCTAGATTGAGTGGGAAAGAATCTATTCGATGGACTCCCAAGCAGCTGAGTCATCACCTGATTCGCAAGCCAATCCACATAGTCATTACCCTACCAACGAGTATGTCGAATGATAGATCTGTAGTCTCAACTCCATAAAACATGAATATCATGGATAGCCCTCTACTCCATTCCAACTCGTTTCCCTCTTCATTTATTGCCTTGAAAACCAGCTCTAAGTCTACCTCTAGAATGAGATTTCGATAAGTCCCACGCTATTTCAAGGCCCAAATTCATCGCCCATAATGCAGATGCCACTGCAGTTGTTATACCCAAACTACTCATGAAGCCTCCTAACCATCTCCCTTCCTCATTACAAGTGAGCCCTCCCAACCACCCAGGCTATCACAAGATTCCCTTTAGGAGCCCATCGGTGTTAAGCTTCACCCACCCTCCTACGGTTTCACGCATCTGATTAGCCTCCACAGCTTGGATTAGTTATGACTTGGAGTGGGTGGCACGGGTTCACCCTATAAAATGGCGATGCCATTCTTTGGATTACTGCAGTACTCCCTTGATCGGCCAAGTAAATTCTTTATTATGAATGGCCAACTTTCTCCACGTCCACAACATCGAGCACCCAATAGCAAAAGTGATAGGCCAATGTAAGTCCTCATTTACTTCATTAATTTATATAATGAACTTATTATATATTATACACTGAATTTTTAGTCCGTCCGCACATTGCCAAAACAAACAGCGTTGAAAGCTGACAGCTTGACTTTACTCGTTTATTATTTAGTCATTCCCCCTTATTAAGCCGCGTACGCCGCCCAATTCTCCCATCTACCCCACCTTCTGCTTAACTGTCCCCCCTCTGTCTTTTCTTCCATCTCACTTTGCATATACATATATATAGATATCTGCTCCCTTCTCATTTAGACTCAACAGACATCATTGCAAACAACATTTGCGTACAACCTAATTCCATTGAACCTTCTGCCTCCTCCCTTCCCTCACTTCCTTCTCTGCATACTCAACTGAGACAATGCCGAAAATGAGCTCGAATTTCAGCCGGAAGGCATGGAGCCTCCTCCATCTTACACTACTCTGGGCGCGGAAGGGTGGCCTCTTCAGGCGGCGGCTCATGGTGGAGCTCCGCCTTGTGCCCAAGTTCATCAAGAACATTGGACACATCAGGAATAATCCTCAGGACGACCTGGTCGCTTACATGAGGGAGCGCGAGCTCTCATTCGATAAGACCCCAGTGGTCTGTGTCAAGATGCACCGGCCTCATTCGATGCGGTTCCTCGTGCCCCGCATCCCCTGCATCAACCCCCGGATTGACTTTGACTGCGATCTTGACGGAGACGGTGTAGAAGGAAGTGCTTGTGGGTACTGGGAGCCGGGCGAGAGCGAGAGGAAGAGCTTCATCGAAGATGCCGGGCTCAGGTACGATCACACTGAGGACAACGATGCCGAGGAGGGAGATGGGATTGACCGCCGAGCCGAGGAGTTCATCGCCAGGTTCTACGAGCAGATGAAGCTTCAGAGGCAGATCTCGTACCTACAGTACAATCAATGAGATCAAATCCATGAAATCGGACACACATAAAATTGAAACACGATCAATTCTTCGAATTTTCGTATTCGATTCTTGGCATATCGATCCTTTTTGACCTTCTGGCTGTATTATTTTGTAGACACGACTGTTCAACGGTGCTACATTGTATATACGGAGAGTGATTTTTTGAGATTATATACATTTTGAAATTTTACAAGGACAAGGGTATGATTGGTGATGGCCCTATGAAAGAATTAACTTTTTTAATGGAGACGTGATTTATTGTTTATTATTCAACCATGAGAGACTTTCGGTCGAGTTTTTGTCGGACATTTGGTCTTGTCTGCCCAATCCTCGGATAGAGGTTCGTGTTCAATGTAAGCATGGATTACACCTTCATTGATCAGCTTCAATGAAGATGATATATCGCCAAAAATGGAGAGAAGTACGGCCATGTATAACAAAAATGAAGATAGTATATCTTGGCATGAATGGATTGGGCATCCCGTATTTTTCATGGTATACGAATCCTATCTTATATAGGACATGTTTCAAGATCTAGGTTCCATATTTTATCATTTTAAATCTAAAAAATTTCAACATCACTTATAGATTTAATAGCCACTAAGTAATCGAGTCTGAAGATGTGGTCTCCGTACAGTGATACAAAACTTCACAACCTAGAGATTTCGGATTCGATTATTATTATATGAGTTATATACCTCTTATTTTTATTTTTATCCATGTACTAGGCATATGCACTTCCTTTATTATCGAAAAAAATAACAAGTCTGGAGAAAGAGATTTGGTGTAGTAATACCGCACTCGACTTGGAATCAAAGATGTCCTGGTTTAATTTTCACTAGTGGATTTTCCCGTACCATTTTATTCTCTCTTTGTTATATCACCCTCTAGACATATGTATCTCTTTGTACATCCAAAAAATAACTGAGTCTATGATAGACTTTCATAATTTTAATAGACTTTTCATTAGTTTAATACAATTGACTTATTACAACTTTTAGTTAATTCTACATAGGCTTTTTTCGGTATAAGTTTTAGTATGTTTTATTCTTATTTGTTATTTTAAATTAATTGAAGATGTATAATTATTGCGTGAAATGAAAATTAATTGATTTATGAATTTAACCATATAAATAATTTATGAAATTAGAATCTGAATAGGAATTTCTAATAAATAGAAACTAATCACACAAATCAATTTCACTTTATGTACCTCTCCAGGAATCCTACAGTTGGAACCAAAATCATGACCCACTCTAATCCACATCTCAATTTATTACTTGGACCCTTCACAAATTTCATTAGTATTGATGTGGATGGGACAGGAATCGCCGACATGGAGGGCCCCATCGAGACGTATTGTCTACTTTGGACGACGGCTCGGCGCTCACGGGTTTGTCCTTGAAAAGGCACCTCAGAGGGAAGAGGGGTATGCGCGAGCCTTAAAGGGAGCTCATTTTCCCCTTACCTCTCCGATGTGAGATTAGTTCCCATCACATACAAAATGATATAGACCATAGGTCAATACCCAAGCCAAACCTCCTAAGGGGTCACGACCCGACCACGTGCATGTCACTGCCACATGTACATCAGGTACTGAGGCACATGTCGGGTACCTCCAGCACCAGCACATTAGGTGCCAAGGCATACATTAGGTAATTCTAGCACGAGCATGTCTGACAACTTGACCACGTGCATGTCGAGTACCAAGGCACACGTCGGGTACCTCCAATGTGAGCACATTCGACAACCAAATTACATGCACATCGGGTACCAAGGTACAGGCAAGTCGGGTGCCTTGTCCACTCACCTAGACTAGCTTACTCCCGTGCTAGGCATGTGGGAGACAAGCTGACGTCAATCCCCTGCACCAATGGGATCTATAAATAAGGCCCTTCGGGGCTAGGTAAGGGGGAGGGATGCAACCCTTCACTCTTCCTCTCCTCTCTTCCATTATCCTCACTCAGATCCCGTCCTAACTTAAGCATCAAAGAGCCTTTCAGGGGAGCCGCCCCCGGACTTGGCTTCTTGCAGGTCTCCAGTAAAGTCCACCCATCTTCTCTACCACGAGGCCTGCTCCGATTCCACCAAGGACCTCTCAACCCGATAGGCCACCCGAAGGGCCTCTCAATTCGATAGGCCACCCGAGGACCCTATCATTTCGATGCTTTTGTTGAGAGTCGAAATCGAGTTTTGATCTCTCTCTTCGAAGGATGTGTGATGGGGACTACTCCTACATTGGATAGGTAAGGGGGAAGTGAGCTCTTTATAAGATTTATGCATACCCCTCTTCCCTCAAGAGGTATCTTTTCAAGGACAAACCCGTGAGGGCCGAGCCGTTGCCCAAAACGGACAATACCTCCTGATGGGACCCTCCATGTCGGTGGTTCTGGTCCCATTCACATCAAGTATCTATCTGAAAATTACCCTTATCTACTTAAAGGATAGGTTCCAACCTCTTTCACTTCTATGCAACACGATGCATGCTACGGTATATTTGTTATTAAAGGTGTGAATAGTTATGAAATAGATGATTAGTCATGTGGAACAAAACTTATCTATTAACATTGGTTGGGCAGATTTGATGCTTTCCATCCGTAAGTGAAATTCTAGATTTGACTCGTATGAGTATAAATAGAAAAAAATTCACAAGTGGAGAGTATTGATTTTTAACAAGTCAAAATATCAAATTCTAATATGGATTATTTAGGCTCATTAAACTTTTGAATAAGTGAGAAGTTTTATCAGTTCTTTTCACATCTTATGATGATATTTGTTGGGTCAATGAAGAATTTACTGATCGTAACGATGAGAAAAAGTTCATGATTGTTAGCATCCAAGGTTAGTTGTTAAGGATTAGTTGTAAGTCGATACATAGGACGTGTGCACGTTGTATAAATAATTCACGGGACTGTAAATAAAAATTACTCTGCACCCTTTATTGAGGCAACATGAATGTGTGTTTACGCATGAACTTATCTGACAGTTCATGGATTTGAGAGAATACATTTTTATTATTTAAAAAAAATGATTTTGTTGAATAATTTAGTGTTTGCAAATTTTCTCTTCTTTTATTTTAGGCCTAGAGTTTGTACATGTCGAATTATGCTGAGTGGCATCCAAGTAATTCCATGCTCGATATGCAAGCAAAATTTCCACACTCCCCCGTGTTGTAATTGATTCCATTTTCTTTTCTCTTGTTGCAAATAAATAAAATGAGTGAACGAGAAAAAATAGAAAGAAGATGGAAATAAAAAAATATAAAAAGTTTTATTAATAATAATTGAAATTAAAAAATTTTAATTCTGAATATGAATCTCTCTATGTCGTACGGCACGACGTTCTAACTATCAATCATTACACGATATTCCAATAAAAGAAAAAGATATTCCCAGTACATAGGCAACAAATTAAATTATAAATGATTAAAAATTCAAAAGAGCCTATTCGTCAATTAATTAAAAATATTTTATGATCAATATTAACTGATACATACCTCTTTTACTTAAATAAAATCTTATAATTTGAGTATTGTACATTGCAAAAATATTTATCAATCCTATAAGCTTCTCCTCTTACTGAACTGACTCAACTTGAATATGAATTAATTGGGATTCACTGAATTTCAAACACCACATGATACATTAAGGAAAGCAACAATTTTTGTATGACACGGTTTGAGGAGAATTGTGAAATTGCCGGTAATTGGGGCAATTCTTTTCATTGATTTCTTTGGTATGGTTACACTTAATATATAATACAGGCATTGAATACTTACTCTAAATAATACAAGATGTATAAAGAAAGTATCCTAGAGAAATATATGCCATATATTATACAAGATTACTAATACTCCCCCTCAAGTTGGCGCATGAATGTCGAAAATGCCCAACTTGTGAAGAAGGAAATGAAACCGATCACGACCAAGTGCCTTGGTGAAGATGTCAGCAAGCTGATGTTGGCTAGCGAGGTGACGAGTAGAGATGTGACCTTGTTTGAGATGATCACGAATAAAGTGACAGTCAATCTCTATGTGCTTGGTACGTTCATGAAAGACAGGATTAGCCGCAATATGAATCGCTGCTTGATTGTCACAAGCAAGGTCCATCGGTTGATCATGGTCAATGCCGAGCGATTTGAGGAGACTGCGGAGCCATAATAATTCGGCTGTGGTAGCTGCCATGGAGCGATATTCGGCCTCCGCGGAGGATCGGCTGACAGTTGACTGTTTCTTTGTCTTCCAGGAAATCGGACAACCACCTAACATGATAAAGAAGCCACTGACAGAACATCGTGTCATAGGACAGCCTGCCCAATCGGAATCACAAAAGGCTTGTAGAGTTAAGGTGGTCGGAATCCGCAAAAGAAGACCTTGTCCTGGACAATTCTTGATGTAACGAAGGACCCGAATGGCAGCATCCCAGTGAGGTTGGTGCGGAGCCTGTAAGAACTGAGAGAGAACATGCACCGAATAACACAAGTCGGGTCTAGTGATCGTCAAATAAATTAAGCGGCCAACTAGTCGCCGATATTGATCCGGGTTAGAGAGGAGATCACCAGAGTCATCCCGAAGACGATGATGTTGTTCCATAGGGAAAGAGACCGGTTTGCTGCCAAGCATACCGGATTCAGACAATATATCTAATGCATATTTGCGCTGAGAGAGAAAAATCCCTTGGGCACTACGAGCAACCTCAATCCCAAGAAAATATTTGAGGGCTCCCAAGTCCTTAATCCTAAAATGGCCGGACAAATAAGTCTTGAACAAAGAAGAGGCAGCAGAATTGTTACTTGCCAAAATGATATCATCAACATAAATAAGAATGGCCATGAAATCATTATCACGAGAATAAGTGAAGAGAGAATAATCAGCACCAGAAGGAATAAAACCATAGCGGACAAGCGCGTCAGTGAACTTGGTATGCCAATTACGAGAGGCCTGGCGAAGCCCATAAATCGACTTCCGAAGCCGGCACACTGTGTCAGCGGAGGTGGCCTTATAACCTGGAGGAAGCCGCATGTAGACTTCTTCGGCGAGATCGCCATGTAAAAAGGCATTGTGAACATCCAGTTGGTGAAGTTCCCATTTCTTAGCCAAGGCCACAGTGAGTAGACAATGTACCGTAACCAATTTGGCCACAGGAGCAAAGGTCTCATGAAAATCTAGTCCCTCAACTTGGGTGTATCCTTTAGCCACAAGTCTTGCTTTGTAACGTTCAATGCTCCCATCGGCCCTCCGTTTAATTTTGTAAACCCATTTACAGCCAATAGGTTTCTTCTCAGGTGGCAATGCCTCGAGAGTCCATGTACAACTATCTTCGAGGGCTGCAATCTCCTCAGCCATTGCTTTCCGCCATCGAGAATCTTTAACGGCCTGGGAATAAGTACTAGGCTCGATGGTAGAATCGAGCGAAGCTAGAAAAGCCTTGTGAGAAGTAGATAATCTAGAGAAATTAATGTGATTCTCAAGTGGATGGACCGTACCTGAAGTGCCGATGGTGCGAGTGGAGAGGGGGGGTCGGGTCTAGCAATGGCAGCTTGACAAACATAATCAAGAAGTCGAGCTGGCAGCTGTGTGACACGAGTAGAACGTCGGGTAATCGGCTGGTCAGAAACTGGAGTCAAAGAAGTATTCTCCCGGTTGTTTGTGAGAGAGCCGATCAGAGGACTGGGCCGGCTGTTAGCTGAAGAGGGCGTGAGGGAGCCAGGCAGAGTGTTGGGCTGAGTGACAGACGGAGGAGGAAGCCCAGTGGAGACAGATTGGCCCAAAGGTGCACGGCCAGAAGCTGACGGGCCCAAGTCCAAGGTAGCGGGGCTGACGGGCACATCTAACAGGCCAATAGGAGTTGAAGGCCCTGGGGAAATGATTGGACTTGGACCAGATGCAATGGGCTGACATTCGCCAATTTCCACTAACGGGCTCACGTGCTGACCGACCGAGGAGTGATCTGGCATTGAATTGGGCTTCGAAGCCGAGAATGGAAATTGATCTTCATAAAATATAACATCCCGTGATATAATCAAATCTCCTGATTCCAAATCCATAATTTTCCATGCTTTACGGCCAAGCGGGTAACCTATAAAGATTCCTTTTCGTGCCCGTTCTCGAAACTTATCCCGATCTCTAGTCTTCTGATGAAAATAACAAAGGCATCCAAAAACCCGCAAATTATCATAGTTAGGTGATTTACCAAATAGAACATCATATGGTGTTTTTCCGGATAATGAAGATGAGGGTGTGTAATTAATCAAGAAGGCGGCTGTTAAAACACATTCTCCCCAAAATTTTACCGGAAGTCCAGCTTGAATCATCAATGCTCTAGCTACATTAAGGATGTGTCTATGTTTCCTTTCAACTCGTCCATTCTGTTGAGGAGTGTCAACACATGATGTTTGATGAAGGATGCCATTATCAGAATAAAATTGACGGATTTTGTTGGAGGTAAATTCCGTACCATTATCACTCCTGATTACCTTGATGGATTTGCCAAATTGAGTCTGCACCATCTTGTGGAAGTTGACAAGTCGCCATATGTCTCAGATTTTTCTTGCAATAAAAAGACCCAAACTCCTCGACTGCAATCATCAACTATGGTAAGAAAATAACGGGCACTAGAGAAGGATGACGTGCTATAAGGGCCCCCACAGATCACAATGTATCAAATCAAATATTTCTGTCGCCCTATGACCACTGATCGGGAAAGATTTGCGCGATTGCTTAGCTCGTATGCACACATCACAGAATTGATCAACTTTATTTATCTCAACGATCGGGGAAAGAGATCTCATTACATTTATTGATGGATGTCCCAACCGCCGATGCCATAATTCTGTGCTGGAGTGATTTGCTGCCAAGGAAATTTGTTTTGAATCTGATGCCACTGATCGTAGACAATAGACTCCCCCCAAATCTCACCCGCTCCAATCAGCATCTTCGAGGTGAGGTCCTGCACGACACAAGCATTGGGAATCATCGTCACAGAGCAATGTAATTCATCAGTCAAGCGCCCAATCGAAATTAAATTATAAGCGAATCTAGGTATAAATAGAGCACTTTTTAAAATAAAGTTCGAACTTAATCGAACTTGGCCTTCAGTGTTTGCCCAGACAATTTTCCCATCCAGCAAGGTAACCGAAATCGGTGCCGTTAATTTTCTCCTCCTTTGTAGAAGACGCCAGTTTCCTATCATATGTCTCGATGCACCCGTGTCCATAATCCAAGTAATGTCATCGGGTAATTGTTTCATACCTGAGAGACTTTCCGTTGGGCCCTTCAAGTTTTGAACAAAATTCAAGAGTTCCCGGTACTGCTCACCGGAGAGACCTGGAATTGCCGAGCCTTGCTCTCTGGTTGATTGTGCCGGGTCTTCAACGCTGAAGCCCACTGCTGCTCCAGCTTTCTCTGTCTGGGCCGAAAATTGAGTCCATTGCCCTGCTCCAGCCTTCTCTGTCTGGGCCGGAAATGGAGTCCATTGCCCATGCCTGCTCGCTTGTCTGCTCAGCCCACCACGGTAGGTGACAGCTCCCCTGCCTTTTTGTTTGGATTTTGGGCCTGCTCCACGGGATTCCCAATCCGTGGGCCGTCCGTGTAGCTTCCAGCACCCAGATCTGTCGTGGCCCACTCGCTGGCAATAGTCACATACGGGCCTGCCTTTTCCTCCGTATCGTGTATTCCCAGCATCGTCAAGTTTGATCACCGAGAAAGCTGCTCCTTCAGCTCGTTCATCTCGTTTCGGAATTGCCTTCCGTTTCTCTTCTTGACTCACAATAGAGAATGCCTTGCTCATCGAGGGAAGTGGCTCGGTGTTTAGTATTTGTGAGCACACCGATCCATATAAATCAATATCAAGTCCCATGAGAAATTGATGTAATTTCTCTATCTCCTTGTCATGAGCTTGTTTCGCAGCCGACGAACACGTACACAGATGAACTTCCGTGTATTCATCTAATTCATCCCATAAAGTTTTGAGCTTCGTATAGTAAACGACAACAGTGTCTCCCCCTTGCTCGAGACGACTGATCTCCTTTTTTAATTGGTGGATCCTTTGTGCGTTTCCCTGTGAATATCGTTCTTTTAATTCAATCCACATCTCTCATGGATCATCTACATACGCCAGACTTGCCTGCAAACCTTTGTCAAGGGAATTATAAATCCACGAAACTATCATATTACTGCAAATATCCCATAGATCAAAATCAGGGGATGAAGAATCACGCTTTTCTAGGGATCCATCGATGAACCCTAGTTTGTTCTTTGCTCGCAGGGCTCGCTTCATTGCTCTTGCCCAAGTCGCATAATTGTCGCCCGTCAGAATGGACGAAACGAGAGTCGCACCGGGACTATCCGAGGGACTGAGATAGAACGGTGAGGTCGTGTCGATTGGTTTCTTCAAATCCATCTTTGATGCATCCGCCATGATCGATTGACTAGGTTGGATCGTCAAACCTTCGGCTCTGATACCATGTGAAATTGCCGGTAATTGGGGCAATTCTTTTCATTGATTTCTTTGGTATGGTTACACTTAATATATAATACATGCATTGAATACTTACTCTAAATAATACAAGATGTATAAAGAAAGTATCCTAGAGAAATATATGCCATATATTATACAAGATTACTAATAAGAATCTCTGTCGACTTATTATAATTCATCGGGTTGCTGTCATTGACCAATATTAATATATCTCTCTTTCAACTGAACAAATTCATACATCGGCCTGAGCGAAAAAGAAAAAGAAAAACAGAAAAATCATTCACACGGAAAAGCAAATAAAATTATCAAACAACCAATATTAGCGTCTAGAAGAAGATCAATGTGCTTTCACATCTGGCCTACACGGTCGTGTTATTCCTTGATACTATATGATGTGCGTGCACCTATTTCTTAATAAGTCAATTCGATGTTCGATGAACAGAAAAATATGACGACCGGATCTCGATTCACGGCTCTCGTTGTGCTATTTTGCAGTTAATTTGTTAATTGGTTTTGACGTGTGAATGTTTGGATCGTCATCAGGTCATGCCAAGTATTTATTTTTACAAGTTATTCAGTTTCTACTAATGGAAACCGTGATTTGGAAATTAACAAGTGATTTTTTTTTGTGGAAATTGCCTGCCTGGTCTTTTTTGGGGAAAAGTTTGAATTTAATACATACTCTATATTTATTTTATCATTTTTGTTCTAAATTTTTCTTCAATATTGATAGAGTACTCTCCTCCTTTGGTCGAGAAAATTGGTCGCAGAAGATCCCAAGGCTCCATCCTCCGATTGATGGAATTGAGTCTGGCCAAATTCCCTCGATCGGAGGAGGGGCTCCACTGCTGTTCCTCCTTCTCACTCTCCTCTGTTTTTTCTCTCTTTTTTAATTTATTATTTTTATTCCATATATAGTTTTTTTAATATTAAAAAACTAAATAGATCAAATGTGTACATTCCCTTGAAAGTTGAGGATCAAAATTATTTCAAAACGGTCTGAAGTGTTCTACCCGCTTAAACATTCTCAAGGTTAGCCATCCCAGTGAAAAAGGTCACGGATAATAGATTGAGAAAATTTGATGATCTCGTTTACACGAAGGTAAAATCTTCAAAATGAAATTGTAATCTAGTGATGTAAATAGGGTTTCTACAAAGGCATTTTGATTTGTTCTTCAGATCAAAATCACTATAATGAGGTATGGCTTTGGAAATTAAGATAGATATATATGTCGATCAGTCTCAACACATCTCCTTCCAAATAAGATTTCATATCCAATAATATGATCGGAGAAAAATTATGATTCAAAGAATTTTACTTGTTAGTAAACCGATCTAATTCGAACCCGAACTATATAAAGTTATTAGATTTATGATATTATATCATATGGACCGAAATGGGTTGTAACATTGTAGTGCTCATCTTCGATATGAAATTGAGAATTTTTTTTTATATAACAGGGTATCAGGGTTTCGCCTGACTAATCCTCGTGGTCCTATATGTGTGCTAACAAATGGACATGGCATGATAAATTCAGAAGTTCTAACTGGTTTAAAGGAGATAAATGTTCACTATAAGAGAGTTAACTTTTACTGGCAAACGGTTACCGAAGAATAACGAGTCAGTAAAATTATCAAGAGATTTGAGATAATTTTTTGATTAATGTAATTTTTCCAACCACTTTCGACGAGCATTTTTGCATCGATTCTTCTTCGGTCGATAATTATGTCAATATTCATGATTTTCGACACCATTTCAACGGTAAATACATATTTTCTTATAGTGATTCATTTTCATCCAAAAAAAAATTGTCAAACCCCTTTGTTCGTTCTTCCAAAAACTCCAACCTGGTATGCAAAATAATAATAATAATGACAATACACATGACTGACATTATTTTTATTTTCTTCTTTGAGACGTGAAGTCGAGCGAATTTAGTATCAGATTAGTGAACACAAATAACCAATCGCCGGGTTGGACGTATTACAGTTGTCATAAAATCCAACCAAAACATTGACAAAGACCAGACTCATCATTGTTACTCAATTATTAATCTTTCGGTCGAGCATTCCACCGAGGAGACAATTCTTGAGACCCTCGAGCCGATTTCCCGTCTCGCCACGAAGCACCCTCCCATGCCCGACTTTCCCGGCCACCCATAACCGGACCCATCAATGTTCAATTTAAACCAACCAGCCAGTGGCAGTATCCAATGAATATGTGCTTGAGTACTTGCCCATGGTTAGGTGGTTCCAAGCGATGCATGGAATTCTCTCGCCCTCTACAGACAAAGAGAAGAAGAGATCTTCCCTGACTCTCAGACGCTTCGCAATGTATCCTAATTCAATCCATCGTAGACAACGAAAATAAAGCTCTTGTAGAAAAAGGAATCCCCAACTAATCCTAGCAAGTCAAACGGGGGGATTTTATCAGTATCTTCTGTCAGATACTTATACATGGAATGAATCGGTGATAAGTAGAGACCTCTACGTCGAAGATGGGTCGTCCTGGGAAGATGCTGCTCTTGAACCAATAGATCGTGCCAAATATTTATCGATCTTCCCCTGCCGACCGCACTCATTTGGCTCCCTGAACATCGAGTCGAGCACCAGGCAATAGCGCATTGAGTAGACCCTCTAGAATAAGTTCATTGTCATCCTGATACGTCCTTCTCAAAACTGGGGCCTAAGGTCTATCATACTCACAGGCCCTTCAAGCAAAACTCCAGAGGAAGGCTAGATTACGATTCCTTGTCTTGAAGACACCAAGTCCTCCCTCCTCTTACCTAATCCCAATAAACTTAGTGCTGGTTCAAGTATTATTAGACTATGTGGAATGTTAAGATTACAAGTTTAAACCATGATAAAATTTTCTTCAGAAACGAATTAGAATGTAAAATTGTAGTGTTGAAATAATATAAAGTTAATTAAAAAATTTGGTAGGTATAGGTGAAATGGTTATAAAGTTGATTGCACAATTAAAATGCTAAGTTTTTTGCATGTGAAGACTTTACTGACTACGACCAAGAGGGGTTGGGCCGAGTGGTAAGCAGCTCGGTGCCGCTTAAGGAGGTCTCAGGTTCGAGACCTCACGTACGCAGACACCCCTCTTGGGAGCCTCACCCGCCATTGCCAGGCGTGCGACCCGGGGCGACCAACGGATTAGTCAAGTATGGTTGGCTGAAAGATGTCATCTCACCGCTGGTGGGGCCTGCTTGGATACCGTGGCTGGCGACCAAAAAAAAAAAAGAAGACTTTACTGACTACACTGAAAGTGTTAACTTACATAATTTTATATTACAGTGAATTTTGAAAACAAATGTAATCTATTGTATAAAGTGGTTTGCAATACAGGATTACAACTCACTTTATAAGCCCTGATTGCCTGGTTAGATCCCAAAGAAAGTTCCGACTTATCCTACTTGGTTAAAGACCTTAATCTCACATAATTTAAGTATCAAAATAATCTTTAAGTTATAAGGGAAATAGATACCACTATCTAATTATTTAGAGGTGGACATCTACACCGCATGTAAATGAGTTTTAAATTACTAAATCACCGCCGAAGTCGTTTGTTGTAGTGAACATTCACTTGGAAGAAGGAATTAAAGTTAACAAAAGGAAACGAAAGCCTAAGATTTGATAAAGTGGACCATCAAACTCCAGACCAACTGAAATTTTGATTATCTATTCAGGAGGAACAGAGTCCAACCCCAAGCTGTGTTCAGAATACCTTTTTTTTAAGTGTTAAGCTGCGTTCAGAATACAAGAAGCCGCCAAAAAACAAATCCTTATCGATCTCATAATCAGAAAAGACCGAAACATCTGATTCGGGAAATTAAGGAGCTTGCGCCTTACTTCTAGCAATACCTCACTCCTTCCCCCCTGACGACCTCTCCGATCCTATATGCGACCGTTCCCTGATCACTGAGTATTCGATGGGCTGCCTCCGGGCTAACAACCACGACCATCCCAATGCCCATGTTGAATGTCCGCCTCATCTCTGAATCTTCAATATTACCCTCCTAAAAGGAAAGGACGATGTTAATATGAAAATACACTTTGCTTCATCTGATTAAAAGCAAGTTTTTTCTCATCAGGGACCAAATCGGGCAAACTGATGCCACAAATCAGCTGGGTAAATGCCAGTTTCTGGCACTGATCTTCGCAAAGAAACAAGGTAGATATGACACGGCTCATACAGGAAAAAAAAAAAAAAACTGACCGATTTAACTGATAACAAGCAAGAGGTGGCCAGCTCTTCCATAAACAGGACAATTATCAGTATACTAGAATTTTAATATTAGTGTCTTCATGCATATTCTTAAAAGCAACAAGAGCTAAGATTGAGATGAACCCTCAATTGGCAGTACAAGGTCACGGTTTTAGCATCCATGTCCAGTCAAACAATCCATAAATATCATCTAAACCGCATTGCTATAAATTCTACGATGACTTTGAAGCGAGTCGGCTTCTCCTTACCTCTTGGATCCACTTGAATAGACGGGGAACTGGCCAAGAATTTATATTGATAGCAGCACCAAGACCTTCAGGGAAAACCCGAGGTATATTATCAGTAAAACCGCCACCGGTGATGTGTGCAAGTCCTTTCACCCCTCCCTTGCTGATAAGGTCAAGAACCTAATATTTTACAAAACAATGAGAATAAGATTTCCAATATCCTAATGCTTCCAACTCTGATACGAATGGGAAAAGGATCAAGAGTAAAAGGGATCACCTGCTTAACATAAATAACAGTTGGAGCCATGAGAGCCTTGCCCAGTGTGACATCTTCACCCGGAAGTAGGTCACCCAATGAAAGACCACTTCGAGCCAGTACTCTATAATAAGAAAACATTCAGATGTATCATCTTTGATAACATTAGTTTATTTGATGGGATTGGATTGGTTGATTACCTTCTTACAAGTGAGAAACCATTTGAATGGACACCACTCGATGGCAAGCCAATGAGCACGTCTCCTGCTACAATATTTCTTCCATCTATGACAGAACCTTTCTCCACACTGCCCACTGCAAATCCACTCAGATCATACTCACCCTCATTGTAGAAGTCAGGCATTTCTGCAGTCTAAAAGAAGATTTGGCTTATTAGGTGTACACTCAAAACTTTACAGTGCAAATTAAAAATATACAGTATCCGATTAATTTGATTCTCCCATCTTAACATTCTTAATAATTTCTAAAGTTAAATTCTTTAATTTGAAGTCATCTCCAATCTCAAAATAGATGTTCACTATTCCACATTACAGTCTCCCAAATCCCCAGAACTGGACTCCAAAATACTGCAGTGATAGAAGGCATGTTTGCTGCTGATCAAACTAATGAAGTAGATTATGTACAGCATTTAGAAGATACCTCCCCTCCTAATAGGACACAGTCCGATTGTTGACATCCATCTACTATGCCTTTTATTACCTGCACAAACACAAAGATGGAGAAGATACTCTGAATAAAAATCTGTGTTTCAGAATATATAATACTCCAAGATTTCCATTCATATTTTCTTCAGAAAATAGTGCCCAAATATTCTTGGCAGCATAGTTGTCACGTTCAATACATAAAGTAACCCAATACCTTTTCAGCAAGGTCAACATCAAGATGGCTCGTTGCAAAATAATCAAGAAAAAACAATGGTTTCGCTCCAGAAGTGACAATATCATTCACACTCATTGCAACCTGCAACCAAAAGAGATTCAGAATTTGACAAGATGAAAGAGGGAAAGAAAAAAGCTTCAGGTATTCACCAGATCGATTCCAATTGTTTCGTGGATTCCAGTCTCAAATGCGAGTTTCAGTTTAGTTCCCACACCATCTGTTCCAGCAACAAGGTAAGAGTCCCCTGTCCATTAAAAAAAAAAATTCATGAGCAAACTGAAAAATTGCTGCTACATAGAAATGGAATGCATCACCACAAAAAACAAAAACTAGTTCTTAAATGTTGACCCCGTTCAGCTTTTTTCCAAACATGGTATATTGCATTCTTACAAGAAAAAACAGAAATAGATAGAGGGAACTTTGCCAATAAGGCTCCAACATAATCTCCCACATACAACAGGTATACTGTTCATACAAGAATAGACTGATTTCACATATACACATTTTAAGAAAGATGGAAAATCTAAGAAAAAGATCTCAATACTCAGACTTCTCATCAGTATTCAAGAAACCAATTATTTTTGAGTCACAACCACAGCATACCGGAAAAAGAAAAAAAAAAAGCAATTAGTAACTGCTCATCTTATCAAATCTTTGAATGCAGGTATCTCAGAACAAAACCTCCATGAAAAATAAGGCTGTTTCTTAAGGTGATTCCATTAGGAGGATAATCAACCTGCGATTATATAGTAAGAGGATTGTTGAATTGCCAGTTACAAGAATATTAACCAAACATACTTACAACCATCAAGTGGCAATGCATTTCAATTTGACAAATCTAATGCATTAGAACTTGACAAAAGAAAATAATATTCAAGCTGTAACTATAACTTGATGGAATGAGAAAACATGGGCCAAAACAATCCATCACCAACTCCCTACAACTTATGAGCAACCAGAATCCTGGAAATAAAGGATAACCAGTATGTGGTAACAACATACCAAAAGGGAATAGTCCTCCAAAACCTCCTATACCAGGAGCCATTTTTGCTATTCTCCTTACGAGCTCGGACCCAGCATCTATATCAACCCCAGCTGTCTTATAGCTAAGCCTCTCTTTGTCCATCTCCGCACTTATAACACCCGAATTCTTACAGAAACTCCTCTGGCCTTTTCCTCCTCCCCGAAAATCCACAGAAAGGACCTGGAAACTCTTCCAGTCACGATTAACCAATGCCCCACAGCGATAAAGCTGGCAGAAGGGAGGCTTTTGAGGAGCTAGTTTGATTGAAACTGCTAGACTTCCTGATATCTCTGCATTTATTCTGAAACTGGCAGTCATTCTGCAATTCAAAGCCCGACATACATAATGCACTGTGAGAATGCAGCGACTGTAGGGTGTTTAAAACTCAAACCACAGCAATCCACCTTGGTGGAAATTATGCACTGATAATTGAAGTAGACAAAAACCATCGCGAAAAGCCCTCAATTCTATCATAAAGTCCAAAACTTTAACTCAGAAACTGATAGTTACCCGTGCCTTCTAGCAAGCTTTTACAAACGGAAGCAGAAAAGCACTAACTTTGAACAAAGAATGTGTGCTCCGAAGTACTCAGTGAATCAGCAAGCATACAAAGTTCAGAACAGCGACTGTGGGAACAAAGGCAAGGGTAGAAACCAAGAACTTAGGGAAAGAACAGGTGAGAGCCTTCGAACTTACTGGGCAATCGGAAGTCCTGACACGGAGAAGAGAATCTTAGGATGGCGAGGAAACCGATTGACTGAGAGGAGAACCAAGTAGGCGTCGGAAAATTGGATTTAGGTATAAATGCATGGAAGGAAGCTAAACCCTTCTTCGCAAGAATAGTCGCCTAAATATTGAGAAGATTAATACATTTAAATTGAAGCTAAACCCTCTCTAATAATTTCACTCAGCGGAGAGCCGAATTCGAGATCCCAATCTCAGTAAATTGTATGAAAAGTGATTTTAAAATTACTAGATTGCCGTCCTAGGTAGTATCTTTCTACACATCAATTTTATCATTTTACACATTAACTTTATCGTACTGTATATACACATCGATATAGTCCTTCCACTCATCAATTAAGTCCTTATACTTATCAATTGTATCCTCTTACATATCAATTTCATTGTTCTGCACGTCAATTTTATCAATTTACAATTTAAAACACCGTCTTAATGAATTTGGCCATCAATTTAATTCTTTACATATACCACGCAGAATCTTTCCGTCCAATGTCGATGTATAATGGAAAAATCAGTGAACTCCATTTATGTCCTTCCATGTATATTTTGTTGCGTTAGACCATTTAGTCCCTGTCGTTCTTGGGTTTCCCTTTTTTTTTTTTTAATTATTCTCTCTATTTTGAATGGCATATTGCATCAATAGCTCTGCTTCTTTCTTTGTAACTCCTCACAAATACTCCAGTATTGAGAGCGGGAAAACTTCTTCCTCTTCTCAAACAAAACACAAAGCCATTGACATTGATAGGTACACTTACAGAGCAGCCACAATCTGTACTTTATTTGTCCAAACTAACATTCATGTCTGGATGACGGTAAATAGTCAAAGCCTTAATTTGTTTTCGAGCCAAGGTGAGCTACTTTAATGATCAACATAGAAATCTTTTTCTTGAAGTTTTACAGCCTTTTAACCGAGATCAACTTTGTTAGCTTAGTAAGTGTGTTTATGCCCATTGGATTTAGAATTCATTGTTATTATTTTATTGATTTTAATGGTTTTTATATTCTAATTTTGGGAAATTTGTGTTTGTGACCTTTAGTACCTCTATTTGAAATATTATCGATATAATCATTGATCATGTTAATAAGTCTATTAGGAACATCAAACTGATGTATGATGGTAGGGCTAAGGAGGTGAAGAAAAATATTGACATGGACATTTTCACATCTATCGACCAAGGAGTTGGTGGGGCATCTTTATCAGAACAAGCTAACATCTTACTGTTATAAATCCCAAAATTTCATGACCTTGAATTTGGGTTAGACCCACTTCAAATTGAAAGAAATGTTAGATATTCTATTGATAGGTTGCAAAATGAGCGTAAGTTGTACATGTGTTTTATATCTTGCATGTGAGAGGCGAGCTAATCATTATAGTAACTAAAAGGATAGGAATGTAAATTATAAATAAAATGGTATGTTGTACAATATTACTTGTAAAGTATTCATTAGTCCTTTGCCCATCAGTGAAAAGCCACTCCGGAAATTTTGATGAGTAAATCTATATGTGGAACTCCTCTTTGTATTGGAGATCTAAATAAACCAATATTTGAGGTGACTTGTCCTCACATTCAAAATGTGCAGTTGATCTATATAAGCATTCTCTTGTGGACTGTGGGACTTTTTTAACACCCCTTAGCAACATGGAATTGCTACCTTGAGCTATAAAAACTAGAGACCTAAGGATTTTATAGTTAATTGGTTGGAGACTAACAAATATCCGTTGCTTATATTGGTTTCATCAGCCCAATTCCTATTGAGGTATTTTGGGAGAGAACTTCATACTACCATGTCCTTCCTCCAACTATGTGGATGATACTAAATAGATTAGATCACCAAAAGTTGAAGAGGAAGTTGGCCCCTCAAAGTGTTCCAAATATGGATAGTTGAGACACCATATTAGGAGCTGCAAAGGTATTGGGCCTTGAGCAGAAAAAAATATTGGGCGGGGACCTCTTCTTCTCAAGTTCCTATAGAGGAGGAAACTAATGTGGTTGTAAAAGATATGAACCACCCAACAGCCCTCCACCATTTTAGGAAACCCAACCATCACATAAGAGATTTTTTTTTACTTAGTTTATATCTCTTTTTTTTTTGACTTTTTGATCGAGTTTAACAACTGATTTGCAAAAGTCAATTGATATTTGAATACTATTACATCCAACTTCTTGGTGGGTTTGCAATCGGGCCTCCACCAGTCAAACCTACATGTAGACCACCAATAGGTACTCCTCTGACAAGAGGGACAATGGAAGGTGTTTCAGCTGGAGCTTCTCAGAGATTGCAACATCCATGGGTCCTAGAGCTGGAAGACCCCATTCAATATGAGTTTTGTAGATTATATGATTGTCTTATGCACATTATGTAAGATTATTAGATAGGATATTTTGTAAGGATTCTCATGTAGACTTTGCATCCTATATTTTTTGTTTGGAGTGTATAAAATTTTCACATAAACCTATAAAGAGTTTTAAACTCGTTTCCACCTAAAAGTTTAAACTGTTAGGTTGTGGTACTCAATTATCTTATAAATTTAGTCTTATTCTTCAACCCAGCGGATGTGGCATTTCACTCTCGACATCTGCCCTCATGTGATAACATGTTCACACTTACCACGTGCCCATAAACACTTGCCCTTAACAATTGACATTGGACCGGACATTTTCTTCCAATATCGGGTGAGTGGAACAAGCTGCCATGAGGTATGCCTTATCTTCTGTTCTCAAAATAATGTACAAATAAGTTATAACTAAGACATTATTTAGTCATTTACGCATTCAAAATTTTTTTTATCAATCTCATTAGATAATGAAATCCGTTCATTACACGATCCCGCTGATGTCTTGCATTATATATTCAAATAGGGCTATTAAAAATAATTTTAAAAAAATCCTTGAGCAAATAATCGTTGGTGAGGCCACCCACATATACGCCTTGCACATGGACTTACCCTAAATTCATTAGCTTTTGCGGTGCTCATGAGTCCGGCGAGAATAAACTCAACATTATCAAAAAGATAAAATTAAAAATAAAAATAAAAAACTAAACCAAATAAAAAATTAATTGACTCTTTCAAATAGATTTTCTAATGGCATGTTTTTTTATCAAGAAAATATTCGATTAATTACTTGATATTGTTGGTTTGGTTAATCACATTAATGGACCTGAGCTAATTTTCCAAATAATATAAAAACAATAATAAAAGAATTTCTTAAATTGAAATTCACATTTTATGATTTTTTTTTTACGGTTTGGATCTTCTAATTTTAAATTGGACTGAACTAATTACGTTAATTGATTAAATTATATTCACATACATACATATATTATTATAAAGTAGCTAACTAGATAACCAAATTGCAAGAAAATCAATTTGATATGGTTCAGATTTTTAAGTAAAATAGACATGGTTTGGATTTGGATATAACAAATCAAATCAAACCAAGTATTTATTTTGGTTCGATTGGAAAATGATTTTTTTAATTGAACAAAACCATAAGATCCCTATATCTAGCCTCCAAAATATTGTTGTTAAACTTATCGTTGACCCTTAAAATTCTTATTGACAACCTCATAAACCTCTACACCCTTGAATGGGAGAAAGTCTCAAGTGCAATTTGAGTTCACCATTTATATTTGTTAGGGTATTTTATATTTTTATGATTTTTTTAAGATTCAATAATTGTAAATTCATAATTGTTGACTACATGGCAAATGTTTATTGAATGGATATATCATGCCAGCATCGAAATGTAGTATAACGACTCCACTAAATAACTTTTCCTCGAGTGGCCATCTCTCTATCCGAGCACGGTGTTCCTGCACTCAAGGGAAGAATGATATCTCAAGAAGCACCTGCCTAAAAAATGTAAGTACCAGACCTTATAGTGTGGGAATGAAAATCACCTTTGATACTGCAAAGGGCGGTGGTGTAGTGGTTGAAAACTCACTTTTATGTGGTTTGATGATGTCAAGATTTCAACTCTTCATCTAAGCAAGATTGTTAAAAGGAGGTCTTTGATCTTTGTCTCAGCGGATAGCTAGTTCTTACACTATACTAGACCTTTGATAGTACAACAATGACGGGATAATGTTAGCATTAATTGTTCAATTTATTTGATAAATTCATGGTTGAACAACTCAAATGCAAGATATAGGAGCAAAGGGAACATTAAACAAAAGCAGAATTAAAAAGCCAAAGTTACCTATTCCTCGTGTTCGAAAGAGGAAATGATGAGATATATGCAAGGAACTACCTGATGAAACGACCCTAATTGGGACGTTAAAATAAATTCCAAATATCTATCATATATGCACCCAAGTACACTACTAAATAAACCATAACCAGACTGTAAGATTTATATTAAATAATGCTTTCCGTAGGAATCGCCAACCACTTGCTATGCCAATGAAATTGACAGGTTGCATGGTTTGGTGATTCATACTATTTTTTCACAGGTCAATGTCCATAGGATGATAAAAACACTTATACGTCTTTGAGATAATTCTTTAATAATATTGTTAAGAAAAGGTTTAGAGTGCATTGTTCTTGGTGGTGAAACCATCTTCTAGCGATGTGTTTATGAAGATAAAACTTTTTATAGATCAAATAACGCTGATTCTAAAATAAATAATTATTTAGCATAATATAATGAAATGGGTCAAGATGGGGCAGTTCAAGTGGGAGGATGGGGTTGACTTGACCTGGACCTACTCAGGTTAGTTACCACCTTCGCTATACAACAGGTTAGTAAATCACAAAAGGGTTCGAGGATAACAACTCAGACAACATAACACTAGCTTATCCTGGAACTACTGGGGCATTGGAGATGCTCGCAACAGTTCGTGCACTCAAACTAATAATCCAACAATACAAACCATGTCTTGTCTTTCTGTAAGAAACTAAAGCTACTTCTCATAGATGTGAAAAGCTTGTAAGGAAGGGTGCCTTCCCAAATGTTTTCTTAGTGGATGCAGTTTAAAAAGCAGGTGGCTTATGTCTATTATGGCATGACAGTATTGAGATAAATATCTTTCATATCGCAAAAATTTCATTCATTTATCCATACATAATGATGCACTACCATGTAGTTGGTCGTTAACATGTGTGTATGGTCCACATATCAAGATGAAAAACCTGTTTTATGGATTCAGTTAGAACATCTAGTCAGAAGTATATCTGAACCTTAGATGATGATTGGTGACTAACTTAAATGCTCACATCTGATGAAAATTTTGGTGGTTGAAATTTGGGGTCATCTAGTTAAAATTTTTTGGAATCATTCATGATTAACATTGATGCAATTGATATTGGCTTTAATGGCCATATCTTCATGTGGAAAAATAACAGACCTAGTTTAAGCCACATAAAGCAACGCCTTCATAGAGTATTAGTTAATGACAGTTGGAAAATAATGTATCCAAATGTTGTGCTAAACCATTTAATAGCCTCTTGTTCTGATCATAATCCAATCTTGCTTGATCTATTCCATGACAATAGGAAGAAATACTCTCCTTTTAGATTTCTTGCAGCGTGGATTAGAGATTCAACTTTTTATGAAGTCATAAAAAAAAGCATGAAACTACTTTTTTTCGAGGCTCTAGAACCTTTTAATTTTCAAGGAAAATAAAAAAACACAAGGAAAGAGCTAAAAGAATGAAATAGGAATCAATTTAGGAACTATGATGAGAAAATACATGAAATTTTAAATAATATAGAATATATAGATGAAGGAACCAGTCGTAGAAAATATCAATAGAGAAAAGAAATTCAATTACAAGAATACTTGAAACAAAAAGATTTGATGCGACAAGGAAAAATCATGGGAATTGTGGCTAAAAGATGGAGACACTAAAATAAAATATTTTTTATCTCTCCACTTTAATCAGAAGAAGACAAAATTCTATAAATAATATTAAAATAGATAATAATCTTTGGACCTCTAGCATAGAAGAAATCACATAATGATTCATTAATAATTTTAAACCTCTTCACTACATCTAACCCCCATTTTCTTGATAACCTTGAACAACTAATAAGTCCGATAAGCACGGAAGAAGAAAAAATTATTTGTGCGAAATACTCACTATTGAAGAAATTAGAGCTACAGTTAGGAATATGAATTCATTAAAATCCCCTAGACTTGATGGAATACTTGCTCTTTTATGTAAGAAATATTGGCCTATAATTAAAGAGGATTTCACAATGTCAATTCAAGGTTATTTCTCAAATGGTTATTTACTGAAAGAATGGAATACAACTTTCATTACTCTGATCTCCGAAAGGCAAAATGCAAGAAGTTTCTTAGATTGTAGACCTATCAATTTAACTAACACTATTGCAAAGTCATTTCTAAAATAGTAGTTAACAAACTTAAGACTATTTTAGATAATATTATATCACCAAATCAAACCACCTTCATTGAAGGCAGATGGATAAACAAAAATGGTATTTTAGCACAGAAAATTTTACATACAATGAACAAACGTAAATCTAAAAACGGATGGGTAGTTTTAAAAATAGATTTACCCAAAGCATTTGATAGAATTGAATGGTCTTTTACCGAAAAAATTCTCAAAACTTTTGGCTTCAATGTCATCTTTATAAAATGGATTATGCAATGTATAACCACCCCCATCTTTCTCAATTTTAATCAATGGTGAATCATCAGGTTTGTTTAATGCATCTAGAGGTCTTAGACAAGGAGACCCTCTCTCCCTACCTGTTTATACTATCAATAGAGATCCTTTCTAGAATGTTATATTTAACTAAGAGTTCAATTATATAAAAGGCATTAAAATTTCTAGGAATAATTTGCCTTTAACCCATTTAATGTTTGTGGATGACTCGATGATATTTACAAGAGCATCCATTTCGGATGCTAAAAATTGCAAAATTATCCTAGACTTATTCAATTCTTGGAGTGGACAAGAAATTAACTTCCAAAAACCAAGTCTGATCTTTTACAAATACGTTAGAGGCATACTAAGAGGGAAATAAATGGTATTTTTGTTCTTAAAAAGTTAAATAAAGACACTAGATATTTAGGGAACCCATTATTCTTAAAAAGGAAAAGAGTGAATCCTTCCAATTTCTACTTGACGAGGTTCAAAATAGACTTACAGGTTGAAAATCCAAATGCCTACCTTGTGCAGGTAGAGCCACACTAATTCAATCAATAATAAATACATTACCTATCTATCAAATGTCTACTTTTAAAATTCTTCCTAAGATCTATACATAATTGGATAGGAGTACGTGGGACAAGCAAAATAGGAATGGGAAATATTTTACACCAATCAGTTGGAACAATATTTGTCAATTCAAAAAATTTGGGGACTAGGATTTAGAAAGTTTTTTGATTTTTAATAAGGCTATGTTCTCAAAGAAATCTTGGTTCCTCACCACAAACAAAGCAAGCCTAGTTGCAACTATGTTCACTCATAAATATGGTACCATCCTAAAACCAACACAAAGGACCAAATCAGGTCATTCAATCATATGGAGGGACCGTCAATGTTGTAAAGCAACTCTAGAAAAATTTACTTACAAGAGAATAGGAAATGGTAATACCACAAGGGTATGGCTAGATCCTTGGGTTCTAGGAAATAGTAACTTTAAAGTAATTTCTAAAGATCAATCAATTGCCATTGATAATTCACTTCTAGTTAAAGATCTTATAGACACAAATACTAGATCATGCAACATTACATTACTAAATTCATTGTTTGAGGAAGAAATAGTTCAAAATCTAACAAACTTATGTATCCCACACAATAATCTAGATGATGACTACATCTGGACAGCTAATAACAAAGGCTTGCACTAGATTAAAACATATTATCTAAAAGATCGAGAACACAGTTTTAGTTCAGGGAATGAGCAATTTTGGAACAACATATGGAATCTTAAAATACATAACAGGATCAAACTCCACTTATGGAGGGTAGCAAAGGAGAGTCTTCCTTGGACAAATATAGATAACAATCCTTGTCCTCTATGTAAAGCCTCTATGATGCATCTATTCACTAAATGTATTTTTGCTAGGGTGACTTGGAGAATGTCAACATGGAATGTGTGGAAGTTACCTTTTTCAAATATTTATGAGTTGATTAGTTTCATTTGTAACCCACTAAATTTGAGATTAGAAGAAAAGGAAAAAGGCCTCTTTGCTCTGTTTAGAAGCCTGCTGCTAATTATTTATGGAATGAGAGGAATAAAACCTTGCATGAAGATGCTATACCTGATTTGCATATATTTTTTACTAAAATAAATTCAGTTTATCTTGAGCACTCTAATATCGCTAGAGAAAATGCTCGGAGAGATTCAACAATAACTGTAACAAATGAAATCACTTAGATTTCATCCTTCCCTTCCCCTCATGGAACCAACAAAATTTAGATCTATATTGATGTTGCATGGACTTCCAAAGAAGCATATATTGCAGGCGTGGCACTTCTAGAGGAAAGGACAATTGCACAATGGACTCAGAAGATCAAAGCATCATCGCCAAATCAAATTGAGCGTTTAGCTTTGTTGTCAATAGCAAAAATTGCAGCAAATCACAATTGGAATGATGTTAGGTTCCTCTAAGATGCCCAAGAAGTAGTCCTCACTGCCAATAATAAAGGGAAATCTTCATGGGAATTTGAAGGCATTTTTCTAAACTTGTTTCATATTTTATCCCTAGAAACTATAATCTAGTTGCTCATTCCCTTTGCCAGGCTGGTTTAATGAATAATACTGATGCACTTGTTTTTTGGGTCCTCTTTTGAACCAATATGAATATAAAGTGAATTATTTCTCAAAAAAATTAGCCATGACTTGTATGGACCAAGTTGAGTAGGGTGACCTAAATTGCAATCACTCCATAGAAGTGAATGAAAAGATAAAATAAACCTAAATCATTCCATTATTAGTGAAATCAATTTGAGGGCATTTTCAAAAATTAAAATGAGACCATAGTATGGATGTCCTCTAATATAATAATATAGACTCATGAAGTTCTTTTTTATTTTAAAAAATAAAATTAATTGATATACCTTTCCTCACAAGAGGTTGCCAGATTCTTACATGATTTGATCATAACTCGTGATTCGTGTATTTGACTAGTGATTGATTTCACATTGATAAAAAGTGCCACATTGTCTTTTTTTTTTATTATTAACAATACTAACTTTTCAATAAAATGTGACACTTTTTCTTATGTGTCAAATAATTATTTGCCAATTTCACCATGTTATTTATGAGTTCAGCTTACCCGAGAATTTTGGGAGGGTAATATATAGTTTTCCCCTTTTTTTTTCTCATTTTTGATGTTGACGAGAATCCAAAATCGGCCCAACACTTGACGAGCCTCCGAAACCCAACTTAGCCGATGGAGATGCACAACTTTTCGAAATATAAATCTACTAAGTAAATATGCTCTTAACATTCAACATCTAATATGTCCACATTCTCTGGAGTTAGCTCAACTGATGCTCAAACAAAGGACTTAATTCAACCTTATTTACTATGCAATTGTTGAGATTTAAATCCTTTGTAAATTGGATTAGAGAGTAAATTTGGATTTTTAAGAGAATGAGTACTTTCAACTAATAACTTGGATTTTTAGGTGAAAGTGGGCTTAACCTCACACATGTTCAGGTGAATATTTTACATGATATTAGAGGGAGTTTACACCACACTAAACTCGAAGTCATGGTCAATTAAACTCAAGATAGAAAGAAATATGTCTGACGTATGGCCAGTTTATTAAGTACAGAAGAAAAGTATGACTCATATATTAGCTCAGGAATGGAAAGAAAGGCCTACCATGTGCTAATTTTTTCCTTTTCCGAGACTCGAAGAAAAAATGTCTAGCACAAGATCGGCTGGAAAACATAAACAAGTAATGGTCCATGGAGTTTGGTTATATTGGCCACTTGAGTGTAACATGAAATGACACTTCTATCCTACTGACCTATTTCCATAAAAGAAAAGAACATCTGAGCTTCTTCCTGCCCGCACGATTGAGAATGGACATGGGGCCACCAAGGCGTGTGGTGTGGGGTGGGGTGGGGTGGTGCGGTTCGGTGGATGATCCGAGCAACCAGTAGTTCAATCAGACGGTGGAGAATTAGGATAATTGCATCTCCAGGACGAGATGGTTCCTGCAAGGGAGCTCATGGCCGATCCAACGGACATCCGAAGGAAAGCCGCCACTGCAACAGAAATATGGTCGTAACTGTCAGGAACCAATTTTTTTAAAAAAATAAACTTCAAATTTGAATACTGTCAAATAATAACTTCATAATTGAGAGTTTACTAATTAGATGATGTAAATGGAAAAAAATGAAATAAAATAAAATAATTCATTTATCATGTTGACATCGAAATTCTCCATGTTGTTGTAACCTTTAAGAATAGTCAGAATTGACATGTGTGTTATTTTTTGTTGCTGGGAAAACATTAGGCTTTTACCAGATACAACAAAGAAAATTCATAATATATGATTCATGAAACTTCTAAAACACCCCCTTTTTATACAATCAATTCACTTTTATATAATGCCCACTATTGCATTCACAACCTCAATCCACAGTGAAGCAAGCTTCCGAGTTGGTTCAACATAATAGTTAAAACATTATGCACTTTATGAAAAAATAACAACTTACCATATAAAACTTATATGTGATGAGTTATGTTCTCTGATGGGTATGTGAAACACTGAACTATAGAACAAACTTGCATATCAAAGAACTTGGTAGCTTTTAATATGCTCTGGCTCTATTTGGGTAGTTTGGGTATGGAAGTACCTGCTCAAATGGTGTTCAATATGGACTGCCAAAATAACAAACACTCCTTAGAGCTAGCGCAAGATCCTGAAAATGCGAGATATGGCAACTCCGCACTTGAAATGGAAGTAGGTACCGGTCAAGAAACCTCTTTTTGGTTTGACAATTGGATGAGTTTGGGTCTCCTTTCTACTTACTGCCAAGTGGGTGTTGCTTGCTTCCTGTTGATTGGTCCCCAGAGTACTGTGGCTGAAGTCCTCACCTCAGGATCATGGATCTGGCCATGCTTTAGAGACCCCAAGCTGACACCATTATTCTATATGCCAGCTCACATGTAACTCCAACAAGAATTGTACCCAGTATTGTGGGACGAAAGGAGAAATTTCACTCCAGCACAAGCTTATAAGGACTTAAGGTCAGTAGAGAATTAGGTATCATGGCATCATGTGATGTCGTTTCAGCGGCACGTACCAAAGTTCTCCTTTATATCCTGGTTAGCAATCTTAGACAAGCTACCTACCAAAACTAGAATCCATGGGGTAAATATTCCAAACAAGCTATGTGTATTTTGTGCAGATATTGCTAAGACAAGAGCACACATTTTCTTCTCCTACCAGTTACTGGTACTATATGGGTTGATCTTTTACATGAAATGCAACTATCTCGAAATTTAGGAGGTTGGACTACAGAACTAGAGGTGGCTATATCTTAGAAGGTAAGATCCCTTGACCCCGGCTCATCATCGTCTTCTTTGAACCACTTACATCTATATCATTTGGTCGGAAAGAAACAAGTGAATCATTCAAGGAATTGCATTGTGAGAAGACCAAATCATGTGCATAATTTTTGAATTATTTTGATTTAAAGGAGCCACTCTACCAAAATTAGAGCATAGGACAACACACAGCTCCTTAACAGCTCCTTTTAATCTACGAAACCTTTTGTAAATTGATGTACATTCTACATCAATGAATTAGTTACTTATAAAAAAAACATATATGTATTTATTTATCTGCATTAAGTTAAACATACTTGATTTGAATATAATAATATAACTTAATTTATTTACAGATTAGAGATGCTTGAACTCATTGAACATATAATATCTAAGTTATTTGACGGGTTATTTTTAAACAATTTGGTTAGCATATATAAATGACTCTGTCATAATCAGATTCACAATTTCCAATGTAATAAAGTAAAAAATATATATTACATGTTAATTCATCATACAATGATATGATTTATGTAATTTTAGCAGTTACCTTTTAAAAAGAAATTATTTTTTGGGAGAAGTTAAAAAAGTGATACAAAATATTTACCTTTGCATATGTAAATTTATTTATTATTTAAACATACATAATATTATGTTTTATATGAATGAATTGTCTTTGTATTTTCTATTTCACTCCTATTTATTGCTTGAAGACATATATACGTGTGTGTGTATATATATATTATCCAAAAAACTTTCCTATATTGAAATGTCTAATGGATTTTATGATTTTAAATTTGAATTTAATCAGCTAGCTAAAAAGTAAAATCTTTTAGATATAAATTTTCTATCTTATGCTGTCTTCGATATCAAAAACATTATGATGCCTTCGAGTTTTCTGGTCTAAACACCAACACTCCTCAACAATAACATTGCGAACTAAGATAATTATTAACGATTTATGATAAAGTGTGGAAATAAAAGAAGAAAAAAGATTCTTAAATAGTAACATTTTGGAGTGACTTAATAAGAAATACCTATTTTTTTTATACTACCAAGAACGGTGATTTAATGATTTAAAACTCATTCTCATACAGTTTAGTGGGATCGAAACGCGGGTTTAATTATTTAAAACTACCCATGGAAATAAGTATCCAAGTAGATGGGTAATAATATTTGTCACGGTAGAGTAAGGAACAACTATTCCTTATGAGATCAAATCGGATCAAAATGACTTTTTCCCTATCATTCTTTTGTTTTATTATGATGATATAAAAAGATTCCCCAAGGAACAAATTTTTGATATCCTAATTCTGAATTGATGATTTGTTCCACCACATCAAGGATCCCTCTTTCTTGTTTTCTTTTATTTTCTTTTTTTGGTGAAACTCTTCTTCCTAGGCGATTTAAATGATTAAGTATAGATTCAGGTTATACTCAGTAATCTATCAATTGCAGGGAATTAATTATAAAAGAAAATACCATTGCATGCAATCAACACAAAACTCTACTTTCTGGTTCTGAGCAGCAACATTAGAAACTCTTCTTATGGTGAAAGCACAAGATATTCATTTTAGCAGCTGGAAAAGAAAATTCTTAAATAGACTGACGTGGTGAAGGAAGAACTAATCAATTTGCTCTAATTAATAATAATTAAGGTAATTGCTCATGTAATCAACACTAATTTACTTATTTATCATAATTTGATTAGTATTTTTTTCATATTATGTGGTGATATAAGAAAACTTCTCTTGTACTGTGTTCCTGCAGACAAGGCGGCAGGAAATCCCTTTTAGCGATCCATGAACTTATAGCAGGCTTTTTGAACAGCGGTATCCTGGTTAGTAGGAAATATATATAGATGCCATGCGTGTGACCTAGTTCATATGGACACTGGTGCAAATGCGCGAAGTCTGTGTACGTTTGGAAAATAAGACAATAATCGAAATTATATTAATGAAAACTATCACTTTCAACCCCTCAAAAAAAAAATACAATGACGTTTGGATGAAGGAATTTTTGATTGTATTTTACGTAGGTTTAATAACATAATTGGGCGAGAATCTAGGTCAGATTCTCATTTTCGACACTACCCAGTCTAAAAAGGTACGAACTATGAGAGTTTGGTCCTCGTTCAGTACGCTATTATCATTTCTATGAAAATTAATGGTTCTATCTTACATGATATGTTAAAATCGATTATTTGACAAATGGATAATGATGTCGTGATGCCAGTTGGAATTCGTGAGCCTAGGCTGTTAAAATGCCAACTTTGCCCCCTTAAAAAAATCCGCTATTTCATATTCACCAGACCCGATCTTGAACTAAGACATAGAGATCTACAAGAGATTGGAGAAAATAAGAAGATTTAAAATGTCACGTCTGTGAAGATTTCACCATACTATTACTAGCTAATTCTATCCACTGTCACCATGCCCCATTGAAGTTTCTCGACATCACCCCATTCAGAAATCTAACAAAGACAAGCCGAGCCGAGCCTAGCCTTTCTACCGAAACTTGAGAGGCAACAGGAATTAATGCGCCAATGAGCTCCCTCAAATTTAGCTACTTTGTATTTTTATAAATTGGAGTAGGTGTCAAGCATGATCCTTGCCTAATGAATGGTAAGCCATTGACTTATTTTATGTCCCCCGACATTAATCATTGGCATTTCTATCACTGAATTTAGTACATGCAGCACTTTGTGCCCACAGAATGGAGTTTCGATCTATCAGAATCAGATGAATCTACATCTTCGAATTGAGCACAGAGGACTGAAAACGTAGAGATACGAATACAATGTGTAATGTTCTCTAAGTTATATGGTAATTTTTTGTTACCAAGTAAGCGGGTAAGCTCACAAGGAGGATGAAATCTTGTATGTAATATGTATATTACATGACAACATTTGTACGATATTGCAAACTCATAAGATTCCATTATTTCTGTTATTTTTTTTTTTGTTTTAGGATATTGTATAAACAATCTTTCAAAAGTTGTATTTTATTGGTTTGTGACAATATGCAGGCATTCTCGCATGGTATATCCATTATACAGAAGACTCTCTTCATAAGGAGGAGATTATCTTGTGTCATCGTGTATCAATGCTCCCATTATCACATCTGCCAATGGAAATTAGTTTGTTTTTATAATTTTTAAATAAAATAAAAAAAATACAATCCCTGAATTTGATTGGCTGGTGTCACTGCATAAGTATCATCACGTAATTGTACTTTTATATAAAATACCTTCTCCATGAGAAAATAGAAGAAAGAAAGATATCAAGAATTTTGGTAATAAGGATTAAATCGTAAGAGTGATGTCGATTGCTTAAAATCTTCTCCATTCAAGTTATTACTGTTCAACACTAGCTCGGCCATCTATATCGGGAATATTAAACGGCTTACTGATCCCCATACACATGAAAATGGTTGGTATATAAGAAAGGTTGGTAACACGATTTTATTAGTTTATTTTTTTAAGTTAGACATGCGATCGGTTTTATATAAGCTTGGCGAAAATTAGATGATGTCATAAGAGTGGATTATCATGTTGGTACACTTCTTGCTAGGCCCGAGGTTTACACTGGGGGTCGATGTCAATATCCCCTTACATGAGCATGAAAAAGAATGTTTGACTCGTGATTCGCTATTGATGGTGAGTATTTTTTTTTTTTGATAACCGAGTATCCGAACGCCTTCCGGGTCCGACTAGCGGTGGTTGCGACATTTTCTCCTCAGGGTACACGTAATACCCGTAAACTATGTGTACTGGGTAAGGCAAGCAAATCTGAATGGCTTAAGAGAGCTGAAAGCGCCTACCCATAGAGGAACGCCCCTCCTAAGATTCGAACTTGGGACCTCTTTGAAGACATTATAGTGCTCGACCAGTGGGGCAATGCCCTGTGGGCAAATGGTGGTAAGTATTTAAAAGTACATAAAATCTCACTTGCTTTTAGTTTATTATAACACCTAGCATTAAAAAATTCAACGGGACGGGATTAATTCAGGCCCGGTCTAGAATGGCCTACTAAGGAGTAAAACATTCGTAACATAAATTTTTCTTTATTCACTAGACTCGAACGAAAATCTCATTTAAGGAGAAGAGATGTTGAACTGTAAACTCATGCATCGAGCTAGCCTAATCTCTTCTTCTCGATGACATCCTTATCATAGGGGGAAAATCTAATGCTAATTAAATTATTTTGATTAATATTAATTACGATAACTATTCAGGTAATTAATACTAATTAGCTCATTTGTTACATTTTGATTGGTGTTTCCTTATATCATATAGTGAGATAGGATCACATGAGAATTTCTCATTATTATAAGAATTTGGTCCACGATTTGGATGGCGCATTTCCTGCACCATGACTTTTATTGTTGTATATTGATTCGTCGTTACTTGCACATGGAGAGCGGGTCGATTAAATTGTTTTATTATCGTATGCAATCGAAGAAAACTGAGAAGTATGGACATATATTCAAATACAAAACAGCTGAAACGGAAAAGTCACGATTTTAGAGAACGTTCTTTCTGTATTCATATAATAGCTAAACAAGAGATTTAATTTCTAATATGGAATATTTAAAATTCAGAAAAAATTCTGTTGAATTTTTTTGTCGTAACAACTACATTATAGCTTCTCCCATTTAAGCACATTTCTTACATGAATTAGAATCACCGGATATAAAATTTCTCGCAGCTGGAGACCCAGCCATGCGGCAAACATCTCGCAGAAAGGGCACTGGCTGAGTACAAAGGAAATAGCACACCGGCAGCAAGTACATGTATCAGTATCGAAAGTTCATAGAGTCCTGACAAAATGGCAAATATAGCGAGAAAAGCAAGCTGATTATTCAGATACTGATTTACCTTTCCATACTCTGTAAAAAGAAATAGCTAGCACATTTACAAAACAAAACATCTGCTGGCCATTGCAGTGTCTGTGGTATTTTAATGGGATAAATTTGGCGGAATAGGACTCCTGTGATCTACCAGGACAGTAGGGGTGAATTTCGTGCAAAGGATTCTGCAGGATCTTAAGTTTTCCCACCCTCAACTGGCAAGAGGGAGATGGTTCATCGAAATCGTGAAGGATCTAAACTCCCGCACCAAATATGGCACAAGGACCCCGAATTTGTAAGAATTGGAAATCAGCAGATATTATACATTGGATGCACATGGAAGTCACTGTCTTCGGGGAAAACACAAAAAGGAACCTTTGAAAGGATTTCGTAACCGAATGAATCCAAGTAAACCCAAGAACATACATGTTGAAATCGTTAAGAGATCGTGCATAAAAGTTAAAGCGGAAGCGTACCCGGATCCATAGTGGCAGTCGTAGAACTTGATTCCGGGTTTGGATCTTCTAGGTCTGCACGGTACCGCTCAGAGGATGTGGGGTCTCTCTGTTCTCTCACTCTAACCAATGGGATATCAGAGGAGACGGTTTTATAACGTGTGACCCAGGGACCATAACCCCTTAATTGCACATTAGTGCCTGATGATTTAGTAATTTCTAATTCCGCCCATCATAGAATCAGAAATTTACTTTTGGTATCTGCACATTAGTTCCCACACTTTTACGAGATGTCATTAAGGCCCATTAATAAACTCAATTAGATCACTTAATCGGGCCAACTATTAGAATAACACAGATACTCGGTCAATGATATATTGTTGGACCATATTAGTTAGATTAAAAATCCAACAATCTCCCACTTGGGCCAACAAACGTATCCTGAATGACCGTGTATCACCGAATTACCTTATGAGCTCAAAATTGTTATCCTGTTCAACAATCTCAACAATCTCGTCCATTGAATGCATCAACAATAGGACCAAAGCGTTCTTCATCACATATATCGTAACTGGAACCATCAATGATCACGTACAGCAATACACTCAACGACATAGATCAAGTGCAGGTGCGCAGCATGGAAATTACATGTTATGTGATCTGAACATGTCTATCTCCAATTGGTCCTCCTTAAACCTTATGGAGATCAAACCTTAAACTTTATACTGTATTTTCAGAGTGCAAAAGAACTAGAATACTTTATTTCTGCAGAATAATAAATAAAACGTTGCTACAAGCAAATAGCATCAATGTACAAAACTCCCACTAAACCATAATATCATCACATGATATGACACCCATATGAGCAACATGCTCATGAAAGACCATGGGTGCTAAAGCCTTAGTGAGCGGATCCGCTAACATGGAAGTTGTACTGATATGCTCTATAGCTAACTGACCACTCTGAATTCTTTCTTTAACAACTAGGAACTTGATGTCAATATGCTTCGACCTCGAAGAGCTCCTATTGTTATTAGTATACATCACTGCTGACTTATTGTCACAAAATAACTTCAGTGGTCTTTCTATTCCATCAACGATTTGCAGCCCGGTGACAAAATTCCGCAGCCATATTCCATGATTAGATGCTTCGTAGCAAGCTACGAATTCTGCCTCCATTGTTGATGCGGCTACGAGTGTCTGCTTAGCACTCTTCCAGGAGACAGCTCCACCAGCCACCAAATAAACATAACCTGATGTAGATTTGTGGCTGTCTTGACATCCAGCGAAATCAGAGTCTGAATACCCGACAATCTCCAAGTGTTCTGATTTCCTGTATGTGAGCATGTAGTGTTTCGTTCTCTATAAATACCGCAAGACCCATTTGGCTGCCTTCCAGTGATCCATGCCAGGATCACTTAAATATCTGCTTAACATTCCAACAATGTACGCAATGTCTGGACGCGTACATACCTGAGCATACATTAGACTCCCAATGATAAACGCATATGGAATCTTCTGCATTTCTTTTCTCTAAAATTGATTCTTAGGGCACTGACTAAGACTGAACTTATCAGCCTTAGCAACAGGGGTATCAACTGGCTTACAATCCTTCATGCTGAATCTAGTCAGCACCTTATCGATATAGCTCTTTTGTGATAATCCAAGGATACCTCGAGATCGTTCTCGATGAATCTGGATTCCTAATACAAAAGAGGCGTCACCAAGATCTTTCATTTCGAATTTCTGTGATAGAAATCTCTTGGTTTCGTGCAGCAAGCCTATATCATTGCATGCCAGTAATATGTCATCGACATACAAAACCAAAAAGATGCACTTACCCCCATTGAACTTATGGTATATACAATCATCGACTAGATTCATCTCAAAACCAAAAGAGATGATAATTTGATGAAACTTGTAATACCATTGATGAGAAGCCTGCTTAAGCCCGTAGATGGATCTCTTCAATTTACAGACTATTTTCTTCGGGTCTCCAACCTCAAAGTTTTCTGGCTGTAACATATAAATTGTTTCATCAATGTCACCATTGAGAAACGCCGTTTTAACATCCATCTGATGTAACTCGAGATCAAAATGAGCTACAAGTGCCATTACAATCCTAAAAGAGTCTTTCGAGGAAATCGGAGAGAAAGTCTCTTTATAGTCAATGCCTTCCTTTTGTGTGAAACCCTTAGCGACAAGACGAGCCTTATACCTCTCCACATTGCCTCTAGAATCCCTCTTGGTCTTAAATATCCACTTACAACCAATGGGTTTCGCACCTTCTGGCAATGAGACAAGGTCCCAAACGTCATTGTCCTTCATGGACTTCATCTCTTCATTCATGGCATCAATCCACTTTTGAGAGTTAGAGCTACTCAAGACTTGACGGAAGTTGATCGGATCATCTCCCATCACTTCAATACTATCCTCATGCTCTTGGAGAAATACTATATAATCATTTGGAATTGCACTTCTCCGCTCTCTAGTGGATCTCCTTAATGGCACATGTTCTTGAGGTTGTTGAGTTTGTTCTTCTAGAACATTCTCTTGAGGTTGTAAATCCTCTTGAGGTTGCATAGGGAGTTCTATGACATTGTTAGAAGTAACAATTACAGGAAGAGAAACAGATTCCTCTTCAAAGACAACATCCTTGACTTTCTCTCCCCCCGCAAACTCAACTTCCTCAAAGAACTGGGCATTTCCCGTCTCAAAAATTGATCTGGTAGTGGGATCGTAGAATTTATAGCCCCTAGATCTTTCAGAGTAACCAACAAAATAGCAGCTAACCGTTCTTGAGTCCAGTTTCTTTTCATTTGGCCTATAAGGCCTTGCTTCAACTGGACAACCCCAAATCCGTAAGTGCTTTATACTGGGTTGCTTGCCAGTCCATAGTTCATATGGGGTCTTAGTCACGGCTTTAGATGGTACTCTGTTGAGAATATAAGCTGCGGCCTTAAGTGCCTCTCCCCAGAGGGATTCTGGTAAGGTAGAGTGACTGATCATACTCCTTACCATATCCTTAAGAGTCCGGTTTCTTCTCTCAGCAACACCGTTCATGCTAGGACTGCCCGGCATGGTGTACTGAGGTACGATACCGCATTCCTCTAGGAATCTGGCAAAAGGTCCTGGACGTTGTTCACCTGATCCGTCATATCTACCGTAATATTCACCACCACGGTCAGATCTGACAGCTTTAATCCTTTTGCCAAGTTGATTTTCAACTTCGGCCTTAAAATTCTTGAACACATCCAAGGCCTCAGACTTCTCACTGATTAGATATAGGTATCCATATCGAGAATAATCGTCTATGAACGTGATAAAATAATGTTGACCATTCCAAGAAGCCTTAGGGAACGGTCCACAAATATCTGTATGTATCAGTTCCAAAACGTTTGATTTCCGACTGGCACCTGATCTACTTATGTTTGTTTGTTTCCCCTTTATACACTCAATACAGACCTTAAGGTCTCCTAGTTTAAGGGGATCGAGAATTCCATTGGAAACAAGCCTCTCGATTCGTTGTTTTGAAATGTGGCCTAAGCGCTTGTGCCATAACTTACCGGAACTCTCATCGGTCAATTTTCGCTTTGTACCCCGTGAACTCGTATGCAAGGATTCATTATATGAGGCGACCGTATTAAGTAAGTAAAGGTTATCATTAAATGATAAAGAACCAGTACCAACGACATTTGAACCATAAAGAAGACGAAATTGATTATTCCCAAGAACAAGAATATCCAGATTTGTCCAATAGGGAAACAGAAACCAAATTCCGTCTAAAAGACGGTACTACAAAAGTGTCTTCCAAGTCCAAATAACTACTAGTCCTTAATAATAACCTAAACTTGCCTATAGCCTCAACTTCAACCGATTTGCCATCGCCCACATAGATGAATCTTTCAGCATCATTTGGCGTTCGGCAGCTCAGGCAACCCTGCATAGACACACTTATGTGAGTAGTAGCACCGAAATCTATCCACCAAGTGTGTCCAGGTACAGAGGTCAAATTAACCTCAGAACAAACAAAAGTGAGAGGTGTACCTTTCTTTGCACGCCAAGCATGATACCCGGTACAATCCTTCTTTACGTGTCCACCTTTCTTGCAAAAGAAACAGGTTGAAGCCTTATCCTGTTCCTTCTGCTGCTTTTTCTGCTGTGGAGCACCCGCAGCTTCTTTATTCTTGGGCCTTTTCTTTCCCTTACCCTTACTCTTGGAGGTCGATGCTAGGTGAGCACTTTGTGTCTTGTCTTGCTTCAATCTCTCCTCCTCTTGCACACAGTGAGAAATGAGCTCATTAAGGCTCCATTTCTCCTTTTGACAGTTATAACTGACGGTGAATTGACTGAATTGTGCCGGAAGAGAGATCAAAACCAAATGCATGAGCAAGTCCTCAGACAGCTTTAACTTAAGTGCCTTAAGCTTTGAAGCAAGATTAGACATCTCCATGATGTACTCCCGAATGTTCCCTTTGCCCGTATACCTCATTGAGACAAGCTTTGATAAATGTGTGCTTGTCTCAGCCTTTTCGTTTCTTTCGAAACGCTTCTCAATGGCTTCAAGGAACAGCTTGGCATCTGTCTCCTCAGAGATAGCGCCCCTGAAGGTTTCTGGAATTGCACGCTTCATGATCATCAGGCTCATCCTGTTAGAACGTTCCCACCGCTCAAAGTCCCTCTTTGCCTCAGTGGAACTATCAACCGTAAGAGCCGGTGGTTGTTCTATCCGAAGAGCCAAATCCAAGTCCATGCAACCGAGAACAATCATAATGTTCTCTTTCCAGGCTTTAAAGTTTGTGCCCGTAAGCACAGGAATGGAATTAATTGTAGCAGAAATTGTAGTAGCAGAATTATTAACTGAATCAGAGAACAAACAAAAAAAATGAAAAATGGGAATTTAATTAGCTCACATATTTAAGTAATAGAATGAATAAAATAACAGCATATCCCATTACGAGATACCCAGCACAACATTGACGTTTCATCTTTGGACGAAAAGGTTAACTTGTAAGTGGTACTCTCGGTGCAGTAATCAAATACTGACAATCAATCCGGCCAAACAGTGAGCCTTCCTTTGGGCCGACTCATGTTCGCATGGAAACCTAAGGATCGTCACGTATTTATTACTGCAGGCATATATGAAACTCGGCCAAACAGTGACCTTCCTTTGGGCCGATCACTGCCCGCATGAAATTCCACACACGCAAACATCTTATATATCCCAAAATTAGATCAATCTATACAAGAGAGCTCACTTTGGCGAGATGTTGCTTCGATCAATCCATCTTAGAATATTAGACATACATAGGCCATTATTCTATTCAAGAAATCGAAATTAATTCGAATTGGGTTATAATTAGGCCTAAACTAAATTGAATTAAATTTGAGCTTAAAATGGACTAAATAGGCCTAAACCCATTAATTAAGCAAAATATAAATTAAACCATTACTTAATCTTAAATTTCCTTTATTAAATTAAAGGATGAAATTTAATTCCCCTAAAAGCAAGCAATGCATGCATTATAATTATATATTTTATATATATATATATATATATCATATATCTTTATGTGGGCCCAACCAGGATTTAATTGGCTTCAAGGAATTACGCGGCCCCACAATCAACCCATGCCTTAGAAGGCTATATTTTATATATTGTCTTTATATGTACGTGGCCCACACACTTAATGAATTCCTCATAAGATTACATGTATGTGGGGCCTACACCTTATGGGTCCCACCCAAAAAAAATTTACCTACTATAAATTACGGAATGAACCCTTTGTAATATTTTTTTTAACTATTTATTCTTAATTGGTTTATATATGCATAGTGACGTGGGCCTTACTAATAGTGGGTCCCACTCGTCAAAAGATGCCATCCACAACCAACGGATGACTCTTGCCTTATTTATTTATTTCTTTAAATTCTTTATTCCCTTAATTACTAAGTATTCATCTTCCTCCCACAATTTTCTGAAACCCTAATATCATAACCGTCATTCCCACAATTCTTAATCTACAATCAGAAACCCTAATTCGCAGTCACGAGTCCTTTCGTCCCGTGCCACAATTTTCTAGAGATTGAGTACCCGAATCATGTTTGCAATTGCTATAAGCGGCACCTAATGCCCGTAGCAATTGGAAATCTGAATCTGATTGATGTTACGCAGTAGAAAATTAGTCCGTACTTTACCCTGGAGTCTGAATCCAACTTTTGTCTGGCAGAGAATGGAAAGACGATGAACATTTAAACATAGAGGGATTTTTTTTTTTGACGAACAGCAAATTCAAAAAAAATCGGCCCTTAATTACTGAATCCATATAATTAAACAAGGGAGAAGCAAAGCGGTGCCGAAATCTCAATCCATACAATGCAAACATCAAATTGCAGGATGGACGAAAGTGGTGCAGAAAAGGATGAATTCATGGCAAGCGATGCCGAAAGTAATTCACTCAAGTGATAAAATCATTAAGTATTATTTCTTAAATGAATCCTCAACGATTCAACACGTACGGCTTTGATACCAATTGAAAGGATTTCGTAACCGAATAAATCCAAGTAAACCCAAGAACATACATGTTGAAATCGTTAAGAGATCGTGCATAAAAGTTAAAGCGGAAGCGTACCCGGATCCATAGTGGCAGTCGTAGAACTTGATTCCGGGTTTGGATCTTCTAGGTCTGCACGGTACCGCTCAGAGGATGTGGGGTCTCTCTGTTCTCTCACTCTAACCAATGGGATATCAGAGGAGACAGTTTTATAACGTGTGACCCAGGGACCATAACCCCTTAATTGCACATTAGTGCCTGATGATTTAGTAATTTCTAATTCCGCCCATCATAGAATCAGAAATTTACATTTGGTATCTGCACATTAGTTCCCACACTTTTACGAGATGTCATTAAGGCCCATTAATAAACTCAATTAGATCACCTAATCGGGCCAACTATTAGAAAAACACAGATACTCGGTCAATGATATATTGTTGGACCATATTAGTCGGATTAAAAATCCAACAACCTTTACTTTTGCTTTTGGAAAAGAGGGAGCCTTTACTTTTGCCCTTGAGTTAGGGCCACATTGATACAAGATAAAGATGATCAGTGGACATGAATAACACTAACTACTGTTTGGGATAATATAATTAATTTTTCCCCCGAAAACACTACCTCTTGGGTGCTCGTTTCCTGCAAGACCACATTTTGCTGTGAGACTTCTCATCTGTCTCTCTATTTTACCGGCGACAAGAAAGGAAACGACATTGTGAGACTACTGCTATGGCTTCTGATGAGCATCCAAGGTACCTTTTTTTCGCCTGTCGCAATTTACGCTGTTGCACTGGCCCTTGTCTTAGCTTTCCAGGGTGCTTGTTTCTTGCGCAGGAAGAAAGGGCGGCATGACACTTCTTGCAGGACAAAGGTATCACACTCCACCTATGTTGCTCAACGAATTTCACTCTTCTAATCACATTTGAAGTAAATCCCCATTTCGATATTACCGAAATGCTCCATTTGATAAGTGTACTTGCAATGATACGTTTTCCAGCAGCAACACCATCAAATGCAGGAATTAGATGGAAGTCACAACATTCCTTCGACCTCTTCCTCAGTAGATCCCGAGACAGGCCACGAGTTTGAAGTCTTCCTAAGTTTCAGGGGGTCCGACAACCGTAAGACATTCACAGATTGCTTGTACCATAGCCTTACGGATGCAGGGATTCGCACCTTCAGGGACAACGAGGAGCTCCGAGTCGGTGAGGAGATTGGCCCTGAGCTCATGAAGTCAATCGAGCAATCGAAGATTGCCATCCCCATCTTCTCCAAAGATTACGCTTCGAGCAAGTGGTGCCTCAAGGAGGTGGCAGAGATGGTAAAGTGCATGAAGGAGACCAAACAGTTGATCATGCCTGTCTTCCTGGACGTTACGCCCGATGAGGTTCAACACCAAACAGGGAGTTTTGCTGATCCATTCACTCAGCATGAGCAAACGTTTGGCCTGGAGATGGTCCGAGGGTGGAGACATGCTTTGGAGGAAGTTGTGAAGCTGAAGGGTCTTGAACTGAATACTGTGGCAAACGGGTAACTTTCCACAATCCTTAATTTTACAGGCGTTCATCAAAATCTAGAAATCCAGATCCAACAGGCAGACGGTCACTTTGTTCCAAACCCAAATGGCTTGTTTATATCTAGCGGGATCTTGGAGGAAAAGGATTCTGGTGGAAGACTCATTTGTGACGAACACTCCAACTTGAAAATTTTCCCTCGAAACTCAAAGATAATTTCCTTCGTGTTGATTTAAGATAAACAGATATCCCATTTCAACAAAGGAACATAGAGATTCAAGACCTTTTAGGTTAAAAGCAGGTTTTTAAACGAACACTCCAATCTATTTTGTGTCCTTTATTTCTCTCCCTTATAACCAGAAAGAGGGAAAAGTATACTTTTTGTCCCTTACGTTTACTTGAATGTTCAGTTTCATCCTTTTTCGTTTTATTTGGTTCAATTTTATCCTTTACATTATATCCTACATTTTAGTTGATCCTTTCGTTAATCAGACCATTAACTTTAACGGACTGGGTCCCACATATGCTTCATATTTGATAATTTGCCACGTAAGTGTTAAAGCGGTTCAATCAACATAGTTTGGTTCAATGTTTTAATCAATTACAAAATTAAATTCAATGTTAAAAATATGTTATACAATCCTTCTTTGTCTCGAAGCCAGATGGGCAACTTTGAGATGTATTTTGAAAAGTTAATCCTTTGGACAGTAGAAACCATTCGATTTTTCCTACGTATCACAAGTTCATGTTAATATATATGACCATGCTTCCCCCCAATTTGATTTCTCAAATGAGGCTCGAGTCAGCTTCGTAACATTTTACAAGAGGATGTTTCTCGCAATTATTCACCTAATCCCAGTCATACTGTTCATAGTTTTATAAGACTCGTTCTTGGAATATTGCTGGCAAGAAATTGGTGCATCTGGAGCTCCAGTTAACTATTGAATCCAATTATTTTGATTGAACCAAATGATCTGAATCGTTTTAGCACGTATATGATAAACTATCTGATGTGGCAAACACCTGTGGATTAACGGGAGAATCCGTTAAAGTTAACGGTTTGATTAACGGGAGAATCAATTGAACCAAACAAAATATGTCGGCCAAGGCCGTATCCTGGGAAAACTTTGCCCATAATTTTGTCATAAACGATAAAAAATGAAAATAATATATTTCAAAACATTATAATTGAAAAGGCAAAAATTTATATATATATATATATGTAAAATAAAATTTGCATCGCTTTTTTGGTAAAATTGTTTTTAAAAAAAGCTTTTGACAATTCCGTCACCATGAAGTCATCGCAGTTTTCGACAGAAAAAAAGATTTGCGGAAATGCAGATGCCAAGTTTTGTTGATAAATATAGATTTTCCTTTAGTGTCCGCCAATGTTTAAAAGCAAAAGCCTACCCACCAATTTACAACTTATTTAAACATTTTATTTAAAAACTATTTGGCACCATAAAAAAGTCAGGAAGTAATTTTGGCAGTGCTTGAAATGTGTTAAGGAAAAGATTTATAGAGTTAGAAAATCATTGTTCACTTGACCGCTTTGGAATGTGCTGGCAAAAAGCATCACAGCTGCCAACCATATGTCATTTTACCCCATTTTTTATGCAGAGAACAAGGTAAATTCATCAAGCTTATTGTGGCAAGGGTAATTATACAATTGAAGAAATCCCACTTGGAGATGAATAATATCCTTGTTGGAATTGAGGATCGTGCAGAAGAACTCGTGAAAAAGTTAGCAGTTGGCGTAGATGATACTCGGTTTGTTGGGGTTTGCGGCATGGGAGGCATAGGCAAGACAACGCTCACCAAGTTTGTCTACAATCAGATTGTTGACAATTTCCAAAGTAGTTCATTCTTGAGTAATATCCGGGAAACATCCAGAAGCCCTAGAGGCCTTCAATACTTGCAGTGCAAACTAGCCTCTGACATCTTAAGGCGTGAGCGAGAGGAATACGCTAACATAGAGGAAGGAATCAGTGTGCTTAAAGAAAGGCTTCATCATAAGAAAGTTCTGATTCTTCTCGATGATGTTGACGATATTAGCCAGCTTAAGGCTCTGGCGGGGGATGTTAAATGGTTTGGCCGAGGAAGTAGGATTATCATCACAACTAGAGAAAAGGAAGTGTTAGATCAATGTAGAGTGCAAGAACTTTATGAAGTTGCATTGCTGGATAAAGACCAAGCTTTAGAACTCTTTTGCCATCATGCCTTTGGAGATAAGTTGCCTAGAACCGACTTTAACGAGCTGGCTAGGAAAATTGTGATAATAAGCGGAAGGCTTCCTCTGGCTCTTGAGGTTATAGGTTCATTTTTATCCATTAATGGTGGACGAAAGATTATATGGGAAAGTACGGTGGAAAAGTTGAAAATAATACCGAACATGAATGTCCAAGAGAAGCTGAAGATTAGTTATGAATCATTAGATTGTGGGCAAAAGGAAATGTTCCTTGACATTGCATGCTTTTTCATTGGGATGGATGTGCGGCTAGTTATTCCCATGTGGTATGATGCTAGGCTTTTTCCAGAAGTGGGAATCGAGATTCTACTTATGAAGTCATTAATCAAAATCAAAGAGGACAATACGATATGGATGCATGATCAACTTAGAGATCTTGGCAGATCCATTGTTGAACAGGAAAACTGCAAGGAACCGGGACTGCGAAGTAGACTATGGCGCAGTGAAGATGCAGTCAATGTGTTAGTGGGACAACTGGTATGACAGTTTCAATGAATACCAACATGTTCCTCTATTCTTAAATTTCATGTTACCATTTATTACATTGAATTCGGTTTTCAGTTCATGAAAAAATCTAGACTGTGCAAATCCCTCTTAAATTTTTGTGTAGGCATCATCAAAATTGGAAGCCATCCATGTAGAACATTTCGAACTTGTGGATGGAATGTTGAAGAACCTGCCAAGGCTAAGGTTTCTTGAACTCAATGGTGTGAGACTCAATGGGAATTTTCAACAAACTTTCCATCAGCTAAGATGGCTGGGTTGGCACGGAGAGAATGAATCTCCACCGGAGTGCTTAATTATGAATAATCTAATTGTTCTAGATCTGTCAGAGAGTTTAATTGCTGAGAATTGGATAGGCTGGAGCTCGATCAAGGTATCGCCGTTTAATTTCCTACTATGAATTCTTTATCTCCGTTTAATTCCATCTGAATAGTTTTCTGGCACCTTTTTTTTGTGTTCTTCAGATTGGGGTGAAGTTAAAAGTTCTCAATCTTCGACATTGCCAAATAAGGACTCCTAATTTTTCAGCATTTCCGAGCTTGGAGGTATTGATTCTTGCACTGTGCCAAGATTTGGTTTATGTTGACCCATCGGTCGGGCTTCTGAAGAATCTCATTCTCTTAGATTTGAGGGAATGTCGGAGATTGCAGGCATTGCCAAAGCAATTGGGTTCCGTGGAGTCACTGGTCGAGCTTCTTATCGATTATACTTTTGTCCGAGAAATACCTTTATCGGGAGGCATGAAGAGGCTTGAGATTCTATCTGCCAATAATTGTCCAGGCCTTGAGGAAATTCCTGCATCTATTGGATCCTTGGAGAATCTGAAGAGACTTCATTTAGAAGGATGTTCAAATCTTCGGGTGCTCCCTAAGCTTCCATTTGGGTTAATTAGTCTGAAAGTTGGAAGTGGGGAGAGCCTTTTCTCGCTCAGCTTTCCCTCCCCCCACTTAGGCTTGAAGGTCAAGCTTAAGGACGATCGACTCTCTAAACTGAAGGAGCTCAAGAAATTGCATTTGACAACAGTACGGATAAGCACCTTACCCGAAGAGATGAGCAGCTTTCTTCACCTTGAAGTGATCTGTCTTTCTTATTGCGAGGGGCTTAGGTGCGTTCCAAAACTTCCATCAAGCTTGTCTGTCTTGAGAATTCATTCATGCCTCTCACTTCAGAGATTGTCTGACCTTTCGAACTTGAAGAATCTGTCAAGATTACAGGTAGATAAGTGCCCCAAGATTGAGGAAATGGAAGGCCTAGGAGATCTCCTGTCCCTGAAAATTTTGTCAATCAAAGGTTGCCCTTTAATGAAGCCGGATGGTCTTGAGAGGCTCGAGCTTTTAAATGCGTTCCATTTCCAGGGTTCCCTTGTTGAAAGACTGCCCGACTTATCAAAGTTGAAGAGCTTGCGGTTGCTAATTTTGCCATATAACGATGAGCTGGTCGAGATTCAAAATCTTGGCAGTTTGAAGAAGCTAAAAGTACTGGATGTGAAATGCTGCTCGTCACTTGAATCCTTGGGAGAACTACCAGACTCCTTGGAAAGGTTAAGCGCTTTTCGTTGTACGCGGCTCAGGAACTTAAGCAACCTGTCAAAGTTGCAGGGGCTGAAACACCTCGACGTGAGACGCTGCAAAAATCTCATGGAAATCCCGGGAGTTGAAGAACTGAGTAATCTGCGGAAGCTGGATATCACTGGATGCGACACACTTAAGTTGCCCGATGATCTCTTGAAGGAGAGGAATCTGTCAGTAATAAATTGGGGATTTTTTGAATCACCTTGGTCGGACTCCTCCGATGCCAAGGCTCATTCTCTTCCTTTTCAATTTCATTTAAAAGTAAAACAAGAAGAACATTCTGCTATTTCACATAGAACACCGATCAGAGACAGAGACACACACAAGAAGAAGAAGAAGAAACAGAGGAAAAATGGGAAAGTCAACGGGAGAGGTTAGGAAAAGTAGGAGGTGAATGAAACTTATTTCTTCTCAAATAGATTGTATTTATTGATAATATATCATAACTAGCTAGTAGGGTTTTGTTAGAAGAGCATACTTAATATAATGTTTGAAGGTTATAGGGTTGATCAATGTGGTGTAGATTAAGTGTCAAGAGCATTTTTATGATCATTTTTATTTGAATACATATGTGAATATAATTATATTAATATTTAGTATGATTGATATGATAGGGATTGAAGAGACCCAAAATAGACCTACTGGAGATCAAGATCAGAGAAAGACCCGTTAAATGGATTGTGAGTACTCATTTTCACAGTAAAATAATATGTCATGTATGATTATATTATCTAATATATATATATATATATATATTCTTACTAAAATATGTGTGATATTGTTATGTAATTTATATGTCAGTGTGTGTATCATCACGTGTGACTTGCATTTTGTATTATTGATTGTGATTGTAAATAGTAATGGTAACCGCTAAGCAGACGGATTAGAAATGGGTCAAAAAAGATAAATAAAAGTGGAAAGATAGAGATTTACATTATCATTGGTCTCCAATGGAATATAGAAATCAACACTAATTGGAAATTACTCTTGCCATCGGAGGATAATAGTTAGCTTTCGTGGGAGTGTGATGTGCATAAGAAGGGTACCGAAAAATTTGGTGAGAAAAAAATTATATTGATTGAGTTGTGGGAACATTATGTCATCGAAAAGTGGAGGATTGATATCGTCATAATTTTATCGCAAAGAAAGTGCGATTGCATGGCTATTGTATCACATGGAAAAATGTAATGTGGCTGCTTAGGTATTAGAGTTGTTGATGTCAAGCTTTCTTGAGGCATGCTGACAATTTATGTTAAGTTTGTTTCCCTGTCCGTACCTCTTGATATTCAAAAAGTTCGGATTTTGATTAATTCAAGTTCGAACAAGCTCTAACCTATTTAGCTTCCATTTTAGAATGCGAAGAATAAGCCTTGTGATGAAATTGAGCTCTTTGGGACTTTCTATATGGACCCATAGAATAGACCAATATTTTAGGTACGATCGACTTTTAAAGTCTCACGAACGTTTTCCTCAAATGTTGTATTTATGTATTTGGAGATCCTAAGAAAGGACATTCAATGCAATAAGGTCGCTCTCAACTTAAAATTAATAAGTTATGACTATCCAATTTTTACCTAATCACACTATTAGTCGGCTCTTTTTACTCCACTTCTCACGCTTGTTGAAAGTTTCTTGTTGACTTAATTCTCACTTTTGAAGGGGAAAACCTAGAGAAGAAAAGTTGGCTCAAAAGTTGTATTATTAGAGATGTTTTGAATTTTTTGTGGCGTAACCCAATTAAAATTTGAACCCGATTAAAATTTTGTAACCTGAGTTGTGGATACTTATGCACGATAACGATGATGGTGTCGAGGAATGAGTGGAACTCAGACCCGCTTCAGTACCGGACCTGAGCTTAGGGACACGAGGAGGACTCGTTGATTCACATGGACTCGAACTCGATGACGATCACAGAGATGGATAAGATCGGGATAAGAATTCGTATTCTTGAATTTTTGCTCAACTCATGAGACCATTCAAGTGAAAGATTTAAGAGAGGGGGTATTGATATATGGTAGAGAACGGGGGATATAATATGATATGGTGGACAATATTATGTGAATGAATGGATGGAGGGGCTAATATACAACGGAATGATGGATCAGTATTATGTGAATGGAGATGTTATGTTGGATGAGAAAATGTGGGAGAGTATGTGGAAGATGTTCTTCAATGTGTGTTGAATAAGTATTCAAGATGTGTGTTTTTCTTTGCAAGTGAATGGGAGGTCTATTTGTAGAGGAAGTGCCACAGGGGCTGAATTGTAACACACATGAAACTTCAGGGGTGGAAAGAGAGAAACAAACAAAACAAAACAAAATAAAATAAAAATAAGGAAAAGAAAACAGAATGGACAGCAGCATAGGGAGGGAAACAGAGGATGACGGTGATGGGAAGTAGCAAAGGGAGGGCGCGACAGAGGGAGTCAACAGAGGCGATTGGGACAGGACGACGATGTATGGTCGACCAGAACAGTGGTGCCGTGCACAACAACTGGTTTGGCATCCTCAGAGCTGCTATTGAGAGAGCTCAAAGAGGGAGAGAGAGTGGCCGGGAGAGGCTCGGGAAAGTCAACAAAGGCAGCTCGTCGGCGGTTGACACGAGCAGAGGTAGTGTGCAAGGTACTAGAACCGATGATCTCGGCGCCGAAAGGTAGAGAGAGGAGAGTGAAGGTGACCAGAGAGAGAGAGAATGTCACTGGCAATGAGGGAGGGGGCCACGGAGATGGGGATTGGAGACGAGAGAGGGATGGATGTCGAGGCTGTCTTTTCGTGGCAGCCGATGCCAGCCTAGCATTACATGAGGTCTTACCAAAAAGAAAAAAAGGATTCACCACAAGAAAACTTTATTTTCCGACGGACGGATCCGTCGGAAATCCGTCGGTAAATGACTTTCCCGACGGATTTACCGATGGATTTCCGACCGATAGGCGCTGTCGCGTTTTCCCTTGTCGAGAATTTAATTTTGATGGATTCCCGACAGATATACGTCGGTAATCTGTCGGGAAATTAAGAATTGCCGACAACATACTCAGAGAATTATCGATGGCTCGCCCGCTGGCGACGGATTACCGACGGATTATCCGTTGGTAAATCCGTCGGGAAATTTCGGGCATTGGTACGTTTTATAAATATTGATATATTTTATTTTGTAATTATTTATATGTTCAATTTATCAATCATATAAATTAATAAAATGTTATTAATATAAAATATTGAACCAATGAAGAAAGTAAATTTTATTAATTAATAATATTTACAATTTTCATCCGAAAAAAAAGAAAAATACAAATAAAATTTTGGGGTGGTCGTAGGTGGCAAGAATTGGGCTCGAGGGGCCGGCAGTGGCGGTCGGTGGCTAGGGTGGCCTCGGTGGGTTTGCTCCGGGCTTGAGGTTGCACTTGGTCGGGGCTTGGGGTGATGGTCGGTGGTTCAGCGGGGCTAGCCGTGGCTCGGTGGGGCTCTTTGGAGGCCGACGCTGGGACTTGCTGGAGGCCGGGGCCGGGGCTGGGGCTCGGCGGAGCTTGGGGGCCGGTGCTCGACTAGTTCGTGGCACGCTTGCTCCGTTGATGGGCTCGGGTGTAGAGGGTTTGGGGCTCGGACTCTGTGGGTCGCGGCTAGGACTCAATCGGTTGTGGCGCGGACACCCCGGGAGAGAAATCACTGAAGAAAATGGGAGAGGAGAGGCCGGACTCGAGATATATATAAGCAATTTTCCGACGGATAATCCGTCAGTAAATCGGCACCTAGCGGGAAAAATCCCGCCAATGAAATTCAAATACCGACGGAATATCCATCGGGAAATGTCGTGTCCATGATTCACCGACGGATTAGGCCATCGGTAAATCCGTCGGTAATTACCAACAGACATTACCGACGGCCTAATCCGTCGGTAAACCTCCCGCTCCATTCCCGCCATAACATACCGACGGATTTGCCTACGAAATACAATCCATCGGTAATTGCCTACAGATTTACCGACGGAATCATCCGTCGGTAAAGTTCGCACACTATTCCCGCCATGATATACCGACGGATTTCCCAACGGATAATCCGTCGGCAAATTCGTCGGTAAACCTTGTTGACAATCCATACGGATTATCCATCGGAAATCCGTCGGAAATGCCTACGGATTGTGTTCCGTCGGTAACATCCGTCGGGAATATCCGTTGGTATTCGACAATTTTCTTGTAGTGATTATATGTTCATTTAATCATTAGTGGTTTGTACATAATCCATGTTTTAAGGAACATGGCTATGCATTCCATAGGTGTTAGAATAGAATGTATACTGTACAATTATACAACACTATTCGAACTATACTTAATTTATACTTGAATTATACTAAACTATTCAAAATGTTTATGAAGACAAATGGACAAATCATGTTTGAATTATACTTCTTATGCAAATTATTCTAAAATAGAATTATACATACACTAAATATATATTGAAATCCAGGTGGTTCATACCCCGCCGGTCCTTTGGCCCCGGGGCCTGACTCTTTCGGGTTGATCTTTCCACCCTTAAAACCTGACCGAATAATGTCGGACTCCACAAATTGGATTTTTCGGGTTGCAATTGGTAGATTTTTTTTAAATTTTCCGAACCAGAAAATAAAAAATATATTAATTTAGAATGCATTTTTACGCCTAAACAATGTCGATACTAATTTAGGGGTGTTCGGGTACGAGTATCCTATATTTTTTATGATACCCAGACCCTATCTTATATAAAACTGATTCCTAATTTTTCGATGCAGATCCTATCCATTGAATCTTAGAACCGAACCCTATCCAGTACTTATAAGGTACCATAAGTTCCAAGTACCTTGTTGGGACGTTTTTATTATTTATTTGTTACATCTAAAATATGGTTACTTCAATATTTTTTTCATGCTTATTATTATTTCATATAATTTTTTATCATAATAAAATATTTGTAATTGAAAGTATATTTGCATTATATTTAAGTACTATTTACTACTAATTTTAAGTTGTAATGATACTTTACGGATGAAAAAGTCATCAAATATGCATAATTATTATGTCAAATGAAAGTTTATCGAGTTAGAAATACAACAATTTAAACGGTTAGTAAATTGAAGTTTAAACGAGAAATTTACAAATTGTCAAAATTAACTGCGCGAATAAATTAACAGGATCTGGTTCTAGTTTCTAGTACTCCGTGTACTGGAACCGGAGCTAAAACCGACCGGTTCCTTCATTCGCTATTCGAAACATACCTTATTTTCATTGAGATCCACTCATAATATGTCCTATTAGATAGGTTCTTATCGGTATATTCTACAGCCGTGCACCCACCTAGATACTATGGCACGGAATTAATTAATTAATATAATTCTCATGGGTCCCACCATCCTTCTTCTAGAAGGTCAAATTCCGAGTGCATATAAGTAGAGTTGCTAAGGGGACTCCACCATGAGGAGGACAGTTATCTGAAGTTCTAATTGCTGTACGGCTCAATAGGTTTTTGCCTACATGCATATCAGCAAAATGCTCGGGCTTGCACGTATTAGACTCGGCCTGTTGCAACTTACGGTCCTTGCGGTCTCCTGGTGTCCACAAGAAGCTGAGGGAGGAGCAGTCAGGAAGTTTCGCCCTCGGTCTAGTAATAACTGAAAATCCCAATTCACATCGATGAAACATGTACCCTGTATGGTTTGAGTTTCAGGATACTTCTCAGTTAGCTTATTAGAAGGTAGCTCGCGTTTCTGTATGATCTTATGATCTTTTCTTCTGTATGCTTGAATCGGCTCTGCAGGCAGTGGTTCAAACTTTTACAACACGCTAGGTCTCGTGTGCGAGTGCTGTGAAGGCTTGAAAGGTGAATGCAGAAGCAAGTGGGATGCGCCTTTCATGAAGCTTTGATGTTCTCCGTGGAAACATCACTAATATGTCCCGAATTTGTCTAAAAAGGAATAGGATAAATAAGCAAATAAAGTGCTCAATGATCGGTGAAAATAGAATTCGGGATTTCTTGATTTTATTTGTCATTGATGATATTGTTGTAGCGATTCTCGCTCCCAAAGGAGGCTCAATATTTCCAATTGCCCACGATAATGGCATCTTCTACTTTGTCATAAGATACTGTAGGCTTTCTTTTTATTGGTATAAGATATTGTATTAATTAGAAAAGGAAAATCATTACTGTCTGCTCTGATATGCAAATTTTAATTCTTCAATTTATTTTTAAATAATTCATGTACTTCAGAAGAGTGTGATGTGATGATTGAAATTGATGTTCGTCTTGCATGGATGCATGATCCGTTGAGGATTAAATATCACGTTATATTGGAAGAACTTTACTCTAATAAATTGATCCAATACGCTATTAAATTAGTTAGAATTAATTAAATTTTGGATACTAGAAGGCTGTGAGCACCGAGAATTTTTTCCCTCTTCCCATTAGCATTATATTGTGCACATACATATAAGTATCTAAGATCTGACAATTCAATAAGGAAATAAACCCGTTGGGCTGAAGCCCATCTAATTAAATGAGCTCATGAAGCACATGGCCCATAGACTAAGTCTACTTGTTTTTTTTCCACCGCGTTAAGCCTTATATCTATCCATTGTCTGCCACTTCCATTTCCGAGCATTACACGTCAGAGAGAGAGAGGGAGAGATGACTGAAAAAAAATGGAGAAGAAGAGGTCGGGCAGAGAGGGAAGGAGGGCTTGGGAAGCTTGGGTTCGGAAGCTCACTACATGAGATGGGGTAATGATATCTTCTGTTCTTTGTCTTCTCTTCTTTGTCTGTTGTTGTTTCGGTATTGTTCTTCCTGGTCCTGTCCTATTACCGTCCTCTACCTGTCTGTGGCATACCATGAATTAGATTATATACTTAATCTAGCTCTAAAAGGAAGAAAAAGTTCTATGTTAGCTATTTTGATGACTTAATGATCTCGTATATTGAAGGAATTTGTCCCTATTTGAGTTTACTTGAATAAATTTTAAGAGAATGGTTACTTTACTAATTACTTACATTTCCTTTTGGTGCATTGACATCTAACAGACCTAGATGAGTCAACTCGTCAGATTATGAATCGGGATCTTCGTAATTATTCAATTCCTCTTACTAGTAGTATTTAGAATATTAAAAATTTGCTTTGTCTATCCAGCTTAAAGTGGGCTTATAGGCTTTGATATAGTCATTTAGTTGATTTTTGGTGATAAGGAGGCAAGCACTCCCTTATATAGTTAAGCGCAATATTTAGATGGAAAATGATTTGGGATTTTATGAAGACCTATTCAAGAATTTGGTGGCTTATAAGATAATCAAGAGGTGACTGAAAATGGAAACATACTATGATTAATAATTATGGCAATTATGAGAAAATGGAAAATGACATAATTGCTCTAGTGCTAAAGATTTATCTATAATTAGACCACTAATTTTTGGAAGTCTTTCTAATTATTCTAGTAGCTTAGATTGAGTTATTATGAAAATTCTATTTCATGCATTATTTGTTATGTGTGTTGAACTATAATATTTTATGATGTTGATTTTGTCCATTTTAATTAAACTAAATTATTTTCTTAAATGATATGAATGTGTTTGTCAAGAGTAAAGTCTAAAGTTTATATTGGTTTTTGGATGTTGAAATCAGCTGAATCTGCTTCGTTTTCTTTCATGGGAGAGGTCACTCACGTGGTTTATAGTATATTTTTCTTGTATGATTATAATGGACAGGAGCTAAGGAGACTAGATCTAGATATTTCAAGTTCTAATCCGGAGAAGTTGTTTAGGAACGGTGAGTAATTTATTCCATTATAAAATGGAACTATATATTAAATATGATAGATAAGTATTATTTCTATATTTATTGGGATATTATGTGAATATGAGGTATATGGACTTGAACTAATGAGTAAGTAAATATGGTGCCTATGGATTGAAAATGAATGAAATATAGATAATGAGATGCATTATGATTGATTGGTTGATGTAGCCATGAGTGACAAACCGCTGATCCGACGGGATACAAAACGGACGATCGACCGTTGATACGGTGGGTTATAAAATAGATGACCGACCGCTGATCCGGCAGGTAATAAAATGGACGACCGATTGCTGATCCAGTGGGTAATAAAATGGACGACCGGCCGCTGATTTGGCGGGTAATAAAATGGACGACCGGCCGCTGATCCGGCGAATAATAAAATGGACGACCGACCGCTGATCCGGCGGGTAATAAAATGGGCGACCGATCAAGGTACTGTCATAACTCTCTACGAGATTAATGCGGCCCTGTGGTTACTTATTATTTATATTGGATTATGGTATGTGTATTCATTGTACATGTATTCATGAGTATGAGATATGAGACATCATGTGTATAGATATGTATATGTATATGTGTGCGAGTACATGCAGGACAAAAATATGAGGAATTGTATAATGGCAAGTATAGAAATACAGTGTAAATTATGAAACTATTTAATATATAGAAGTCATTTTATTTTGGAATAATTGCTCACTGAGAGTTGTCTCATCTCTTTCCTATACACATCTTTACAGATAAAGTTAAAGTCAACTTGACGGACACGGCAAGCGAAGATATTTTAGCGGGGATCGACTTAAGATTTTGGTTAGCTGAATTCCATAGTTTATAGAAATTAATTTAAATAGTTATGGTTTTGTAAACCTACGTTACGACCCGGAAATTGTGGTACAGTTTTATAATAGTTATGTTGGAGAATTTCTGAGGTTATTTTATACGTGTTTATTTTTCTGATTTTGGGATATCCAAGTTTTAAGGGAAACTCTGCCGAATTATCGAGTCGTGACAAAGGTATACATTGAAAAAGTTCTCACGTAATACTAAAAGGAATTCCAAAATATGAAAAAAAAAAAATAATCATATATCAATTTAGATCTTCAAGTGGATATGGATATAACTAACTTCATATAGATGTGGTCAGCCCGTCCCTCTCGTCTGAGTATGGAAGAAAAACCTCTGATCTTGAGATTGAGAGCGGATGTTAAGGAACGTGATAAGTGTAAGTTACGTTGTCGTACGATGGTGGCCATCGAGAATTAAATCCCAAAACATAAGAAAGTTGGATATTGCCACTCGTTATTTTAGACTTTTAGACTTTATGATTTCTTGCAAGTCATTCTTACACGTTTAAAATTGATAAATCGAGTCCTATTTATGGTGTTGCAATGGTGGGTAACAAATAAGACTTAATTTATCAGTTACAAACATGTAAGACTGACTTTCAAAATACGATAAATATATAGAATTCCTCCTATTTTTTCTGTGATAAAAATTATAAACTGACATTATTTATCAACTTATAATTTTTTTCTCCATTAGAAACGGTATCTGTAGGTTAAATCGAATAATTAAGAGGAAAATGGAACAGAAGAGTGAAATTTTTCATTAACGAGAATTAAATCAAGTATTCTTGATCGAGACAATATTAGGTGAACTTACTTATTTCTCTTAGCGCTAGTATTATTGAAGAGGCGTGTTTTAATTTTATTTGTTATTGTAAATCACAAAATGATCAACAGCATTTCTAAAGCCTCATTCTATCCTTTGATCAAAGTTATTTAAACTTGTAAATGTAAGCCTGAGAGTACAAGCCGTATCATATTCAAACAGATTTATATTAAAAGACCCGTTTAATATAGGGATAAGAAATTTCAAATACGAACACGACCTGTTAAAAATTATGTTGAGACGACACTCGCCGAAATCGCTGGGCTCTAGATCACCACCGTGGGAAGTCCCCTTCAGCCACCATCTACAAGCTTACTCTAACAAGTTACATATATCATCTGTGGAAGGAAAGGAGTCGTAGAATTTTTGAAAACCTTAGGTCTCCGTGTGAGAGTATTGTTAGATCTATTATTAGTATGCTAAGACTCCGCATTCTCTCTATTCCTTCTCTCAAGATTAGCACAGAAAATTCTATGCTCAAAGGGCTGCTACATAGACATGGAGGATAGGCGATTGGTGTGTACATTTTGAGTACTCATTGTACATTTTGTGTATACAACTCTATGATTAATGAATGAATTACATTTACCAAAAAAAAAAAAAGACGTTGACACGACACATCACGACATATTTAACTTGTATAACTAGATATGTGTGGTGTAATTGTAGTTTTAACTTAATATGTTTAAATGAGTTAATGAGTTTGAGACATAAACATATAATTAAACGAGTTTAATTGTATCGTGTGAGGATTACTTGGGTGCAACCTGGGATGTAAATGGGTTCCATGAGTTAGACACAAAAACTGTTTAGGCTTAACCTGAACCCACCTAATTCCGTATTGTATTATCATGTCGTGTAAAAAATTATCAAGCCTATGTAAATGTAAGGTTAAAAAATGTGGTCGTCATGGCCGAACCAACATTGAGGTCGAGGATTAACCTTGCACTCAGTTAAGAGATTGAGGACTAATTTCAGCGAAAATGCTGAAAATATCTCGTAAGCTCGCCGAAAATTTAGCAATGTAAAATGTCAAAGATGGAACATGCAGAGATCATATAGTCACAACAAGAAATTCAATGGAAAGAGACAATTCCCCATATTAATCAAGGAAATTGGTCCTGCCACCTGGCCTGATCATGGTTCGGAATTGAGCGGTTCTGGTTTCATGAAAGCATGGAACCGGCCTTAAACCGTCCTAGATTATGACACGAACCGATAGGACCTCACTGGTAAGTAAGTGCTACAAGCTAGATCTCCTCTGAACCATCCAAGAACGGTCCCGAACCACTATTCAGTTCGGTTTGGAATCATCCAATTCCGATTCGAAACTGGCCATTCAACAAATTTTTTTAACGAATAATATGTAAATTATTAGATATTATAATAAATTATAATAAAAATAAATTAAGCATATTGCATATTAAAAAATATATAATTTAATATATATATATATATATCCATTTCTTTTCTTTTTTTAAAAAAAAAATTTTTTGGTTTAGGGCCAATTCCTCGACCCGTGGCCAGGGCTGCCACCTTCAGGAAGTGCCTGTTGAAGTTGCCCGCTCACCCGAATCAACTCCCCAACACTTGTTTGTGTTTACACTACCGGACATGTCAAACACATCAATGAGATACGTAGCACTTAAGTAATCAGCTATCAACGGGAACCCAATCTCAACTACATCGAATTACATGAGCCCAAGTGAAAACCGGGAGAAAAGAAACGGTTTCCTGAACATTTATCCACATAGTTCTCAAGATATTGTAAAGACAGTTGAAACAAACCTTCATATAAAAGCAGAAGAGGAAGGTTTCTTGAATCGTGCTCGAACACAAGCTGTTCTTCCATACCATGACAATTTTATGTTGCCACGATGAGGCATCAAATAAATTATCAGAAATATTGTGGTTAGTACCAAATTGATACCTGAAGATGAGTCAGTTTTAACTCTGACTAAGCTCATCCAACATAGAGATAACTCAGACTCTGCTGTATTTTCGCTCCTTAATAAATAATTCTGCCAAGCTATTCCAAGTTAATAGGAGATCCATATCCTTGAACCAAGAACCAGAGTCGGATTCACGTGTCTAGAATAAGAGCTAGTTCCTCCAATTTTTATTGTAGTTTTTCCTGTATAGTTGCATTTGCCTTGAAGCTGATCTCTCAGTTGGAAAATTGATGTTATTAGCAAATTGACATGGCTCACTACATTCATTAAAGATTTCTAATTCCACTGTGATTATCAAGAACAAATCTCAAGTAGGGTCCAGTCATGACCAAGGCATGCCCGGGTTTTGGAAGCTTAGTATAATCTGCAGATAAAGCTCACCTGTGGTTATTAAGTCTGGAGAGGAGAAAAATGAATTGCTGAAAAAGGGTAGATAGAGGGAAATCTGATAAACCTCAGAACTTGTAGCCTATAGGTTGATCATGTTGCAGTGCCTGGGGAGCACAACAGCAACCCGGGGTTTAACTCCTGAGCTCTTAGCCACATTGGAAAGCACGACAGCACTAGAGACAACCCGGATTCTGCCCTGTCTTTGTCATCTGGAGGTGGTGGCTGCTCAAAACAGGGGCATTCACGTCCTGGGCAGTAGACATTCATGGGCGAGCTTAGGGGCTGCCTTCCTGAATTCATTTTCCCAGTCGACTCCACTAGAAGTTAAGAAATTGTTTAACAGTACCAATAATAAACATGAGAACAGAGTTCCAGCACTTATCGGAGTTTACGTGTATGAAAAGATATGTTAGGTGCATGGACTTTGATGTCGGGGGTCGGATTTGTAATGGAACAAAGAGATAATAAAGCTGAGAACACGTAAAAGGGCACAGTCACTAGTAATGATGGAGGCAGCACTAGGAGGAGAGAGATCTGTTCATTACCTACTTCCTCCATGAATGCATGCTTGAGGTAGTCCTCTACCCGAACTCTTCAAATTGTTGTTGACTAAGAATATTTGTCGTTGGTGACAACTGTTTGTCATGAAGAACAGGACCCTGCAGAGACAGCTCCTTGAACTGCATAGGATTCTCAGTCCTCTGCAGTTAGCAAAGAAGTTCGTGCCTGTGATGGAAGAAAATACTTGAATTCCTGAAAGTGTGGAGAGGAAGCGTTGCACAAAAGTAACGCTAAAAGGGATGGAGTAGAGAGGGCTCAGAGAGGAGGAATGGGCTATCCTCTCGGGCTAGAGTATGCAGTGGCATGAAGGATGAAAGTGGTAGGTTAGAGAGAGATCCGCAATTGTTCTCCGAGTGCTCCCGAAGCCAAAGATTAAAAAAAAAAAACCTTGAACTGAGGAGATTAGGGCTATTTATAATAATTCCATGAGTTGTATAGCCAATAGAATGTTGGCATGTGTCGATTATTGGGTGGTCAAAATTAATGGAAGGATGTAATGGGTTATTGGGTTAGGTTGTATTCTAGACCAATTAGAAAGGTTAGGAAAGCCCCATGTGTTTCCCTAACGAGCCCCATTCCGAGCCCACCAAGCCAAAACTCTCTGCAACATCCCGGGGATAGGCTTAACCCACGATTCTGCCACTAATCCTATAGTTAGGTCCGTATGTCATGCACTTTATGGTCTTTGAGTCATAGTTATGCAAGATGTCTAGATTATACCTCGAGTTACTGGCATAATAAATCTTGTATATGAGCTCCAGTGATCTTTGAGTCACGAGTATCAATCGCATGACTCTACGGTCTTTGAGCTGTGAGATAATCGATATAAGGTCACCTCCGCAGTCTTTGAACCGCAAGACTTTGTTGATTGTAATAAGGTAAGTCATAATAGAGATTTCATGCATCTATGGTAACTGCACCGTGACATCTTCTCTAGAACCTGATCTGATCTACAACTACAAATCATCTCTCCGGAATCACTTAGTTAAAGACACTGCTGCAAGGAGTTAATAGGATGCTAGGACCCCTGAAAGAACCCCAGAACAGCAATGCAGAAAATACAACAATTGTACTCATCTGGCTTACCTATGCCCATAAGTGGGTAATAAATCTGCCACAGGAAACAATGTCTACTTGTGATACCTGATCTGCTCATCCAGTAAGTCATCAAAGCTAAGATGATCATTTCTTCCACGATCGAATCATTACATTTTCTCTAATATCAGTTGTGTGACAGTTGAGTACAACAGCTCAATGATAACTTGCGATGCACACAATGATACAGGGCTCTGATATTTTTGGGGCTGGGTATGCGTACAAATATCAGATAAAATGTCATATATGATGAAAAATTATGAAGTCAATAACTTCCTTACTTTATTCCCACCTGGCCTATTTCCCTCTAGAAGAAAAACCAGCCAGTTCAATTGCATTATGGAAGCTCTAGTTAGGTGCCTATTGGACTTACTGAGAACCAAAACTGAGGAAGAATCAATTTTACAATCTTGTAAATTACTCACGGAATGTACATACCACTTATACAGTTCGATTTTTTTTTTTTTGGATTTTATGTTATATCATTATCTTCTCATGACAATGTTCTTCATATTATCATTTTAGTTATACAAATATTTTTCGAAAAGTAAAAATCTTAAAATTAAGATGCTCTTTATAGGAAAATATCTTTTAAAACAAAATTATGAGACTAAAGTCTAACTAGACAAGTGCCCATGTTAAGCACCGAAAGAAAATAAAAAAATAAAAAAAATGTGAAATATTAGGATGAGACCGTTTCATTAGATCATTTATTTATAATTTATTATAATTTAATTCATTTGAAATTCACTAACTTACAGTAGTGAGTAGAGTATTGTCAGTTTTTATTACTATATTATGTCAATTTTACCTTTTAAATTTTACAATTACATCTTTGCATTAAAGATTGTAGATATTGAGTGAGATGACAATGACTGAAATTATTATTTTATACTTAATATATGAAAATTAAATACATATAATAAATTTTAATATATAAATTAGATTGATAATAAATATGAAAAGTGAAAAAAGTTAAATTTTCTAAACGTTTACACATAATAATACATAGATATAGATAGGAATATTTTCGAACTTATTAAATATAATAAATGCACCTTAATTACCGTTGTTTTTGGGATTTAATAGTCAAATGAGCTTTCTGACTTCCACATGTTGCAGATTTTGGAGCTTTCAACAGTGACCTGACTTCATCTTGTTCGCAGTCCGTCGAATTTTTGTTGGTATAACCTAAAACTCCATGCGAAGGAAAGTCAAAATAAATAGAAAAAATATAGGAAAAACATTAATTTTGATCATCTATCTTTTGCACTATTTTCAGATTTGATCAACATCCTGTTTGGGTCAATTTCAATCCTCAACTTTTCAAATATCATTCGGCTTTAGCTCATTACATTATATTTAATATAAAAACGATGATTTGACTTTTTAATATTAAAAATATTTTAATTAACAATTAAAAAAGAAAAGGAAAACTTCAATAAAACAAGGGTCAAAATCCAAATACCACTGCTCCTATAACGCCACCAGCAGTATTAGAGGCTATAGATGACCTTTTTTCAAGAAATATTTTAGAATCGAGTTCCCACCAACCCCTATCTTATTATATCAAGAGCTTCTCTATTTTTATCTAATGTTTAATTACAAATATTTTTTTTATTATTTAACAATGCAAAAGAACACCTTTTTAGTGTTACATATAATGTAAATGATTAAAATTGAACAATACTTAAAAGGTTAAGAATCAAATTAAGCCCAAAAAAGTTTGGATCAAATATAAAAACGATCCATAAATTTGACAAAGGTTTAAGAAATTCTTCAGTGTCTTTGATGTGGTTGTCCAATAAGGATTTCACATATAATCAACATTCATGCACTTGTAATTATTGAATTTTAAAAACTTAAAAAAATATAGCAAACAGTTTACTTTAATTGCACAGTTCTATCACGTCAATATTATCATGTGCTGAGACGTTCTCAACTACTAATAGTTTTCTCCAAGATTTTATAAATTCCTGATTACGAATTGTGGATTATTTGTTCAGTTGTTTATTCCATTGACTCACGCCTGATTTCATAAAGCTAACTCCATCCACGAAGACAAAAATATGATTTCAGGATACAAGGTTTGACTCAAAGCACTTTGCTTTTCCAACGGATTAAAACGCCAAACTCCTAACATCACAGTATGAAGTACATAGCAACCGAGCCGTTAGCTCATATTGATAGAATAATGTGCAGCACGCATTAGAAGCAGTTATCGTAAGTTCAATGTCCTTACCGTGGATTCACTTGAATAGTTAGCGGCCACGGAACATTATGCACGATCCAACTTTCATATGGCATCATGCAAACTTCAGCTAGTTGTTGAAGTGGTAGCATGCAAAAGTGTATTACACCATCATACCAATGGACACTGAAGTGGTAGCATGCCAAAATACTTTTCTAGCCAAGAGATGCAGTAGCTGAAATTGATTTCATTTCATGTGTATATCATGACCCTGTTAAGCAAGTTGAGCAATACTAGGCTCGTAAAGTTGACAGTTTCAGTGTTACCGCAATGAGCAAATATCAATATAAAGATCAGATGAGGGGAAAAAGGAGAGAGCGAATTAGCTATCACCGGCGTTGAGGAGACTAGTGAAAGGCAAATATATCCTGTAGCCCGACAAATGTCTGAGAAGAATGCAGGATGGTAAGCTGGAACTTAATGGGAAGATTCACCATTTGCTTTGGGATGGTCATCTCCAAATGATCCCGTAAAGTTACGCCTTTCATCAGCAGTAGCAGTTATGACTGGCATCCACACATCCGAAGTGCCGCTTAGGATGGACTTCACCTGTGGGTCTGCTGCCATGACAGAGGATATCATCCCATCAACATCATCCAACTTTGAAGATAGTTTGTCCAGCTCCTTGGCTATGTCAATCTGTTAAGATTGCAAAAGGCAAGTAAATCATCTTGGGATATACATTATGACAGTCAAAGCTGAGATTGGACTATGAGCATCGGGGATGATTTTGGTAGAAATCACTACCTCCTCGAGATTTGCTGACTTTGATGGAACTTTTGTAACTTCTAAACCTAGCTCTTCAATCTTAGATCGCAGTTCAACCTCCTCTTGATTGGTAAGCGTTTCCACCTAATGAATAAAATCATCATTAGTATGACCACTTGATGCCAATTATTTCTGTTATAATCTTTTATAGGCTCTTATCAGCATGATCACTTGATCAACACAATAAAGTAGCTAAAAAATATGTAAATAACAGGATACAATGGATCAACCTTTCAGATTAAGTAATAGAAATTATATTAGAGTTGATAATGATCTTGGTGATCATGCAACCTCTCTATTTCATCCTTTTGAAACTATGTGGTTTAATAAAAGGTATCAATATTGGCACAGGGTATGCCATAATTTCAACGCAATAAACACAACAAACATGTTCAGAGACAGAGTAGCTTTTAAACATTATTCTTGTAATCAAATTGATATCTGTAATGAGATAACAGCTTAAGACATTGTCAAGGCTCTACTGGCCCAAATGATAGCTTGAACTAATAGGTAGCTCTATGTGCTGCGGCGATTGCAGCTATGACTGAGTGCAACTACATGGCTCCCAATTCATTGGACCACCCAGGTGGCAGGAACTAACATTACATAGTGAGCAGGGATTTGCTCAAGGCAGGGACAAATCATGATCCTCAATTCTCTAGTGCCTGGCAAGTTCTCCAAAGATGAAGCGGATGAAATCAAGGTCGATTTGAAGTATCAAAAGTTGCAAAGACTTTTGTTATAACTGACAGTTATGCAAGTATTTTGCATGAAACTATGTACTATATGTCTGAGAACAAGGCCAAGGTGATGGGAAGCAGGTGCTTCGTACAGCCTTCATATGAAAGCAGAGGTTAGTTAAGATCACTGACGATGCACCATCACAATTACAGCTCTTGAGAGCCATGGAGAGGTGCAATCAGGTGTACAACTGGGGTAACGGGGAGCAGATAGTTATTTCTAAATCCCACAAGGAAATGAAGATTGTTGAAAGGCAGCTGGAGACGCAGAAGAACAAGAATCACAAGACTAGGCTTTCTATAGAAGCTAGAGATATCGTTTTCTAGGATTTTTGCAAGTTTATTATTCATTCTCTGCCATCAAAACAGGATTAAGGCTGTTCCAGTCACGTAAATAATTTCACCATGGAGTAACATATTTAAGGCTGCTTACTTTCTTGACAGTCTCTTTAGGAAGGTAAGGAAATGAAGCAACATTCATGACAGAGAAGTACTCTGAAACAGGGATGGGGAAAAGCCTACTGGAGGATGGTGTATGCAAGATCTCCAACAGGGCTTTGATTACATATGGGATGATCAATTGCTCCAGCAAGGCAAACAGCAAACCTTTTGACACATGACTAAGAAAGCGACAAGTGTGGCAAAGTAGAGTGATAGAGATCAGAAGAAATAGGAAAGAGAAGTATTTCATGACTGTTTGGCAGCCCTAGGAAACGAGTTCTATTCCGCTGGACTTCATGAGACAGATTAGATATTGGGAGTACTCTGCAGAAGTTGACATAGTGAATAAGGGAGTCTGTGATTGCTAACTTGATTGTTTAATTAGGTAGCCCGATAGACAAAACAAAAATAAGGGAAAAAAGGCTGAGACTTATCATCAAAGGACATCCAAAAACACAACCATCTTATGAAAACTACAAGCAATCGACCGCTTTGACTAATTGCTCATAACTGAAAGACCAGTAATTTTTTTTTGGGTAAGTGAAAGACCAGTAATTGTTCATTGGCAGAGTGAATACTATACTTTATTTTCATAGTCATATGAATAGGTAAAAAATCTTGTGGATTCAAAGAGAATACAGCACCAGCGGTAACAAGCACAATGAGAATCACCCCAATTCAAAAAGCAGCAATTAACGAGGAACAAATCCTTGGATTGAGAAGAGCGGGAAGTGAACAACCTGTTGGAGGAGAGAGGAGAGGAGCTGAAAGAGTTGGGCGTCCGCCGGCTTCCCAGTTTCTTCTGCCATTGCCTGCTGATATTCATCAACCGTCATGTAATTTGAGTAACAATTGAAGAAGAATCATCACCGAAGACTAGAGCATAGCAATTACAGTCCCCTGACTGCAACCTGCCCTCACGACTCCCCAAATCTTCTCAGTTCAATTTCATGAAATGCAATCACAAAACACGAGAAGAAGAAGAAGAAGAAGAAAGCAATCTACAGTAAATCCTTTTGCGATCTACAGAGACAGAAGCACCCACAGTTTGAGATCAGGAGCGGGAACACAAGCTAGAGTGGCGTTGCAGCTTGGGGCAATCAGCTTAGGCGAGGCCGGGCGTTCGAGGGAGAGCGACGGAGGAGAAGGCGTCAAAGAGAATTAGGATTTTTAGGCTTACTTTATTTTCATTCTTTTACCCGTAGGAAAAACTAGAAAATATCCGCAAGCTGGAACTGGAAAGTGGCAGAAAGCTAGAAATTATGAGTAAACTTTGGACGAATTTTTAAATTATTCTATTTACGTAAAAAAAATTTAATTAAAATATAATAAATAAGTAAATTAATATTAATTATTTAAATAATTATTACAATTATTTTTAATTAAAATAATATAATTAATTTTTTTTCTCACTATATCATTGTAAGAATTAAGAAAAGATGATCCTAATATTTTCTTTCATAAACTTACACTTTAGTGGGTGAGCCAACCAATATTTTGATCTTTATTTTTCTTTCAAATATTTAAACTCAAAAATTCAGTTTTTACACGAAATTAATTTGATTGTTATAACGTGGTTAATTATCCTATCTAACATCCTATCTAGTAGTGACGGTGCAGCTAAATAATCATTTTTAGAGTAAATAGGCAAATTCATCCCTGAGAGATGTGTTGAATATCATGTTCGTCCTTTTTTTTATTTTATACATCAATATAGTCGTTCTAAATATTAATTAAGTCTTATGAACATTAGTTAGATCCTCTTGAACATCAAATAGGTCCGGTGAACATCAATTCGATCCACTTGTTAATTGAATTGTAAAAACAGATAATTCCCTTTCAATTTGGTCTCTCAAAGTTTGAAGTGATCTTATTTATTAGACTTAGCTTACATATTTGCATTTTAAAAGTACAAAGTTTCCCTCCCATTCTCTCTTTGACGTCCTCCTCCTCCTCTCCTCTCCTCTCAATCTCTTTAGAAATCTCTTAGGAGCTTTTGCCCAGATTGAAACTCTAGCACGAAATGGATGGTTCAAGCACAAAATCCTAGAGTTGAGCTAGAATGGAAGCTCCTACTCCTACTTTAATCTTGAAGTTGAAGCCCCAAAATTGAAGTCCAAATTTGCAGCAAGAGCAGAGAAGCCATACTGTTGAAGGCAAACTAAAAGCATGAAGGTAAAATGTGCGTCAAGCAATATGTTTGAGAGACAAGGGATAAGCTTCACTATGGGATTGAGTGACAATGGTTGTTTGTCCATGAGAAATTCAACTCAAAACTCACATTGGTACTATAGTTATGGAAAGAGAGTTGTGATTCTTTCTTTGAAGACTGCTATAAATAATGGCAGACAGTTTCCTAGGTGCCCTTTCTTCTACAATTGAAGGATCACTTGTTGGTACTTCCAATGGTTGGATGAGGTTGGTGGTTTCAATTCTGATCCTGTTTCAGACAGCATAGGTGGACACCAATTGATGCTGTTGAAATGACCATATTGAAGTTACAAAAGAAGTTTTACAGAAGAAGTTTTACAGAAGAAGTTTATTAAGTACAAAGACAAAGTGAAGAAGCTGGAGAAAAGTGAAGAAGCTGGAGAAAAGCGAAGAAGCTGGAGATAACTTATTTAATTTTAATTCTTCTATTGCTTGCTGTATTGATTGGATCTGTACTCTTAAAGCATAGTAAATGAATGAATGTTTCAGCGCCAATTTTGAAGTTTGTAAGAGTGAACTTTGATGGTTATATGTTTTGTTATCAATAAGAATGAAGATGGAAGCTATTTTTTGCATTTAAAATTATATGGTTAACTTCACACAATGGGTTGCGAAATAAAGCTCTTGACTTTGATGGATGGTGGCATCCTTCAAACTATACTCTATGTACCATATTAGTCAAAAAGACACAAACGATTTCAAAACAAAACCAATATCTTCGAGTAATAAAACTACAAGAGGCCTTCTAGTGCTGCCACTCATGAATAATCCAAATCTCTTAACGGTTCCAAGTGAAGTACCTTCTCTTATCCTAGTAGTCACTGGGATGCCTGATGGTGGCCTAAAAGCAAGTAGTTTGATGGGTGGAGGCCTGAATGCTATTCCATTAGGAGAGCTGAAGATTGACAATTGGAACCCCATAGGCACATGAGATGGGGTTGAACTTCGTTCTTGGGTATCATAACAATTATATGGCAACTATCATTAGTAAATTCATTGTTAAATATTAAAAGAAAAAGCTATAATATATGAAGCGAATATAAGAACCTCAGGTTGTGTAGGTTGGGTAAACTCAAAGGGTAGAGGGTTGTTACAGATGTCCCTCTCTTTTGTGACATCAGTTCGAGATGAAGATGCCCTAACCTGGTCCTTTGTTCTAGTTAGGAGTAGTTGTTCATTTTGCAGCTCCTCTTGTTGTTTACGAATTATACACATTTGGAGCACTTTGTTTTTCTTTTTTTGGGAGGGGGGTGGTTGTCTGGGTTTTCTTCCGGTTTCCTCTTTAGCTTATGGGAATCTGAGTTTTCTTCTGGTGCCTTCTTCCTTTACTTTTTGGGTCTGCCTAGCATCCTTCTCATAATAGGAGGAAAGATAGGATTATATGGAGTCGTCTCCCAAAATAGTTCACTAGGAATTCGGTTGTTGAAAGCAGCAAATGCAAGGGATGATACTTCAATTTTAAGCCAATGAGTTACAAGCTCCTCGAGCCTTATGTTGTTGTAACCCAAGGCAGCAATTGCATGCTGGCAAGGAATTCCAATAAGGTCCCAAATCTTGCAAAAACATGTCTTGCTGGATAGATTAACCACACATTTTGAATATGGAGGACATGTTGCCTCAAATGTCAAATTTTATGGATCTCCAACCCAATGTGGAGTCTAATAAATAGACTTACTCCTCAATTTCTCCAAATGGGCTTGCATTGTTGGGCAAAATACTCCAGGATACTTTGCAAGTAAGGTCTTTCAACGAACTATTTTTTCTATTATGTACATCCTTACCCCTTCAGCCATTGTGATAATAGGCTTGTCCCTCCCATTCAGAATATTAGCAGTAAAATACTCGCACATATTAGCTTGGTTCCTATAGGTTGTTGGGAATGTAGACCTACTCCACTTGTGAGGAGGTATCCTATTAAGCCATTCCCATGCCTAACTTTAAGCCTTTTAACTACCTACATTGCTTGCTCAAAGTGTACGGGTATGGTATCAGAATAGCATTCACAGAAATATTCTAATATAGAGTAGAATCGAACATTAAAGAGATTAGTTGACAACAGTAAGAAGATGGGTGCCTAATTCCAATACGATAGGGGTCTATCAGTGCAAGTTAGCTGAACACCGTGATTAATGAGTGGGTAGGTGGGTTAGGTGATTAGCACACTCCCAAAATGCCTTCTAAAATCGAGTGATCACCACTTCTTGCTAAAATTGGCCCAGATGCCTGTAGCAATACCTATGAGGTGCTGATGGGCAAACATTAGTAAGAGCAGCCTCTAAACCCTATATGTCGAGTATGAAGAGGGAGGAGAGAGGGACCAACTTGATGTCAGTTTCCTATCTATGAAAAGATGTTCAATATGAGTTGTTTCATGCGAAAATATTATCAAGGATTGAAATGATGTTCAGTTAGACTATTAAGGACTATTTAATGCTATTACATTAGATGACTGAGGACTAAATTGATGTTCATAAAAATTTCAGCAATAACAATAACAAGAACAAAGAGTAGTACCTTCTACATATCTAAAATAAAAGTGTAATTCCCCTTCATTGGATCGCCCAAGTCATCTATTAGATTCCTGACAAACAAGGTCCAACTATCTCTATTATCCACCTCCACAACGACATAAGCAATTATAAAAAAATGAGTTGTTTCTATCTTGGCTAACAGCTGATAGAAGCCGACCTCCACAGTAGCCCTCCAGGAAACACCTATCTAACCCAATCAGAGGCCTACAACATGCTCTGAATCCTCTTTTACAAGCCTCAAAATGAATATACAGTCTCTCAAAATGATGAGACTCAAGGGAGACATGAAGAAAGATGCTCAAACCTAGATTTGATTTGAGCAGTTCATGAGTGTAATCCTGCAGCCTTGCATACTGCTCTTTCTCTTGACCTTCACATATTTGGCGAGCCATCTATTTTGCTTTATACACCATGCATTATTTAGCTTTAATATGTATCTTTGCGTCATTAAGTCATATGCTTGTTGGCTTGACATGTTGGGCTGGGTTCTAACACTCAGAACTAAGTTGTTAGCAATCCACTCACGAGTGGCTAGCTTGTTGGTGATATTCCCACAACAAGTATGATCAGGAACATAACTTTTCACTTGAAAGCATTTTCTAACCTTATTTTCATAGCACAAAATCATCTGAGGACATCCTTCCTTCTTCTCAGCACACTCTGCTCTCACCCTTTTCTTATCATTTTTCAAGAAACCAACATCCCTTCTCAGTTGAATATTCCAGTCCCTTATTGCATTCTTAAACGCATCCAGATTCTCAAACTCCATAGCTAGTGTAATCACAACAGCATTGTCTTCAACTAGGTTGAATATTGGGAATTCAACGTCATTCTCTTCATCATCTTCATTTACAGACTTCAACTCCTCAAACTCATATCCATCAGATACTTAATCCTCCTGTTCTTGCCCTGAGTCACCTGCAGCTACTAGTGTGGGAGTTGCTTGTCTTGCTACTATTGCTCTATCTCTTACATAGCTCTTGGATCTCCTTGTTTTTCTGTAACTTGGGAAGTCAGTTCTAGGCTTGCTTTTCTTAGCTGAACTAGTAGTTTTGTTTTGAGCTGCCTTCTTCTTTTTCTGGCTTCTCTGCATTGGTGTTCTCATCTTTCTTGTGGGGATACTCTTCCTCTTGATTCTGATTCCTCAACTAGCAAACACATTCTTTTCAAATTCCTCATGACCAGGTTTTACGTGAGCTGCAAAGTCGTCATCATCATCGTTAACATTTTTATACTCTGGGCCCATCGTATAATTGTTGCCTTCGGAGGTGTCATCATCAATTTCTTTTTCATCTTCATACTCCTCTGGTTGTTCCTCTTGTTCGTATGGTGCACCTCTGATTGATTTTGCAATCTAGAAATTAAGTATCAAACATCTTTAGCATGTAGGGGCTCTAAACCAAGTTCAAAGTCCGTGAATGTTGCATCTCTAAAGTAGCAACCTATTGTCTTGCTATGATACAAATGACTAACTAACTCCTCAATACCAACTACAGTGCAAGTGTCCAAGTCGACATTTTTCTTCACTTCCTCAGTCCCACGATCATACCTCAACATGGGGTCCCTCAAGAACTCTCCACCGTGATGAATGATTACATCGATGGCCTTTCAAACAAATGGACTACAAGTTACAAAACAGAGCAACACCAGTCAACCTAATGATCAAGAATCTAAAATTTGAGTTGTGCAAGGACGCTCCTTACAATTCACGACACAAGCTTCAACTTAAAAATGAAACAAAACTTCCAAAAAAAAAAAATCTTTGCACTTGTTGTCACAACCCACCTTTGCTCGTTCATGGACCCAGACTTTATTTGTCTCCCTTCTTCCATTCGAACACAGATGATTGGCTTCTACAAACAATTAAGTTCTTTTTGCTGCTCTAAATGTCAATTGCTCAAATAGAGAAGGGTCTATGCTCGGTAAATATGGACGAAATAATTGAACAAAAGGAAGTCTAGGATGAGGGATTGAATTGTAGAAAATGCAACAACAATACACAAAAAGATCTAATGGATGCTCAATGTGTTTTTCATTAAAGACAGACGCATTTATGGACGAAAGGATGTGTCTGATGCACAAAAACAATTAAATTGATGTTAAAAAAAAAAACCAAAGACCAAATTGATGTTCAGAATGACCAAACTGGTGTTCACCTAATCTAATTGATATATTAGGAGAACCTAACTAATGTTCACAAGACCAAATTGATGTTTAGAAGGACTATATTGATGCACAAACAAGAAAAGAATGAACTTGATGCTCAACACATCTCTCAGGGACCAATTTGCCTATTTACTCTAATTTTTAATGTACAATACTAAAAATAATATCATTTTAATTAAATAAAAGTTGTAATTACCTTTCCACCTTGTACATCAATATTTTAATTAATGTCATTTTGCCTTGAAAACACCTTATAAGAAAAAGAGGTCATCGCCATCTGCCAATGCCACCCCCACCACATCGTCCTCCTCCTTCCTCCATTAAAACATCCAAAACTAGAATCCAATTTGATTGAGATTAAAAAAGTCCAAGTTTGTTGAGAAAATCTCTCTTTTTTGATGAAATCAAGGTACCCATAAGCACTTTATTCAAGCAACTTCTCCTTTCTCTTCTTCTATGGATTGGTTATTGGGAAAAGGCTAATCAAATATCCCATAAATCACAATCTTTTTCGGAATACACAAATTAATAGGTAACCATGAAATAAAGTGAAGTGAAAATCAAACGAAGAATACCAAGATTTTTAGCGTGGAAAATCGCTCGGTGTAAGAGGAAAAACTACGAAACTAAGCCAACAAAACTTCCACTATCAACAAATAGTAGGCAGCATAACTTCTTCTCCGATCTTGTCAAAGGATATAAGACCAACGATCATCAAGGACTATACCCCTAGATAACACAGATTGTTTACCTCAAGTAAAATGCTGCAGAAGTAATCTCACCAAAAGGAATCATTAAGAGATGTGACGACGGACAACCAAATGAATGAATCTCGAAGCAAGAAGCATCTCAAAGAAGCTTATTCCATTAGGAATCACCCTTTGAAATTTCATAGAAAACTGATCATGTCTTGTCTTCCATTTGGATCCCCAAGCACCTATGAAATACTTGAAAATTTTCTCCCTTTGCCACTACCATGTAGCTACTACTTTTCTCAATTTGCTATAGTAATGTGTGGCTATGTTGCTACAATCTGTAGCTAGTTTTAACCCTAATAAATAATCTTCCTTTTAGTGGGTCAATGAGCCAAAAACCCATACAATTTCCTTACTATTCTTTTAATTTGTCGAGCCTAATGAGCAAGGATAACCCAACAAACTCCCCCTCCCTATTAATGGGTACGACTCCACTAAACCTCCATACTTCTTGCTGAATTCGAGTTTGTCCCAAGGTAGAGGCTTAGTCATCATATCTAATAGATTCTCATCACTATAGATCTTTTCAAGGCAAAACTTTTTCAGCTCAAGAGTATCACGAATCCAGTTGTATCTGACATCAATATGCTTGGATTTACAATGGAAATCGGAGTGCTTACTGAGATAGATGGCACTCTAATTGTCACAGTGAACAACATATTTTCCTTGTTCCAAGTCTAACTCTTGCAAAATCTATTTCATCCATAAGACTTCTTTGCAGGCTTTAGTTGCTACGATGTACTCAACTTCTGTTGTTGATAATGTAACACATTTTTGCAACTTTGATTGCCAAGAGACTGCTGCTCTTGTGAACGTAACCAAGTATCTCGAAGTGAACTTTCTTGAATCAACATCACCTGATCTGCATCACTGTATCTTTCCAACACTGGATCAACACCACCAAAATGTAAGCATCCTTTTGAGGTGCCTCTAATATACATTAGAATCTATGTAATTGCAGCTCAATCCTCTTTTCTAGGATTGGAAAGAAATCGACATACCACACCAATTGCATGAGCTATTTCTGGTCTCATGCAAATCATGGTGTACATTAGATTGCTAACAGTGGAGGCATATGGCACATTCTTCATCCCTACTTTCTCAATCTCACTTGAGGAATTTTGTTTGTCGCTTAGCTTGAGGTGACTGGCAAGTGGAGGAAAGATCGGTTTTGCCTTGCTTGTGTTGAATCTCTGCAAAATCTTTTTAATAAATCTCTCTTAGGATAGCCATAATTTTAATGCGTTCCGGTTCCGAGTGATCCTCATGCCCAAAATTTGTTTTACTGGCCCTAAGTCGTTCATGGCAAAAGATTTGCTCAACTCTTTTTTCAACCTCTATATTCTGCATTTATCATGATCGACTATGAGCATGTCATCCAAATAGAGTAAGAGAATAGCGAAAAATATTTCACTGTACCCTATCATAAAAGACTCAAACTTCTTGTACCATTGTCGTGGAGTCTACTTGAGCCCATACAAAACTTTTTGCGATTTACATACTAGATGTCACTTTCCTTTTGCCTGGAATCCCTTTGGCTACTTCATGTAAATTTCTTCCTCTAAATCACTATGGAGAAAAGTGATCTCCACAGATAGCCGTTCAATCTCAAGATTTCTACTAGTAGCAAGGCCAAGAACCACATGAATGGATGACATTTTAATTATAGGTGAGAAAATCTTTTCAAAAACAACCCCTCTATGTTGACCAAAACCTTTGACAACTAACATTGCCTTGTATCTCGGTTCTAGATTATTTTCTTGAGTTTTCAGACAAAACACCCATTTATTCTTGAGTGCTTTCTTGCCATTAGGATGCTATAGCAACTCATATGTCATGTTCTCATGCAAGGATTTCATCTAATCTTGTATAGCCTTCAACCACTCCTTATGATCATTGACAGGACTTCTTTGTATCATTCTAGTTCTCCCCCTTCAACTAATAATACGTACTCCATTGGAGGGTACCGCTTGGAGACTTTCCTCTCCCTGTTCGATCTTCTCAACTAAGACTCTGCATGTGTTCAAATACACTATGTTCTTCAAAATTGCTCAGTGTAGTCATTGTGCACATCGGTGTCAACTGGTGCGGACATATTAGATGAATTGCTGCTATCACTATTGACTTAGTCCTCTACAGTTGGATCAACTATGTCCAAATCATCTAAAGTATTCTGGTAAAGAGTTGGCTTTGACTCCATAGAGATATCTTTATTTGTTTGATGCTCCAGGAACACTACATCCCTGCTTCTGATAACTTTCCTAGTCGGATCCCATAATCTGTATCCATATTCTTCATTGGCATATCTAAGGAGTATGCACTCTTTTATTTCAATGTCCATCTTGGTTCTTTCATCTTTGAAAATATGAACAAATGCTATACATCCAATGACTCTTAAGTGGATGTAGGAAATATTATGCTCACTAGACTCGGAGAGGTACATCACCCTTCAAGGCAGTTATAGGTGAACAATTAATTATCTCAATTGCATTCACCATTGCCTCACCCCAGAGGGTTTTCGGTAACTTAGCATGTGATAGCATATGCCGAGTACGCTCCTCAATAGTCTAATTCATTCTTTGAGCAATTGTGCTGAGGAGTTTTAGGAGCTGTCTTCTAGAACTCGATACCATGGGCGTTACGTTGATCTTCAAATGGTCTCCTATATTCATTGCCATTATCTGCATAAATGCATTTGAGTTTTTTGCCAGTTTCTCGTTCGACTTTTTGCATGGAATTTCTTGAACTCTGTCAACACCTGATCTATCTGCACCAAAGGAAAAAGCCCAAACTTTTCTAGAGTGATCATCAATACATGTAATGAAAAATATAAGACCACCAAGAGACTTATCCTTCACAAAGCAAACATTAGTATGTGCCATATCAAGGATATTAGGACTTCTAGAAAGAGAAGCAGTGTTAAATCTTACTCTACTCTAGTTACCAGCCAAACAATCAGTGCATTAGTCTAGAAAAGTACCTTTTATGCTGGGAAGTAGTTGTTGTTTGGCTAATATTTGACGTCCTTTCTCACTCATATAGCACAGCCGCTTGTGTCACAACTTCGAGAAAGATGTTGCTTTAGCCATATTTATCTCCCCCGTGATATGTTGAGCTTCAGTTTTGTAAAGGGTGTGATCTTTTTTTCCTCTTGTTACAAGTGAACCTCTCTTGAGTTTCCACTCTCCTGCTTTGAAGTTGCTTTCACAACAATTATAATCTAATTTCTCAATTGAAATTGGGTTCAAGCGAATATCAAGCACATGATTGACATCTTTTAGCAAAGTCATGCACTTGTTATTGGTTTGCTGTTGAACATCTCTCATGCCAACAATTTCAAACTCTGACTTGTTTCCCATCTTTACTAATCCGAAATTAGCCATGGTATATGTAGAAAATATGTCTCTACGAGATATAACATGAAAGGATGTTGTAGTATCTAAAACCCACGTAGACTCTTGGCTAATAACATTAATACAGTCTTCTTCAGTTACAAGGTATACCTCATCATCAGATGTAACCACTGCAATATTGTTCTTGTCATTGCTTTTATTTTCTTTGATTGTATCCTAAGTTCTTTCTTGTGACTTGTCACGTTTCAGTTTCTTGCACTCTTTTTTGAAGTGCCTTGGCTTGCCAAAATAATTACAAGTAAAATTTTTCTGGTGATTTGATTTCCCTCGGGACTTGGATTGGGTATGATTGGAAGAATTTCTCTGCTTCTCCCATGATCTTCAACATTTAGTGCCTCTGACTGACTACTGAAATTATATTCCTATCTCATCGTCTCCTTATTGAACAAGCTATCTCTGATCACTTCTAAGGATAGCTTTCCCCCTAAAGCTGAATTATTGAGGGACACAACAAGAGTCTCCCAGCTGTCAGGCAACAAACTCAATAAAAGTAGTGCTTGGATCTCATCATCAAACACAATCTTTATAGTCGATAATTTATTGATCAGCTCCTGAAAGCTACCAAGATGCTCTGCTACAGACTGGTTGTCCCTGTATTTAAGATTGACCAACTTATTCATCAATAATACTTTATTCAATGGCAATTTTTGTTCATACATCTCTTGCAACTTCTTTTAGACAGTATCAGGCTCATCAATATTAGCAATATGATGGAAAACTTTATCATCCACCCACCATCAAATATGTGCAACTATTTTGTTCTTCATTATCTCACACTTCTTTTTATCAATATCACCGGGTATTGTAGAATAAACTTCAATAGGGTTGAGGAGATCTCCACAATTTCAATAATCCTTCATCTGAGGCCTTTAGATAAAATAATTTGGACCTATCAAATTCTTTTAGAAAGCCTGCGCACCAAACTGCATACCTTTTCTAGCTCGATCTTCCTACCAGCTTCTCCCTTTACTGGTGAAGGATCTCTCTTCTTCTTCATTCTCAACAGGAATGCATCAACAAAACTACCCTTCCATATAGATCATCGTGGCATGAACTCAGAATTTGTTCACTTATATTCCGCCCCTACTTCAATTAAAGCTAGCTCTTACTCCACAGCCATCCGATTTCCAACATTATTCTCTTCCATTTAATTCACATGAAATAAAACTTGGCTCTGATACTACTATTGCAAAAAGGCTAATTGAATATCCTAGAAATCACAATCTTGTCCCAAATATAAGAATTACTAGGCAACCGCGAAATAAAATGTAGAGAAAATCAAATGAAGAATACCAAGATTTTTAACATGGAAAACCCATTGGTGTAAGGGGAAAAACCGCGGGACCAAGCGAACAAAACTTTCACTATCAACAAATAATAGGATATAAAGTTTCTTCTCTGACCTTATCAGAGCATATAACACCAATGATCATCAAGAACTACACCACTAGATAACACATATTCTTCACCCCAAATAAAAGGATGGACAACATGAACAATCTCACCAAAAGGGATCAATAATAGATGTGTCAACAGGCAGCTAAATGAATGAATCTCAAAGCACGAAGCATGTCAAAATGAAGCTTGATCCGCTGGGAATCATTATCTAAAATTTCACAAAAAATAGATCATGTCTTGCCTTCCATCCGGATCCCGAAACACCTATGGAATACTCAAAAACTTTATCACTTTGCCATTGCTGTGCGGCTGCTGCTGCTCCCAATTTGCTATAATGATGTGCGGCTATGTTGCTACAATACATAGTGAATTTTAACCCTAAAAATTAGTCTTCTTTCTTGTGAGTCAATGAGCCAAAAATCCCATATTGTTCCCTTTTTTTTTTGGCTTGGAAATGATAATAATCCCCATATGGTTTCATTGCTATTCTTTTAATTTATCGGATCCAATGAGTAAGGATAGCCCAACATTAGTAATGTTCCACAACTCCATAACGTCTCATGGTTTTATTTTGTATTCCAAGGTTCATGTTGAAGGGTATTGGACACTTGGCTATTGACAAGCCCAACGAAGTAGGCAAACCAATACCTTAATTTAGGATCCAACAAAGAAGGCCGACTCAGAAGCAGCAGAGAAGGCAAAGGGGTGATTAGGATAGAGATGAATGAAAGTGTGATGATAATGATGTAAAGCTTTCTTGCCAAGTACCACATCTTCGCCCCACTATCACCAACAACACTTCATCTTCCTCATCACCATTGACCTTCCTTTTTACATTGCCATCTACTTTATGCTCTCTTTGCATTCATTGTTACCTAGTCCATCAGGTTCTTCACTATCCAGTAACCTCTTACCACCTTCCTTTCTTTTTTCCCATTGAGCCTTTAGCTAAATTTGAATATAGTAGGTATGGAGTTTGTTGGCAGTGGATCTACTTCGTTAACTGCTTCTATTTCTTGATCTTCTGGGTACTCTCTTGTCCATGTAATGATTTGGATAAATTCTTAATCTTGATGGAAATTTCAATTATGTAGTTGGGGTGGTGGAGACCTCTTTTGGCGATAGGTTTTCGCTTATGATGTGCCATCTTTATTTTAAATATGTACATGGTGGTAAACACATATTACCTTGTATGCTCATACTCTACAAGACTAAATTTTGGAACCCATAGTCTTTAACTTAAGCATAAAAAAAATTACTCAACCGAGGCCAGTTGTTAAGGACAGTTGCACAAATACATAACAATTGTGAGTCATTTTGCCACATGAGGATGTGTGTTAATTGTTAACTATATGAATATGCTTATTTGAACATATTTTCAGGCTTAGGTTCAAGTGAGTTGTTCGAATTTTGTTAGGTTTTAATGCATGATTGGTTATTTTTCCTTAGTTGAGTAGAATCAAGTCATGATTAATTAATTCAGATTTTCTTTCAAGAATGTTGGTACTTCTGGACTTTTTATTGATATAGGGATATAAGGAAGGACCAACTGGGTTAAGAAGGTGGACCCTAACTCACGGAACCAAGCTAGATAGAAGCTGAAAAACAGAGGATCGGGGAAGAAGTCAAAACTCAAGGTCGCGACCCCCTGAAGTTGAGAGCAACACAGAGTTGTGGGTTGTGGCCCTATCTAGTGCACAGACGTCCATGATATTCGCGGATTATTGGGTTTCTTGAAGATCTTGAAGTTCAATATAGAAGATATTCTAAGATATTGGGATACTAAAAGAGCATATTTTACTTGACTTATGCCATGGAAAATGCAATATTTTGTTAGAATAATGTTAGGATAGAGATATTTGGGAAATATTTTAGGTAAGATGTAATATTCTATTCTCTGTCTTTATAAATTTTAGGCCTAGCAGCATACTGGGGGATAATTCTTCATATCAGTTCTTTACATATTCATTTTGTTGCCAAGATAGATCGGGTCATTCACAGCTTCAAAGCAAGAAGAGGATTGACACGCTTCAAGAAGACTTCGGGATCGAGAGATTGACTTTGAATCATCCAAGATTTTTCTCTTCCTTTCCTCTTTTCTTTCCTTGGTCATGATATATCCGAATCTATCCTTGGTGTTTCTTTTTAATTTCATTGTGAATTAAAATTCTAGTTACCTAGGGTGAGCAATTAAACTCTTTCCGATTTCTTAATTTCAATTCTTTTTTTGCATGTTAATTGGTTGCACTTATGTTATTTATGATATTCTCGTTCTTTATGTTTCTAGTGGCATGATCACCATTAGATCGAGTAGGAGATTCGATGAACTCAAGAGACAAAGTCACAAGGAAACATAAGGGGTGAGAATAAAGGGTATAAAAAGTCTCCCAGCAAAAATTAAGCTAAGAATCTTAAAATTTCATATTGAGAATTATAATGTCACTCTATTATACTTTATTTTTCGAAGACTGTTTTTTTATATCTGCATGAGCTGTAGTTGGAATTATCGTCCTGATAAACACCGCCCTTGCAGAGGTCTTTGGCTTTTGTTTTTTTTGTTTTTAAATTCTCTTGTATCCAAGTATTTTCAAGTGTGTGCAACAGAGCCTTCATGGCCTAAGTTGCTGGCCAAACTTACAACCCCAGTGGGAAAGTAAAGTGCCTAACTCATGGTTGGTTATATAATTCAAAAATGAAATTTGACCCATGGTCAATTATTTCTCCTCGCTCAAGTATGGAAGAATATGTATGCCCGAGATCAGTTGTCAAAGGCGGATACTTAAAAACGTGCCCCAAGATCAGTTGATAATTAAATGTCACATCGAAAAGTTAAATAAAAAAATCTTGAAATAGAAAAAAATCGATTATCATCACCTATTAGTTTAAATTCTTAAATGAATATGAATCGAACATCTTATATAGGCCGAATGGAAATTTTACTCAAATACATTATCCTTTTCCGAGAATTTCCCAAAAACTCGCTTGTACACGAATTCTTTCGAAAATATTTATCGAAAATTATTCACAGTCTCTATCATGGAAGTAGATGAAAAGCCCTACGAAATGATTCAACCGTTGATAATGATCTTTAGAGGATCCGAATTTCTTTTGTATCGCACTACGCAATTTTTTTAGTGTATTAAAAAAAAGACACATACGCCTAAAATGGATAAAATGGCACAGAAAATTTCATTGATAAGATCGCATCACCTAATTTATTAACTAGTGCAAGAACGATTTTGACTCCTTTTTTATAACAATGAGTTCATTCTCCCTAGACCATGAATGCCGAACAAACACATGGATTCAGCTCAGTCACGCGTAAAAAGACTTATCGCATTTCTCACACTTACAAGTAGGTCTACCCAATTCTTTCAGAATTTTCGTATTACAGAATGTGAGATATGTCGAGAACGCGAAAAACCCAATGAAACCCAAAACCGACCGACTTTTATTTGTCATATAACTTTGTTATTACTCAGTCACCCACGTAAGTTTATATCTTCTACCCATATTGATTAGGTTTTAGAGTGTGCAGCTCCATTTATTTTTTTATCAATGTATATAGGTTTTTGGTAAGAGATCAGTGTATATAGGTTAATATTATAAGGTATTCTATTACTTGTATATAATGTATTTTTGCATTTAACAAGCAAGTCTTCTTAACTTTGAAAAAAAATTGTTTATAATCACTTCTATGATTTCATTAAAAAAACTGAAAAAGGGTGGGAGCCAAAATTTTATGCAGTAAACCCAAATCATGGAAAACATTTTGTATAATGGATATATAATGTTACTTTTGTCATAAGTTAATAAATATTTAACATATTAATATAATATTTTTAAAATATATAATATATTTATGGTTATTTCTAATGATATATTAACCAATCATTAGCTTGTTGCATATGTCAAGTTATATGCTTGTTACACATAAAACATTTTTCAAACCAACCCGCAATTTCAAAATACCTATTGAATCCATAAATTTAGATAAGTTCATATGTAAATGGCCTCACTAATGTTTGTGCAATCAATGGGGCAAACAAACATCCAATTTTGTGGGCTTTTTCATAAAGCAGATGTACATTATCTATCTATTAATATTTTAAGCAAACGCCTCTTTTTTAGTGTCACTTTTAATTTTTCATATTTATCCTTTGCATATAATAATTGAATTCTTAATAACCATTAAATTTAGAATCAAAGAGAGATAAGATAATAAAATTTTTATATTTTTAACTCTACTCAATTCTCTCTCCTCACCTCTCTTTTCTTCTTTGAATTAATTCTTTTTCTTCTCATTAAACTTCATTTATTTTTTAATTTATTAATTATATTTTATTCACTCTCTTGATTTGTGTATGAATCTATAATTAATTACTTTTATTAAAAACATCTATTCATGCACAATTGAATTGAGTAATCAAATTGTATGAAGCAATAAAAATTATTTTTTCAAGTAAAAATAATTTGGTGTTTACCCTTTAAATTAGGTAGCTATAATAGTGAACTATAAAAATAAAATTAAAATTGGTAATTTATATATGTGTATCACCCATAAAAGGATGAAAATAAAATGTGAGCATTAAAAATAAATATATTAGAAGGACAAAAGAATGTCGTTGAGAGAAGAGGGGAGTTTCAAGTGGGAAAGAAAATGGTGAAAAGTAGGCAGTTATACATGATAAATTTACAAAGAAGACCTCAATTTCATTCCAATCTAAGAGCTAGTGAAATTGCAATTAAGGGTATTTTAAAAAAGAAAAAAGTGCCACTAAGATGGCCTTCCTCCTTTAAGGTAATACTAGAGACGAAACCCATGTTACATATAATATATATTTGTCAATATTTTTATTTTATCATGACCTTTAATAATATAAAATACTGTCATGTGCTTTTATTTTTTTCTAAAAATATCACGAACTTAATGTCATTAAAATTGTTGTTAAATCGATAACATGGCAAGCTAACGTGTCATTTTTATTATTATTGATGTGTCATTTGTAATTATATATAGATAAAGAAATTGAGGAATTTAACTTGCTGATATCATATTTTGTTACTATCGAAGAATGGAATTAGATTTATTACTGCACATTTACTATGATACCATATAAAATCTATCAAATGATTGCACCATGTTGAACTTATATTCACATAAGTAAATAATTCTTTTAGTCTTTAACCTTTCGTGTTTTTTCCATTTTAGTCTTAAAGAATTATTTTTTGTCATTCACGTCCTCAACATTTTGCTTGTATATCATTTTAGTCCTAACGTTACTTATTCCATCAAAAAAATATTTCATCCAAAATTATTTCTCAACAAAAACTATTTTTCAAAAAATAAATAAATAAAAGAAAAAAAGCAAATGAAAGTGAAAAATATATGTAAAATTTTACAGGTAGGTATATCCCCTTCAAAATTGAGATATGTTCCTAATTAAAAATTGATTGATGGTTATTATTACAAAATCTTGATTCATTCTAAGAAAATGAGTTCTAATTTTAGAAAGAACACATGTCCGTAATCAACATTTCCTTAATTAGGGACCGAATATGCTTTTTTTAAGAAATATTTTTGTTGAAAAATAATTTTTGGATGAAATATGCTTTTTGGATGGAAAAAGTAACGATAGGACCAATGTGGTAAATGACAAAGAAAGCAAAAGAAAGCAATGACAATTTTTGGTATAATAATGGAGCTCATGATAAAGTATAAAATTTCATTAAGTATCGTAATTTTTCAAGCAAGTAATCCTATAATTGATTAATTGGATGATATTGTTCCAACTTCGAGCTATGATATTATTTCTAAAAAGACAAACTAACTTGCAGAGATCATTGATATATTAATTGCGTTATTTAAAAAGTATTAATAATATTTAATTACGTTCAAGAAATCGTTAGGTGTATCAAAATGTTATTGTCAGACCAATTACTGTTTTTTTTTTCCTGTCTTAAAAAATTTGTTTAATCTAAAAGAATTCAAAAGAAAGAGGCTATAAAGGGATACAAAAAGTTAATCTGTGAGATTGAATTCAGGAGTAGAACCAGAAAGTCCTGAGCTGATAACGGTACTATTACACCGGCTGGATTTTCATAATTAATGTTGGATTTCAAGTACATACATATATCATATAAAAGAAATACATATTCATTCACACATCTCAAAATACCAAAATGGGTTGTCGGCACACCTTTAATTATTCAAGATCGTTGTGTATGATCGAATCACTTATCGAGTGCCTTTACGAACACGAATGCACCAGCAATGGATTCTCACTACATCGTCGAGGAAGAACCAAATACGATTTACAGCAGAAGAACCCTTTAAATCAATCTCTAATGGAAGTAACACGTGACCCAAACTCACTCGCTTTTTCTCTCTAAAACTTATTTCTCTCACGCCCAATAAATTAATGTATTATTGTCTACCTTTGATTTCTTTTTATTAGTAGTTGAAGAGAAGGAGGAGTCGTGGCCTTTCACAGCGAATATGACCCCTCGGAGAAGCAACACAACCATTTAAATTTAGAGAGAGCACTTTCTGAGTGAGTCAGGTTCGGGTTAAATCAACTGGATACCTACAGCGGATCGTATTTTCTTACAATACCGAATCCTCTTTCACTTATTGATTGCTGTTTTAGATGGTAAGGTTAACGTGCATGGGTTCATCGACTAATTAGGAATAAAAAAAATATCAGGATTAAAAAACAAGGGGATCCACGCAGTGCTTCACGTGAATAGCGCTAGACTGGCTGTTGACAGCTACACGTGAAGCACAATTTCCGTACCGTATTCGAAAGTTTAAACTGACAGATAATACATAAAATTTGAGTCACTTACATTTTTAAAATATTATTTATATTTTTTTAAATGTTGGATCAACCTTTTTTAACACTCTCACTCAAGCACAACGTAGATACACATTAGATCATATACAATATTAATCGTTTCATTTGGCTCTAGTATCACATTAAATTTTCTAGGGGATCGTACGTTTTAACGTCATGTTTAATTTCATATTGGGCTTACGAAAACCGACTCGTACCCACGCCATATCTAAATTGATAGAAGATAGTGTCCATGTTAATTTATATTCATGAAATTTTCTTTAGATTTTTTGGATATGAAACTAGACAATACGATCTTACTAACGTTAACTGAGAAATCCTTAGACGAACTGAGCTCATGAATGACGTGACGAACCCATCAATGCTTGTTTGGCACGTCAGTAGAAAGTGTTACTCCTTCTGTTAATGTACCAAATAGCTATTGATCGAGTTCACGGATGACATATCCACTCCGAGTCATGTAAGAGCCTCTCGTGTTACCTAATTCACAATTTTTCAGCCCAATGGATTAGGTCTTTCGGAATAAATCTCAATGGGATCAGTCCAAGTAGGCCATTCTGAGCTGCGCCTACCGCATTCGGGGAAATTAGCAAGCTTCCTTCAAGAGATTCTTGTGTGAGCTTAGCGGATAACATTATTCGTGTATTAAATCAAAAACTATTTGACATGTTATCATCAAGTCGCGTGTGTCAATACCAGCTCAATGTCACATCAGCTTAAAATAACTGTAGGTGATTAAAAGGATCGATGCTGCAACGCATGTAACATATGAGATTTGATTTATTATTTTGAAGCATGTAGGACTCATTTGTAAGAATCGACAGACGTATAGGACTCTCGATATTTTTCTCTCAAAACTTAAGATAGCATAAAACATGAATTGAATCCAATGGGTTGCTTCTTACATTTTTTTCCTTAAGATCCACGACCACTCAAAATAAACCTTGTTTAAAGACCTTCCAAAGAAATGATCATTTTAGCATTCAAATGTGGCTTGAAATCTTAGATGTCAGATTTTGATTGGGTTTGTGCGGACTGACTTTCACCGATCATACCGTAAAGAATCACGAGGCCCATAACCGTTCAGAAGAAATCTTATTCAAAGTTCTTCCACATAGTCTAGTCCATACACGAATGTGAGCTTATTTATTAGGCCAAATCTTGAACAAAACCCAAGGTCTTCTGCTTGATGCAATTTTAAAACGGGCCTTTTCTCTCGTTTATCGAAAAATTCATTCACAGGGTTCGGTTGACGTCTTCAGGATTTCGGGATATTGACCTATTCAACTGACCATGTTTTTGGATTCACGTTCCAGAGGTGCGCATCAGATAAATGCGTGGCACCGACCAACCTATTTTACGAGGACAACCCGAAATTCAAGTACCTACAGCATCCTTCTCCAAATGGGAGGAATGAGCAATTTATATTTATCCATGGATAGGTACCAATAGTTTTTACATTGGATTTGAATTAGATTTCAAAAAAAAAAAAATTTATAACCGAGATGTTAGAACACCGTCGCACCTGATTAGGGGTTGCGCCCTCCTTGAGACCTTATATTTACAGTAGGGGGCAAGTCGGGTAAATTTCTATTTAGACTTTGTTACATATGATAAAATGAAAAAGTTAAAAACACTTTTACCTGCTCTGCTACTTAGGCCTTTGACTAATCTTGAGTGAAGAAAGGCTATTAAGAGGCTTTATTCAGACGATAGAGCATCTCATTTGAAAGCGATGCTCGTTTCGTCCAAGTAAGATCTGAAGTACCTATCTAATTGTCTTGAAGACCTTCTGCGACGGGTTATCAACCTACGGTGTGCACGTTGCAAAAACCTACAGGCTCAGCGAGGCAAATGCATTGAAATGGACCGAATCAATGGGTTATTAGACTGGTTTTTTCGATGAACCAATTGTAAGCATCCATTGAAAGTTAGAAGCAACGTGAAGATGAATTGCTCCATCCATTATAAATTTCAGACTAGAAAGTAAACTTAAGATGGCATAGAACATGAATCGAATCCAATGGGCTAGTACTTTCTTACATTTTGTTTTCTTGATTTCTAAAAAAAATTAGGGCAGGGTGGACCTTCTATAACTTCTAGTGGTCTATTTAGAAGTTAAGTTAAAAAAACTAAATTTAACCTCTGATTAAAAAGATATACCTTGGTTATTAAGAAAGTAACAAAAAAGTACACCTATATTCGTGGCAATATAAACGTGCTGTCTGGCCGGTGGTTCACGTCAACGAGACTCTGCACGCGTGGCTGCTGCAATGGAGTCTGATGTGGCACGTGTGCTGCACTTTATCCACGAGTCGGGACGAGCTGCAGATCCACCGGCGGTGCGTGGGGGTGCGCGTCTGCTCGATGGCCATGAAATTTTGCCTGCATGATGACGACGGTGTCAGGAACCTCGCAGGGGTCTCGGACTGGTGAAAGGATGGTCGGAGGTTCAAGAACTTAGGCGGCTAGAGAGCAGTTCTCTTCTCGAGATTAATGCGATGGAGGCAAATTTGTTTACCTGCTCATCGTATTTAGAATAACCGTGCTGCTTGTAATATCATGGTAAAGTAGAAAGAGTATAACCGTATCCGATAGTGTGTTTGAATATAACATAAGACTACAATTTATAAATTGACTTCAAAGGTAAAATAGGAAATAAAACGAAATAAATTGGAAAACAATCATATCAGAATATATACAAAATGAGTTTAAACTCAATATTATATTATATACACTAACAGTTTTAATAGTTATATTTACCAGTGTGTGACAACGTGTGCTTTATAAATTAAATCCACACAAAATAAGACATGGTTTCTCCATTGCATAAATGGATTTCAATTTAAGACTCAATATCGACCTTTTTCTTCCAAGAGTCCAAGCGATGTACACAAACTCGGAGCTACAAAGGGCTTCATGGTGACTTGACCTTACCGAGGATAAGGAGTACATGAACTCATTCATAGCCACGGAATCTGCGCGATCATCAGATTATACATTGTATGTTCGTAACCTAGCCCATTCCTCTATTGGTCGGAATAAATATTGTGATCGCACGCAAGAGGCAAAAAGACCCCTTTAAGCTAAGGATATGTTTGGTTCTATGCAAAGTGAAAACTTTTACGTGGAAAATTGTAACTTTAGGTCTTATTATCCATTGTTCGGATGTAAAATGCGGTGTATTTTGTTTTTGCCTGGCAGCCGAGCCATTGGCACGATAAACCCACGTGATTTATGCGTGCCCGGACCCCAGCACGTAAAGGGACGGCCGCCTTGAACGAAGTTGACTTAGACAGGGACCACTCACTTCGCATTGTATACTTCAACACTTCAAAGAATTGTATAATAATCGAGGGACAAAACGCGGCAATAATGAAGGACGAAGGAATGTGTATTATTCAACCAACTTTCAACTCCAAATCTCATAATATTTAATTGTAAATTTTGCTCAGTAATGTCGATTTCCAAAAACGTGTGGGCCGGGAAACTAATATTATAATGAATTATATGTGACCTATTATGCATTTAAAAGTACTATATCATTGAATTTGGTATGAAAAATGTTAAATCTTTTATTATAATGATTCCTAAGCAGCCTTCTTGCGGCAGTTGAAAAATAGTCTATTCGTCTAAGGGTTTTCTCCCTTGGGTCAAAAGAAAAATCAATGAACCTAAAAAGGGAGATGAAATAGAAGGAAAAAAAAGTAAGATGAGTTTTATTGAGAAAAAAAAGACAACGGCAGTCCTATATGTTTATCGATTCTTGTAATTCAATCTTAAATTTCAAAGTAACAAATCAAGTCCTATATGTTGCCGTCATTACGGCAACGAATTTTTTCCGTCACCTACCGTTACTTTAAGCTGATTTAAGCTGATGAGTGTCAATGTCACGTCAAGTTAAACTAATGATGAGTGACAAAAAGAGCTCGATGTTGTAACAATGGCAACATATGGAGGAGTTTGATTTGTAACTTTGAAATATTTATGACTGACTTATAAGAATCGATAAACATATAAAACTCTCAGTATCTTTCTCACGTTTAACTAATAATAATCGAATTCAGGACTATTGAATACTAGACTGAGAGCAATGGAACTGTACCATAGATTTGCTAGGTTTTGAGAAAGAGATTCGGTTTGGTAACTTCTCATGAGCCTAAACAGATGGCAAATTTTCATAGATTCCTAATTTATGCTGGATAACTTAAGAGTTTGGGCACCGAAAACAGTCCGGGACGTTGATTTGCCATGCAAATGTTCAATAATTACTGCCAGTCATCCTCAATCCTATTATAGATATTATTTAATATTAATTAAGGAATAAAATATTTAAAAATGAATTGCTATCGATCAAATAGTTTGATTAGCATCTTTAAGATATTTTAACATCTCCTTGATGTTATTTGATATTTTTAGTATATTTGTTTCATAAAGTAATTTGGTTTTTAAGGTTATAAGTAAGTTACCACACTATGTATTTAACCTAGTTGTTCAAATAATAAAGCCCTTGGTTATGATCATGTCTTGCCATGTCTCCCTATAAATTCATTCTCCTCTTCTCGTCCCATTTAAAATTTATTTTTCATGGTGTCAGAGCATATTTATTTGAATGAGTCCATTGCATCTATCGATTAAAGTTGGCACATTTTCAAATGTGTGACTCAATCGTGTGGTCTAGTCTTTCATGGAAGAAAAAGAAAAATTGATAGCTTTTGTAGGAGCAAGAGAACACTCCTTTTGAGTTTTTTGTTGTGAAGTCCAGTAATGAAGAATTGCTTGGCAGATCAAATAAAGAAACAATGGAGGTGAATTATCATTGCAATTCTGTATTACTCTTGAGTGAAAGTAATAGAGATATTATTTACTATTAATTTAAAAAGATTATTTTAAAATTAGATCCTATCAATTAAATAGTTTGACTGGCATCTTTAAATTTGATATTTTTAGTATATCTGTTTCATAAATTAATATGGTTTTTAAGCCTATTAGCAAGCTACTACCCTGTGTATTTAACCAGGTTGTTAAACAAAGTCCTCTGTTATGGTCGTCAGGACCTGTCATATTTCTCTGTAAATCCATTCTCCTCCTCTCGTCCTATTTTAAAATTCTTAAAATCTTTTATGGGATCGGAGCAGTTTGATCTGAACGAGTCTATTGCGTATACGAATTAAAGTAGGCACGTTTTCAAATGCGTGACTCGATCACGTGATCTAGCCTTTCATTAAAGAACAAGAAAAAATGACCGATTTTATAGCAGCAAGTGAAAAACTCCTTTTTAGTTTCTTGCTGTGAAGTCCAGCAACGAAGAATCGGTCGGCAGATCAAACAGATAAGGAAATCATGAAGTTGAATTATCATTACAGGATGAACATTTCATTGCAAATCCATATTAATCATCTTGAGTGAGAGTAACGGAGACATTGTCTACTATTGGTTATAAAATAAAATATTTAGAAATAAAAGCCTATCGATTAAATAGATTAATTAGTATTTTGAATATTATTTGAAATTTTTAGCATATTTGTTATGTAAAAGATTAGAACTACGCAACTACATAATTCACTGACTTGCTTAGTCTAATAAAGCTCGTGGTTATGACACGTACATGACCTACCACATTTTTCTCTAAACATTTATTCTCGTCCTCTCATAGGGAGAGTTTTATATTTAACGAGTATACCACGCAACAGTACTGACATAATATTATGAGTCAATAGGATTCCGTTATTTTTAAAATTTTTTAAATAAAAATTAAAAGAAAAAAAGCCCTTAAAAATTGTTTGATTTGATTTACTCGTGACACCACATTAGTAATTCCTTTGTGAATTTTATTTTCTAATTTAAATGTAATTTCTTATGATCTCACAATATATTTGTCCAAGAAATTATATGTCTATGTCTTATATGTATCCAGGACATTTTCTAGGATGACAAATGGTTGTAAAGATATTATATCTATAAATGGGATTTACAGACACGTATTAGAAAAAGATATTTCTAAGATGGTAAAGGGTCTCGTCTCTTCTCAATCAAGTCGAGTGGAACAAGGCTTGTCTTGCAATCCTGTTTCATTATTAGTTTCCCACGGTCTCGAGGGTTTCACCACGTGCGTTGTAACTTATTTCATACTTCTCATTTTCATCGTCTAAACTCGGGATACGACGAGCTGATCAACGGTCCCAGCAAATTTGTACTTGAGTAAGGCTGAGGGCATAAGATTTGAGGTGGTTCGTCGTAACCCACACCTTTTGGGTCGCACTCTACATTTCTCTACCATGGTATACATGAATCCTATACTGTTGGAGACGGATGATTCGATGAGCAAGTTGAAAGAGGAGAATTGCAGCGGTAGTCCTAAAAGTTTGTCATTTCTCCTAAATCAGTCCCACAAGTTTTAAAGTGACATTTTCAGTCTTAAATATTTTCTCTGTTACACATATTAAGTTCATTCCGTCATATGTTGCTGATATATCACTGACAGTGTTAAATCATCATTTTTTTCGTTAATTTGACTGAAGTGGCTGTAATGTGTTTAATTTGAGGGTTTTTCAACCCAATTTATTTTAGAAGCTCTCTTTACCAGGTTCATCCAGCAGTGAATAAGAATTTTTCAAGTTGGGATTGTGATATTTATTTTATTTTTAAATTAATTAGATCGATTTTGATCTAACCAGGTACTCGGTCGGGACACGAATTTGTCGTGTTAATTTTTCTAAATATTGAAAATTACTCAAAATTTATTTAGGGTCCCATAAAATATTTTTTTTATATGTGCAATGTTATATATTCAATATAAAAAGCCAACTCATGTACCATGCGAGTAAACTAACGGCAAAATTAGAAGAATTAATGGCATTAGTGACACGTTAGCGGCATTCTAACGGTGAGTAACGGAATAACCTTCACATGTCTAACGGCGTAAATATTTAGGTCTAAAAAGACCATTTTAAAATTTAGAGAACTGACTTAGTTATAATGCACAAGTGGTCTAAGGCCGAGAGGCAAAACATTAAACTTTTTCAATAAATTTCGTTTTCTCGCTCGAATATGATTTTCTATAGTTTTATAATCTATTCTCTGGATGCATCCAAATTCACTTTTTTTGTCCTTCTCATTCGAGCTGAAAGCATCCGATACCATTTTATTTATTTATTTATTTGAATCATTTTCGTAATCTCGCCGTGGGTCCAACAATCCCACTCGTAGGTACGGGGAGACAGGACGAGATTCATGGGGTAGATAGCAAAAATCGGAAACAAAAGGGCAGAAATTATTATTTTTGTGTACAAATGGATAGGGTCTTATATGTAACGAGTATATCACGTGATAGCACTGACGTGATGTCAAGAGCCAATAGGATTAATTTACTTTTAGAATTTTTTATTAAAATCTAAAATGGAAAAAATAATCTTGAAAATGACTTGATCTGATTGGATCGTGATACCACATCAGTATCGTCACGTGGTATATTCGTTACATTCAAGACTTCCTATACAAGCATAAAAGGGTAAAAAGAAGGGATAAAAGAAGTATAAGAAGTCCCACCGACGAGATCAAGCTCAAGACTTTTATAGGCCACCGAACGAGAGTATTACCACTTGTAGGAAGTCTTATTTTTCAAGTAAAATGTTATTTAATAAGAGGAGTTTGATGGGGGTCGATTTCCTTGATCTTGTTGCCTCTGTTCTTCAAGTCACATATTTATTATTGTAGTAACGCATCGTTGCAAGAAAAAGAAGGGATCGGTTTTTATATTGTGCAGCGGCAGTTAAAGATCACGTTGCCAATTCTTTTTCATCTATGGAATAAAAAATTATCAAATACAGATGATTGGAATATGAATATATACGCAGGAAATATGGAAATCGTTGGTGTAATATTCGGATCCAAAGACATATATGATAAGCAGAAATTTTGAATCGAGAAGGTGAAGCAGTACAGATGAGTTTGATATGAAAGAATGGAATGGAATTGATTTTATATTATAAATTGTAAAAGTACGTGGATGAAATTACTTATCTGTATATTTAATTTAAAAATATGAAAAAAAAATTGTATTTACGAGATGTGATGGAATGACCATTTCTTTTTTTTTTTTCGAGGTAACATTGTTCTATCGACTCGAAAGAAAAGTTTGCACAAATGGAATGAATATATGAAATTTTACAAGTACAATTAAGTAAGAAATTGAAAATGCAGTAAAATGGGGAGAGAAAAAAGAGCGTATCTTGATCGTTAATCTTGTAATTTTTTTAATAATAAATATTTTTACGAGAGTTTTGGTCCTCAGTTTTACGATTAACTCTTCTGTATAATCATATGATAGTGCTTCCACGGTGATATCAACTAAAAAAATTTAGCTTTTCAAATATTTTTTATAAAATTATAAAAATAAAAAAGTCCTAGAAACAATTAAATTGGATTAGTTCTTTGCACCGTAGGTAATTGGCATTATTACATGCCAGACAATCTCCAATTTTACACATTTTTTGGTTCTTGTTTATTTATTTTTTAATTTCTAAAATTTTTAAAAAGCAATAGTTTAATAGGAGAAGATTAAAAAGTAGTAAAATTATATAAGATTGAGGATCAAAATTAATTCGAAAAGATTTGGATTAAAACCTAAGAATATTACAAGCATGAGAACTAAAACCTGTCTTAATTACACATTTTTTATATGTATAATACAATAGATAATAGATATATTACACACTAACTCTTCTAATAGCTAACAAATGGACTTTATGCACTTTACTATTTTATTTGCTTAAATGCGTTTTTCTTCTTGGTTTACCCTGTTAAGCTTTCAGTTAATCGAGTTGTATACAATAATTTATTTTGAACATTTTAATTATTTTAAATTAATTACTTACTAATTACCTTGATTCACATTTCGAATCTATTACAGAATCATAAATGCATCTCTTTGCGAGGTTTCTTCTAATGAGTACAGGGCTAAAATGAAGAAAATAATTTTCGAAAATTTGAAGAAAATAAATTTATTCAGAAAATAATTTTCGTTTGCTGCTGCACAATGCCCGTTTTTTATTGTTCGTGGATTTTATAAGAATTTAAAATCTTTTCCATTTAAAAGATTAAACTAATATTTGATAATGTACGCTCTCTCATAAATTTAAAATTTATATATTATATGATCGGTGTGGATTTAATAATTTAAAATTTATTATTGTCGAGAATTAATAATAAATTGAGAAATTCACGGGCAAAATTACTATATGCTATTTGTGATTTTTTTTTTAATCCTTGCAAAGCACATTCAGCAATCTATACTTAAACTTAGAGCTTACATCCTTTCCAAACTAACACGGTTGTATTTATTTTTCTGAAGATCATGACAGTTCTCATCGTTGTCTGAAAAATAAAATACTCGCAACCCGTGAGGACGTCGACTGTGTCAATTTTAATCACGGGTTGTTGCAGCTACTTACGAGCACAATGAAGGCACTCATTTTTCATGCTTTACATAAAATAAGAACTAAGTTCGACTCGACCGACAGCTAAATTTTGAAAGCATAAGTTTAGAAGTAAATGATCTTGTGCATCTAACCCACGCGCATCAGATGGCATAAAGAGGAGGAGAGAAATCGAGTACATTATCTCGGTAAGCACAGTTCCTACAATGGGCACTCTTTGTATTTGAATCTCGACGAATACTGACTTCATATACTGTATTATGATAATGGATTAGTATTAGAAGCGGTCGTTCAATTCGTCTAATATGTTTGCGATTAGTAAACCCGAATATTACGTAACAGAAGTGAGAGAGTCATCAGTAACCGATACCCTCTCAGTGGCTTGGCATTTCAAGTCATGGGATCCCTCGGAGGACAACACTGTCACTGTCATGCACGCTTGTAGACATGAATACATGATGATGAGGAGTAGTCGGAAAGAGTCCAGATCCTTCCGTGATATAAAATATATAGAGAGAGAGACGTCAGTTTGTCAATAAAGAAGAAATGAAACGTTTTTGGAAAGGTATAGGGAACCGAAGAGAAAGCAAGTGGATCTAATTGTCGGCATATCGACAAGATGTCTGTTAATTAATCCAATCATTTGGGATTAAGGACAAGGGATTTGTTTAAGTGAGATGTACAAAAATGTTATTATATAATGAAATACTCAAAGAAGTGAATATATAATTAATTATTATTGTAAGGTTTTAACAGTAATTAATATTTCGAGTATATGATTTTTTTAAATTTAGTGTGAAAATTAAGTAATATATATAAAAATGAAGTTGAATATTTTTTTGCATAAAATGAAAAGAGCGCGAAGGAAATATGAGAAATGAGAGACAGAAGAGGAATGAATAAAATTTACGTTACGATGACCCATGTCCGTACGTACCAACGGTCTCCGCAAAATGAATAAAATTTACGTTATTTCTTTCTTGCATGGTTGTGGGAATCAAAGCTGGTCTCATTTGGATCATTTGTGGCGAGCCGCTCCTCACCCCCTTAGCCGGGATAGCCCGTATTCTATCCCAGGAGGGGATCCGACCGCACTCTAAATTTTCCTTATTCGATACACTGGGGAGACACGTAAATGTAGAAAGAGATAAAATGAAGATAGAAGAAAGAGGTACGAGGAGTTCAATTGATAAGAATTGAGCGCAGTACATCTTGGTTCCAGGTCGAGGATGGGTAAACTTTACCGTGCCCCAGCTCCCTATTCTAAGTTATTTTTGCCGGGATCGAATCGAGCGAACAACGGATATAAAGCAGATGAGAGAAGAAAATGCGCACACACTCATATGGTTTAGGATAGCAGTAGAGTATTATTCGTACTTTCATGACAAAAAGGAGGCTCGACTATGCATTCATTGTTGAGTAACAATACGACAAGTACAATACAGTGTAACTCGTCACGCATAGTCCGATGCTTAAGGCACACAATCTAATAGAAAAGAAGAATTCAAAAATATCTAAACGAGAGAGCATATCTCTCACAATACTCTTAGCACTCATTATACGTACATGACACACCATACATCAGAACTCTCAGCCCAAGAGGGCTACCCGTGCTACGCATGTAATTGTCAATTATACGTTATATAAAAACTTAAGATGACCAAAAAAATAATATAATGATTAAAGTAATAAAATTTAATGTTAGAATAGATGAAAATAAATTGTTTAAATCAAATAAAAATGAACTAGAATTGGAAATTATGAGAAATTCTGATGAATAAAGTGGTTTTTTCATAAAAATTGCAAACGTTGTAAGAAGTTGGAGAATTTTAAAAACATGAACATGGATTGTATAGTTAAAAAAATCGTATGAGATAATTAAGAAAATTAAGGAGATGGTTTAAAAAAGTGAAATTTTTATGATTAAAATTGTAAATATTAAGTGATATGAAGTGAGAATGAAAAATCTAAACAGTTAATAAAATATTTTTATTATTAAGATCGTAAATATAAAGTGAGAGGAAAATTATTGAAATTATTATTTTAAATAATCTTAAGAATTTTATAAAGTATATACATATTATAAATTTTAATATTTAAATTAAATTAAGAATAAATATAAAAAAATTAAACTTGCCACCATTTATATATAACAGTATACATAATATATATATATATATATGAATTTTCTTGCATCAAATCCCATGTCCGGGCATCTTCTTGAGGGGAAAAAAAGGGACGCTAGATACGGCGCTGAGGGCATCCTGCTCCTATATGCATCGAATCGAATTCTTCTCCGGTAGGTCCCATTAAATTCATTGCACTCCATAAATAAGAGGGAGATGCTTCCCTAACCTAACCGTCTATTCACCTTTTATGGAATATTTTAAGGAACCGGGACCGTGCGAAACCGTCTATTTACATTTTATAAGGAACCGGGACGGCAAAACCAGACGGTTTCACCCGCGTCCTTTCATGTATTATTCAGGACGCACCTTTCGTACCAATTGGACCCGCATGTCTCTCCGTTATCATTTTGTCCACACTATACTTCTAAGTTGAGCTTATTTATAACTGTGAGCATTACATGTAATGAATATATTATGTAACGGTGTAGTTAATATTTATGTTGTGTTATAAATTAATAAAATTTAATTATTTTAGCCTTTTTTATAAGATCTAAAAATAAATAAATAAAAATTAAATTTTTTTAGTTTATAATACTACGTAAATACTGTTACGTGATATACGTATTAAGTAAAGACTCTCTCCTTATTTATAGGTTTTTTCGAAACTGCTCTTATTGAGATAACAAAACAGTTAAATATATATATATATATATATATATATATATATAAAAACCAGAGTTCTCTCCACCTTGAGTAAGGTACCACTCTCCACCTATAAAAATGGACAACGTATTTAATTAAACGGTTATATCATGTAGGTATGGTATAGCATATTCTTCCAAGCAAAACTCACCATTTATATATTTGTCTAATCAGAGTTCATCATTTATTTTCATTTTTTAGGAGATTTTTAGGATTTGTAATTATATCAGTGCAATTATTGTTATACGTGAAGTTCTGATTGACTGCTCCATCAAAGATTTTTTCTCTGTACTCAATTCTCCTTTAGTTTTTTTTTTTTTTTTATAAATACTCAATTCTCATTAGTGAAATTTTATATGTCAATTTATCTTCCCTTTCTTTTATTCCCTTTCGACCTATGTGTCTCTTTTCTATATCGAAAATATACATATCAACCCCAGACTTACCTCCTATATATACAAATTTTGTATTTAATGAAATCGGTGAAAGAAAAAAAGCAAGTAAATGGAAAATCGAATTTTAGTTATTGGAAAATCTCCCCTTTATGCTGAATATCCTTTATACTTATAGAAAAAACTGATATTTTTTTTTTGTAATGGGAATTTCTATCTCATCTACTCCTCACGCCTTGACATTGTTAATTATCCTCAAATTATATTGTAAACGTGCACGAGGATATGAGAGTATTTTGCTCTTGGACCAGAAAGGATAGAAGGAAGAGAATAATAGAAGAATACAGAGAATCTTGTTTATAAAAAACAAGTTCGGGACATGCTGATCTCAAGTCGAAAGAATATCACAATCCTAAGCTTCCTCTTCTCAGTTTCTTTTTCACAGATTTATAAAACCTATCAACTTACCCTATCACATAAGAATTTGTTTCCTGGTTAGGTATAGAATGGAAATTCCTATATATATATATATATATGTTTATTTCCTTGAATGAAGTATTGATTAGATTTTTGTGTTAAATCACAAAAATATCAAATATGGTCAATAACCATAGCTCAGTGTTAGCATGTCAACGTAGTATCATTAAAGCCTAATATAGTTTAAATAATCAGTGTTGTTCAAGTACAAGCTTAAAAAGTATACTTTTAACAGATATTTTAAAACAGATGCACAAAGTAATTTGATACTGGGATCTTAAAGTAAATATCATTAATATATAACTTTTTAGTAGAAAAAATTTATCATAATAATTACTTGGAGGAGGGCTGAGAGATCTTGTTTACTTGTAGTACCTTAATACTAATAGGATGAAGAAATTTTCTCACTCAGGGAGATCCCTCATTCAAGGGAAAAGGAAGTTATACCCGATTAAAAAAAAGAATACAATTTTTATTTTGGAAGATTTTTACTCCTTAGTAATCGATCGCACTCAAATTTAAATTATTTAGGATCAAATTTTTTGTGTAACAATATTACCATTCATAATTTTTATATGGTGACACTAATTAATAAGATTTAATTATTTTTAGGACTTTTTTTTTTATAAAACCTATAAAATACAAAATAACTCAAGAAATAATTGAGTTATATTCATTAGTGTTATCACGTGATAATACTATTATATACAAGACTTTCTCATCAGTCGGGGTTCATTAGGGTTTGAATATACGTGGTACCAAAAAAAGGAGAATGCAACTTGTAAAAAAAGGCATGATAAATAATCAGGCACCAAAAAGAAAAATAAAATAAAATAAGACAACATGGATTTGCCTGTCCTTTATTTACTTTGTTGTCTCCACAATTTCGATGGTATATAGTATATACATCCCTGAGATGGTAATATTGAAAATAACAACACATTGGACAGATTATTCATTCACTCCACACATTTATTTATTTATTATTTAAGCTCACCCACAACGCATTTTTTAACCCTAAAATGTTACTCTCCCATATTACAAGACTTCTTGACGTTTCTACCCATAACTAAGAGAGAAGCCAACTGACCATATCATATCCCATGTTCCCTCCTTCGCATTGATCCATGTCATTGTCACTCTCCCACAGCCAACTAAACATCTCCTCGCTCCCATTATGCCCGGCCCCAGTCTCTTCATTCCCGAACATGAGACCGTCCCAGTCCCAGTTGCTGACACTCCCGATATCGTCGAAACCCGAGGAGGCCGCCAAGATGTTCGACAAGCTCATGTTGCTGTGGCCAGCCTCCGGGTAGCAGCTGGTGGTGGGCACAATGTAATTGCTCGGGCTCGTAGGGGTGACGTTGTAGAAGTCTATAAGGCTATCCGACCCGTCTGCGGAGCCTCCCATGAGTAGCCCATCGGTGTCAATGATCTCATTAATACTGTTGAACATGTCCTCATGAATGCTCTCGAACTGCCCTAGAATTTCATGGCTGCGCTCGCCTCCTCTAGGGCAAACCATCCAGCCACCATTGATACTTGCACCAATATCCTCATTACTCGCCGCTACGGCATTGTTACTCTCACACGAGATTACAGTTTCACAGCCCAGGGAGGGACATTGCAGGGTGACTTGCTCCTCCTCCTCCTCTTCGACGGGAGAGCTAGAAACCCTAGTTTCCTTGCTAGGGTTTTCGGTACAAGGTTTGTCCTCTGTGGGAGAGATCCCGACAGCAGCCTTCTGAGAGACATGATTGGTCTTGTCCTTCCCTCCACACCTACTGGTCCTCCCTCCCTTCTTCTTGGAGGGAGCGCTGAGCTTCGCACGCTCCATTATCGCCTGGAGCACTGGGTCGAGGGTTGCAGGCCTGCGAATTAATGTATCGACCTTACGGCTCAAGTGAGAGTTCCAGTAGTTTTTGATCTCGTTGTCTGTTCTCCCAGGTAGCTGACTCGCTATCAATGACCACCTGCATCGACCCACCGGCAGTCGTCAAATTTTGACACTTAATCATGAGTATTAATTGAAGAGCAGTAGGTACCTTCTCCAAGCAACAAGTCAATGTGAAAGACACCAATGGTTCACAAATGACATTGCAATATTGTATTTATGGAAGAACATCAAATAGGACAAAAGTTATCAAAAAAAAAAAAAATCTTTCCACTCACATCTACAAGTAAGCCTTGTGGTCTTAGCATTTTCGATCTTCAAAGATGTTTTCTATTACAAAACAAAGTATGGTATATATGCCAACATTTAGATGTAAATACATAATTTGAATATTAATTGATTTTTTCTAGACACAGTTCTTAAAATATAGAAACAAACAGCCTCTAACAAATTCAGATGCTTGTAGGGTCGACTGGCTAAAAGATTTAAAGTTGATTGCTTGTTCAGAAAAATGGTATCGAACAAAGTTTGGTGTTAATTGAATTTTTTTCAATAATCTGTGTTAATTAAATTTTAAAAAATAGAAATTGAATAATACGGATTACTTGAGACAACCAGAAAGGCAGCAGCAGAAATTGGCATTTTCTCAAACATGTCCTAATTAGTAGAAATTAGGAGATAAAACATGTTCCTTAAATATGCAAAAATGGAAAATATTGTGTTCTCGTTCTCATTTCGATGCTTTAATTTGCTCCCTTTGGACAACATCGCGTTACGTACAAACTATGACCCACTGCTGTACTTTCCTTAAGGAATTAGACGATTTTCAGATATGTCATTTTCCGTACCTTTATTTGGTGAGTATTCATACACTTCATAAAAATAAACCCGATCAAAGTGATTTCGACAAAAAAAAAAAAAACTGATCCTATTTAAATTAGTTCCCGTTGGTTATCAATAACCAATGGTGTAGTGATCAGCTAATATTTTTCTATAACGAGAAATTTATTTTCCTCGGACGTATGAATACTGCACAATCCCATGACTCCAAGTAACTCTATGTGTAAGATACATGTGTGCGTAACCTCATTGGGGGTTACGTGCTCAATGGTAAAATCGAATTCCCGACCTCATAAACTTTCTCACAAAAAAGATACACATCCTATCTTCTTGAAGAAATCCAAAATTATACTCCGCCCGATATTTAATACCTTTTTCCCTTTTTCTTTGACAAGAAAAGTAAAAGAGATTAAGAGCAAAACAGATAATGTTATTGCGAATGGCAGGTGGCTGAAAGACAAAAGCTTTGCAATCCAAAGGAGAAGTTATTCATAAAGAAAAAGTATCTAACAAAGTGCAAAAGGCAACCTATGCAGTTGCATTACTAAGAGCAGCCTTTCAACATTGGAAAAATTAGTTTTCACATCAAATGTTAGTAAAAATGGAGAGAAGAGGGTTCGGTATAATAACATCATCTGTCTCGACTTCCGATAAGTAGTTTCCTAGTTCATTTTTCGTCCTTTTTTTCTCCATACCACTTATTCTCTTATTCCTCTCATCCATTCTTGTTGTGCGTGCTTTCATTATAACCGAAAAATATTTTCAAATTCACTTTCTAAGCTTCTCCCATTATGAGAAATTCTTGAAAAATATTTTTTCCACAGGGAATCACTTGAAGCATGCGAGTTGCAAGAGGAGCTTCGAACGTAAAGGCAAAAAAGAGATCGTTAAGTTCGGGTTCGAGCACCAACCTGTTGCCGAGAGAGGCATGCAAATTGATGATGATCTTCTCCTCGTCGGACGATATGTTGCCTCTCTTCAGGTCGTTCCTCAAGTAATTGACCCATCTCAGTCTGCAACTCTTCCCGCACCTCAGTAAACCTGGAGATACGGCCTTCTTCAGTCACATAGACATAGACATACAATATGTACGTTTGACAGTTTTACAAGAAGAAGAATAAGAAAATAATACAAGTAGATGATCGCAAGCAACCACCGGATCAGTTTACATATGATACCGTACATCCTCGTTTGCAGCTATGTCTTGAAGCTGCTTTTTTCAATTACGGCTAACATAGAATTTGAAGATGCTATGATAACTTGTTCTAAAATGCTAACATTATCAGAATACAGCTAAATCTCGTGAAATTAGTTAAATAGGATCTTGCGTTGCGTGGTGACTCGAGCCTATGTTATGATACCATAATAGAGTTTGAAGTTACTATTCGTTATAAAAAGTTAAATTGATTTGACAACAGCTTATTTTATTATTTATTACTTAGTAGTTAAGATTTTTCTTGGTGATCTATATGGTTAAGGTTTTTCGTTTTACAAAAAGGGTTTAACATAGATTATCCTTAACTCGGAATCAATAGATCATGAGCCTAATTCATGTCGGGGCTTCCTATATCCTTCATACCCTGTTACTATAACCCCTTTAATCAGATAGGTCTCTTTGTAACCGAAAAAAAAGTGGAAGTTCTATAGTTTCATGTCCGTGATTACTTCTCCTTCATCCACACTGCATCTGGACCAGATTTTGATGGTTGGCCGCTTTGATTTGATTAATTTATATATATATATATATATATGTATATATATTTTTTAAGGAAATGCATATGAAATGTGTTCAATTGGGCAGTTTTCCGAAAATGCAGTGCAATAATTGTAAAAAAAAAAATGCATGATTTATTATTATTTAAGAAAATATACAATTGCCTTCAAGCCCTCGTGCAAACACTATTTTCAATTCAATGAAACCGAAGGTAGCCATGAAGCAAGGTGCATTTGAAAAGCCTTGACATTCTACAACAAACCATGCATTTGCAGGGAATAATAACTTATAGTCGGGAAAAGGAAAAGAATTTGTCAGTAATTGCAGCCATCGACAAAAAGCTGTCGAATTAACCGTTTGTCCGGAAAAACCTCGTCGGGGAAATGTTACCGACGAAACTATTTGATGAAGAAAATGACTGATTTCAGTTCACAGGAGCATGTCATGGTCAGGACAAGCCGACACGGACCGAGCTGAGACCGTTTGCGGTCTTGTCGAAATGAAATCTTGAGCTGGTCCTGGTCGTTATGAAGGAGATACGATGGTACGAGCATTATCATCTCTCGGACCCAAGAAAACAGTAAGATTTCGTATCTATTTCCACATTTTTACTCTTACACGACATCGTCAGTTCGATCAATCATTACCTGCATTCTTCGGCAAGGACCTCCAGGAGCCCTCGCCGTTGGCCTGAATGTACTTGGTCAAGACCTCATCCTCCTCCGCCGTCCACCGCCCTCTCTTCAGCCCCACCTTCTCGCAGCACGGCGCCCTCCCCATACTTATATATATGTTTGTATATATGTTTATACGTAAAAGAGAACGATCCCCGCGCTGCTGCTCTGTAAGGCAGACGGCTGGGAGCAACGAAGGGAGACGGGGAGAGCTTCCCTTCTCTCTTCTTTCCCTTCTTTGTCGGGGAGAGAGAGAAGGGGAGGGGTCGCTAAGGTTGCAGAGAGAGACGACAATGGGTGAGAGACGTTGTGCGGGGGTCGTCTATGGGACTCGGGGACTTATTTAGGAGATTTTATAGAGAGAGGAGAGGGAGGGGGGACTAGTTAAGGAGGAGAGAAGAGAGAGAGACACATACATGTGCTTTGTCTTTTACTTAAGTTTCTGGAGATTGAGAGATGTGTGTGGGAGAAGGAATGGTGGGTGAAGGTGACAGAACGACGGAGCTCCGATACAGTCAGTCGCCGCTGATCGGCGGCCGGTGGAGAGGGCGGTGACTTGTGGGGCGGTCGCATTAGAGAACGCCTTATATGTAACACCAACTAATTAAATTAAATTATTTTAAAATTAATTTTTTTATTTTGAATTTTATAACAAATTTGCTAATATTTGACTTAATTTAATTGGTTAGTAATATCACATAAATATTATTACGTAATATATCTGTTACACATAAAGTCTCTCATGACATTGCTGCGCGCCACCCTGGAATGTTTAACCCTCCGATGCCTGCACCAGCACACACTGACCAGCACTTACCGAATCACTGCCACTATTTTTAGTTTTTTTACTGTGCAATTTATCTCCACCGGCCTTCATAAACACTGACCGGTCACATGATCTATGTCATGCACCAATAGACACTATAACATGTCAGCAATACATTAATAATCATTCATCTATTTTTACTGACCTGTTAAATACTCCTTGACATATAAATATATCACGTGATTTATCAGCTAGGATGGATTTAGTGGGGTACACCGGATAATCACCTAAGAACTCGAGACAATACGTGAAATATTATATAAGTTTCATTTAACTTTATTTATTATCTTATTTTCTGTCAGTAACATTTATTATTTTATTAAATTATCTTATTCCGCCCTTAGGTAAATTTTTTTTAGATCCATCCATTTAAGATAAGAGGGGTATATGTGATCTAATATAAATTTAGAAGGTCAATAAGTTATGACTAATTTATATTCCATCTGTAGACTGCGAAAAATTTCAGCCAATTACAGATTGCCACCTCATTATTTTCCGATATTTTGGTGCTTAAAATAAAATCGATACTAATGTCTCGAATCAACTGACTGTTTTAATTTCTCGACACGTTAACACATGACACGTGTCACTCGAGAAAATGTCGGTAACATACAATCAAAAAAAAAATATATTGTAGTTAACCGATACAATTGATATTATCTGAAACAAATAAATATATAATTTCGGATAATATAGATAATATTCTTTACAAATAAATGGAGGATATTATCAGGAGGATATACAATATCTCCGATTAGTGGATATTATCTAAAATAAATGGAGATATTATCTACTAAAATCTGGGAGATTACGTAATATCTCCACCGATGGATATTATCTACAAATAAAATCAGATAATTATCCATAAAATTAAGATGGATGGTCAGGATCTGTTTTGATCAACCAATCAGATTCAAGTACGAGGATCGCCACATCAGCTCATTTCCTCTATAAATAGAGGGCTCCTCTTCATAAAGAGGGACGGAGAATTGATCTGAAGAAACTCTGCAGAACTCCAGACTCTTCAGAACTCTCGAAACTCTGCCGACTTGAAGACATTCGGAAGACTTCACAAGAATTCACTAGATCAAGCCTACAAGCCCTGGTGACTCCGTCTCGATTGAGATCACGCTGCCCAAGCCCTCGCTCGAGACTACAAATCGGACTCCCCGGATCAAGCCCGCAGGCCCCGGTGATTCCACCTCGACCGAGATCAAGCTGTTCCAGCCCTCGTTCGAGACCCAAAAGCGGATTCGTCGGATCAAGCCCATAGGCCTCCGGTGACTCCACAACTAGCGCTCGTGCAAGGTCAAGCCATACAAGCCCCACCCTGCTCGAGACATCCATAGACCAGTCGGACCAAGCCCAAAGGCCCCGACGAATCTGCATTGTTCCTCGACCGAGAGCAAGCCCAAGCCCTTGTTCGAGACCAAGCCCAAGAAAGAGAATCAGAGGATTTTTCCTGCTCGTTACTTGCAAGATTCTTGTTAGAGAATTGTACCCCCAATACGATACAAAGGACAATTTGTTGTTCATTTTTCCTGTCTACGTAATTTCGGACTCGAAATTTGCCGCGCACAAATTTCTGGCACGCCCGGTGGGACATTCTTTACCTCTCATCTCTCTTTCAAGACCTCAAGTTCGCAAGCTGCTATGGCGCCAAGGAAGTTCACCGTTGTTGACATGAAGGACAAGAGCCGTGCTGATGATGCTGCTGTGGATCGCAACCTGGAGACCCAACAAAGGGTCCACACTAGGAGCAGTGCTAGGGAGGCAGCTGCACATGGCGGGGTGACGATGAAGACCAACCCTGTCTTCGGGTCTAGCATCCCCAGTGCCTCGTCAACCCCAACAGGGCAAGGAGTTGACATCAATGTGCCCGCTCTCGTTGAGCATGTGTTGGCTCAACACTTCCTACAGGAGGAGCAAATTGTTGCAAAGGAGGCAGTCACTACCGACGTTGAAGACCTGCAGAGTAGTGATGGCTCTGCTCCTCCTTCACCTCGGATGCAAGCTATTGATGCCGAGAGCTCACGCAACACAGGAGTGCTGCCGGCGATGATGACCAACACATCATCGCTCGAGGAGCAAGTCTCCATCATGGCCAAGACGCTGGAAGGCTTGATGAAGACCATTCAGGAGCGCGATTCGCAGATCGCATACCTGATGAACAGGCTTGAGGCCATGGAGGAATCAAGCCAAGTCAACAACAGTGCTCCCAAGGAAGGACATGTCTCACAGACTGTTGTTACTGCTCCGAGAACGTTGACACCCGTGGAAACCCCACATGCTGCTGTTGCCCAAGGACAGGCTACAGGTGTTACCACTGCTGACACAACGGTGGCATCATCAACAAGGACCTTACGTGTTGCTGCTGATGGGTCCATTCCTGCAGATCAGTTGCAGGAAATCATCAAGGAAGCCCTAAAGGGCCAAGTACAAGCGAGCTCTTCATCACTGACGGCATATGTCAAGCCCTACACCCCGAGAATTGACATGATGAGGATGCCTGCCAGCTACCAGCCACCGAAGTTTCAGCAATTCGATGGGAAGGGCAATCCAAGGCAACATGTTGCCCATTTCGTCGAGACCTGCAACAATGCAGGAACTGAGGGAGACCTCCTAGTGAAACAATTCGTTCGCTCATTAAAGGGCAACGCATTTGAGTGGTACACTGACCTCGAGCCCGGTTCCATTGACAGTTGGGACCAGCTCGAGCGAGAATTTCTGAACAGGTTCTACAGTACTAAGCGCACAGTGAGCATGATCGAGCTCACTAGCGCTCGCCAGTTGAAGGACGAACCTGTCACGGACTACATACAGAGGTGGAGGAACTTGAGCCTCAACTGTAGGGACCGCTTGTCCGAGGCTTCTGCCATCGACATGTGCATTCAAGGGATGCACTGGGGCTTACGCTACATCCTGCAAGGGATCAAGCCCCACACGTTTGAAGAGCTTGCAACCCGTGCACACGACATGGAGCTGAGCATTAGGACCAGTGGTGTGCAAGGGCCACCTGTACTCGAGCCTGGCAAGACGAAGGAGCGCCAGGATGCGAAGAAGGGGGGCAAGTCCTCTTCCAAGATGGATGGCAAGCAGGCTCTGACTGTTGCTGCTGTTGCCCCGGTTAAGATCTCCGGGGAAGAAGAAGAAAGAAGAGAAGGCTCCTCCCGTTGAGCAGAAGGCAAAGACGAAGCCTACGCTGGAGGAGTTGCAGAACAAGACATACCCGTTCCCAGACTCCGACGTTGCAGGTATGCTCGAGCACTTGCTCGAATTGAAGTTGATTGAGCTACCTCCGATGAAGCGTCCGCAACAAGCGGGTCGTACAAACGACCCAAACTACTGCCAGTATCATCGCCTGGTGAGCCACCCAGTGGAGAGGTGCTTCGTCCTGAAAGAAAAGATCATGGACCTAGCACGTCAAGGAAAGATTGCGTTTGATGACGACACCACCACCAGCAACGTTGTCTTTGCACTGGAAGAACTTGAGGTGTCACCTGTACGGACCATCAGGTTTGGAAGCTTTGACCCCGTCTCGATTGAGACGGCTCATTCTTACCCGTTACATGTCTCGGGTTCCACAAGATGCATGGTGACTACAGTGGTAACAACAACAGCTACGAGGCCTTCCACACATGCTGCTGCGGATCGTGTTGAGATAGATGAGGAGGGTTGGACTCTTGTCACAAGACGGAAGAGAGCTTCGAAGCCCATCCTACACTCGTCACGAAACACTCGAGGGCATGCCTCACAAAAGTCGGTCATCCCTCAAAAAGCACGAAAGCATGCTTCGTGCAAGGCAACCAACGGACCGAAGGTTCGGTCCAAAATAATTCAAAGAAAGAAGAAGCCGACCTCCAAGGGAACACTTAAAACGCTTGTTAAGATCGAAGAGCCTTTCCATCAGAAGGCGAGAGTCCCAATTACATTATGGGACTTTCTTCCAAAGAAGCTGCGAGATGCAGTGACTTCCTCATCCTCTTGCAACCAAATTGTTGGTGAAGAGGATAAGGAGAAAAGTGAGGCTGACGTCTCTCGTCCTGCTCCCAAGGTAGATTGCCTTGAAGCAATCACGTTTACTGATGAAGACCTTGTCCTGGGAGTCGAATCACACAATCGGCCGCTCTTTGTGGCCGGCTATGTCCGGGGACAACGAGTGAACCGGATATTGATAGACGGAGGCTCTGCGGTGAACATCATGCCCGCTCAAGTCATGAGGGATCTAGGAGTGGCAGCTGATGAACTCCTAGACAGTCGGTTGATGATCCAAGGCTTCAACCAAGGGGGGCAAAGGGCTATCGGCAAATTGAAAGTTGACTTGCTGATAGATGACATGGAGTCAAGTTCGCTCTTCCATGTGATAGACGCGAAGACGACCTATAACTTGCTCCTAGGTCGACCTTGGATTCATGAGCATGAGGTAGTACCATCCACCCTCCATCAGTGCTTTAAGTACATCAAGGATGGCTACCAGAAAACGGTTGTTGCAGATGATAAGCCGTTTACAGAAGCTGAAGCTCACTTTGCTGATGCAAAATTTTATATCAAAAGCAAAGTGACAGGATGGGTACAACACATGTCGCCTTCGAAGGGTAAGGAAAAGTCGAAACAACCTGTTGTCGTTGAAGGCTTGAAACAAGGAAAGCCAGTGACAAAGAAGGCAACAACATTTGATGCTTCCTCAAGCACTGGGGAGGGAGACGAGCCAGGCATCACGGAAAAAAGGCCAATGCCTGTCTTGCGGTATGTTCCAAAGGGACAGAGGAGGGAAGGCGAATCTCCCTTTACACGCAGCAATGATTTGAAGGTTGAGGGCTTGGAAGGGCTGAACTTGCCCATCACAAAAATTGAAGCAATCAAATCTTCCAGTCCTCCCTTGAAAGGGTTTAGACGGCCGACGCAGGGACCACACACCATACAAGGGTCGCTACCTACAAAGCGTCAAGACGGATTCGACCCCAATGCTTACAAGCTGCTTGCAAAGGCTGGGTATGACCAAGATATGAAGTCATTATCAAGGTCCAATGCAAGCACCAACACATCCAGCACAAGAGGGTTGACCAAGACGCAGGCTGCATTAAAAGAGCAGGGGTATGCTGTTGGAAGCTCGCGAACTGGTTTGGGTTATAGTCCATCCGAACCCATACGCTTCCCAATAAGGAAGGCCTATACAGAGTATATCTCTGCAGAAGGTGAAGATGAGCCAGAGCCGGAGCTAGAGCCGGAGCGAGAGCCAGTCCTATCTGCACGGCCTTCCGTGTTCGATCGTTTGGGCAAGCGTCCTAAGAGATCATCAGTCTTTGATAGACTAGGAGAGGTCCCTGAGGAGAACAAAAGGAGGTCAATTAAGCAAAGATTGGGACCTTCGTCGCCAACTAGTCAAATTGATGAGACCACGACGACACAAAAAGAGAGTGCAACTCCTTTGTTCGTTGAAACAAAGGATCTTCGCAGCATAATTCCTTCAAGGATGCAGAGGCGCTTGAAGTTAGAAGTGACGGTGGACAACACATTGAGGGCAAACACCCGAATGGTAGTCCTGACCAAACCGAATGAGGGGAGTAGTCAAGCCATGGATGATGATGCAGTATCATCTTGTCACGTCACCATCCAAGATATTGATGAGGGCCAGGCTGAAGAGGCAGAAGTAGAGGAAGCCCCGGATGCCTTGGAAGAAGGAGGGCAGGCCACCGTCGATGAGCTAAAAGAGGTCAACCTAGGGACCGAGGAAGAACGACGTCCAATCTTCCTAAGCGCAAGCCTAAGTCCAGAAGAGGAAGAGGCCTATGTCAAACTTCTCACTGCATATAGGGATGTCTTTGCATGGTCCTATAGAGAAATGCCAGGATTGGACCCGAAGGTCGCAGTGCATCGCCTCTCTATTAGACACGGTGCGCGACCGATCAAACAAGCACAGAGACGATACCATCCCGAATTGCTACCTCAAATAACAGCTGAGGTGGACAAATTGATTGAAGCAGGATTCATTCGAGAGGTCCCTTATCCCACCTGGATTGCGAACATCGTGCCAGTGAGAAAGAAAAACGGCCAAATTCGCATCTGTGTAGACTTTCGTGACCTCAATAATGCATGCCCCAAGGACGACTTTCCGTTGCCCATCACAGAAATCATGGTTGATGCAACGACCGGTCATGAAGCCCTCTCCTTCATGGATGGAATGTCCGGTTATAACCAAATCCGCATGGACCCAAAGGATGAAGAACTGACAGCTTTTCGGACTCCAAAAGGCATTTACTGTTACAAAGTTATGCCATTTGGATTGAAAAATGCAGGGGCTACGTATCAAAGAGCGATGCAGAAGATATTCAATGACATGCTTCACAAGCGGGTCGAGTGCTATGTTGATGACTTGGTTGTGAAGTCCAAGAAAAGGGGAGAGCACTTAATAGATCTTCAAAAAGTGTTTGACCGTCTGCGTCGTTACCAACTCAAGATGAACCCTTTGAAGTGCGCATTCGGGGTCACATCTGGCAAGTTTCTTGGGTTTATTGTTCGGCATCGTGGAATCGAGATTGATCCTTCAAAGATTGATGCAATCTTAAAAATGCCCGAGCCAAGGAACCTTCATGAGCTCAAAAGTCTACAAGGGAAGTTGGCATACATCCGTCGCTTCATTTCCAATCTTGCCGGACGATGTCAACCATTTAATCGGCTCATGAAGAAAGATGTGGAGTTCATTTGGGACCAGGCCTGTAAGAATGCCTTCCAGAGTATAAAGGAATATTTGCTTAGGCCACCCGTGTTGCAGGCTCCGATACCGGGTCGACCACTCATACTCTATCTTTCAGCTCAGGAACGTTCCTTGGGCGTCCTTCTCGCACAAGAAAACGAGGAGAAGAAGGAGAGTGCCCTTTATTACCTGAGTCGAACCTTGGCTGTGGCAGAAATTAATTACACGCCGATCGAGAAAATATGTTCGGCCTTGATATTCTCTGTCCAAAAGCTGCGACATTATTTTCAAGCGCATTCAGTTCGACTCATCTCAAGGGTGAACCCTCTCAAGTACATCATGTCCCGCTCTGACTTTTCAGGACGAGTAGGTAAGTGGGCATTGTTGTTGCAAGGGCTCGAAATTGTCTACGTGCCTCAAAAGGCAATTAAAGGGCAAGCACTTGCGGACTTCCTTGCTGACCATCCGATTCCTGATACTTGGAACTTCTCAGATGATTTACCTGACGAGGATGTTATGCTCGTTGAGCCGACACCGCCTTGGAGGATGTACTTCGATGGGGCAGCAAGCAGACATGGTGCGGGGGCAGGAGTTGTTTTTGTCACTCCAGAAGGTGATGTGTTACCTTATGCTTTTGGCCTCACCGAAAGATGCTCAAACAATGTTGCCGAGTACCAAGCGCTTATTCTTGGACTTGAGATGGCAGTAGAAAAGAATATTGCTGAGCTTAAGATCTTCGGAGATTCCAAGCTAGTGGTGAATCAACTCCTCTTGGCATATGAGGTGAAGAAGCCCGAATTGGTCCCGTTTGCTGAATATGCTGGTAAACTCCTTCAGCAATTCGAGCACTTCACGTTAGCACATATTCCCAGGGAGTCGAATAGGCAAGCTGATGCGCTTGCTGGCCTGGCGTCTGCCCTCACTTTGACGGGAGAAGAAGTAAAGGTCCCGATATGCCAAAGATGGGTTGTTCCTCCAGTGGACGATGCTCAAGATGATGATGAATGTAGAGCAACGTCAGTCTATGAAATCGATAAGGAAGATTGGCGGCAGCCTCTTATCGATTACTTGGAATACGGCAAGTTGCCAGACAACCCTAGGCGTAGAACTGATATAAAGCGTCGAGCACCTCGATTCATCTACTTCAAGGGCACCCTTTATCGGCGATCTTTCGACGACATCTTCTTAAGGTGTCTTGGCGACAATGAAGCCTCCACGGCACTGGAGGAGGCACACTCGGGAGTGTGCGGTGCTCACCAATCAGGTCCAAAACTCCACTTCCAGCTCAAGAGGATGGGGTATTACTGGCCTACCATGGTAAAGGATTGCATGGACTATGCAAAGAGGTGTCAAGCATGTCAGGTCCATGCAAATTTCATTCACCAGCCGCCGGAACCGCTGCATCCCACGATTGCCTCATGGCCCTTTGACGCATGGGGCTTAGATGTCGTCGGGCCATTGACACCAAAGTCGTCTGGTGGGCATGCATACATCCTTGCTGCTACTGACTACTTCTCCAAGTGGGCTGAAGCTGCTCCATTTCGTGAGGTGAAAAAGGAGACAGTGGTCAACTTCATACGCGGGAACATCATCTTCAGGTATGGCGTGCCTCGTTATATCATCACTGATAATGGGAGGCCATTCTACAACAAGGCCATGGATGCACTTTGCGAAAAGTTTGGCTTCAAACAGTACAACTCCTCTGCCTACAATGCAGCAGCGAATGGGCTTGCTGAAGCCTTCAATAAAACGCTCTGTAGTCTCCTCAAGAAAATAGTTGACAAATCAAAGAGAGACTGGCATGAGAAGATTGGCGAAGCTTTGTGGGCGTACCGGACAACATACCGAACCCCAACTCAAGCCACTCCTTACTCGCTGGTATACGGGGTTGAAGCTGTTCTCCCGCTGGAGCGCCAAATCCCATCTTTGAGAATGGCAGTGCAGGAAGGGCTCACAAGTGAAGAAAATGCCAAATTACGACTTGAAGAGCTGGAGGCGTTAGATGAAAGAAGGCTCGACGCCCAGCAACGTCTTGAATGCTACCAAGCTAGAATGTCCAAGTCTTTCAACAAGCGTCTCCGTATACGCTCATTTCAAGTTGGGGACTTAGTCCTTGCAGTGCGAAGACCAATTGTGGTTACTCACAGAACTGGAAACAAATTTCTTCCTAAGTGGGATGGCCCCTACGTCGTTAAAGAAGTATACACAAACGGAGCCTACATGTTGGTCGACAAAGATGGCTTGCGGATTGGCCCTATCAACGGGAAGTTCCTGAAGCGCTACTATGCCTAAAGAAGATCCTCTTGTATCGTGAACTACGTAATGACTTGATCCCTCACAAGGGTACGTAGGCAGCCTTGACTACATTAGTTGAGGTTCAGTCACATTAAAAAAAAAAACTCTTGTATCGTGAACTACATCATGACCTGATCCCTCGCAAGGGTACGTAGGCAATCTTGACTACATTGGTCAAGACTCGGTCACATTTAAAAAAAAGAGACGATGGGTTGATGATCGTCACGATGCAGACCTGAATAGTTATTGATGAGCGAATAATGGATAATGTAGGTAAAAAAAAAAAAGAAAAACACTTTATTCAGCTTGTCAAATCCAAAATTACAAAAAAAAGCCTAGATATTCCTACAAAAAAAAAAGGGGTGAGACCTACGGTTGCCATTCGAGGCTCTTCAAAGCTTCCCTCTTGGCCCTCACCAGCTTGCGCAATTCTTGCAGCGAGTTCGCCTCTGCCTCGGACATATGAGGCTCAGTCCTCACAGCTTCCACCTCAGCCCTAATAGTAGAGGCATCGGCTTGCTTGGCTTCTAGCTCGTTGGAGGCCTCTTGGACGAGTGCATTGGCGTCTTCCAATTCCCTGGCCTTTTCCTCCATCTTTGCTTTGAGAATGGCGTGTTCGGAAGATATATTATCACGCGCAATGATGAGGGCCTTCAAGTGCTTAGCCGCTTCCTCCTCCAATGACGTCGTCTGGGAAAGTCGAGCCTCAACTGCTGCCATACGCTCAATGTGCTGAGCGGTCGAGGGTCTATTACCCACTGAACCCTCCGAAGTCGCAAGACGACCTACATGGTCTAAGTAATCCTCAACAGCAATGCGCATCGAAGAAAAGTCCACGGAAGGGATCTCTTGGATTCTCACCAGAACCTTCGTGATCTCATCTCGAATTAAATGTGCCTCATCAGGAGACAAGCGCTTCAACTTCTTGTGAACGTTGTCCCACAATATCGAAGCTAGAGCTCGTTCACCTGCTGCTACAACGTCATCTGCTGAGAAAACTGAAAAGTGGGAGGCGTCGCATGATGTAGCAGGGCTAACTTGGTGTGAGTCAGAAATCACGATGGTGGCTCGCGCACCGACATCATGAACATGTTGGGAGGCTACACTATCAATGACTTCATCTACCTGGGGGGCGGCAACCGGTTGTAGTCTCACTTCCCCACTCTCGTGGCTGACCATCCTCTCCTGTAACTCTGGAGGGTAGGGCTTGGAAACAGAAAATTCAGTGGTTTCCAAGATGTCATCCACGTCCAAGTCTAGCCGAGCCTGAAGAATATACTTGGTTAGATAATTGCGAAAAAAAAAGGGGAATAGACTTAAGAAGGAAAGTGAGTACCAGGGTCTCGATGTTGTCTGGTACAGGGGGAAATGAGCGATGTTCATTCTCATCATCTTCCTCGGAGTCCTGAGGCCTCCGCTTCTTCCTCTTGAAATGATGGTCTTCAGATATATCCTGCTCCTGTTCTATGCCTGTAAAAAAAAAAAAACAGAGAGGTAGAGAGGGTAAGCATAGTTTCAGCATAAGTATGTTGCTATGGAATTATCAACACAAATACCATACCCGACGGTCTCTTTGATGATCGAACTCTGCCACTGGATTCTCTGTTTGACCCTTGGCCAATAACTAGAGGAACTGGGTCACTGCTAGGAAATCTGGTGTCCTCAGCGGCGGCAGGTGCTTTGTCCCCTAACGCGATTACATCTCGCTTACCAGCTGATGCTTGGGAAGATGCACTGATAATCAGCTTGCTTACCCCATCTAACAAGCGTGAATTATAACGCTTCTTCCAGTCTTCATACCATGTGCTGGTATAACTCCCAAAGTCCTCTGAAATCTCTGGGAAATATATTTCAGAGTGCGTTTCAAGTCGGGTAGACATCGTCCAAAGGCGAACACCAGCCTCGAGCGAAGCTGAGCGAATGTCTTCCTTCAAAGTGCCTGGGACGTTCTGACAAAGCCCAAACTGGCGAGTGAAGTACCACGGACTGTAGGGCTCCACGATGAAACGGTTGTCACTCCTTAAGGTCAAGTAACAAGCACGAATGCCTATGAAGAGATTGTGGCGCTGTTGAGGCATTCCTCTATCCACAAGGCGAAGAGGTCTCTTCAAGCTGTAAGGAAACCATCGAATAACAGACCCTTCATGGATAAGCTCCCGTGCATCGCGCTCTGTATAAGTCTTCGCACCACCTTCGCCAGAATATTGGCACATAAGTGGACCCAAGACTTCAGTAGGAAGAGGAAAATGGGTCGAGAAATAATACGCCAACCACCCGTAGATATAATGAAAGGGAATGCACACTTCGGCTTTTCCTGCTATCGGGGCTCGTGCTATGGTGTTTAATCCATGATAAATCTGAGCCAGCACAGGAATGGCAAGACAGAAAGTTCTCCCCCGTGCGAGCAAACTGGCAATCTTGAAAGTGCTAGCACGAACGGTCCCAGTCGGTGTCTGTGGAAAAACAAAGATGGACAACCAACAAGCGAGGAAAGCCGCGAGATAAGTCTCTGCCCACAGTTGCGACTTAACGCCCAGCTCGCGAAAAACAGCTTCCTCCTCGCGATTCCACTCTTCCGCCACAAAATGGTCTCCTGAAGGATTATGTGTTTCCCTGGGACGGACCTTATGAGGCCGCCTATTAGGGGGCTTTGCATAGCGAGTCCTACCTCGGTACCAGAAGCTAATCCACTTAGCCACGGGAATATGTGTGCTTTTGCCTTTGAACCCACAAAGAATGGCAAATGCAGCAAACAAGTGTTCACAAGTTTCTGGTAAGAACTTGCGACCCCTTTCTGTGCCGGTTAGCTCAAGATGCCCAGGGATCACCTCCTCGTATAGCTCTCCAGTCGCTGGAAGTCTTCCTAGCTTGCCAAGGTCGTAAAGGGTTATTGACACGGACCCTTGCAAAGTCTCCACGGTATTGGTATCCGGGCACCATGCCTCACAAAACGCTTTGATCACGTTGACATTACGATCGTATGTATACATCGAGCATCTGATCGCATGTCTGAGTTTTGTGCCGTGAAGTTGTTCGTTACAACGAACAAACACGCATTCAAGCCATTCCCAAAAGTTGGGGGTGTACATAAACTCGCCAGTTGTTCTGAAATAAGACCCCCAAGAAGCTTCTTCAGAAATAATTCGCTGCCCCAGTGTGATGCGTGGATTTGGCTCATGCGCCCCTTTGTGTAAAGGTGAGCGTAGAAACCAACCTTTGACGGACTTGTCGGACCCTCTATGCGATTCATAACTCCATTGTGACGGATGGCCAGGGTCCTCAGCGACGGGAAAATCTCGAGAAATTCTCTCCATGCTGGGTCGGTCCACAGGAAGGACAAGTCCATTCTCCGGCTTATCATTGGGACGGCTCACAATCGCAAGGAATTGTCCGTTGCGTCTCGTTAACTTCTTGAAGGCCACCATCTGCACTAAAAAAAAAAAAGAGAAAGGGAAAAGAGTTAAAGGGTTAGCATACAAAAGGCCTGTTAGTACTACACGACGATCGTGTAATGCAGTCAAGTCGACCATGCACGACGACCGTGTCGTGCAATAAAGGTCGACAAAAATTAAGTCGACTGCGTACGGCGACCGTGCCGTACAGTTAAGTCGATTGAAAGAAAGAAAATCAAGTCGACGTGTACGACGACCGTGTCGTACAGTCAAAGTCGACTGAAAGGAAGAAAATCAAGTTGACCACGTACGGCGACTGTGCCGTACAGTTAAGTCTATTGAAAGAAAGAAAATCATGTCGACCATGCACGACGACCGTGTCGTGCAATAAAAGTCGACAAAAAAAAAATCAAGTCGACCGCGTACGGCGACCGTGCCGTACAGTCAACTCGACTGAAAAGAAAAAAAAAAATCAAGTCGACCGCGTACGACGACCGTGCCGTACAGTCAAGTCGACTGAAAGAAAAAGAAAATCAAGTCGACCACGCACGGTGACCGTGTCGTGCATTAAAGTCGACAAAAAAAAATCAAGTCGATTGTGTACGACGATCGTGTCGTACAGTTAAGTCGACCGAAGGAAAAAATAATAATAATAAAGTCGACCATGCACGGCGACCGTGTCGTGCAATCAAGTCGACTGTGTATGACAACCATGTCGTACAGTCAAGTGGATAAAAAAAGAGAGAGAGAGAGAGTCGACCATGCACGGCGACCGTGTCGTGCAGTCAAGTCGACAAAATCAAGTCAACCATGTACGACGATCGTGTCATACAGTCAAGTCGACTGAAAGGAAAAAAAAAAGTTGACCATGCACGGCGACCGTGTCGTGCAATAAAGTTGACAAAAAATCAAGTCGACTACATACGACGATCGTGTCATACAGTCAAGTCGATTGTAAAAAAAAAAAAAAAAAAAAAGCAAAGTAAAGTCGGCCATGCACGGCGACCTTGTTGTGCAGCCAAGTCGACAAAGAAAAAAGAGAGAGAGAAGAAGTCAACTAGACACGACGACCGTGCCGTTCAATCAAGTTGACAGAGTCAAACTGGCTCCAGCAACGACCGTGTTGTAGGAGGAAGTTGACAAAATCAAGCCAACAATCCACGACGACCGTGTCGTGTAGTCGGGTTGCTAAAAAATTGAAAAAAAATTTTAAGTCAACCACACACGACGACCGTGTCGCACAGTTTCGTTGACAAGATTAAAGTTCCCCAGCAATGACCATGTCTTGGGACGAGCCAATAAAGCAATGTCGACCCTGCACGACGACCGTGTCATGCAACCAAGTCGATAACGGTCAAGCTGACTCTTGCGACAACCGTGTCGTAGAATCAGGTTGTCAAAACCAGATCGACCCTACACAACGACCGTGTCATGCGGGCCTGATCGGTGCTTCTTGATGGAGGCATGCAAATTGACGTGCATGAGAATACATATGCACATGCATGTGACGGGATGTCTCTTTACGTTAAAAAAAAAAGTGAGATGTGAGGCAGTAATAGAAAAAAAAAAAAGAGGGAAATCCACTTATTACGCATGCTAGAACGACGATATCACCAGCAAGTGAGTAAATCAATGTCATGAGCTTCATTATATATGGAACAAAGTCGTCTCACCTGATGTTATGAAGAATTGTCGATATAATTCTCTGGACGGGTGAAAAGATTGAACTTTTGCCTTGACACGAGGAAGGAATTGGCACAATCACAATGGAACCTGAGTATGGCTTTAAAACAAAAAAAAAAAAAGGGTGATCTAAGAAGTCGGCTCTAATATGGCAAAAGAAGGTAGAGTGAGAAGTTCATGTATGTGCGGTCACATCCTTGGCCAAGAATAATTTTTTTTTTTTCAAAAAAAAAATGTAATTCTTACCCGAGTGATTGAAAGCGTGCTGCACTTATCAGCGTACGTGGAGTGGCAACTCAAGAAAATCTTCGGTGCGAAGCAAAAGACATAAGATCGCCTTCCTCGAAATCCTTCTGTGAGATTTGAACTAGGCGTCCACCAACAATACGGAAGAGGTCCTTCTACACATAAGGAAGCCAATAGTCATTAATCGTGCTGCAAAATAGACCGAGATGACTTGACTGGCGGCATTGATTCGTCAACAGTGGATATTTACGTTCATGAAACAAAATAATATTGGAGACAAAAACAATTTTTTTTCTCCTAATTGTTGAAGAACAAGGATGACGTGTGTCCTCTACCTGATGACTTGTCGCGGAGAAGTCAGAAGTAATGCAAAGCTTACCGAAGCAAGATTGGTATCCTCAGGAACTGAACATATATATAGAACAAAAGTTGGCCGGATTTCTACCAAGATTTGAAGATTCTGGTGAAAAGAAAAAAAGGAAGAAAACTTTGAAGATTAAATTTGGAAGATTTCAGATGTTATATCTATACGATTTTAAGTAAATCATCAGAGATATGATTTTGAATCGAACTTTCAAGATATATCCCAGGCCCCAACTATCTAAAGGGATAAAAACCCAAATCATTTGAAGATACGGGCAAGTTCTTCTTGAAATTGTTCCTGATTCAAAAAAAAAAGTGAAAGAAAAAAAAAAGAAACTTTCGAGACATGCCCACTTCCACGCTCGACCAAATCGAGTCGTATGCAAGTCTCGAGGGGGCATTTGTAGACTGCGAAAAATTTCAGCCAATTACAGATTGCCACCTCATTATTTTCCGATATTTTGGTGCTTAAAATAAAATCGATACCAATGTCTCGAATCAACTGACTGTTTTAATTTCTCGACACGTTAACACATGACACGTGTCACTCGAGAAAATGTCGGTAACATACAATCAAAAAAAAAATATATTGTAGTTAACCGATACAATTGATATTATCTGAAACAAATAAATATATAATTTCGGATAATATAGATAATATTCTTTACAAATAAATGGAGGATATTATCAGGAGGATATACAATATCTCCGATTAGTGGATATTATCTAAAATAAATGGAGATATTATCTACTAAAATCTGGGAGATTACGTAATATCTCCACCGATGGATATTATCTACAAATAAAATCAGATAATTATCCATAAAATTAAGATGGATGGTCAGGATCTGTTTTGATCAACCAATCAGATTCAAGTACGAGGATCGCCACATCAGCTCATTTCCTCTATAAATAGAGGGCTCCTCTTCATAAAGAGGGACGGAGAATTGATCTGAAGAAACTCTGCAGAACTCCAGACTTTTCAGAACTCTCGAAGCTCTGCAGACTTGAAGACATTCGGAAGACTTCACAAGAATTCACCAGATCAAGCCTACAAGCCCTGGTGACTCCGTCTCGGTTGAGATCACGCTGCCCAAGCCCTCGCTCGAGACTACAAATCGGACTCCCCGGATCAAGCCCGCAGGCCCCGGTGATTCCACCTCGACCGAGATCAAGCTGTTCCAGCCCTCGTTCGAGACCCAAAAGCGGATTCGTCAGATCAAGCCCATAGGCCTCCGGTGACTCCACAACCAGCGCTCGTGCAAGGTCAAGCCATACAAGCCCCACCCTGCTCGAGACATCCATAGACCAGTCGGACCAAGCCCAAAGGCCCCGACGAATCTGCATTGTTCCTCGACCGAGAGCAAGCCCAAGCCCTTGTTCGAGACCAAGCCCAAGAAAGAGAATCAGAGGATTTTTCCTGCTCGTTACTTGCAAGATTCTTGTTAGAGAATTGTACCCCCAATACGATACAAAGGACAACTTGTTGTTCATTTTTCCTGTCTACGTAATTTCGGACTCGAAATTTGCCGCGCACACCATCCGTATCGATCTAATAAAGGAAAAAACTTTTCTAATTATAAATTTTTTATTCACATGAGTCGAATCCCAAACTCAGCTCAAGGGAAGAGCTATCCAATTGTTCCGACCAGTCCAGCTCAGCTGTGTATGGGCAAAACACCTATTATTTTGGTGTCAGAATCCGATACAATGTTATTACTGTTATGGGCGCACCCTCAACGCCAAGGACGATACTGTGGCGTCCAATTTTATTTCCACATTTGGTATGCACCGTATGGCATATTTATTAAGCACATCAAGTGGTGACGACTTCTACTTAAATAAGATTTCGAATTTAAATTTTGTAAACGAAAAGAATTACCTTATAAGAGCGTTACCCTCTAATGGACCCACCTGACTTGGATGGGATCGGTAAGGACGCTCCGTTAAATTTCTAAATATCAGTAGTATCTTGGAAAAAAAAACATAGCATATTTAATTCTGATCATCTTTGAGGTGGGCTGTGGTCCCGTTTTAGTGTTTATAACACAAAACATGTGAATACAAGGATAACAAAAAGTACACGAAAACGTGCCAAATTCGCCGGTCAATCTCTCGACCACGGTTACGCTGTGACAAATAAAAACCCGATCGATGAGCTTGAACGCTGGTCCTTTTTGGCGCGGCACCACAACGAAGGACATAAATTTGGTCGTCTTAATTCACTCTCGAAAATTTGTTTTCATCCATGTACCAAGGAAAACCAAAGGGCTGGTTGAGAAAACTCATCCCAGAAGAGCTGCTACACTATTACGGCATTTTCCAGGTGAATTTTGCTCGAACTACCCCTATCAAACACCGCATGTTCGAATATTTTACCGATGGTCGGGCTAGCTCGTGGTCATGCTCGGGGCACAAGAAAAGAAAATCCCATATTCGTAAGAACTCTGAACCACAATGACGGGACTGATGGTGAGCTGCAATCTTTATACTTGTCGCCATACTTGTCGCCGAGGTTTAAAGGGAGAAAGTATTTTAAAAAACAATATCACCAAATGATAGTGCTTACGTGATAATACATATAAAAAACTCACATATCAACCGTGGTAAAAGAGTAAAGCTAATTTGTACGATAACTGGGTACCACCTCCTAATATTTAAACTTTTACGTTGAGAAGGATTCAGAATTTTACAATATCCACTAACAGTATAATATGGTATTTGAATTGACCCGACAGTCTCATCCTTGCCTAGCTGAGGGCATGTGGTAGTCCGCTCTCACAATAATTTAACTATCCAATACTATTCAACTATTTATAGAGTTATTTTGAAATATTTTAGATTTTATAGAAATTAAAATCCTTAAAATAAATAAATTTCAATATATACATACACATATGAGTATATCGTAACACAGGATACCTTCTTCTTTAAAGGAGGGATCGGCACTGAAATCCTGTAGTAGAATGGTTCTTTTTTTATTTTTTTTAATTTTTGGTAAGTTTTTATAAATCCGATCCAGGCCCACGGAGCTTCTAAAGGAAAATTTTACGGTTCGACTCCATGCGTTTCACCTTTTTAACTAGAAAAGGATAGTAACAGTAAGAAGATTCATTTATTTCACTACGTAACATTCGGAATTTCGTGTTCAACTTCAAATATATTAGATAAACTGAATAACTGGCACTCAGTACTAGTCTCGTTACTGGAGCACCACTGAATGTTATTATAATTCAAAAGTTACTACCCACCAAGAATTGGGACCACAAAAACACATTTTTACTATATGCTTTCAACAAGTGTATAGAAAACTCAAACATGGGACATCGTTGTTATCAAAGTGCATTACCTTTCTAGTTAGCTATTCAGAAGAGTGCTCCGGTTAAACCAAAGAACGACGATAATCCGACGCGAAATTCTTAGCTCGGCCGAGTTCATGGATGATGTGGTGAAATTAATCAACGAACATTTGACGTGAAAGTAAATATGTCAAATCATGTCTAAAAATAATTATCATTAATGAATAAAAAAGATAATATAATATTTAACGATAATGTGTTAAATATTCATTGGTAAAATTAACAAATAACGTGGCGATGTGAGCTAATGCAAGAATTCCTCTAGTCGGCCTGTTATGTCGCAGAATCAATCTCCCTGTCCTCCATAATTTCTTGCCCTGTCATTTCTCTTTTTTCCCGAATTTATTTTTCATATTGACCGATGTCATTCCCTACAGTTTCTCGCCGAAGAATTATCCCATCTCTTGAATGAGGGAGTATCCTGTGTAATAATTATATCATGTGGTACTAATATGGTATTACGAGCCAATATAATTGAGTTATTTTTAAGATTTTTAAATAAAATCTAAAATAAAAAAACCCTAAAAATGCTTACTCTGATTGGCTCGTGACACTCATAAACGCTGTCACACAATATATCTGTTACATACAAGATTTTCTCATCTTGAAGGAACGGTGGAACCGTTCGTTTAAGGATGGAGTATTAGAATCACTTCATTTCCAATTCTGCAGGGTTAGCGAAAATTTTGATTTTATTACTCTCAGCTACCTGCGTTGACTGTTTGGTGGTCTCTTTTGTGACTTGGAGGAGGATCTAAGTTGTTGTTTGCATATAATATAAAGGACAATGTAATACAGTGCATCTAACATAATAAGTCACGCCAACTTGTAATCTTTAATACAAATATGAGATTATATGAGATAAAATTTAACAGTGGTAAAATTAATATGTCCATTAGAATTAGAAGTACCCATACCCATTAATTATAAAAGGGAAAAATACACTTTTGGTTCTCAACCCTTCACATTTTTATTATTTTAGTCCTAAATATTTATTTTTTGTCATTAACGTCCTCAACCTTTTGAGTTCTTGCCACTTTGGTCCTATCGTTACCTTTTCCATCCAAAAAAGCATATTCCATCTAAAAAAAAGAACATTCCATCCAAAAATTATTTTTAGCAAAAATATTTTTTAAAAAAAACATGTTCAGTCCCTGATTAAGGAAATATTGATTAATAACATGTGTCTCTTCTAAAATTAGAACTCACTTTTATCATAACAAGTCACGATTTTATAATGATAAAAATTATCAATCAATTTTTAATCAGGAATGTGCCTCAATTTTGAAGGAGATGCGCTCACCTGTAAAACTTTACAGATATTTTTCACTTTCGTTTGCTTGTTTTTCTTTTTTATTTATTTTTAAAGAATATTTTTTGGTTAAAAAATAATTATTGGATGAAATATTCTTTTTTAGATGGAATATACTTTTTCTGAATAGAAAAAGTAACGACAGGACTAAAGTGATAAAAACTCAAAAAGTTGAGGACGTGAATGACAAAAAATAAAGGTTTAGGACCAAAATAGCAAAAACACGAAAGGTTGAGGAACAAAAGTATCATTTACCCATTATAAAAGTTACAAAATATTCGCCTCGCAGGCTAGGTTGCATTAACTTTAAAGCCCAGTCGCATGCAATTAATTAAATATGGATTAGTGTCTACGCGATGACTCACACCTGCACCCTAATACTATAATAGAATTGGAAGTTTTCATAACTATTTGCTCTAAAGGGTAACCTGTTATGGTCTAGGGTTTGAGTTTTTATGAATGGAGAAAACTCATGCTGAGAGAATTTTATCCCTTACTGATCCTACTAAATTTGAACTGGATTAATTAGTAGTCCAAAAAACTTCTTGATACCTGTGGCCCACACCCAAGAAAAAGGGTAACCTGTCAAATAATGACATGATTTATTATTTATTATTTAATACTTACTTACTTACTTTACGGCTAATTTTATATTTTCTCAGACACCATTATCTCATATTTCAACCCACTATCCAAAAATTTTATTAATGTTCAAATTTTCTCCGTAATTTTGATATTTCATATAATTTAACAATACTTGAAACAAACGCCACGTTCTTCACTCACAATGGGAAGGTTCGATCATCGATCAAAACGCTTTGTTGGCAGTGTCATTTTGGCAGTCAAATAAGATTTTAAGTACGAACTAATAGGAAGGGTAACTTGTTATCTTATAGAAAAGATTGCCCTCGATTTTTGAAATCCATCAAGGTCGATATTGCAGTAATCCTAACTTGTCCGAGGATATAAGGACAGAATTATATAGCAAGCAAAGATTAATAATAGCATCACAACAGGCTCGTTTGAATTTTGCTATAACATTTACTTTGTTTCATTGATAACAATTTTGGGAAAAATATTTTTGAAAAACTCAATTATTCGTATAAAAAAACTCTCTTTTTAATAATAACAGATATACGAATTCCATCCAATTGATTCCCACAACATTATATAAAGGCCTATAATAGATCGGGATGCCGGTATAACTCTATTTAGCGATATGGTTTGTCTTGGCATAACTTGCTTCAATATTTCCCGAGAAAAATTGTAATGTTGGTACAGAACTTTTCACTAATGCAACGGCTTGGTACAAAATTTTTATTTTTTTATAATTCTGTGCTACAAAATATTTTTAAAAAGTAACATTTTGGTATAAACTGTTAAATTTTCACAAACACCGCTGGGCTAATGTGGCAGCGTGATATACTCTCAGTAGAGCTTATGTGGAAATTTAGCTGATGCGACACTATAAAATAAGTTTAAATTATAAAAATAATAATAAATAAATGAAAATAAGAATTTTAATTAAAAAATTAATTCTAAAAAATAAAAAAATAAAAAATTTAATTTAAAACACAAAAAAATAAGAACAGACCTGGAAAATTTAGAATAAGACTGAATAGATTTTAAAAAATCAATAAAACATCCCAAATTGATCTGAAATTTTCAAGGACCGACTCCTAAACTTTACCAACACGTAAGACCATCCTAAAAAGCATAAAATACATCAGAAAAAAAACTAAAAAAATCGAAACATGGGTTGGACAATTTTAAAAGATAGAAAAATGATCAAAATTGATCCAAAATTTCTAAGAACCGACCTCTAAACTAAACCAATACCTAAGATCATCCTAAAATACACAAAACACATTAGAAACATAGCTTAAAAAATTTGAAATAGGTGTTGGATAAATTTTAAAAGGTAAATAAATTAACCAAATTGATTTGAAATTTTCAAGAGCCAACCTCTAGACTCTACTAACATGTAAGACCATCCTAAAACGCATAAAACACACTAGAAACAGAATTGAAAAATTCAGAATAGGAGCTGGATAGATTTTAGAAAGTCAATAAATGATCTCGAATTGATCGGAAACCATTCAAAATTTTCAAGAATCGCTAGACTCTACCAATACCTAAGACCACCCTAAAACACACAAAATATATTAGAAATAGAACTGAAAATTTTAGAATAAAATAATTTTATGTTGTCTCTTTATATTTTTATTTTTTTTATTTTATGTTTAACACTTTAACTAAAAAACTAAAATAAAATTTCAAAAATTAGAAAAAAAAGAGAGAGAGAGAGAGAGAATGTGAGTAAACAATGTTTGGATTTTACAAGGAGCACAGTAACCCCTGCCAACCACTGTCACCTAGAATGGAGGTCCACGATCTGCTCTCTCTCAATTTTGTCTCCCTCTCCGATCCACTCTCTCCCAGCATCTCTCCCTCTCTGATTTTTTAGTTCCATTTCTGATGTATTTTGTGTATTTTAGGATTGTCTTAGGTGTTGGTAGAGTCTAGAGATCGGTTTTGAAAATTTTAGATCATTTCGGATCGATTTGGTAATTTATCGACTTTCTAAAATATGTCCAATTCTTATTTCAAATTTTTCAGTTCCGTTTCTGATGTGCTTTGTGTATTTTAGGATGGTTTTAGGTCTTGGTAGAGTCTATAGGTCGGTTCTTGAAAATTCCATATCATTTCGGATCGATTCGGAGTAATTTATCAACTTTCTAAAATATGCTCGGCCCGTATTCTGAATTTTTTAGTTCTATTTTTGATGTGTTTTGTGTGCTTTAGAATGTCATTAGATTTTGGTAGAGTGTAGGGGTCGGCTCTTTAAAATTCAAGATCGCTTTGGATTGATTAGGGGCATTAATAGGCCTTTTAAAATCTGTCCAGCACCTATTCCAAAAATTTCAATTCTGTTTCCAAAGTGTTTTGTGTGTTTTAAGATGGTCTTAGGTGCTGGTAGAGTTTAGGGGCCAGCTCTTGAAAATTCTGAATCGTTTAGCATCGATTTGGGTCATTTTTCGACTAGTTAAACTCTATCTAACTCATATTCCAAAATTTTCAGTTCTGTTTTTGATGTGTTTTGTACATTTTAGGATGGTCTTAGATATTAGTAAAATTTAGGGGTCGATCCTTCAAAATTCTGGATCGTTTTGGATGTCAATTTTTTAAAACTTGTTCAGTTTTATTCCGAATTTTCCAAATCAGTTCCTGTTTTAAAGTCAATTTTTTTATAAAAAATTTATTATTATTTTTTTATAATTTAAATTTATTTTATGATGTCATGTTAGATAAATTTCAACGACAGCACCATTGAGTTTCCATGTCACATTATCACAGCAGCCCAATTAACGGTGTTAGTAAAAATTTAACAGTTTGTACCAAAATTTTACATTGTGAAAATATTTTGTAGCACGAAGTTACAAAAAAAATTGTATTAAAATGTTATATTGACAAAAGTTTTGTACCAACAATACAATTTTTATTGTATATCCCGTGCAATCGGATCATTTTGCGGAATTTTATGCTTAGTGAACAAATTACAACTCCCAGAAAAGCTATGTTGCTCATTGGCATCGATGTAATAGAAGTGAGGGGTCGAAAACAACGACTGAACGACCCGAACAATCAAACTGTTTGTCAAGAAGTCTCACTAAATCTTTCCTCTTTACCTTTAATTACATCTGAAGATGACTCCCCAAGATGATTTGAACATTTAATTCTTATCGGTAGAGTTTCTTGTACCGATTTATTTTTTATTCATTCTATCCTTTTTAAGCGTATATATCTTCTTTGTACATGTATATCACGTGACAGTAGTAGGGAAATGCCATATACTTGAATTCAATTATTTTTTAAATCTTTTTATTTTTATAATTTTATTAAACAATCTTGAAAATGTTGAATCTGTTTAACTTTTGATACAATGTTATTACTGTCTCATAATATACTCGTTATGCACAATACTCTCTCGTCTTTTATATACTCGAAAAAAAAAGATTTATATTTTAAATAAAGAGGACTGTAGAAAAGCTTTTCCTTCCTCACCTTTCTCCAGAGTTCAGAAATTTATCGGACAAAGACACGTAAGAAATTGCCTCTGAAAAACTTCTGGCCGATAATTTCCCAAGAGAGTGTTTGCCTTAAATTTGTCCTCACCGTACGGATGATTTCTAGCGAATGGAAATGGAAAAAAAACTATTTTTTATTCGTAATCTTTCGAATATTTCACATTTTTATTATTGACGTCTTTAATATTTTGAATTTCTACCATTTTAGTCATATCATTACTTTTTTATTCAAAAATATATTTCATCCAAAAAAGAATATGCCAACCAAAAAGCATATTCCATCCAACAATTATTTTACAATAAAAATATATTTTTTTAAAAAAGCATATCCATCTCTAGTTAAGGAAATTCTGATTACTAGCATGCACCCTTCTAAACTTGGAACTCATTTATCATAGAATATATCATAATTTTATAATGATAATAATCATCGATTAATTTTTAATAGGGAATATGTTTTAATTTTAAAGGAAATGTGACTATCAGTCAAATTCTATTGATACTTTTTATTTTTGTTTACTTTTTACTTTTTCCTTTATTTAAAATTTTTTTTGTTAAAAACAATTTTTGAATAAAATAGTTCTTTTTTTGATGGAATACTTTTTAGATAAAAAAAAAAGCAAAGTAAGAGTAAAGTAATAAAAATTCAAATGGTTAAAGATATAAATAGTAAAAAATAAAGGTTTGAAATGAAAATGGTTAGAGTGTAAAAGGTTAATGATCAAAAGTGTCATTTATTTAATTAAAAAACTATTTTATTTTTAATTTGGAATTTGCCCCAATAATAAAAAGGGCAATTGCAATCGGACAACAACCCACCCCGGGGGCAATCGTCGTTTAGTACATCTACCATATATAATAATAACATAAATATATATATATATTATTACATATCGTTTATGATAATAATTAATACCCATGTCATTTTCACAATTAATATAGCAATTATAGTAAACCAACTTCTACGCTTAATTAACTATTATTAATAAATCAAGCTGCATTGCTAATATTCATATAATTAAGAAAAAACAAGAAACACGTGATAATAAACAATTACACGACTCTGTAAATAATTCAACTAAACAAGCATTATATAATTAAGAAAAATAATTACATGTAAGAGCTCCTATTTTCTGTGGTCGGACCCTCCCGCCGGCTGTCTCGGTTGCAAATTATAACAAAGAAGCAAATGTGCTTTAAATAACCCGAGCAGTCATCACCACTATTAATAATCAGAACAATTTAATTGATACTTATTCTCTGTCGTTTCAATGGAGGACCATTTAAAAAATTTTCAGTGATTGCGAGAGCTCAAACCCATGTGGATTAACATTGCTTAAAGTTGATTTACCAGACCCATCAAGCTTATGAATAACTTGTTATTCGAGCTAGTTCAACGCGAAACCAAATGGGAACCAGCATGGCTTAACCTAAAACCGGCCCGGCCCAAACATTTATGGGCCTCTGCAATGAGGATTTGGTCAAGTGAGGTGAACTGGTGACCAGGAAGCGTAAACCAACCCGACCCAAACTATAACCGCCCAATTCATAGAAAAATAATTTTTCTAAAAAAATAAATAATATAATTCCTCGTACATGCAGCAATAGTAATGGATCGAGTAACCGTCCAAAGGATAGGAATGCTAATGGATCTGGTATTGCCCTAATGAATCAGAATAAAAATAGGTTAAGTCAATGAGGCGTGCGCTATTGTTAAATTGGCCCATGGACAAGCCCATTAACTTAGTTTAATAGTTTGTCTTACACAATTCCTTTATATGGAGTGTTTTTTTGCATTACACTCTTCGAATTGTCGATGTGGGATAAAAAATGAGAAAGATAATTACTTGAAACAACTCAATCCTACATCGATAACACTAAGAAAATTTGGGAGATGATGTACCTATAGGATAATCACTCAAGTAAATTTTTAAATAAAGATTTATATATACACATAGATATATATACGTATATATATGTGTATATATCTTTAATAATAATATAATTTTTTAGAATATTCTATAATAAAATTTGAAAATAAATAAAAATAAAAAATTTAGGTCAATTCGGTTGAAATTGGCCTGGTGATCCACTTGTTCTAGGCAATTCATGGGGTCATGAATCGTCGGTCCAAACCGGCCCGGACCATTAAGCTTAACGGTCCTATCCGAGCTCGCCTCAACTAGTTCACGAACCAACATGAACCTGCTTAGAGCTGGCCCGTTTAATGTAATTATGAACAACAATGTTAAAATGAAAAAGACAAGCATGTTCGAGTGTAGATTAGCATATAAGATTTCGGCCACCTTGTTCTGTTAGTCTCACCTATAAAAATCAAATACATAATGAGTTAATTTCAAACTGTTGATGATCTAATTGTGTGAAATCCCAATCTCTCATCTTATCTAGCTCATTGATTTTAGTAATGTCTCCTCCTACCAAATTTTCACGCAGAACAATTCGTTGGCAAATAGCATAGTGGAGGTAACTTATGAGACCAACATCATAGGAGAGAATTTTCTGTATAACAAGCATATTATATCATAATATTTATATAATATTATAAATTATTAAGATTTAATCATTTTAAAAAAATTACAAAATTGCAAAGTAAAAAAAATAATATAAAAATAATTAAATTTTATTAAGATGCTACACCACGCGGAAGTAGCAAGACTTCTTCGCGTCAAAGGGGAGCCCTCGAGGCAACAGTCGTGAGAGACGTCAGAGGGAAGGGTACGGGTTAATTAATTAAGGAGTGGTTTGATTCAAGTACCTTTAAATTATAATAAATGTTAATATTACAGAAAAATTTGAAATTATAGTAAATTTTTTTTTTGAGAAATGGGTGAAATTGTGAAACGGTGGCATTTAAAATGTAAAATACCATCGGTCCTAATTGAGTCTTAGGTCACGTGGCACATACTCTCTTATAAATCAATCTTCCTTTCATTATTTATCAAATGTAGGATTTCATTTTTCAACAACGGTCCTCATGTGATAACATGCTCACATTTGACACGTATCACTAATACACCTGCCCTCAACAATTAATCTCGAGTTGGGTATTTTTCTTCTGTACTCGAGTAGGGAGACAATTGACTGTAAGCCAGGTATTTTTCTTCCAGCCTTAGGTTTACGGGCTACAAATTTTACACTGAAACCCGGTGAGTGTGAGCCCACATGACTGGTTCTAATACCATGTAAAAGTTTTCACCATGCCTACAAGAGCCTTGAGCCAAGAGGGAACAAACAACCCCGAGACAAGCTTTCTCTTCTATTATCGGGCTAACGTACGAGTCGGATTTTTTTCCGATATCAACGAAATGTAATGTTGGTTGTAAAATTTAGTGTGTATAAGTAAAATAATTATAAAGTTGATTGTAATATAAGACTTTGCCAACAATTGAAAAATTTTGATACATGTAATCCTATATTATAGTAAACTTTACAGGCAAATGTTGAAATCCGTCGCATAGAGTGAAGTGAACTGTAATATGATGTTACAACCTACTTTAAATCCAACCAAACACCCCTAATAGGCTTTTGAAATTTCCGGCCACGACTTATCTACAATAATTGTCGTCATCGAGTCTACGAAATATGTGACAATTTTAAATATCTAGTTTTCATGTTCGAATACAAATTTGGTAGGTCAATTTATTAAGAGATAAAATTCTAAAAATATATTTCTTTTATTAATATGATTCCAACTCGAAAAAGTTGTTTAAGAGAGAGAGTTGTGGAATAATTTAACCATCTTGTATTGGTGTGTCTGATAATTTTCCAATCACCGATTGATGAAAGCTTTCCATGAAACAACGTAGACTTTCGGTTGAAAGTGTTTGATAGAAATTTACATATATTTTCCGACAACTTGCTGGCCGGAAAGCAAATATATTTTGCCACAATCTCATGTTATGAGTCGGGGTCTTGTGCCATTACACAAGGAGTTGTATGATTTAGTGTCACCGCCTTCCAAAATCTTGTTTCGACTCTTACGAATAGAGAAAATAAATGATCGAACAAGCTTCATCCCTTAACCGTCCGACTTGAATTTGAATTAATTAAGACTTATAAGCACTTTTGAATACCAGTTCGTATAAAAAGAAAACTGAATCCAACATTTCCGACTACCAGTTTGACCAGACTTAATGGGAATACGTTATAAATTCAGACCTTCATTTGACAGCCCACCTTTTGCCGCAAAGTTCTGTTGGTAAACCTACGAAAAAGTTTACTACTGGTTGGTTGCTCGTGGACCAGTCAACTCATCGATAGTGTTTCTGGGTAATGAATCTGTAGCATTACAGATATAATCAATCGATGCGGGGCACGCGATATAAGAGGTGTGAAGAAGGGCAACCGCCCAACTCCAGAATGTTTTCAAAATATCAAGCCCCGTTCAACCTAAACTGATAACGATTTCTTTACACAGAAATAAAGAGATACTTAAAATTATAAAACTTCTTAATTTCATGTTGAAATTAATACTGTCATATAAAGTCCATCCCTTTTCTTTTAAATTAATATTAATTTTTGCACGAAATGAGAGGATACTACACATTAATAACGGATAAACGAAGATACCAGCCAGGCGATATCGAAAAGAAAAATATTTACTGACTGGACATGGAGACATCAACGAGGACAAACCGGACAAGGACCCCAAAAGAACATCAGATCAGAAAGTGACGCACGAGTGTTTGCTTTCCATTTATGAATCCCATCATAGTCTACCGCATAGGGACAAACCCAGGAGTCTGCTCTAGTCTTGTCCTGCTATGCATAGAAACAACTAAAGTACTTCAATTTTTAATGTCACCTCATGAGAAGGACGATTTGATGTTGGCGTCCTTCACCTAAATTTAAAAAATCATAAATTCGATTATTATTAGTGGAACACCATGCTTCTTCATTCATCCTTTTCTGATATCGGTTACGAGCTCCTGGACACTAAAAAATATGTTCAAGCACTTGATGGCATCTGATTGAAGGATACTTAGGGGGTAAATTCATGAATAATTGTCTTCTTTTCATTCGTTTCTTTTTCAATCGCCGCATTTTATGAAAAGACAATATTCTAAAAAAATTCCCCCGGAATGTTCAGCTGGGGATCTGACTGGACGCCAAGTGTTGAGAGAGTTTCTCTCCAAAACAACCGGCTCTTACGTTTTTTTTTTTTTGACGTTTTGCAACGTTTCAACATTACATTTTTTTATTAATATAATATATACAATCAGTACTAATATCATACTTAGTATTGAATATCATGATTTAAATAGACTCAAACTAATTCAGATTTGGACAATTTAGTATAAGTTTAATGAGTTATATATAAGAAAAATTAGGTAACTTTGGATGATCTCTTTCTTAAAAATAATAATTCGAGTTGAATAAATTTAAATAAATCAGATTTTAAAAGAACAAATATTATGTACCTAACTTTTAACATTAAGAGTATTGACTAATACATAATAAATATGATTTTATTTTATAAAATCTCCCTAATCTACGGTTAATACATATATTCTATAAAATTCTTGGGTATAATATTCAAAATTTGGGATTTAAATAGTTGTAAACTAATTCAAATTTGATCAAATGAACAATCAATATGTATTACTTTTCTATTGTAAGTTTTTTTGGTTGATATATCTATTGTGAATTTTTAGTGTTACCTTTAGCTTTGATGCTCATAACGAATTCATATTTGCTTCAAATTGACTCCTTCCACTTCTTGTTTAACATATTACCATAAATTGAATATTCTTAGCCTTTGCTTCGCAATTTAGGAAGAATTCGCGGAGAATAGACCTCTTTGAATTTTAGTTATCACTTTTTTAAAAAATAACTTAATTTTAAGAGTCACATGTTAACCAAATTTACTTCATTTCAATTCATTCCACTTCCCTCAAATATTTCATTGAAAAAGTGAAGAATTGATATGTTAAATTGTAATTTGAAGTGATTTAGTCGTTGTTCAATATATTTAGATTTTGAATACAAGTGTTTTTAAAAAACTGACCCAATTTTTTTAAATAGTTGAAATGAATGTAAATATCATCTAATTCAACAATTTTCACTTTGTTTATCATAATATGCGATTTGTTGATGGATGTTGGTTGTCCCTATGCAATTTGTAATTAGTTTGAGGTCGTTAGAGCTCCCAAAATCTCAGTTATCACCTTTTCAAAAAAAGTATGATAACTAAACATTTAATAGTGAAAAGTATAATAAATTTGCTATGTTTTATTTTCTTAAAATTTTGATATAACAATACGCCATAATGTGATTGTGGTAGGTCATTAGATGGTAATTCGAAGAGATTTCAAGATATTTAGAGGCCTCCGAATTTTGAATGTTACCTCTTTGAAAATGTGACACTTTTAACTTTCATGGTTATTAAGACTCTAAATTTACTTCAATTTGACTCCTTCCTTTTTCATTTTAACGTCTTCCCACAATCTGAACTTCCTTGATTGATGCATCGCAATTCGGCAATATTTCGAGGAGGTTAGGCTTTGTTGAACTTTAGTTATTATTTTTTTTTTAAGAAAAGGGATAATTAAAATTTAAAATAGTCAAATATTAAGCAATTTTACGTTTCAACTTTTTCCACTTCCACTATATTATTTTAATGAAGATATAAAGAATTGAGTAGTACAACTGTAATTCAACATGATTTTGCCATGATGTAAAAACTTTTAATCTCAAATGATACTATTTAGAAAAAACATAATTTTTTAAAAAGTTGTAATAACTGCATATTTCATTCAATTCAATCGCTTACACTTTATTTATTGTTATGTACAATTGATTGATGACTGTTGGTTGCTGCTATGCGATATAGAGTTAATTCAAGGTGTTTGAAACTCTTAAAGTTTGAGTAATCACTTTTTCAAGAAAAGCGATAAGTACAATTTAAAGAGTCATAAGAATAGAAAATTTTCTCTATTTTAAACTTGTTGAACTTTTACTAAAATAATCAACCATAAATGAGGAATTTTTCTAGAAAAGTGAAAAGTATTTAGAGGATTTTGAATTTCGGATGTTACTATTCCAATAATGTAATATCTTTGGCTTAAATGCTTGTAGCAACTTCAAATCTGCTCAGATTCAACACATTCTACTACTATTCCAACAAATTCATATAAAATAAACATTCTATGTTGGTGTATCATAATTTAGGAAGAATTCAAGATGGTTAGACCACTTTGAACTTTGCTTATCACTTTTTCAAGAGAGCGTGATAACTGAAATTTAAATGCTCATGCCTTGAGCAAATTTGGTTCTTTCAACTCGTCCCACTATCAATCAAATACTTCATCAAAGAAGTGAAGAACTGAGCCATTTGCCTGTAATTTGAAATGATTTAGTTATGATTCAATCGACCTCTGAAAGTCGATATTTTTCAAAAATTGAAATGATCGTTGTAAAGAGTTGTAATGACTGTAAATTTTATCCAAGTCAATCATTTCCACTTTCTTCATGTTAACTTATGACATACTGATGGATATTGACTATTGCATCACGATTCGAAGTTAACTAGGTATATAAAAACTCTTAAAACCCTAGTTATTATTTTTGCAGGAAAGTGAAAAGAAATTTGAAGAGTCATAAGTATAAAAAAACATACTATGTTAAGGCTAATTTGAATTGTAATGCAATATTCTATCATAATGTGAGCATCATTGGTTACTTTGTTGTAATTCAACAAGATTTTAATGTATTAAGAGGAATTTGAATTTCGGATATTACTATTATGATAATGTGACACCTTTGAATTAAATACTTGTAACGACTTCAAATTTGTTTAGATTGGACTCATTCTACTTCTATTCTAACATTTTCCTATAAAATGAATATTCTCGGTTGGTGCATCACAATTCGGGAAGAATTTGATATGATTAGACCGTTTTGAACTTAGTTTATCACTTTTTCCAGAAAAGTGATAACTAAAATTTAAACATTCATACCTTAAGTAAATTTGCCTCATTTCAATTCACCTTACTTCCATAATCAAAGAAGTGCAAGAACCGAGCCATTGGATTATAATTTCAAAAGATTTAATCATAATTCAATGACTGACTTTCAAAGGTTACAATTTCTGAAAAACCAATATGATAATTGTAATAAGTTATAATAACTGTAAATTTTATCTAAGTCAATCATTTCCACATTTTTCATGTTAATTTATGATACACTAAAGGGTGCTGGCTATTGTGTCATGATCAAGAGTTTATTTGGGTATTTAAAACTCTTAAAACAACATTATTACTTTTGTAGGAGAAGTGATAGTTGAAATTTAAAAAGTCATAAGTATAACAAATAGATTATTAAGGCTAATTTGATTTTCAATACAATATTCTATCTTAGTGTGAGCGTAGCATATTATTTTATAGTAATTGAAAGAGATTGAAAGGTATTTAAAGGAATTTCAATTTCAGAGGTTACTATTTCGATAACGTGATATATTTGGATTAAATCCTTGTAATGACTTTAAATTTGCACAGATTGGACTCGTTCTACATTCGTTTTAACATTTTCCCATAAAAAGAATATTCTCAATAGGTGCATTACAATTCGGGAAGAATTCGACATGATTAAATCTCTTTGAACTTCAATGATCACTTTTTCATAAAAAGGGATATCTAAAATTAAAATAGTCACACCTAAAGTAAATTTGCTTCATTTCAGCTTGTCCTACTTCCAGTAGCATACTTCATGAAGGAAGTGAAGAACTGACCTGATTGTAATTTGGATTGATTCAATCATGATTCAATCACTTTTACTTCCGAAGGTCACCATTTCTGCAAAATTGACACGATCAGAGTAATGACTTGTAATGATTGCAAATTTTAGCTAAGTCAATCTTATCCACTTTGTTAAAGTTAACTTATGATTACTAATGGATACTACCTATTGCATCGTGATTCGGAGTTTGTTTGGATGTTTAAAACTATTAAAACCTCAGTTGTCATTTTTACAGAAAAAGTGTGATAGTTGAAATTTAAAAAGTCATAAGTATGACATAGACTATGTTAAGACTCATTCAAATTCCAATAAAATAGTCTATCATACTGTGAGTGTAGTTTGTTATTTTATTGTAATTGAAAGAGTTTTGAAGTTATATAAAGGAATTTAAATTTCGGAGGTTATTATTCTGATAAAGTGATACCTTTTGACTAATTGCTTGTAACGTATCCAATTTTCTATGGTTACACTCATTCTACATCTATTTTAGTAAGAGTGGACTAATTTGCACCCAAATGAGCACATTCTTGAGCACACTGCCATGAGTGTCCTAAATCTCATATCTTTGGAAATATATTGTGCTTATTGCAAACAACCTGAAGTACATGGTACTTTTCTTGCATTGCACATCCACTTTTGTTTGACAAGATTATCAATAATCCATTCCAGGTTATTCACTTTCCCAGTATGAAATATATGTCTGCATGGAAGGCCAGTTGTCTCCAATAGGCCACATGAGCAAATAATTGATGGCAGATCTACCATATATATATATATATAATATTCATTGCCACATTGTCATCACCATACATGGCTAATGTATAAGATTTCCTCAAATATATACCATGTTGTTTATGCACGAACAAAAATGATTCATACCGTATTTCTCTTTACACCTTATGAAAAGAGGCCAACATGAATATTGAAGCGCAATATTGTTCTAGTTTTTTAAGCACAGTTTTAGTGGTTGCTGTGCATTGTCTGCTCTAAAATTTAGCCTTCAACTGATTATGCTGCATCCACCTAAGTGCTCGACTAACTTATCTGACCAATTTATATAATTTATACTTTTGCTCTAGAAATGCTTTTTGCTTTGCATGCAACCCCTCACATTTTTTACTACTACGAACCTCTCCAAAAAAATGTCCAGAAGATAGGCTTCTACCCATATATGTCACATATTGTTTGTTGATTGGATCCACTCACTCTCTTGTAGCTTGTGATGCTTAACCATTTTTTTCCACAGAACCTTAAACTAAATCACTGATATGTTACTGAACATGCATTCTTTGAAATCAACTAAGAATGTTGCATCATGGATATTAGACATTGCATTTCTATCCAAATGCCAGACACATAAACAATACCTCATATGAGGAAATACAACAGCAACGGCACCTCACATGGCTTTGTCACCATTCGTTACAATAGACTTTGGGTGCTTTCTATTCATCACAAAATTGAATGCCTCAAATAACCAAGTATAAGCAATAAATGGTTTTTCATCAAGCAGTGCAATGCCAAATGTAATGCTCTGATGATGATGGTTGTCACCAAATAAGACAATCAAAGGCATATTATAAGCATTAGTCTTATATGTAGAGTTCACCATGATGATATCATCAAAACGTTTGCAGTTAAACTGGCAGTTAGAGTCTGCCAAGAACAAGCATCTGAGTGTACCATCGACAACTTTTGTTTTGTACTACTACCTAAGGTCATTCTCATTTTGTCACACAAGGAAGACTATAGCAGCTTCAGTATCACCATTCACAATGGCTGCGCGTCAATCCATATTGATAAAATTATACAAATTTGAAAATCTGAAACCAACAATTTTTAATCCCCCGGCTCTCTTAACAAAATATTGCATAATATCACATACACCATCCTAGAGAAGAATATAGTTCGAATTTCCATTTTGCATTGTTCATGTATTTCACAATGGTTTCTTAAGAAGAACACTTCATTGGGGGTGGCCAAATCATGATTATGTTAATTATGTATATACTTGACCACCCATTCCCCCCCAGTTGATACTACTTTGAATGATGCTAGGCATCCAACTGGAGTAACTGGCCTCTTCCCCCGCTTGTACTAAACTCTTTCCATATGTTCTTCCCTTCGAAATTTTCTTTATTTTATACTAGCTTTAGCATGGTTAGTTTTCCCTTTGTGTTTCGGTAAATATCTTGCCTGTGAATACTAAAATCGATTGCAGCTGCATACTTTCTACAAAATAACTCTGCCTCTTTGATAGAGTCAAATATCATGGCAAATATCTCTTCAGCTTGTACTATACTTTGTGGATGTTGATTTGGATTCATCATATGTAAATGTTGTGTCATGACTTGGATTTTTGACAAAACTTCCTCTTATTTTCATAATATTCCATATTAAACAAGCATTTCCATCCAGATAACCTCTCATTCAGCATCATACTCATAATCACAACACCTCTTTTCCATACTTTATGAGTAATCCAACCAAAAGTTCAGGTTGTAATATTGTATACAAAGTTTCACACTTCTACTATACATACCTTGATAAGATAGTTATCAAAAAGGCTTAACGTCGATCCCCAATATAAAAATGGCAATTGAGCGATTTGCCTTTCCTCTACTTATCTAGAAACGAAAATTTTGCAGGGGGTGAGTTGCGGCCCGGTGAGTAAAGATTTCCCAAGTAGAACAGTATTATAAATAAAATTCTCAACACAACATGTATTATCAAATCATAACAAGGATAACTATAATTATATTCCACAATTACTATATATGCAATGCATACAATCAATCATAATAGACAATAGCCATGGGGTCGCACTCCCTTTACGATAGAATTATGACGGTGTTGATACTACCTCTCTCTGACGATATCGTGACCCTGCACCTCAATCAATATATTCTCCGATCAACTGTAAGTATCTGATTAGATTTAGAACTTGACATATTTTCTCATGCAAATCACCTAGAGATAGAGTAGGTTTGGACATTGAAAGGGACATACGATAATAATATAAAATCAACCAATAGCATAAGCATAAGTAAGGTTTGGGAATAGAATTAGATGAAATTGTGAACTTAAGAGCCTTAATTAATTGCATTCATTGTGATTTGTGCTCTCTTTAATTGCTTTCTTGCTTGCTTGCTTGATGACAGAACGGCTTGGCTTAAAATTGCTATTCTAAGCTTAGTGTTTAGTGAATTGACACATGTGAGTCCTCCTAGGAACGATCCTATACTCGTCATTATATTACTTACATGATGTGATACATAAACTTGTGTGTCCTAGTTTTGATTCGTCGCAATAATCCCTACAGATTTGGTTATACTCCACTCCATTGGATTCACCGGATTTGGGGACCCTACTTACGAAATTGACAAATTTTATGGTAATTGAGCTAGATTTTGGAAGCATTCAAACTTCTGGAGGCACCAAAACATATGGATAATCGGGTCTGGTACCCTATACTTTTTTATGGTACTCAAATCATGTCCTATATAAAATATGTTTCTAAATTTTGAATTCAAATCCTATCCAAAACCTATAAATATATTCAGGGTACTCTATTAGATCCTGTTTACTCTTTATTTGTTACCTTTATAATATGGATTAATTTAATATTTTTGTTAATTATTATTATTTAATATAATTTTGTATTATAATCAAATATATATAATTTTAAGTATGTCTGTATTATATTTAAGTATTATTTTTGCTGATTTTAAGCTTTAATGATCTTTTAAACGTGAAAAATTTATCAACTATCATAATTATTATGTCAAAAGAAAGTTTATTGAGTTAAGGATATAATTGTTTAAACGGTTCATGAATTATAGTTAAAATGAGGAAGTTGCGGACGTTTAAATTAACCACATGAATTAATTAACTGGTTCTGGTTCTGGGTAACCTATGTGCCGGAACCAGAACCAAAACCAAAACCCACCAGTTCCTTAATTCATTGACCGGAACCCAGCATATTTTCATTAAAAGATATCCAAAATCTACCACGCCCCTTCCTAATCTACCCTATATCTGTATACACCCCTATTCAGACTTATGGCCGATGGCAAGTTCACAATCTTGTTGGGCAGGGGATAATAAATTTTCAAATTTTGATTTAGAATTAGAAAGTCAAATGGTTTTGGCGTATAGGGTACCCTTTGACATTTGCATTAAACACAGAGCATAAAGATTAAGATCTTCGAGCCAACTAGTTCCATTTGAATGCATATGGTGGTTCCGCAGATAAGTTACGTTAGTCCCCATAAACTTAACAAACAAGATAATGATCAAATCACCCATTAAAAGTTTTTGAACTTCTCTATAAACGTAACGAGGAAAGATGGCATTTTTTTAGCCGAATTTTTCTGCTCAGATCTCGAGTTTTTTTTTTTTTTGAAATATGACAATTTTTTTTTAAAAAATTTTGTGTGACAAGATACGACATATGATATCCAATCTGAATTTTACCGTAACATGTTTCAAATTATAACTTTTTAGATTTTTGATCATTTATTTAATTTTTGAAAATTTCTTTAATTTTAAATTTTGCCATATGATTTGAAATTTGTTTTTAATTGGGCAAATGTTATAATAATACGTGAACTTTACTTTTTTTTTTTCAATTTTACAACGAACTTTCCCTTTTAATTAGAATAATTAGGAACTTTCAATTTTTCGTCACTTCTATCATATTATCAAATTTTCGTTAATATTGTTGATGGAAGCTGCAAACGACCATTTAAAGCATTGCATTGACAAATTTACCCCGCAAAACTGAAGACATATGATTATTTAATACATGAACTTTGTGTTATTTTTCATTTTAATACACAAATTTTACACGATTTTTTAAATTTACCATGAATTTTTACATTTGATTAGAATGGTCATAAATTGATAAATTCACCCCTCATGTGAACTTAATTCCTTCATTACCCTCAAGCGAAATGTCGTACATGCCCCTACAATTTTTCCCTCTTATTGGAACATGCAATGTGCAAAGAAACATTCATGGTTACATTAGTGCAAAAGCGACATTGCAGATCAATTAGATTTATACATCGTGATTTCGAAATTAGCGTTTCTATTTCAAAGTCCCCTAATTTATCTTGCTACAATTAAGGGTCTAAACTAAAATTGAAAAGCTTGAATAATCAATCCCAACCTAACTCGAAAAATCCGACTTTTGGAGCCCATATAAATTTGGGTAATTTTTAAGGAGTTGCAAAAATTACTTAATAAACTCATACTTGGACTCAAAAGCCCAATAGAGCTCGAGATCAACCATGATTATGTGAAAGATATGATATTATATATAATTATTTATCTTATTATTGAATTTTGATAACAATGTATCTATTTTATATCATTTCCATCAGTCTTCGACTCCATTGTATTTTTCTTGGTCGAGAGCTAAGTTTCTCATGTAGATTTTTTAGTATCTTAAAAACCACTCAAAATTTATAGAGGGCTGAAAAATTCGATTTTTCAAGGTTAGTTGGGTCTTTTGTTGGATTTTCAATTTAAATTTGCAAATTTGAAAGACTGTCAAATTCAAATACTAGCTTCAAAATCACGATACATAAAATAAATTGATGTGTAAAATTTTTTATTGTCACCAAGAAATTCCTATTTCTAACAATTCTTCAAGCAACTCTTTAAACTTGCCTTCAAAGAACCGTTTTGTAAATTTCAATTTCATTGAGAATTTTCTATACCATAACATGATGAAGGAGTATCATTTGTAATAGAGGGAGAAATATATCAATTTCTAACCATTGTAATCAAAAGCGAAAGTTCGTAATAGAATTGGGAAATCACATAAAGTTTGCGCATTACGTAATCATTTATTTACAGTTTAAAGAGAAGTAAATTTGTTAATTCACCATTTTTAAATGATGTGTACAATTTTTATCAACAATGATAATTAATATTTATGATATAGTAGAAGTGAAGAAGAATTAAAAGTTCATGACTAATTTTAACTAAAAGTAAATTTCATGATAAAATTGAAAAACTATGCAAAATTCATGAATTACACAATCATTTGCCCTTCTTAATTACATTTTTCCCAATTTTTTTATTTTCCACTATTTGGTTGAAATTCATCGTATAATTATTATAATCTTTATTAGTTTTATTTATTTCTTAAACCTTTCCAAATTGTATTTATATTTATTTAAATGCATACTTATTTACGTTGAATTATATTATTTTTGTAAGCAGACCATTAGTGAAGTAGGTGAATTGTATCTAAAGGAGACTGTTGGGTTTACGGGTTTATGCTAGTGAGAGATTATTGGAGAAGAATCCGGATTTATGTCTGAGATTACCGCGATCAAATACTCGTATATTATATTATTAATAGTTAGCATTACAAGAGATCGAGTCTATCTCCATCCAAAAGTTTAGGTTATTGGGTGGTGTCTAATTCTCTTATAAATTCAACTTTTTATGTCAATCCCGTCAATGTGGGATTAAACTCTCAATACTTGCACTCACGTGACAATGTATTCACACTTGATAGTGCCCCTAAACACCTGCCCTCAAAAACTAATATCGAGCCATGTATTTTTCTTTCAGTCTCACACGAGAAAGATCAAATGAGCCTAGAGGAGACTGTCGGGTTTGCAAGCATACATCGGTGAGATACTACTAGAGACGGGTACAAGTCTACACTTGAGATTACAGTGATCAGGCGCTCATATATTAGTGGCCCTTATAAGAAACTGAGTCTGTTTTCACATAAAATCTTGAGTTATCAAGGAATGATACATAATTCTCTTATAAACTCATAATTATTCTCTTATATAATCGATGCTGGATCTAACACTCTCTCTCACGCACAACGTGTTAAGGGACTTAACCAAGCTCTAATACAGTATTGAAATATATGTTGCAAGTGGATCGCTGGTGCAATAGGTGATTCAACCTATAGGAGACTGCTCAGTGCTAAGGATGAGTGTTTAAGGACACCTATTAAGTGTGAACACGTTAACACATGAGTGTTAGTGTTGAGAGTCAAACTCATGTCGATTTGGTTAAGAAGAAACTTGAGTTTACAAAAGAACCATATATCATCACCTAATAGTTTAGATTTTTAGGTGGAAATGAACCTAAGACTCGGGTAGGAGGACGTGAATGCTTTAATAATTTATATTTTTGAATTTTAAATAGTTTGCTTGGACATTGTTGGACATTGTTTCTTGTTAGCTGTTGAGAAAAACGAGAGCTATGAATTTAGAGGTCCAAGATGTGTTCTCCATTCATTTATGGCAAAGCTTGAAGATTTGGAAAAAAACAAGAAGATTAAAAAAACTTAAATGGATATCGGGGCACGTATCATAATTTCACGGTCTTGTTCTTCCGGCAAATTTTTTTTTTTTCCCTTCTCCACTAACTCGATCGATCTGTTGGCTGGTCACAGGAATCAATTTCATTGATATAACAATATGCCGGGAAGTAGGTCGAGCGTCCGAGGAGCAGTGAAGGATTACTAATTAGGAAGGTGCACCAAAGCTGAACATTCGGTCGCATCGAATAGGATGGACATTGTGGGGGTCATGATTGTCTTTTTGAAACAAAAAATATCACCTCTTGAGCTACAATTTTTATTTTCAATTAAAAAAAAGAAAAGAAAAAGAGATGTAAAAATTTTTACTATATTAAGTCTCATTTATTGATTCTTTAATTTAATTTGGATCATTATAAATTTATGATCATCGGGATGGATTCGAGAGCAGTACGAGAGCACAATTATTCTTTTAAACTCAAGAAAACTATAAAATTTATATAAATTTCATTATTTTATTTATTTTTATTAAATTATGGACTTTGGTCAATTTTATCATGTCACTCTATGTTTTAGATCTGTTCCAGCTATCACTATTGCGAAAGTTTTAACAGAGGCATAAAATTAACAATAAATATAACACTTTGATATGAAAATTAAAAATGATTAGTATTGAATATAATAAATTTTAAAATAAAATATTTTTTGTACAAATTGTAAATTTTGGGCTAGTATCATTAGTTGTGGCTAATTCATGTTTGATTCAGAGTCACAGTATCACCCTAAAGTTGACTATTTAGTTTTTGTACGAAAGTGCCATGTTGCTCAGAGATTTTGCACCTTATGCAAGTTTACCATACCATTAGGGAAAATTATTTATATTAATTAGAAAATAAAATATTTAGATAACAACATAATGATTAATATAAATTAATTAATATATTTACTTTTTATAATATTTATTTAGATATTATTTTAAAATTTTCACTTTATTTGCTTTTTGTTCTGGTTAATTTTCCAAAGTTTTATCATTTAATTTCTTAAATATCTGGCATAATAAATTCTTGTGATTTTAGCTTACCGTCTATTACATTTTTCTCGATTTTCTGACTCTCTACATTACCTTTTGTACCAAGTTTTTTCATGCACACTGTTTCTTTCCTCTTCATGCACTCTTTTCTCTGTGCAAAACCAAGTCTAGCTAAGAAGATGGATTTCGTGAAGTGTAGAATGCGGTCTCAAGAAATATAGTGGAAGATACGATGCAATCTTAGATTTGACAGTCGATGGTGAAACCGAGTTAATGGTTATAATGATGAGCTTGCCGGTGATGCAAATGAGCTGTGGAGGGATACGATTGTTGACAACCTGTTTAAATTGTCAGGCTCCCATTTCAGGGAACAATATTAAATCTAACGGGATTACACGTAGGAAGGAGTTGGAGGCCAGTTTATTATGTAAGGGCACCAATGCATTTATTTAAGATTTTTCTTGAAAAACAATTAAAAAATATTTTTTTGACAAATTGTCAAAATAATGCAGAGGGGGCATCGCATTCACAATTCCTCTAGTTATATTTAAAAAATTCATTTTTTTCCTAAAATATACTAATGTGTTTTTATTTTCTTTAAAAAAATAATTCAGGAATTGCAAATGGAGTCATCCACTCCGTTTGTATGTTTATGTTGAGCAAAAAGTTACTCACGATTCTCTCAAACGGCAGATTTAAACTTCTTGATTTATCGAAATCAGATCCTCAATAAACACAAGGAACTAGAGGGAGGAATCGGCTTTTGGTAAATCTAAAACAATTGCCCCAAAAATCTGAATTAAAACCCTTAAAACTCAAGAAAGGGCCGGGTTTTGACGTAGTGGTACTGTCCTTAACCTGAAATCAAGAGATCTTGTATTCGATTCTCACTAATGAAACTTCTCGTATCGCTTTATTTCTTCATTCTATCTCCTATATACCTATATGTCTATTTTGTATATAAAAAAAAAAAAAAACACTTACGCACTCCAAATATAACATCTATTTGTGAGAAACGTAGCAGTAAATCATATGAATATAACTATTTTTTACAAAGGTATTGCTTATGTTAGGATAATTTGCTCTAACTGTTTTACAATTAAATTTTAATCTAATAATAAAAAGAGAAATCCAATTTGATTTCCGAGTTAAAAAAAACTGAAAATTTTAATTCAATTTTAATTGAGTTTTCAATTGTCTTGATTAAGTGAGATTCAAGTACTTTGATCTGCCTATTAAGAGAAACTTTCTCAATTACAAGTGCTCACAAGATTCGAATCCTACATCTTATTAATGGAGCAGAAAAATTGACCTCATTTCAACCAACTTATGTAAGTACAATTAATAAAATCTTCCCAAATTCTCTTCAGTGAAATCTTCTCCATTAAGCGGTGAAACTTTTCATTTATTTCTCTCTTCCTCTCATCTCACCCGCTTCTATAAGAAATTCTTAGGTGATCTTTCCTCACCACATGACGTGAGTAAATGCCAATCGAAATTTGACAAATGAGTAAATTATTGTTAATTACTCGAGCAATTACCATAATTAATACTAATCAAAGTAACTTAATTAATTAGTTCTTTCTTACCACATTATTGTGAAATAGGATCATTTAAAACTTTTTCTCCCTTCTATACCAGTGGGCCTTCTGTGTGCTCTGGAGAAAAAAATCAATTTTGAACGTTAATCGGGCTGACTCCTGTTCTCCCGGAGATCAAATTTCCCAACTAATTCCAAACAACTTTGTATTGATGTCCCCCAAAGGACCACAACCGAACCACATGCACCTGCGCAGATACTGTATTTAATACAGGTATAATGACAGCTTTTAAAAGATCACTGGTTTCAACAGAATCTTGTGTGTTTAGAAATAGTAAATTCAATCCAGTCATATCAGCATCGTCACACTCAGTCCAAATCATCAATATTTATCAAACATAGATTTCACACGCCATTAATGGAACTATGACGATTCATACTAAAAATGTAACAGTTGGACCAAACTAATGAATGTCAAATATATAGAACTAAACCGTCCAAAATAGCAAACATACAACACTTCCAATACCATTTTTTCTATTTAATATGTTATGCATCATTGTTTATTATTTATTCACAAAGGTGCATAACATATTATAAAATAACAAACATACAAGACTTCTTTATGCATCATTTTGTAATAGATCAGGCTAGAGGAATTAATGGCCATGCGGGCTTTCTCATCGGCACTTGGGCTTGCAGAAGTGAGTTCCACACAACAACCTTCTTTGACTCCATGTTAATTTTCCATTGAATTTATGAGATGTTGGGTCATGTCTAATCCAAAGTTCAAATTAATAGGTGGCGGTGTCAAGTCCTTTCATAATCACCGAATTTTATCATTAACCTTTCCATGTGTGATTACTGTTTTCAACATATGCAGCTAGGGGAGCCTTTTCAAGAAGCTTTTCCTGTCCAATCCTTGGATTATTAAACAATATAATAAAATAATTCATAATCACGATATAAGTTAAAGAAAGAATTTAATAACTAATAATTATTTTATTCACCAAATAAACGAGGAACAATTGGATTGTAGAATATTCCACCTTCATATGCGCATCCCTTCTGTTTCCTTATAGCCTATGTCATTATAGAGACTCTTTTTTTTTTTTTTGTTAGGCTTGTCCGATGTGGGATCTATCTTCAATCATCGCCCTTATGTGAATATATGTTCATACTTGACACGCGCTCTTAAATATATGCCCCTGGATAACTGATATCAAATGGGGTATTTTCTTTTCCGTGTCAGGTTTTATTTGATCATGAGTTCCATACTTAGACCTGATAAGATGTCAGCCATTGTTGCAATAAAAATTGATGAACAAGCACGCAAGTACACGTATCACTCAAGTAATATAATGAAGAATAAGAGATCGTTCCCATGAGAATCTAGTTCAATTAAAACTAAATAGTAAACTAAACAATCAAGCCAAAGTAGGAAAGCGATTAAAGTAAATTGAAGGCAATTAGAGAAATCAAACAACATTAATGGTCTTAGGGCTCACAATTTCTCTCAATCCTACTTCTAAATCCAAACCTAGCCTCTACATGCAATTGATTACAGTGCTACTGTCTTAGGGTTTTATGTTTGCTTGTCTACCTCTCTGCTTAACAGGAATGTGTTTTTAGGACAGTACTAATTACTCTATTTCTAGGTAATTAACATTAAGACACCTGTTTGGATACTTAGGGTAATGGAGATTTCAATGCTTCTCACAAATGATCCCAACCTCTCAGTATGAATTATCCTAAATTGTATTATCCCTGACATAATTTCGACTCTGTCTCTCAAGTTTGTAGATCTCTCCTATTCGATCCAATTGGTGGCTGTCAATTAGAAACCATTAAAGTTGAGAATAATATAAGTAACGCAGATATAATCAATCATATATAAGAGAAAAGAAAGAAATTTAAAAAGTAGAAAAGAGTTTCATTGCCCGCCTTAGGAAATGGGGAACTAGTTCATAATGAAGTAAAAGAAAAAACCAAGAAATCATGACTAAGAAAAGGAAAGAGGAAAGAAAGAAAAACTCTGGAATGGTTCGAAGCCGATTTCTCGATGTATTTTTCTTGGCTATGCACCACATTAAAAGGGATATTGATGTCTCGGTCCCCTCTCCTGTCATGTTTACATTTCTCGACATGTTTGCTTTCTTGAAAATGATTTTTCGTGCTCTAAACTGATTTCTCAACCACATTCTTCCAATCAGGAAAACCAATGCCCTCAAATCATTCCTCTCTCCATTCTTTCCTTGGGAGAATTGGGAAGTCATCAAACCGAGCCCCTTTTTGAGCACTTGGACACCCACCTCGCCACACCTGACATGCTCTTAGCCCAAACAGCTCCTAGGCCCATCCTTGATAGCTCATGCTTCATGGCTTCTCCCAAGTCCCAGGCTAATCCCGTCATTGCACTCCAACCTGGGCCCACTCCTGCTCAACAGCCCGCTTCCATCAACTCCTCTTCCCTTCCATCGCGGGCCGACCATGCTCATGAGCCGCAGCTTAAATCCACTCCTGCCCACCTAAGGACAACCAACCAGATCCAACAACCATAGCCTACTCCACACACCCCACTTGGACCTATAGCCTAGCTCATCCCACCGACCAATCCAGCTCAGTTTGTCAATCCACAAACATGTCAACCTAGCCACGACCCACATCATACTCTTCTCCCAAGGCTTCTATCATCCCGTCCATCCACCCCATGGTGACATGATATAAGTCGGGCATTCAAAAACCCATCAATAATTTCAGTTTGCATGCATCTACTCCTATCATGATCTTGGAACCCATACGTTATTCACATGCCGACAAGGACCCCCGACAGTGTCAAGCCATGACTGACAAATTTAACGCCCTCCTCTAGAACCACACTTAGTCCTTAGTACCATTTGAGCAGCACATGAGTGTGCTCAGAAGCACTTGGAAATACCGTATCAAGTATCATGGGATGGCTCTTTGAGCATTACAAAGTAAGGCTTGTTGCCCAAGGCTTTCACTAGCAACCTGGGATTGGCTGCGACAAGACCTTCAATCCAGTGGTCAAACCATCCACCGTAAGTCTTGTTCTCTCTATTGCGTTCTCTTCAAGTTGGTGTATTCACCAGCTGGATGTCAATAATGTGTTCCTACATGGACATCTCAATGAAGTGGTCTTCATGAAACAACCCCCCGAGTTTGTTCATCCTCTTTTCTCTCAACATGACTATCGTTTACATAAATCATTATATGGTTTAAAAAAGGCACCTCGTGCTTGGTTCACCTGTTTCAGCAACTTTCTTCTATCCAATCACTTCACTTCAAGCCAAGTCAATACATCGTTATTTATTTATCATCAAGAGTCTCAAGTAATACTTCTCCTATATTTAGATCATATTATTCTCGCGAGCAACTCACCCACTCTACTCAGTCACTTTATTCAGATTATGTCTTCTGAATTTGCTAAGAAAGACTTATGCCCTCTCAACTTCTTTCATGGCATTCAAGCGGTCACTTCCTCCGACTCATTATTTCTTTCTCAACAAAAATATATCTCATATATTCTCCACCAAGCTAGTCTAAGTGACTCTTCTGTAGTCAAAACACCTTTGCCATCCAAGACTCATCTTTCCCTAACAGAAGGAGATCCATTGTGAAACGCCACTGAATATAGGAGTTTAGTTGGTGCTCTGCAGTACATCACCATTACACGACCAGCGGTTGGCTTGGTAAGTTAGTTCATGCACGGCCTGCGTATGGCTCATCTGTAGGCTGTCAAGCGCATACTTCACGGCCTTCGAGTAACAACTGCTCCTTCGTCAATCTAAGGATCTTCATATTATTGCCTATACTGATGCCGACTAGGCCGAATGTCTTGACAACTGACAATCTACCATGGGATATGCCATCTCTATAGTGTGCAACCTCATATCCTGGAGGCCCAAACACCAACCGTCTCTGACAATTCTGTTGAAGCTGAGTATCGAGCCTTATCTTATACAGTGGCTGTGACACTTTGCCTATGTCAATTGATATATGACATTGGTCTTCACTCTCCCAACCGATCATCGCCTACTGCAACAACATCAGTGCCACTTATCTTGCGGCCAATCCAGTACAGCATGATCATAGCAAGCATATCGCAGTCGACTATCACTTTGTTCGAGAAAGAGTGTTGCGTGGTGATCTCCTAGTTCGATATGTCCCCACATCCTCTCAACTAGCAGACATCTTGACTAAGAACGTCGCTGTCTCATTTTTTCTCGGCCATCGCTACAATCTATCAGTGTCTGCACCACCACCAGATTGAGGAAGGTATTAGGGAATAATCTTGTATATCTTCATATGTTAGGAAAATTCCCGTGTACCATTATATATTGGGTAACTGTATACTCGTATTCATACTATATACATGAGGAGATCACCAAAATTGGGGATACTTCTCTCAATAAGTTATCAATTTTCCCGGCCCCAATCGATGTCTTCTTATTATTCAAAAACTGTAACACATGAAGCGGAAGACAAATCAAAAGCAATGACCACCAATTATGCACGACCTGAATTAACGAGAACAAATCTGACCACTGATTTCCCATGCTTCGTCCATGGTTCAAGTGAAGCACGAGAAAAACCACCGCTAGCAATCAATCAAGAAGAGTGGTGGTCGACCAGGCCAAGAAACAAATGAATCTTTAACTTCGAATAAGTACATTGCAAAGTCAAGATTGAGACAGAATCTTAAGAGTTATCCAACACAAAGCAGGAGGATTTTTTTTTTTTTTTGAATTAGGGATAGGATGGTCATGTTAACTAAATTAACTGTCATCACCATCCCAAAATTAGGCACAAAATGAGCGGGGGTTCACTGGCATTTGTTACAGGCATTGAAGACCTTTTGTAAAGATCATCGTCCATATGATTTAAGAAAAGAATGAATTTGCAGTTAGCGGGGAAAAAAAAAAACAAAGGAAGATTGAGATGGAAGGGTTGTTGATCTACTCAGCGTTTCTTATCCTCCATCCAAGTATCGTGGCCTTTGACCGCAGAAACCCGATGGCTGAATTGAATGTTACGTGTTGAATATTGTGTGTTGTGAGCGTATCATTGGCGAAAGAGGTAACTGGACCTAGAGGAGGCTGCAAGGTTTACGGGGGTTATGTTAGTGAAGGGCTACAGGAGACGGGTCTAGGTTTACATTAGATATTATTATGGTAAGACGCTCATATATTGTATTATTAGTGGTCCTTACAAAAGACTGAGCACGTTCCACCCAAACATTGAATGTAAACTCTTCAAACACTCCAAACACATCGAGACCCGTCAATGGAGAACAGAGGCAAGATTACTAAAACCCAATTCAAGAAATCGACAATAAATATGGAGGAGGGCTGGGAGAACTATACCGGTACGTGTCAGCACTTAGCAGGGTAGGAGCAGGTAGGAAGAGTATCAGCAGTTGAAGTTCTTCCGAGCAGAGGATGGAATTGGGACAACTTGAAGACTTCTGGAAGGGCTAGTTTGAGAACTTGTTGAAGAATGGGTAGTGAAATGTAAATAGTTGACTCGTAGGACCACACCCCCCCTCCAACAGCCTTCCTGCCGAGCTCCAGCGCAAGCGGTAACCTGCCGTCTAGTGTCCATATTGAAATAGTTTGAAATTTCTTTTCTTTAAAGTAAGTTATTTTTTTAAAAGTCATGTAATCATAAGAAATCCACAACTGGGAGGGTTTGACTGTTTCATAAACCGATCGGCTTAAAATTGGATTTAAAAGGGCCCATTAAGTTTTAAACATCAAATGATGATACACACCGTGAAAGAATTTGTAACTTGTGGATATTTTCATGGTTTACTATATGGAAGTAACTTGTTAGTATGTGTCATTTAATATTCAGAAGCTAAATTAACTCAATCTTATTCAGATTCGAGCAAATTCGATCATTCGGGAGATAAAATTTTCAATCATGAATTTTCACCATTTATACATAAAACTCGAATCTAAAATTTTAATCGAGGGAAATAGCCGTCGAAGTACATTGCCTCAGTCATACTGATGACTACTAATTGACTTTGTACAATTTGGTTATAGTGTCCTTTGAAGAGTCATGGAGAGACGCAACGTACCCAAAAGTCTCAACCCTCTTAACAATTTATGGTGACCCATTGAAAAGACCGTGCAAAGTCCACCCTTTCTTTGTCACAAAAAATAATGCTATCCACAAAAAAAAAAAAAGGAAATAAACTATTCTAGAGGAAAGAGAGATCTTATTATACAATTAATTATAAATTAAATTATCCTTGTAAAAGAATTCAAAAACCAATCGTTGAAATCAGCATTTTGTCAGATCACAAGCCAATGGGGAGACCTAAATGTGCATTGGCATGCTTCCCACTTCTTCCCAAACACATCAATTGGCCATCTGCTTTTATATATATGTGTATATATATACCTATTAGCCAAAAATTAATACGTCCTAACTAATACAAGTTCGAGATCTAGTCAATCCACTAAAAGTTATACCTCTTATAATATGAATTTTTTCCATCGACGCGATCCAATACCTTATTTTAGAAAAAGAGATGTCTTAGTGTCTTAATTAAGTTATCGGTTCACTAGACATGTTATATGCAGATGCATGTCTCTCATTGCTAATAATTTAATAATTGAATCAAATATCTTTTTTTTTTTCTTTCGCCTCTTTTTTCGACAGGTTTTTGGTAAATGAGTGGGTGTGCATGTGTGGTCATGCGAAGGCCAGTTATACACTAATTCCATCCTCGACAGCACCGTCCTATTGGAACTAAAAAAAATAAATGTTAATAATTTAGTAAATGATGTCTTCATCCATTTGACCCCAAAGAAATCAGAGGATCTTGCGTGGCATGATCAAATGGGAAGATGACGAAATTGCATGTAAATGAAACGGATATGAATTGGTTTAGATGATTCATTATTTCTGCAGACTTTATCAATTGTATTCGTCTATTTGAAACTCAATCGAGCTCGACTAGGTCAAGAATTATTCTCTCTTGACAAAAATTGAATGTAAAATCTCCTTGTCAAGAGCTCGAGATAATGTCAGTAACACCGAATCCCTAATTACACTGAAAATGTTTGTTTGCAAGAGGGCAGAGGCACCGGAAGCAAAATGTGATTTTCTTTCATGATTACCTTCTTCCTGCTTGGCAATTCTAAAGCTGGAGAACGTCTCGTATCTAATCACAAAGTCCAACCATTCCTTTTAAATTCTATAAAAATTCCTAAAATGGGTAATTATAGTAATTGGTGTCTTCGGACAGACACTGTCATATGATAACACTATTACACACAAAACTCTATTCTAGTGTTGGTTTGGGAGTAAGAAAAAAGGTGAAAAACTTTCAAGCTTAAATCCTCCTGAAATTAGCTATCCCTTTTGAATTTATCCCACAACGGGCGCTCGTAGATGTTTGTATATGACCGTGAAAATTTATCGAATGAAATTCAAATACTCATGGTAAAAAAAAAAAAAACTGCTGGGTTTAAATCTAAAATGATATCTGATCCAGTGGAATCTCAGGGGTTGTCAGGCGTGTAGATAAGCTGACGATCAGATAATTTGAATGCGTCTCGCACCTAATATAGACATGGAAGACAACAAAAATGCAGGTTTTTACTTTTTACTGCACACACATTTTTCGTAAATAAAAAAAAAAAACTGCTGCAGCACTGCTCACAGTTAAAAGAAGCTCAGTCTCTCCTTTTCGTATTTTAATTATCCTACTTTATAATAATATTTTTATTTTCATTAATTATAATTATGATAATTAATTAAATAATTAACAGCTACTGCTCTATTCATTTTATTTTCTCGCATAATTTAATGAGATAAGCGCATTGAATAACTTTCGTAAATGTCATTCAGGTCCTTTGATCTTTAATGGTTCTTAAATACACTTCTTCGTGCGGTTTACCGAGATAGAATTACTGAAAAGTTTATCCGAAAATTAGAGTGTTCATAGAGACGTGAAGATGAAACATTAAACTACCTCTTAAGGATAATTTTACCGAAAGTAAAATTTTCCTTTACAAGGACATTATGATTTTAGATGGAGCAAATCAAATCTTACAAAAAGGAATCAGATTTCTTGATTTCAGACGGATCTCCATGCACCACACTTCATCTTCTCCAAAGAAGGTTTTTTATTACTGAATATTATGTACAAAAATGAGGCAATTACGGTAAAAACGGTGAAGTAGATGACAAAATTTTCCGGCAAAATCCTATGCTTTTAACCCCCAACCACCTCGTACGCGAAAGCTGAGCCGTTCTTCCCGCCGGTTCAGTTCCTATCTCCTCCTCTATTTCTCCGAACACTTAACATAGAGCCTCGTACTTCACCGTTACCGGACGGTTGAACCCGACCTTAGACAACAGGCCACTGACCGCCCCTAAATCCCTGCAGAAAACCCCTTGGAACACCCCCGGGCTCGAGCTTTTAATCTCGACCGAACGGACCCTGCGATGAACCGAGCTACTTCCCGAAGCTTCCAGGCCATGGACCGGGTTTCTCGTATTCTCCAGTTCTTGGGCTCGTCGGACTTGAACTGCTGTAGCAGCTGCAGCCAGAGCCTTCTCGTCCGAAATATTCGCCATTATGCTCGTGTAGCCTTTCCGGATCAGCCGGTAGAGCAGCAGCGCTGACATTTTTGCCCGGTCTCTGGCCGAGTCGAGGTCCTGATCCTCAGTGAACTCGCTGTTATCAAGGAACCCTACGGCCTTGTCAGGCTTGTGCCTCAGGGTGAGCAGCCGGTGGGACCTCTCGAGCTCCGATCTCGAGCAGCCACGCCGGAGACCCATCAGGGCATAATAGTCCACATCGTTCCCGACCTCACCAGAAGCCAGCCTTTTCTTCAGCTCCTGAGTCTTCACCGTCAAAGCACACAGCCTCCCAGGGATTTCCCGGTATTGAACGTGGTGGCGCTTCCAGGGCGGCCCTGGGAGCTTCCGGTCACGGAGGATCGAGTTGTAGAGGAGCTTTAGGTACTCAAGATCGTGGAGGGAATCTGGAAGGCATCGGATCGACTCAAGTAGCTCGGCCCGGGTTTCGAGCGCTTGAATGCAAGTCGGGTCGAGAGCGAGGGTCTTGCTGCAATCGGAAAGGGACTCAGCCACCCGGCCAGCAGCGCAGTACGCCGTGGCACGGCCCAGGTAGCACTCGGCAAGGAAGGCCTGTGGCAACCCCTGGCGGCCGTCCACGATCTTTGAGAAGTGGCGGATGGCCTCGGAATGGAGGTCGGCGTGAAGGGCGGCTAGGGCAGCAGTGCGCCGGCGGATGAGGAGCTTGATGTGAGGCAGGAGGTGGCTGATTGATTCCATCTCTGCTGTGAGCCGCTGAGTCGGGGAGTCTGGGCCGGCGGTGGAGGATAGAGAGTCGCCGGGGAAGGGGAGGGCGGAGAGCGAGAAGCTGTCGTCTGGCCAGCAGATGCTCTCCCGGCGGGAAGCGGCAGAGGCCAGGCGCTTGCTCGTCTGGAGAAGGACCATAGCGTCCTCCATAAGGCCCAGGTGGAAGCAAGCTTGGCCGAGAACGGCGTACCTGAGTTGAAAAAAGCACCCAAGGTGAGTCGCCTATTTCCGGTCGGATCGATTTTGACCGATGGTCAATTCTTGAAAAATCATATATCACTAAACTCGTTAAAGAAAATAATTAAAAAAATAAACAAACTACAGAAAAACAAGACAATTGCAAAGACAAATTAATATTATAATCATTTTAATTTGCCCTTCAAATTTCACATCGCCCGTGTATTTACTCAATATGAGTAAATATTTAAGGTGTAATACTTAACGAATTTGTTACAAAACTAAAATTCAAATCTTACCACCTGTAAAATTAACTGTAAAAAATTATAAAACCTTCAAACAAGTTAACATGTGAGAGGGCAAAAAACTTGTTATGTATTACATGTTGAATATTTACTCAACATGCTTATAAAATAAAATAAAATCATCACATATTTTAAATTTTAATAAAAAGAATTTTACCATATTAGAGATTTTATTATTATAATAATATTTTTCCATAAAATAAAAAGTCCAACCAAAAACCTCATAAGTCATTTTTTATTTTTTCTCAAATATTTTTTTATATAAAGTGGAGAAGAGAAATAAAAAAAATTAATGTATTATTATTGACTGAAAAAGGAAAATGCAATCTTCAATAAAACAGTAACTTTTTTATTTAATTACCTCCACTGCCCTTCCTGGTCACAGCTCCTCCACAGCCCCGCCATGACCTTCTTCTTCAGCTCCGAGACGGAGAAGCACTTGCAGCTCGGGTATCGCTCCACCTCCTCCTCCTCCTCCACCGAGGACGAAGACGATGGCAGGAGCTTCACCCGTTCTCGTATCAACTGCTGCGACAAGTTATCCGAAGAGACTGAGCCCGAATCATCGCTGCGATTGCCGCAGCCGTTCCCCAGGCGGAGGCTCGGGATGTAGTCCTGGAGCATATCGGCTACTTCCCTGAACCGCCGGAGCTTGAGGAGGCACCTGGCGCGGAGCTCGATGGCCAGCTTATCGCGGGGGGACGCCGCCAGGGCCGAGTCGAGGAAGCTGAGGGCGGAGACGAGATCGCCCGGGTCCTCCGTCACCATCAAGTCCCTGGCTTCTCTGATGTACTTACCCGCGATCTGGAACAGGCCGGTGGAAAGTCTTTCATTAGCTCGATTCGCGAAACACGAATCGCCAGGATTGGGAATCGGAATGCTTACCTTTCTGCTACGGAGCCACCACCGTTTCTTCTCGCCGGCGAGGGAGGGAGTAGCGGCCACAGCCATTGCTCCGCTTCTGCTTCTTCCAGATCTTCTTCTTCTTTAAGCCCTGGCCCTCTCCCTCTCCCTCTCCCTCTCTGTTCCTCTCAGGGGGAACTGCACATATTTGGGAATCTGAGAAGGGAGAGGAGTTGTGTAGAGAGAGAAAGGGAGAGAGGGAAGATGGACGAGGTGAGGAGTGAGAGAGAGGAGAAAGGAGGAGAGATTTAAAACACGGGGGAGTGAGGAGATCGATCTGTGTTGAGCAAAAATTTGTAAGAGAGTTTAGTAGAGTTTGTACGGTCCTCGTCCGGTGACCTGAAGGTTCTGAGTTCAATCTCATCCGTGGAGTTTCCCGTACTTTTTTATTCATCTTTCTTTTACCCTTTCTAACCCTATGTGTCTCTTAAATGCACCAAAAAAAATTGGTAGGTGAAAACAGGTTATATTTCTCTTATATTTTGACACGTTTAAATTTTTTATAATAAATTTTATAAGTGTCAAGATCTAAATAATAATTTGTATAACAAAATCGTTATATATTATACCTTAAATATTGTATCACTGATGCATTCGTTATTTCTTTCATATCTTGACATGAGCAAAATTTTTACAATTTTCGAGAATCAGCTTTATATTTATCATGGTTAAACGGTAACCTGAACAATGAACTCATTATGTTATACATTGAATGTTTACTCTCTGTATAGTGAAATATCACATGATATATATCGCAAGTCGATTTGTATTTAATACACCTGCAAAATAATTGCCAATATCTGATGTGCTAGCATATTAAATACTCATTTATTATATTCATAACGAGAAAAAATCATTCTTATATATAAGATGATTGAGAGTGGGGAAGACACGGAGTAAATATTCAATATGTAACACAATGAATTTATTATATAAATTATTTTTAGATCTTTACACAAATAAAATTTTTACAATTTTCTGCTTTCAAATTTACACAAATTATAGCTTGAACATAATTTATATAATAATCTCGTTATATACTATTTACCGAAAAACATGACATGAGGAGAGATTTTTTCCGTGTAATTAAATTGTAAAAAAGACTAAGAAAAATTGGTTGAATTATTTGGACTTTTTTTCTCCATTTTGATTGGAGACTTGGCAAGGAAGAAACTAAATTACTAAAAGAGTTTTTATCTAGAACGGTTCGAAACCAGCTGGAACTTATATCAGTGGACCGAAAATGTAAAGGAAAATTAAGAAGGAAATTATTTTTATTTTATTTTTTTGCCAGCTCTGACATGAGAGATTTTGTTATAAAACTACAAAGAAAAAAAATTCTCGAGAATAACTTAATTTTATTTATTTGTGACACCATGTAAACGTGATATACAAGCAAGATTTTCCCATGCTTGACACTAATAGAATTGGAATTCATCATAATAATTTGTTCAAAAAGGTTAATATTCAGATATCAACATAATTTATTATTTATTACTTAATATTTTCCTTCACGCTTAAGCTAGATTAGCTTTTGAAGGCCATCGTGTGGAATTAGTTAAGTATTGGATTTGTACGCACTTGGTGACTCTAACCAGCGCTCTGTTGCCATAATAAAATTGAAAAATTATCATAACCGTTTGTTTTAAAAGATTAATCTTTCAAACAACGACATGATTATTATTATTCATTACTTAATAGACTCGATCACAAATCAAGTTAGTTCATCTTTTCCATTAATAATATTCATTTATTATGGCAAGAAATTAATAAAATTTATTTTCTTAAATATAGTATAATATTTTATATTGACATGTTAAAAGTTATTAATTGATGACACTTTATTATCCGTGTACTCGATTCGACTAAAAATTTCCATCTGGCCCATTATGCCGAATCATGGTCCTTGCTGTGTGTTTTATGACTGGCCATAACTTGGTCAACTTTTTATAGATACTTATCAATTTCTCTAGTTCTCCTCTTTATAATTCACCAAGGGAAGTTGAAAACTTTATTGTAATATGAATTTCCATGTGAGGATTTCTAATCCGTTCCAGCGGTCCGTTAACGAAGTGCTTTGAGTTTCATTCTACCATTCTGACAGTTATCTTACACTATCAATTTCTCGAAAGAGCTAACTAATATCTGTCCTAAATCTGAAAAAAAAAAAAAAATTCATTCCATATTGATGTGGGTGGGACCAGAATCGCCGACATAGAGAGCCCCGTCGAGAGATATTTTCCACTTTGGGTAGCAGCGTGACGGGTCGGCCCTAACGATTTTGTCCTAGAAAATGTGTCTATTGAGGGAAGAAGGGTACGCATGAGGTTATAAAGAGCTCACTTCCCCTTACCTCTTCAATGTGAGATTAGTCCCCATCACACACCCTTCGAAGAGAGAGGTTGAAACTTAGGTTCGACTCTCAACAATAGCACCAATGATGGTAGATAAGATCGGAACTGCAGACATGGAGGGCCCTGTCGAGAGGTAATATCCGATCCGGGCCTCCACGTGTGTGATGGGGACTAATCCCACATGGAGAGGTAAGGGGGAAGTGAGCTTTTAATTTCCTCATGCGTACCCCTCTTCCCTCGAGAGACGTCATTTCTAGGGCAAACCTATGAGTGCCGAGCTATCACATTGCGGCTCAAAGCGGACAATACCTCTCAACGGAGCCCTCCATGTCAGCGATTCAGGTTCCATTCACATTACACACGCACACACACATATATATATATACACTTAATATCAAGAGGTATCTGAATTTATCCCAATTAATCTCACAGTCCCATAAGCACACCAATAAGTGCACAGGTCAGGTAGGCTTAGAGGTGCTAACTGCCCTCAAGGGATTCAAACACCTTAGCCGCATTACGTAATGTATAAAGGGATTTAGTGCATAGATCTTTCAAATGAAATCAAGATGCTCTAAATACAATTATCATTAGTAAGACTTTACATATCGTATACTGATCTACAAAACCAATATAAGAGGGTAAAACTCAATAAAGTGTAAAATGATAAATTTCAAATGAGGTAAGGCATGATAACTTTTAATCAAAATATAGATAAAAAAAACTAAAATTTGCATATATTTTTAAATATTTTTCCGAGTTTAGAGAGCGTCAACTTAAATTCATCCATGTTTCGTATCTCGTTATTTCCTTTTTCATCATTTTATTTTCTAGACTCATATACCTCATTTATAATAAAATTACGTACATAAACAGACATTTATGAATTTGACATCCTGGTTTTTGGCAGGAAATTAAATCAAATATCGTTCTTTATGAATAACATATTATCTTAAAAGGAAAAACGAAAATATTGATGAAGTCTTCCAATTTCTACGAAATTTTGTTCAATCTTAATTCCTAAAAAACTAAACAAATGGTATTAAGTTTATTTAGAAATCTAATTCGTTAATTAATTAAGGAAAAAATTCACGAAAAATTAAGACTTGTGGAGTACACGGATAAGAGATATATGGCTTGGGTGCCGTCCCCCGCCATCACAATCATGCGAGATTGCCGAGGGCATGACAGGACTCCAACAACCTCACTCTCCATCTGTATTATCTGATAATCAGAAGTCCAACAATCAAATTTAACGGACCGGTAAATGGTAGATAAGCTTTGCCACCAATTTTCTTTTATCTTATTTTTCTTAGTTATATCTTTATATATATATATATATATATATATATTTCAAACTAAAAATTTACATGGATGCGCTTGTTGTGTGAAAATCGTTCGTGATGTGAGATAAACACTAAAATCAAGTATATAAAATTCATGACAACAAATGACAACTCCAGTATAACAATCATAAAGATAGTAATTATAGAAAACGTAAAAAATACAAAGGAATGGAAAACTTCAAAATCGAGATTGTGAGCAAGACGTTTACAGGAAACTCTCTTGAAAATAGATATTTTTTTACAATGTTGCAATACGACCTCAACGGAAATATCCAACAGGAGATTCTTAGCTGCAAAATATGAAATTCCCTCACTTGAACCACAATCCGAGAGGATGAAACCAAAATGAAGAAATAGAAGAGTATAAGAGAAAATAGAAATTGTAAATGTGTATGTACGTAATGTCACGACTTCTCTTACACATATAACTCATATATAGATGTTGAAAAGTCACAATTATTTAAAAAATCACGATTCAATGATTGTATCTCTTTAATTCAATTTTAAAATTTGCTTCCAAGAAGCGAATGACTGGTAACTTAAATTTGTTACCTTTAAATTGAGAAACTTACAGTTGCCTAAATTCTTTATTAATTAATTAATTAATTAATTAATTATTATTATTATTATTAGTAGTAAATATAAATAATTATACAGTAGTGCTATTTCACTAAGTCTTGCACGAGATGACCAGATTCATTTTTCAATTTGTACTATATCATATTTAGAAGCTCAACAACCAAATTTAACGGGCCAGTAGATGGCAGCTGAGCCACTGATCTGCCTTATCTTAAGTTTCTTAGTTATGTCCTTTTTTTTTTTTTGTATATATTTCAAACTAAAAATTTACATCGATGTGCTCTGTCAATAAGTCTCGCACGAGAAGACGAGATTCATTTTTAGATATCTTTAGCAAAAGAGACCGACGCACGATCCCATCGTAATTCCTCCTTGCCAAAAGAAAAAAAAGTTTCGCCAACCAAGAAGGCTCGACCAGAAGTACGGACTAACGTCGACATGACCGTGTCCTAAATGCACTCCCATTGTCGTGTGTTCTCACAAGGAAGGTGGGGGGCAATGCCCATCCACAAGAAAGTAACATGGGTCATCAATAAGTTCCTACCACTTCCATGAACAACTTGGGATTTAAGGTTGTGCGCATTCGTTCCCTCGAATTAGGGAAAAAAATGTGCGAAACATTACGTACATTTCTACGACTCTATCTATCTTTTGATTAAATTGTCTTATTTAATCGATTAATGTTACATTTGGCAAGCTTGAATTGAAAAGAATGGAACGAAATGAATATTTTAACATTCCATTCCAAGTTAGCTTTGTGATCAAAGTGGATTGAATAATGTGGTAGAGCGTCTCTTCCTTTTAAGTAAATATTCAAGTTCGAGTGTTATAAATGGAGAAAGTTCACCTTAAGAGACTTTTACCTCTGATGAGCTTTTCTAGTTCGAGCTAGATTAGTTAGAACTCATTCGACTTCTGTATACCAGTGATTCAGACCGAAAATTTAGCTTTGTGCATTGAACAGTGAAGAATTTCTTCTCATTAGAGTAGAGTGAAGATTTCATGAAGAGTTAGGAAATGTTCATTGAATCATCTCTTATAATTTTATTCCTTTATGTTTTTATAAAATAAACATAAACAAAAACTATTAATTTTTTGTATGAGCTACACATTTTACTCAATAAAACCCATTTCATTCCGTTGCTCTCCATTTCTGCTTACCAAATGTAATCTAAATACCTCCCTTTTTTTTTTAACCTTTTCAGTGTCTTCTCTTAAATTTTATCCATTGGAGAATCCTTCTATACTCGCCTCTATAAGAAGGTCGTTGATGAATAATGACATCGAATAGTCAACGGATTGAAACTTCAAAAATTAGAGGATTTAATACACCATAAAAAAAATAAAGGTACACTGAAAAGAAAATAAGAGAATGTAGTACACCGAAAAGAAAAAAAAAAGAAAGAAAACTTAGGTCACGATATGTTTACGCGTGACATATGCCTTGAATGTCCACCCTCAATGACTGACATTGAGCAAGACACTTTCTTCCCTGCTCGAATCAGGGTTTTTCTTCTGTGCTCGAACACATAAATTTATAAGAAGTCAGACTCAAATCCACCTAAAATTCTAAATTTATCAGTGAATTGTCTTATATTTTAAATTTTAAATCTAATAATTGTTTGGTACAAGATTTATTCCTCAACAGAAAAAATCAGCAATAATTACAGCGAAGCGTATTTTTCTCTCGCTTGGCGGTGAGCGGAGAAAGCGATGCTCTTCTCTTACAAGGAACAGGAATCATGGCTTTTCCTTTTGGGTGAGGCTTGCTTTGCCTTTCTTTGTTTTTTTTCTTATTTAATTCTTTTTTGTTATTTTTGTTTGCCTTTTACTCAAATTAGGTGATTTTAATGAATGCACGTGGAATATGGACGGATGGGGGGCACACAGATGGATTTGCCTTTAAGTTTCTCTTACTCTTCTCTCAAAACAAAATCAAATTAAATAAAAAATGAAAAAATAAAAATAAAAGTGGTAATAAATTCTCCTGATCCGACTATATATTAGGTGAGTACCGTTTCTACGTTATAAAGGAAAAAAGAAATCTTAGATGACCCTACCTTTATGAAGAAATATCAATCAAATTACTTTTATTAGTAATAATTATAGCAACTGTCCGTGTGATTAATACTAATTTACTCGTGTGTCGTAATTTGGTTGTTGTTTTCTCATGTAATGTGGTCAAGTACGATCATGTAAGAACTTCTCGTTATAAAGAGTAAGCGGTAATTGATTTAAATGTAAAATTAGATTTACTGTCTCCTCGCATTTCCTCTGCTCCCATTTGTTGGGACATTATAATGTACACATTTCAAATTTAAATATTTGTTGTAAATCTCACATTTCTTCTGTTCCCATTTGCTGGGATGTTGTACTATATACACTTTTATCATGAATTTAAATATTTTATTGTAAATTTTACTCGAACTTGATATAGTATGAGTTAAAATTTTACTATATGGTTGACAAAATTTTTTACGTAAAATCCACATACAATTTTTATATTACAATTAACTTTACTGCTATTTTTCCTGTAATTACCAAATTTTACAATCATTTTATGCATACTTATAAGATTTTATAACCAACTTTATATTTCCAAAAATAGCAATCCCATATTTTAGTTTCTAATTAAAAAAGGAATTTACTGTTGTGAAAAATTTTCACCATGTTTAAAAATATAGTGCATATATTTAATCTTGGTTGAAATCCAATCTTCTCTCCTCCTCAGCCTCGAATACCATCACGGCCATAATGTACTTCACGCTGCCTTCATGTCATCTCCCACCTGTCATATACATTCTATAAATGTATATGCACTGTACAACAAAACCTCATGGGTGCCTATTCTGTGTGGACCACATTTTATTCTTTTAGAACTTTTCATGCAGCACTCTCTTTTTTACCTAGACCACTTCACTTAATATTCAGAATTTCAATTGATTCTAATTAATTCAGATTTAAGACAGGTCTGTCTACTAAGGAGTAGCAACTATCAGTTTTCTCTATTCATAAGACTTGAGCTTGTTGCCTTACTAAGGGGTAAGAAATGCTAGAAGGCGATTTCAACCGATTCATGTTAGTTGGATGGATCATTTGATATCCAAAAGTTTAATGGGCCCGACATATTGATACAGATCAACTAAATGTAAAATTAATAATGAATTGATAAGAAAATTGTGTACCGTTATCTAAAAGTTTACACTTTTAGGTGGGAACAAGTTCAGTTTCTTATAAAGTCCACTAGCAATAGCATAATATGTGAGCGCTTTAGCACGACAATCTCTGCCGTAAACCTAGACTCGTCGCCGACAGTCCCCCACTGACGTGAAGAAATTACCTCTAGGCTCAGTCGCCTACTTCACCAACGGTTCACTCACATCACACAATTCAACACGGCCAATTCAAGTTCAGTCCACTAAGAAGTAAAACTCTCCTAAGCATCAATTTTCTCCATTTATAATACTTAAATCAGATAACTTAATTAAGATGGAAGAAATAACGAACCATCTAAACCGGTTCTTATCAGTTTTGCATGAACTAGTTTTAAATATTGTTAGATGTTTTTCAATATCATGACCTTAGATTCTCATGGTATTAAAGTTATTATAGCTAGACAGTCTTTGGTGCATGATGGCATAGCCAACATGCATTAAAAAAAGGAAAAAAAAAAAAAGCTGATAAACATAGCCAATCTCTATGTGCATTCAGTTTACCCTGTCCACGTTCAATTTGAAAAAGAGGAATATAAAGACATCGTTGTTGATCCTTAGAGAAAGATCAACTTCTCGATATACATCTTGAACTAGGATTAGTCTTAGCAAATAAATCGATGAGAACTCACGTTCTTGGCAAATATCTCATCAGTGTTTGATTATTCTAAGTAAGGGTGGATTTAAGGGATGAGGAGGATGATCACCTCTTTGAACTCGAAAAAATATGTGGATTGCTGTATATATTTCACTAGATTTCATTTCTGATTTAATTGAATTATCTCATTTCACCTCCAAGAATTCCTTATATCACTCTTCAATAGAGCTTTCATCCCCTCAAACAAATTTCTTCATCTGTTTCTGATCCTAAGCAAGAAAGCAAACATGTTTGTGCGTAGAATGGAGTCCTGATCCGGTTAAGGTTGACAGTCAAAGGTTCTTTTTAGATTGTCGAGTGGCTTAAGCACTTCAATTGTTTCAATAATGACATTTCCTTCGTCCAATACAATGCTTTATGTACCTGATCTTATTTCCTTATTGATGTTTGAATGGCTTCAACTAGTAAGTATAGCTCAGGTACCCTTATTGAAAGTTGACCAATTCCTTTCCTTTCTTCTGCATCCGTATCATTCATACACTTCATTCTTGCCGACGTGCGGTTAGCTTTAGCTAGACTCAGACTGCTGAGTCAAGGTGCTCATGTTGTTATTATCATTATTATTATTATTAAGAGTTTAAAATCGTTTTTATCTAATAGGGATGATCGGGTCCGGATATCCTACAGTTTTCATGATACCCGGACCTTATCCTGTATAGGACCGGTTCCTAATTTTTTGATCCGGACCCTACCCGGTGGAATAAGGAGCCAGACCCTACCCGGAACCCGTATTATACCACAGATTCCGAGTACTCTATTGGAACCTGTCATCTTTCCCTTCTCGTTACGATAACTTTGTAAATATATATTTATAATTGATATGTGTAATTAAGAGACCGGATTTATGATCAATTTTTATAATTCTAACTTTGTTATCATTAGTTTAATATATTGGTACAAGATTTAGTAAATATTAGTAATATTTTTATAAATTTTTAATATGTTTCATTATTATATCTTCTTTGTTCATAAATTCTATTAATATTTTGAATATAATAAATGGATAACTGGTTTGTAAAATAAAAAATTATCAAGTTAGAAATTTAAGAGTATAAATAACACAAGAATTAAACTAGGAATGCGGAAATTATCATCGATTGAATATATAATCAGTTCCAGTTCTAGGTATTGTGGTTGGAACTAGAATCAGAACCTATTCTAACTGGTTCCTTAAATCATTACACAGACCCTACCCCGAATGTCATTAGTATCTACCCATAACCTACCCATAACCTACCCTATTGGATAGATTCCAACCAGTTTCATTTTTACCCTATACTTGCGCACACCCCCAATATCTAAAAACCTAAGCTATAAACATGTCCTTTAGTTCTTGCACATACTTCTATCAATTCATTAGAGATTAATCTCGAAAACTGAATTAAGGGCGTCAAACTAAAGAAAAAGCTCAAAGACATATTTCATGGGATGTAATGAGATGATTTAACTTAAATATATAAAAAAACCAATAAATTTTATATAAAATCTTACTGATTTTCTGGATTTCAGGGCACACCCCTAGATCCATCCTTGCATCAACAGTTTTATTTACCTAGGGATGACACTTTTGGCCGACTCGTTTTAGGTGGGTCATGGTCCGACCCATATACATGGGTCAAGGCGGGTCTTGGCCTTTCCTCTAGCTCAACTCATCCCACCCCAAGCCCTAATAATATATTACACTGTCATACATTGTAAATTTTATCTTAATGAATTGGATGCTAATTATTTTATTTTGTTGGAAATATGTAACCATTGTTTTAAATTTATTTAACTATACTATTATAAATATGCAAAATTGTACTGTATTTTAAATTATAATATTTGTTAATTGTTTTTGTAATTCGGGTCAACCCGACCTAACCCGTGCAAAGGTGCAGAACTAGTCCGAGCCTTCAAATACCGTCCTCACCTCTGCCCCCTTTACCATTTCAATTATATATGACAAAGGGCACCATGTGGAGCATATTTCCATCGCTAGTGCATATATATACATATATTTGCTTTGAATAATATCATTCGAAAGCTCTAATTAACTTGAGAAAATGTATTTTTATATTTTTTAAGCCTTTTTCTGAATTTCATATTTATGTAAACACAGGTAGCACTTTCTGAATGTAGCATTAAACATGGATGTATGAATTTCGGGACCACGCAATTTTGCATATAAATATAGGACTAGCATTGGCATTTGAGCTACGTAGGTCTTCATTCTCATGTGTCTCTTTCGTTCTACTAATATTTTTGGATGGTGCAAGCTCTGGTACAGCTAATACAAGGCATAGCTAGTTCCGACATTTTATTTCCAGCGTTTCACCACACGATGTCCCAAAGTCTAAATAGGTTTTTACCGGTTCACAATAAGTTGGTCCATTAAAGAGTAAAACACTCTTAATCATAGAATTTCTTTTCATTTTTTTTTGTATTGAAATTCAAGATTTTAGGTAAAGAAAAGAGACATGAAACCATTTCGATGAACCCAAAGTTGGCTGCTCCAGCATTTTAAAACTGTATGGTGCATGCCTCAATTGAATTCCTGGATATTGCTACTTGATTTATGTGTATATACATATATATATATATATATATATATGACCTAGGCTAATGTAATTACCTGGAGTGTGGTATGGTTTGCAAGGTATTACATGATGCATAACGGTGTTTTTTTACTGTGTATTATCTAATATTCACCACGGTAATCTAATGATCCAAAATTCACTCTCATGCAATTTAGTAAGGTTAAAGTCTCAAGTTCAAGTCCTCCACCCGCAAAATTGTGAGAACGGACTCTTTAAACTTGGACATTAGTGGGTACCGGGTTCTTGGATTATACTGGCTACGCTAATGGGATAATGTTATTAATATTGGTTATTCAATTCGTTTAATCTATTCGCGATTGAACACAAAAGCCCAGATATTGTACAGTGGAGATGACCGGATCCCCACCACTTAAATAAGATGTATTATCTAGTATTAAACAATCCATCACAACCAATTGATGTATCTCGCATTATATGAATTGCACGTACCCCGCAGTGATCTTAGGTAGTAGCATTCAATATTTCTCAGTGGATTGATGAATTCTTTGCTGGCCATTTTTGTGCATTTAATTATATCCCCACCACGGTACCCATATTCTTTTCTTTTTTGTCATGAACGAAATTTCTAAGGCAGAAAAAGTTCGATCCACCTCTCGCATGATGATATTGTTAAATTACACAGACTCAAATAAAGAATAATTCTAATTTTATAAGAGAACTCAGTTCCACCACCTGATAATTTAAGATTTTGAGTGAAAATAATATCAGACTCTTATAATTCATCTATTAATGATGATGATGATGATGATGATGATGATTGTGGTGGTGGTGTCGTATAATCACTTTAACCCGGCAATCCCTGATACAAATCCAGGAAATATGACAGTCTTATTATGGCCCACTAAGGGAGAAAGTCTCGTATTTGATAGGTATATCACATGTCGGTACTTACGTGGTATCATAAATTAATAAAATTCAATTACTTTTAGGGTTTTCTTTTTTGTTTCAGGATTTTATTTATAGAGTATGAGAAAATCTCATATATAATAGTGGTATCACGTGACGACACCTACAGAGTACATCAACCGATGAAAAATGGCATTTTTTTTGTTTTGACACTTCAAAATTAATTAACGATAGACATTTAGGCATCGTCACCTGGCTAAAATACCAGGTAAATGTACTCACGTGGCACCACCACTTCACCATAAGTGAACGTATATTAATTTTTCATTGAACTGGTGTATCAAGTGGGCGACCCCATGCTCCATGTGAGACTGGCCTCCAGTGTTTCTCTCCATTTTTTAAAATTATGCTTCTCACAGCTTCCCAATCGTTATCTAAATTTTTCGGTTCTAGGGTTTTAGTAGGCCATATGCGTCATCCGTTTCAGAAATAATTTTTCCTGATTCGTATGGGAAAATGAGCCAAGCCTTGAAGTGTTGCTATCGTAACAGCGCCCTTTCATATGGACATTATTAACTCATCTAAAGGAGAAAGTCTCCATTCTCCAGCTAAGCAGTTTATGACGAGATGATTCTGATACGATATATCAATTCGATGAGATTTTAATATATAATTAATATTTACATAGTTATAATTATTAAATTATAAAATAATAAAAAAATTTAAGAAATAATAAATAATAATTAAATAAATATATCACATCAGTATAATCACGTAATATAATATTTCGCCAGGGACTTTCTCCATCACAAGAGCTACAAAATGGGGAATAAAAAACCACTGGATTTGCCGAGAATCCCAACTATGCTACGTTCCAAACATTGTCTCAACTTTTTATAATTGATAAAAGATGGTTTGATATAATAGCTTATCATCCTCGGTTTGACGGTGAAAAATTGTAAGGTCGAGTATCATTACCGAAAATTTCACTTGACCTCTTATTTCTCTTTTCTTTCATCCTTTCTAGACTGCAGACTTGCCTTATAATAGAAAGAACCTTTCACTTGTAATTGAATAAGCAAATTTCATTGGATAGTTCTCGAAAGCATCATCAATGGGTTATTGTCCTCTAGGCTTATAACCTCGTTTTTATGAGTGGCTGTCGAGTTATGGGTTTACGCGACAACCTTACGTGCAATGTGGATGCGATTTGGAAATATTAGGTCGGGCATGATGTTATAGGTTTTACCCTTGCTCTAGCACAGATTACACACGTTTGTGGTGGCATTGTGAGGCTAAAACCCACGGGTTTATGCGGTATATGCTTATTAGGAGTTGTGAAAAGTCGAACTGATGAGTTAGAGATCTGAGAGTATATTAAATATTACTAGTGAGTTTTACAAGATATACATCTTGTTTACGATTTTAATGAGATCCTGTAGACGTCAAATTATGGTAACAATCGGGTATCGGAGAGTTGTCTGATTATGCGACAGTTTCAAAATCACACAGCAGAATGAGAAGAAGTTGATTTGCTGAAATTTGACCCTTACACCACCAGAACAAGCAAACAACTATATTTTGAGCACATTGATGTGACTCAACTCCTATGGGAATGTCGTGGGAAACCGATGGCTAACTAATAAAGATTTGACGATTCTAATGTCAACAGGGATCGCTCAGAATGAGATTTTCAGGCTGTGGATGCTAATCAAAGAATTAGAAGAGAACGGCTGCTCGGTTGGTGAAGATTTCCTCCACTTTCTCTTCGCTCTCTGATCTAAGGTTAAGGATCACAAGGAGGAAGATGAAAGAACATTGATAAATTTTAAGCTACAGGGCAATTACCTCGAAACTGGCTGAACACTCACACACTCGTGTAAAGGATTTTACTACAAAAGTTGGTTTAAGCGGTAGAATACTTATTTCCTCAAGTAAAGGTTTTGAGTTGAAGTTTTTATGAACAGAGAAAACTCGTATTGAGAGAGTTTTACCCTTAATAAGCCGACTTACCTTAAAATTTTTTTTAATAGAAAATGACTTTGATATAGTGAATTCATGCTTAACTCATAATTAAGAGGTATGAAATTCAATCATCATCTATAGAATTACCCGTGCCCTTTTAATCCCGTTCTTCTTCAACATCTAGATTCATAGACATCACCTGTACAGGAGAGGGGGAAATTTTATTTTCCTACCCATACCTCACATGGGAGAAAGTCTTCTATATAACGCGTATATAACATGACAGTGCTTAATTTATAGATTTTTTTTATTTTTAAGATTTCATAAAAAAAAATTTTAAATAATTGATTCTTATTATTTTGTGATATCAGGTATGCAAGACTCTCTCTTCACATTGCCCTAATTTATAATTTAACCAATAAAAGCAAGAACGAATGTTAAAATAGCCAAATCTCTCAAAAATTGAAAGCTATTTCAAAATATATGATCCATACTTTCACTGCAATATTCTCCTCATTAACAAAGATTACCTTTTCTATTTCACACTTTCACGTACACGACTCTGCAATAACAGGAAATGCTTATATAATCCTTTGCCTGTATGTGTGCTTATATATATATATATATATATATACACACACACAAATGCACACACGCACGCATATATATATATATATATATATATATATGTTTTACTTATTCCATCTCTATTTTTACCAAGTTATCTTATTTCAACCCATTGGAATCCATCATTTCACTTTTATGTACGTTTTATCCCATTGAACAAATTTTCCAAATCCGTTCATGAAATTGATTGATCGCCTTCATTGGAAACTTGAATCACATACTATTATGTCATACGCTTAACTGTATAAATGTTGAATCTGCCTAAACGTTACACTATGATGATTCGACCCGAAGCATGGTAAAAGCCGAAGAAATTGGTGTGTAGCAAGATGCGATCTTCAATGGGAATGCTCGGATCCAATTCAAAGTCATGTTGTCAACACTTCCAAGATCTCATCTTGTCCCTATTTGCTTTAAGTCAAAGACAACCCACGTTTTCATGGGGCCATGCACGAACAAACTCAGGAGGAACATGGAGCCGAGAACTCTGAGGATTGTACGTACCTTTGACTACACGCAACAATGCGTTTGTACGCTCTGTAGATAGTCTTCGGCTCTAATGCAACTTTCATTCTCGGCCTCCACAGGAGTCGCATATTTTTGCAAAGAGATAAAAGGAAGGAAAGAGTGCTGTGTATAAAGGTATCATCATAGCATAACAATATCTATGTGACGATATTAACAAATAAAATTAATTAATTTTTTATAAATTTTTTATAAAATCTAAAATGAAAAATAATCGTAAGAATAACTTGATCTTATTGGCTGGTGTCATCACATAGCGTACAGGACTTTCTCAAATGAAAGCGGGAGTTCAGAGACACGGGGAGCTCCACTGATGAGAATTGAACCCAACACCACCTCCAGGCCTCAGGTCGAGTGTGATGTTACTGTGCGAAACACTTTTTCTCAGTGGAACCATTTTTTTCATGGTCGTATAAAGTATTTTGAGATTGACTATCACTTCATCATGAGCGAGTTACTCATGAAATGCATTGAGATTAACTATCGCTTCATCGTGAACAGGTTACTCGGAAGCAACACGACATAAGATTCATTGCCTCAATTAATCAAGTCACTGACATTCTTACGAAGGGATTATCTACAGTGGACTTCTCTGACATTCGTTCCAAGCTCAATGCTCGTTTCCTCCCATTACAGTTGCAAAGTACGATTGTAGGAAAGTGATTTATTACTACTGTATATTTTATTGTCACATTGGCGTGTGCGTAAACAATAAGAATACATGAGCCGCAACTATTGATTGTGTGTGCTTTTTCTCTATCAATTACATTATTATTCTGTTTCCTCTAGTTTCTACGCTCAAAAGGCTCGTCTAGAGGAAGAAGTGTTGTGTGTAATCGATATATTGGGAACAGCTACCAATATTTGATGTATTATAAAGATGTCGATGCATGGAATATCTATTAACTTATGATATAAGTCACGTATTGTATCAGTTAGACAGAAGAGTCTCTCCATTCAGGAGTAAGTATTGTGTGCTATGAGTATTTACATCACAGTACTGACATGGTATCTATCACAACTAATAAAATTCAGTTATTTTAAGATTTTTCAATAAACTATAAAAACAAAAAATACAACCCTAAAAATAATTGATTAGTTTGTGACATTACGTTATACTCAGTATGTACAAGATTTTCTCCTCCACCCAGAGCTCTTAAATGTCAGACAGCACCAAGCTGAAGGTTGAGGAAACATGAAGCAAAGTCGCACATGGTTTATACAAACATTTTACGATATTGAGATCCATGTGATCCAGGCCCTCGAACTTCGACATGCGATTGAAGAAACAGTGCTTCTTCTTCATATCCATTTGGGTAATTGCATCAATAGTTGAGAAAGTTTAAAGTGAATTCCAAATTGATACAAAAAAAGAAAATTTTCGAACTTTTTTACACATAATTTTGTTTTTTTAACTGATTTGGAACTCAGTCAAAATTTTTATACCGTCGGTGAAATTACCCTATCCATTTCCAAGTATATTACTATTTCTTAGTAGTAAAATTGGCTACTTATCGTCCTGATACCTGTAAATAGATATAGTCTTCTGTGTAATAAGCATACTATGTCGCAATGCTTACATGATATATATCACAAGCCAATAATACTTATTCACTTTGATGTTTTTTCTGTAAAATCCTAATAACAATAATTTAACTCCAAAAATAATTGAGAAATCACAGCAGAAGTCTTGTATGTGTTGTTTCTTTCAACTGAATCCTGTATATTTAAAAGTGACAAATTAAACCCTATATGTTCCCTTTGTTATATGCATCAGTCCATTTCATTATCCTCTGTTAATTTGAAGCTGACATAGTATAGTTGCCACCAGTTTAATCTGATATGTCACTTTTGAACATTGATGTGGACATTTTTAATCTTACTCGTACTTAATATTATTTAGTTAAAAATGAAATTACTTCTTTAACCCTCACTATTAATCAAAATTTCAAATTATTTTATTTATCCATCCACTACCAACTTATGAACGAGTTGCCGGTGTTTCACGTCAACCTTCAGATGCAGATGAGGTTCAAAATTATGTTTGGGACAATTAAGAGGCGTAAATTTGACAAATAGCGATGGGTAAAGGAGTAATTCTATCTATTTAGGAACAAAAAAATAATATTAAGTACAAGTAGAATTAAAAAAGTTCACATTATCGCTCAAAATTGATGCATCATATTAAATTGACAGTAATTATGTCACGTCAGCTTTGAATTAATGGAGGTTGATGGAATGGACTAACGCTTATAATTGAGGGAACATGTGAGACTTAATTTACCATTTTTAAATACATATGAATCACTCGCAGGAAACGGCATTATTTTCTCCAATTTTATCAATGTGATGATATCTAGTACAGTGATAATCTAGCACTACAGCCGGTCCCGGGTGTCTCTACTGTCTACATCGCTTACCCGAGCGATCTATATTAGTGTATTATTCGTGTTTTGAAGGTGCTTTGGTCATTGTTATTAATAAATTCAGTTAATCCTATAATTTTATTCATTTATAAGATTTTATTAAAAAATTTTAAAATAATTAAATTTATTAATTTATAATATTATATTAATATTCTCATCTGATCTGCCGGTGACTCGCAAAACTCGCTCGGAGAGCTGACATTCCGCAAACTTTTATTTCCAATTTATTGGAAGAGGGGTCGGACATGTGATCGTGAACAGTCTCTCAGGAAAAAGTGTTTTTCTTTCTTTTTTTTTTTTCCTTTAATTCTTTTGTCGAGCCCATCCCTACAGGCCAGCAATCCTTTGCGTAAAGATTATTCTACCAAATATAATATTAGAAAAAACGAAATTTAGTTACCGGTGTGGGCGAGTTCATGTGGCTCGATGACTCGAAAGCTCTTCTCTTAAATTAAAATTCTGATTCAAGTTTTATAAATGAAAATAATTTTTATTCAAAGAATTTTGTCTATTACTAAGTCGACTCAATTTATATAAAAATTAGTAATTATTGATTAAATTTTTAAATATGGTGTAAAGACAAAGACCTACAGGAAGAAAGAAACAAAAAAAATTTAATACTGAAAAAGAAACATATCCAAAAGAACTTCGCTTCTGAAAGTAATAATTATTCGGAAAGAAGGTAGTCCTTGGACCGGAAGTTAAGTACAAATGTCTGAGCAACTGCAAAGTCTTCTGCCTAGGGCGGGTATCATATATCAGTATTGATATTATGTCATTATTAAATTAAATTAAGTTATTTTTAGGATTTATTTTCCTCTTTGAGTTTTTTTTAAAATTTTATTAAAAATATTTTAAAAATAACTGAATTTTATCAGTCTGTGACACTACGTTAGTAATATCACGTGATATATCTGTTATATATAAGACTCCCTCCTAAACAACAGACCTGTCCACATGCTACTATTGAGGTAAGTTTAACAGCCAGTACCCATTGATTACTATTATCACCGTTTATTCACTGGAAATTTATAAATGATCGCACATAATCACGCCACCTGAGGAAATATCAATCAGATTGTGACAAATCAATAAATTATATCAGGGTCCTAAATCCTTAATCAAAATACTAATATTTTTTCCTAATAAGTTGACAGTTGACCGAATCCACTCAAGAATGGCTCGTGATAGCACAGACTGGATGCCCGGGACTGGTTCGCTTAAAGCAGTGGATAATTTGCCATATGGCTAGGAGAACCCATCTGATGTCTATATCTTATAGATAGGGATTTTATCTCTATCACTGGATACCGACAAATCTCATATCGATTATATAATAGAATAATTACGAGTTTATAATAAAACTAGATATTAACATATGATAGCTTATATTTTGGGATAAAAACAGGTTTAGCTTCTTGTAAAGCCCACTGATGCTAATAATAATTTAGAATCCGAGTGTCTTGACCTGGCAATCTCTGATATAAGTCGGGCAAATCCAGTAGTCTCATCCTGACTCAGCTAACGATTAGTTGACATAAGTCCAACGGCCTTGTCCAGTCCCAACCGAACGAAGCATCGTAAGGTCCGCTCTCAACATTTCGACGTGGGAAAAAGGAAGAAGGCAATACCAACACGGGTTAGTTGATATGGTAAGGTATCTATTCTCCTTAAGTAAAGTATCGGGTTCAAGTCTCACAAATGTAAAATATTCATATTAAAATAGTTTTACCTCATATTAATTCGATTTGGCTTGCATCTCAATTATTCAGAATTCATTGGACTGTGGTGCAGTTGGACAAAGGCAGTGAGGCGACGACTGGTCATACAATGATGGTGTTTGTTGGCCAGGGATAGCATTGGAGATGAGTAGATGCTCTTTCATGAACTGAGGAATCAGAGGAGCCTGCTCATACCCAAAAAAAAAAAAAAAAAGAATCTGAGGAGCCATAAAATGCCAACAAGGTTGGCTCAAATCATGCATACACAGGCCACGTTCCTTTTTTTCTTACTAGCAGGACCACGAGACATGCTGACCTAGTTAAAACGAGGTTAATCCTCGCTCGAGCATTGCTTGGCCAGGACACGAAGTGATTTAGCTGGATTTCGAACATATCCCCAAATTGACAAACATTCTGCCAGCTGGACTGCAAGGTTGCAAGGGTGTAAGTAAAAAAAAAAAAACGAAAAAATCAAATATATGATCGATTATATATATTTCAGTTGATTTTTAAGATGTATAAAACCTAACCCAAGGAATTTAGCCCCCGACTCGAAAAACCAGATGGGGATCGAAATCGGTCAAAATCATGTAAAAATAAAATATATATTTAATAATTTATTTTATTATTAGTTTTGAAAATAAAAGATATAATTGATATTTCTAAACTTGAATTTTTGTTCACACATATACATATATATGTTAATTAACTTATTAATACATCGAAATATTTTTAATTAATAGTTATAACTTATTATAATAGATTTTATTTTATCGTCATTTTACTTAATTCGTTATTATATTGAAAAAAATAGAGGCCATGACCAGATGGCTTTTGGTATGATTTTTTACACTTGAAAAATTCAATTTGAAAAAGTTGGGGTCCGATAATTTACACAAAGAAAACCATCCGACCCAACCTCTGATTTATGTCAATGAAGGGAGATGAACTCTTATATTATATCAGACACAAAGTAAGCCTTTCATTTAGTTTCTTTTTCACGCTTTCATATAGTCACAAACTCGTACTAATATTTAGAAATCTAATAGATCCATTCAACAATGCGAGATCCACCGATCGCCAGACTGTCACTTCCCATTTCAGCCACCGAACCCTGAAGTTAGCACGTGAAAGTTGGCCGCAACAGGCCCAAGTGGGATGCTTTCTTTTCCGCTGGGCAGCTCGGTGAAGTGGGCACATGATCCCTTTGCAGGACTAGGCCCGCTTTCCTTTCCTTATTAGGGCTCAGAACCTACGTCCAATCGACCGTGGAATTCCTTACTCCAGCAAGCTTGCTTCCCCTCTTCTGTCAAGTTCCAGTTCATCGTGCCCAACTCGTGAACTTCACAGCAAGATAGAGATGGGAAGGGCTACGATCATTAAGGCACGTGCAAATTTTTTAATTTATTTTTTGGGTAATTAGCACATGTAGGATAAAGATTTACCATACGAAAGTAGGATTACTGATGCATTTCTAGGTCATACTTAAAATAAGTTTCCAAGTTTATGGTACTTATTTACAAAAATTTAGGTTTTGTTTCATGCTACCGGCATGTCACATGACACAGACTGGAGATAGTAAAAATTTTTAAAAATAAATAAATAAAAATCCCGATCTAGCAGTGGAGACTCTGTCCTGGCAGGCACTACACCGGGACGGTTCTATAAAATTTTCCGACTTCGATCAGCCCATGATCCGACCTTATCGGTGATGGCCGGGTGCCCAACGATGCTCTGTTTTTCCCCATCTTTCGTGTTCGGTACTGTGGCGGGGGCACTCTGTGTCACCTATTACCAACTTCAACAGAGCAGGGGACTCTCCTTCGAGGTCAAACATTTCATAATTTCCTGATGACTCCATGCTTCAATCACCATGGTCCACCTTGAGCCAACCTTTCTTCCCCTCGTTCGATATCCAGCTGGAATCGAATACAAAAGGTTCAAATAGATCTGGCCCGAGTTATTTTCTGCGCTCGTAAGTGTGCTCATTAGTATCCAACTTCTGTTAATGAAAGGGAGTTAGGTTCGAATATCATTAGATTAGGAGAAAGAGTGAATTGCATGAAATGTTATTGTTTTACATGCAATATATATTGTAATATAAAATTAATGTATTTGGTGGACATTTTACAAATTATTCAAGAAAGTTATTGGATAATGGCTTTTTTGCTTGTCTACATTTTGATTATCGGGTAATGGTGCTGGGTTTGATGAGATTTGAAAAGCTCGGTAAACTAAATGTGCGTTGGATTTTACACCCAAACATCGTAAAACCGGGTGCAAAATACAGACTTCAAAGACTTAACAACAAACCAGGCTCTACCTAAAACCCCATGTGGGGTGAACATTTTCGGTGATAAAACCCAGAGTCGTCCTTGATCTACTTACTGTCTTGGATGAGTCACCACGCGGAAGTCGGCTTCTTCCGGCAACGTTTTCTATGGGATGCAATCCGATCCTTCTGTGATGCAAATATCCAGTCAATTGTACCGACCGATCCATTTCTAGTCTGAGATTTTGCGGTTCAACGGTTGGCTCAACCATAAAGAAAGAAAGGGCAACAATTAGTAGCAAGCAAGGACCTCGACCGAGGTACGTTTGCCATATGAAACTCCGAGCTTTTCGTCAAGCCGGCACATGCTGACCGATCAAACAGATCACTCGAAGCAATAGAGCAGAACCCGAGATTCGAGAAGTTGCAATTGTAGCAAGTTATAACCCTGTTTTGTCCTCTTGCTGCAGAATAGACACTCGAAGAGAGAGGTTGCACTTGGCAGTGCCTTCGAGCGTGGGACTAAAATACCGACAGTAGCAGTATCGCCACACATCCGGAGGACGTTAAGCCGCAGAACTCAGCAGACGGTCTACGGTTGTCTTCGGAATGAACAACACGTGCAAGAATGGTGTCGAATGCTCTTATAAATCAGATTCTTTTCCCAGGCAGATGCTAACTCCATTGTAAGCAGAAGAACATACACATGGCATAATGCAACAAGAATCTGGAATCGATGAAATACGTGATTGAGCGAGGGATATGTTGCCGAGCCTGCCATCTTCATGATAGTTCATATCCATAAGTTTGTTAAGTCGTAAGAGCTTAGATATTGATACCGAATAATGAATGGTTCGAGATGTATCCAACCAGTTGCAATTACTTTTATGACCAAGGTGAATGCATGAGTGAAGAGAAAAGGCACAGAAAAACAAAGGAGAAAATCAAGATTTTGATCTTTCCTCTTGTTTCATATATGATCAAAGCAGAGGAGATGCTCTGCTTTTCACAGCTTACATTTCTTACACTTGCAAGGAATGACTGTTTCCATTTCCCCCTTCGGGACTCAGCAATAATCCTCTATACATCTTATGGTGTCCTTTATCAATGGAGGGACAAATCCCTAGCAATCAATCGAGACTCGACGCCATCGTTGGCCAGTCGGTCGGTCAGAAGAATATTCAAGATTTGATCACTCCGAGAATCGCCGGTTGGAGAGTGACCGAGTGCCTGAGCTCTCCGATATGCAGGCCGTGCTCGCCCATCGGAACCCTTCGGATCCCGGACTGGTCCACCACGCTCAGGTACTTGCACACGTGGATGTTTACCCCAACCCGCTCCCGGGAGCCAGCGGGGACGTGGACCCGCTTGAAGGCCACGAGCTGCTTTCGCGGGGCCCACTCCCCCGCAGGTGGGGCCGAGAACACCAGCAGCGTGTGGGACCCGTCCCTTGGCCCGGTGTTCGCAACGTCGATCTCCAGACCCAGGGACAGCCTGCTGCACCTGGTGTGGGTAACCTTGATGGCCTTGCCTAGGGTGGATGAGTTCGAGGCGCGGTGCCCGTCGAGCGGGACTGAGAAGACCGTGGGGGCACTCGCGATCGTGTGGGTGAAGCTCGTGTAGCTCAATCCATGCCCAAATGGGTACACCACAGGACCGTCGTAGAACCGGTAGGTTCTTCCAGGGTAGCCTTTTGATGGGTTGGACCTCATTGCCATGTTTGTCATGGGCACTTTAGCCAGATACTCCTGTGGGTACCATGTCATTGGCAGCTTACCTCCTGAAAATGAGAAATTATGACGATGAGAAATACCAGAAAGTCACTGTTTTCAATCATTCCGATGTTGTCGGCACGGAATCGAACATTAACAACGTTAACAGTGAAGGGGCGCGGACCCGGGTTAGCTGCTCCGTACAGGACATCAGCAATGGCAGCGCCACCAGCTTGTCCCGGGTAGCCAGCCCACAGAATCGCAGCTATCTTCGGGTCATCCCTTGCAAAGGACACATCGATCGGCCCTCCGGACATCAGGACCAGCACCATGGGCCCCTTCGATGCCGCTGCCACCTTGCTTACGAGCTCCTGCTGGCGGCCCGGGAGGAGAAGTCCGGCCCTGTCCCGGAACTCTGCCTCGATTGACTGGTCAAGCCCCATCACAAGGACCGTCGCATCGGCTTGGGCGGCTGCACCAATGGCCGCACCAAAGAGGCGGTCGTCTGAGCATGCCACGTCAGCACAGCCTTGCTGGTGGACCGTCCGGGAGTATCTGCTGATTCCTTGGAGGGGCGTTGTGTACCCACAAGCCACACCTACTCGATACAGCCATAGAAGTTATAATCTCATAATTAATGCCGCTTTTGGTTCGAAAATTGTTAGATTAAGTAGAAAGTTTGAAATATGATCAAATTTATTAAAATAGTAAAAAAGAATAAGATTGTGATATTTGAAAAAAAATCAAATTAGTTATAAATTTAGCAATTAACGTGGTAAGTTGGTGTAATTTAAAAATGCTACGATTTTTTAAAGTAAATACTTTACCAACCACACTATAAGAATTTAACTCATACAGTCTCATAGTATCGTAAACTTTATAAACAAACATTATAATTGTGGTGTAAAATGCACTATAATGTCAGAGTCATTTTAAAATGGATACAACCTCATATTACAGTACATTTTATAAATAAACATCGTAATTGTGGTGTAAAATGTACTGCAACATCACATTCACTTTGCAATCATCCAAACGCTTTGGAAAAGAAACGTGCACTTTGTAAAGCCAGTCATTAGTTCTGAATGAAGTAGATTAAAAAAGAAGAAGAATTTGCTGGTTTACCGGCATAGTTTCCAATCATGGTGACGGTGACGTCAGAATTTGGCCCGATCACAGCGACGGTGCGGTGGTGGTGGGCCAAGAGGGGGAGCACCGGACCTTGGTTTTTGAGGAGGACAATGCCTTGCCGGGCTGCCTCCAGGGCCAGCTCCTGGTGAGCCGGTGTGCACACGTCTTGCTTACCGAGGTGCGCATATGGATGTGCCGATGGTTCGCCGTCGAACATCCCAAGCCTCATCTGCACCGTCAGTGTGTTCGCCAGAGCACCATCGACATCAGACTCCTTCAGCAGGCCTCCGGTCACCGCCTTCTCCGAGTGCTCGGCGAGGAACGGTCCGCAGTCCAAGTCCAAGCCTGTAAAGAAAATCAAATCGTATGAGCATTTTCTTCAAACCATATAACTGATTAAAGAATACTGATGATAAGATCAACCTGCTTTGATTGCATCTGCAGCAGCTTGCTCCGGAGTCGATGTGAAATGCTGCTTGTCATAAAAGACCCCAACCGAGTCGCAGTCCGAGACGATGTATCTGTATAGAGCCCGACATCGATCGGAAATCAGCTGGGTCACCTGTTAATGCCTAAGATGTTTGTCTTTCTAATAGATAGGACCGCGCATACAAACCAAAAAATCGAACCGAACTGTCAAATTTCACCAAACCAAACCAAAAATAATCTAACCATTCAAACCGGTTAGCTAGCAGTTCAATTTTCTTTGCCAAGAAGAGGTTTTCATTGGTTGGATTAATTGCTGCTAATTGAACCAAATCATTTTCTAATTAACAATTAAATAAAACAAAAATAAATTAAAATATGCAATTTTAAACTAAAATATATATTCAATTAGATTTTTACAGTTCGATTTGGTTAATTCTAAACCTAACTGAACCGATTATGTTTTATATATTAAATTCTATTTATTTATATAAAACTACTTAATAATTTGGTACTAAGTTAACTACAAACTATAAAAATTGGTTAACTGAATTATTTATACCGGTTTTAAATAATTTGATTTTTTTTCCTAAAGTGGTTATGGTTCAACACCTATACTGCCGAACCGGACCGAACTACGAACACTGCTATAGATAGAGTGTAGAAAGCAATTTCGATATGCACGTACCCATCGAGACGCCATTCACCGCGGACGGTTTTACGGAGGAGGTTCGGGTCGGCACAGGTGGGGACGCCGTTCACTTGGTTGTAAGAGCACATGACGCTCGCGACCTTGCCTTCCATGACGCACATCCGGAACGGCACGTTGAACGTGTCTACGATGTCTTGCTTGCTCACCTGCTCACACCGAATTGCAGAAGCGCTTTCTAATAAATTAATTGCTAGTGATGGGATTCTTTTAAGTACTAAATTAGTCGGAGGCGAAAGGAGTTTTGAAACATCGGTGATGCTAATAAAAAAGCAAAAATAAAATTCAACCGTTAACTGTGTCATTTGAATCAGTTTTTTAATGCTTCATATTTTAAATAAGAGGTTGGATTAATTATTTGAAATAATTGATTCGATTAATTTTTTGATATGATTAATTTGGTTATTTACAGTTAATCAAACTAAATCAACTTTTTAAATTGATAATTAAATAAAATAAACATAAGATATAAAAGGATTTGTTAACTTAAATTTTATATTTTATGTTAAAAATTTAGTTCGGTTAATTTATAATTGAAACCGAACCGATCGCACTCTATTGATTAAATTATACTTATTATCATCAAAAAGTGGCTGACGGTTAAGCAAACTGTAAAATTTGACTCTCTGATTTGATTATTTCTAGATAAAGTAAATATCGTTCGAACTTGATATTCCAAACCAAAAATAACCACCTACTTGATTCGGTTCGGTTCGGTTCGGTTCGATTTGATTCAAAACGATTTTTCGAATCAAACCGAACCACTAGCACCTCTGGTTCGGGTTCATTTGATCAGCTTTCTCTGCAACTCAAACTTGCTTGGGCACGAGAAAACAGAGGCATATCGCCTCACGCACTCACCTGGGCATTGAAATGGAAGCGGTCGAACCCGTTCCAGTTGTCCAGATCGTAGGCCGTGAAGTGCTTGCAGCAGGCCGCCACCTTCAGCCTGTCGCCGGCGGCGTTCCCCTGGAGGCCCCTCACGTAGCTAGCAGCGTACTTGCCAGCCAGGAGGGGGTCCTCGCCGGGAGTCTCCTGGCCGCGGCCCCACCGCGGGTCCCGCAGGATGTTGATGTTCGGGCTCCAGAAGGTGAGCCCGGCCACTCCCCCGTTGTACATTGCTCGAGCCTCGTCCGACACAGCCTGCGACCCACAAAAGGGGCCCCAAAAAAGAAAACAAAAACAAAAACAAGTCGTTGTCAGAGGATCGGGATGGGACGAGCAGGATAATGTTCAGAGCAAGTTGCAAGAATTCTTTTCATTTTTTTATTTTAGTTTTTCCAAATATTATTTAGACAAATCAAATCATGATAGCCTGGCCTTTGAAATTGCTGCCCCATCAATTGATCGACAAGAAAAGAATAAAAGTGCACATAAATATTATACCAATATTATTTAACCATCGTAGTAAATAAGATATATGTAATCTATTTAAGTTCAAGAGGTTATGGTTAAATTCCTTTGGAGTCAGCCGGTAATTATAAATTTACACTACCTTGTGTATCTATTTGTATATATATGAGACTGTCGGAATTAATAGAATAAAATTGTACATTGGAGGAATCAAAAAACACAATGGATTTTGTTTTTGGTGGGATAATTAAATTTTTCCGAGTAGATTTCGTGTTCAAAACTTATTAATTGAGAGATTTCATCTTAAAATAGCTTTATTTTCTAGTGGATCCTCCTGGATCGATTTAGATTAGTCCGAATCCGACTTCGGACAGAAAACAGCTCAATGTGTGTAAATAAAAAAAAAATGATGGTAATCCGGTCAGCTTCACATGTGAGGCCGCCTTTTCTCCATATGATAATGTGTCACTTTTTAATTATAGCGTTGCATATATTGATATATTATTTGATATTTGATTGAAAATTGTACCTATGATCTTGATGTATCTGTGTGATGTAACACATCCTGACCCGACTTCGATAATGTTCGTGAATTAACATCGTAGACCGATAAAATAATGTACTCGCTACGAATTCAAAGTCGACATAATTGGTCCTTTTTCCTTGCTTGCATAAGACACATTATCCTTCCAGGGGAAAAAGTGAACCCTTTTTATCTAAATAAAGGGGACATCAAGCCTAACACTTCCAAGCAAGAATCTTATTCCTTGTTACCTCAGAAAAATGAGGGGCTGCTGTTTTATTGTCAAATTAACCATGTCATCTCCAAAGCTCAATTTGTTCGAGTCAGCCGTCGGACTGATGTCGTTTTTCTTCGATTACCCAAAAAAATTCGTAGATCTGAAGGAAAATATGAGAAATGGAGAAATGAAGAGTGAAGGGGATTTCCACTAGCGTCAGCTGAACCTAGAACTGAGTCCCATATCGAGAGCGATGCTGACGCCAGTGCAGCTAGTCTTCATGTCTAGCCACAAACTGACATTCATGGCTACTCGATGGCATCTTACTTTTGAAAGAGTAAATTGTAATCCTTAAATAGTGCAATGCCCGCCCATCTTTATTCTTTAGCCATTTCCTCCACTGTCTATCCAAAAGTACAATAACTATTACCGTATAGATTTAAATCGGATCGATCTATTAATGAATAAAACTTGCCAAATCATAGGATGTTTTTCGAATTCAAGGATTTTTTTTATCTGAGCCACTAGTATTCAGAAATCTAACGAGTTCCGACTAATCCAGTTTGAACGGGGAGGGAACCCACTAGCAGGTGAAGCTCTCCCGATGTAAATTCTTTCTATTCACAAGACTTGAACTTAAGACATTACTTAAGGGGAATATGCATTCAACCACCTCAATTAATTCACTTTTGTCAAATTTAAGGATTATTAAGGAGAGAGATCCCGAAACCGTACTTATACCTATCCTAGTTGGTCACCGTATTTGAGATTTATACTCTGAACTTACCGCGGATCCATTAAGAATAACATTGGCAGATTCTTGTGATAAGCATTTAACGCCAAGAAGTCCCAATTTGAAAATGTTTAAATTTATATGACCACTAGTGCCTGGCAGATGTGCACTTTTCAAGAGGAAAAAATTGCTCTGTTCCGCGCATCACAGTCTCTGCTTCTACCAGCAACAAAATATTCCACATGTCTATTTTGGCAATCTTATTGCACCAATTCCTAGACTCTTTTATTCCGTCTGCATGTGCAGAATGAGTTACGGACTAATTTAGATTTGAGCAAAAATCAATTCATATAAAGTATAAAACTATGTTAACAAGAAACTTTTCATTAATGGCCCAGAAGTTTTTTATTATTTAATCTCAGCCTCTGTTTTGGTTACCAAACATTGAAAAATTGAATAAAAATGGCAGTGTGAAAGGCACAGGTCAGTCGGACTCACCTGCCCGATTGCTTCCCACAGGGATGCGTTGAAGGAGGCGGCGGTGGTGATGACCTGAGGGAAGCTGGTGGCGGCCGGGAAGTCCCCCTCGAACCGGGTCCCCGGCCCCACATTCGAGACCCCGTGAAGAGCCTCTGACCACCACTTGTACCCCTTGATCCCGAGCCGGGGGACAGCCGCGGCATCATCCACCAGCAGCTTGACCTTCTCCTGCAATGTGAGCCGTCCGATGAGGTCCCCCACCCTCTCCGGGGTCGGTCTCGAGACCTGGCAGAAGGGGAAGTTTCGAGTGTTCGGGTCTCTCGGGTCGCACGCGAGCAGGCCCCAGGCTGGCCCGGCCGAGCTGGCGAGGAAGAGGAGGCCGAGGAGGAGGCAGAGGGAGGAGGGAGTGGCAAGCCGGGCCATTCACTTGGCAATGAAAGTTGAAAAGAATGAATGGCAATGGAGGGTGAGAGGAGAAGAGAGGTGAAGGTGTGGTATATATAGGAATAAATTATGAGATCCAAGTGGGAATTACACATATGGAATTTTTTTTTATTTCAATTTTTTAAAATTTTTTGTCATAAAAATTTTACAGTACTGTGTACCTTTGGAGTACAAAGTGAAGTTAATTTTGTGGACCGTGGGGAGCAAGTTGCTCGCTTCAATGATTCTCTTCATAAGTGAGCCTAATAGCCAGTGTTAAATCTTGGCGGTTAAGTGTTGTAAAGTTACATTAAAGGAAACGAGCTGACAGATTCATTCTCCGGCTCTTCTCCTTTAATAATTTTTTGAATTCGAGTTTTAAATGAAAAATTAGTTTATGATTGAGAAAATTTTATTTTTTAGTAAGTCGATCATATTTGAATTTGAGTTAGTTATTGTCGAGGAATAAATTTCATATCTAAAACTTGAAAGATTGAAATCTGATTTATGATAGAATTGGATACTCTTAAATAATTTAGACTTTTATGCGAAAATAAGCTAAATACCTTATAGGCTCAGGTAGATATTTTACATGGTATTACAATTAATTATTATGTGACTACACACCAGACCAGCGAGAAGCTGAAATAAAAATACTTGACTTCTTGTTAATTTTATACCTCGAGAACAGGAGCAAAAAACCTGCCTTGTGGCTTGTGCTCAATTTTTCCAGTCTCATTCTAGTACCGAGGAAAAATGCCCAGCTCGAGGTTAGATGTTGTGGGCGGGTAGTCAGGGCACGTGTCAGGTATAAGAAGGTTGTCACATGAGAGCAAATATTGAGAAATAAATCCTACATTGGAGAGTAAAGTAATTAGAAACTGGTTAATAAGAAAATCGGGTACCACTGCTAAATAACTTACAGTTTTATGTAGAAGCACATTAAGTATCTTATAAGTCCGCGCAGATGTTTTACATTTATGATGCATTTGGTTCAAAGAAGAGCCTTTAAAAAAAAAAACAAATAGCTCCAACCTTTTGTCCCATGAAACCTATCCATGTCCAAGGCTCTGTGCGTGTGTCTCTGGTAAATGTGTCACGCCAAGACTAAGAAGCCATCGACTGGATTAGTGGGTGCACCAGAGAACAGGGGATGGGCATTTGTTGTTGGGATTATCGATGCAAAACGGTGTAGGTCCAGTTGGTATAGAAAATTTATTATAAGGAAGCATCTCCATCGCCTTTCAGGTGAAGCAGATGATCATCTAATTGACTTTATTTACCTCCTCAATTCAATAATCCTCATATTCCCTGGAAAGCACGGGAAGAAGGACAACGATCTAATTATTTATAACTCACTCTCGTATAATTTGGAAAGGCTGAGACCTTATGTTGGAATCTTATCTATGCACTTGTCATTGCATTCTACTAGAAGTATGCTCTTCGGGTCTGAAACTTGATAGACACCATCTTCTTAAACTGGTTGTTCAGTTCGTCTGATATGTTTGTAGTTGAATAGAAAAGTCCGAATATTAAGCAGCGTGGGATGGTTGGGTCGTTACTGCTGCTGTCATCCTTTTTACTGATATATAAAAAGGAGGCTGTGAAGGAGGAGGCTAGGGGTCAGGGTGATGACTGGCAGTGGTGGAGCAAGGGCGGCCATGTGCAGAGAGAGAGAAGATTGGAGGAGAAGGAAGAAAAGGATGATGAATTTAGATATTTGCCCTCATTTAATTTCAAGTTGTAAAAGATTGGTGAGGGGTGAACTTGACATATCAAGGACCTCATCCCATGAGCTCCAAATGGTATTGCCATGCCATCATCCGTTTGCCACATAATGTATCACGTAGAAATAAAATCGTCAATTTTGAAAAGAATGGTAATGTCATGCTAAACAGGACAAATTTCTTATGGTTCGTGTTTTCATAGTTTAGGTCTAAAAAGGTCATGCCAAAGTGAGAAATCGACCTAATTCTGACTCTGGACCCAATTAGGTTATTAACCCGATTAAAATTTGATGTCAATTGGAAACTTTTTCTTCTGTCCACGTAGGGGATATACAATGAGAATACCAAAAGATTAAAAAAAATTGAGGTGGGCAATTTTTTCTACCCGAATTCGATTCAAGCAAGGTGACAGCATTTTCCAACTGGCTCAAAAATATATTATCTCATATTCAATTAAAACTCTAATCTGATTGGACAGCAAATTGATTCATTTTATTTATTCATGTTTTTCTTCCACATGAAATTAGTGCGACTTACTTCTTCAACAACTGCCTTCACGGATCATATGAGATGCATACAGACAACCCCGTATGGGACATGCCCTTCAAAGCCATCCATCAGTAGACGATCATAAGCAGATAAATTCTGACACACTCGGTGCAGTGAATCTGACTTGAGGTAATGTATGCTTCTCTGGACTCCAGGCCTAAATTAGGTACAGGAGCTCTATGTACCTTCAGCAAAGTTTCGAGTGCGGCCATTATGATTGGAAATAATTTACGATTAAATTTTAGTGTTTAATGGACCAACTCATAATTGGATCAATCGAAACTGACTTTGGATATGAGAGGATGTTGGATTATAGGCAGGACAGTGACAATGGAACAAGTTCTATATGTTTACTATTTTTGACATTTCAATCCTAAGAATTCGAAAATAGCTTATTCTATCCTATAAAATCAGTTCTGTTACACATTCAGTCCACATCATCATTGATTTGCTGACCTGGACTTTAAGGTTGCTAACTGAATTTTTAAAGAAACAGTGACGATTCTAATTAAAAATATAAGTGAACTGATTTTACATGACTGAATTAATTATTTTTAAACTAATAAAATTCAGCTTAAAAAATAGTAAATATATAAGACTTTAAGAGTAATTTATTTGATTATAAGTCCATCCGGAGTTCAGACATCCATTCTCCAAATGTTGCTGACAGACGGGAGATGGCGCTTCCGATACACAGGGACATCGCAAAGAACCAAAAACATAGAAACAAAGGGGGGAGTGGTCACCGTCGACCGTATCCCGTAATCCCAAAACAGAGTATCGCCCCCACAGATGCAATATTTGCCCATCGCTCGAATGAAATATTCAGTGAGTATTATTCATTTACCGTGAGTGAGACAATTAAAATTGATTTAAATGGGAATATACAATGCCATAGTGGGATCCGTTTCCCGCATAAATTAATTTAATTGCCCATAACATATTTGCAGTGAATGAGTAATACGTATCAAGTATTACTCTCTTCTTCACACTCGTAGATTCTTAATGTAAATCTGCACCTTTTTGTTGCTTCGCTTGCAAGAGAAGTCACAACCCACATTACTTTCTCCATCTAACTAAACCTCACTTTGGAAGCTCCCTCCTCACGCTAACTATAAACGACCAAACTTGTACACCATGCAAAAGAGTTTTGGTAAAGTGCTACGGGTTCTTAATCCGAAAATTAAGAGATTCTGAGTTCAATCATGATCAGTAAGACGACCCCTATACTCTCCTCTTCCTTATATCTATTTTTTTTAGGTTTACATACCTATTTTGTATATCAAAAAAATGGTGCAAGATTTTTTTTTCATATGTACTACCTAATCTCAAACCCAATGGATCTCGATCAATTCAAGTTTAAGCTGGAAAAGTTACATGGATCATCTCCCTTTAAAAGACTTCAACTCAAGAAATTGCTTAATGATAAGATATCTCAAACCATCTAGAGCGAAGATCATTAGGTTAAAATCATACATAGATTGATAAACCCTCTTTTTCCTTGCCTTAACGAGGATGCATTTTACCCTTCGGAACTCCCTGTTTCCCCAAGAAACAACGAAGAAGATACCAGCTTTGGACACGCCGGTCGTGCATCGGTCGAGGTTCTCGTCCCCGACCAGTGGTAGAAAGATTCATGCCATTGTCCGAAAATTGCTCCCGAGAGGTCCACCCGCGGAGATTAATGAAAAATTTAGTACGTGCAATGGGCCTATAAGAGAATCGATTCATATCCACTTGAAAATTTTAAAATTTTCCTATCTTATAAACCAAGTTCCACTTAACACGTGCCTTGAACAGCCGTACTTAATAACCATTCTCGAGTAAAGTATTTTTCTTCTGGACTCAGGCGAGGGAACAAATGACCATGAGTCGGGTTTTCACTTTCATCGTCGGGTTATATAAATGACTATGAACCGGGTATTTTTCTTGCAATCTCCAACCGACATGGTGTTTGCCCACTTGATAACTCTAATATCATGTAAATTATTGATCAGACATAAAAGAGGTCGGGCAAATATCTGCATAAAAACCTAAACTTATCGGTGGTGGTACCTCAATTATGCTATATTTCAAGTTTCAATCCATTGATTATTTGATATTGGATTTAATTATCGACACCCGCTCCCACATGATAACGTATTAATACTTGAGACATGCGCCAAATACTAACCCTCAACAACGAATCTCAGGTCGGATATTTTTCTTCCTTACTTAGATGGGAGGGACAACTTGCCACAAGTGTCAATGACTTCTAGGGTTCACGTCGACTGTCCCCAATATAGTAATCGCAGCATATCGAGTAACCAAGCATATCGATGGGAGCGTAGTCCAATTTACAAGTATTATCGTCTGATTCTCCAGCTCAAACTTACATATTATTAATTACTATTGTATTCCGACCCAATTGGACGGCCTTTGTTATATTAATCAGACACAAGATATGCCACACGCACAACTTTCAATTTTGAGGATAGATTTAAAAAATATATTTTTTTAAAAATAAAATTGGCAGCACGAGTCTTCAGCTAGCTAGATCAAACATATATATAAGTATGTATATGTATATAGATACCGCGTGGAATATGGAAAAAATGGGAAGGGCACTAAAATCAGGAAAGCATTATTCTATAAATTCGAACTCGAAAGATTATGTAGGATAGCACGTTTCTCACTCAAGAGTGTCGGATTTTGGCCGGTTCGAAAAGGATTCCAGTTTTTGGGCATTCCGGCTTGATATGGAATACTCCCAGAAAGAATCAAACCTAAATTATTCTTAGACGAGTGAACAAGAAGTTACCTAATTAAGAAAGTACCCACAAAGAATAAGAAGGGCAGCAGACAGGCTGTGTTTTTTTTTTCATTTTTTATACGAATGATCCATAGAAATCTAGAGGGAGGTAGAAGGGATAGGAATTACTAGGTGTGAGAAATTCTATTTATGATAATTAAATACAGAACCTCTTAATATTATATCGAGAGTGATCCTACATGCATCAAACTCGCTTTCTTCGACTGTGTGATTAATTGATAGATCGGCAGTACATTGAATTTCACCGTCGATTTATTCCTCCTTTTTTTTTCTAGCTGGGAGCTGTAAATTAGAAACCGTGTCTTTTTGTTTCAGCATTCCGCCTCAGAGTTATTCATCCTCGATCCTAGTCAGTACAATAAAAAAAAATATTCTTTAATTGTAAAATTTAAATTATAAAATAAATATTAAATTACATGAACCAATTTATACTAACTAAAAGAATTTGCCTGGCAATTTAGACATATGTAGCTTTAGCCAGGAGACATGCAGTTTCTGTCTGTCAGATCATGTAATGGGCTGTCTCATTTTATTTTTATTTTTATTTTTTTTTGAGGCTGAAATGATCATGTAATGGGTTATGCTCTTATTTCTTCTCCTCGTGTTAGTTTTCCTTGGGAATGTGCCCATGATGCTTTCAAATCTCAGCAATGAAAGAAAGTTGGCTGTCTCATTGATTATTTGATGGAAGTTCTGAAGTTCCATTCATTGTAAGGTTCAACAATTTATTTTAAATTTAAACAAAATCTAATAATTTATTATCATTTTTCTACTAAACATAAAATTTTAGTCATTCTACATTTTAGTATCATTAGGGCCTTGAAAATAACGGTATACTATCATACATCATGTCACAGCGATATAATATTGCAGGTCCCATGGATCCTATCAAATTACATTCTGATTCTCGGATTATGTATGTCCTCGTTCAACCGTATTTGCATTTGATCTTTAACTAGGACGCTTGACCGGTTTTGCTGCATCTTATAACCGTAGCTCTGATAGGCCCCGATGGATGCCAATTGAATCGCTATTATGGTATTTTTATTGAAAAAACGCTAGAAGACATGTATTACAAAAAATCCATGTATGTTGAGGAAATTATAATCTTTATCCGCAAATGCCAGTTATTTCCCTTGTGACCAGACATACGTATAAATGGTTTTTTTTTTTTCCTGGCTGTCGAGGAGATCTGTGACCTTTAAAAAGAAGATAGAAATAAGGCAAGTATGAGAAATCCTACCCATAAGAGTTGAGTTCAAATCTCTCAATTTAAAATGTATAGTATTTTTACTGTATCAAATTTCCTTTATCAGATTTATCCATATAATTTCTTCCAAGAAATTGCCATGATGGCATTAGGTGCAGTGCTAACAGTAAATCTCGATAGGTCAATGAAAACTTATCCACAACAGTCAATCACCAGAAACATGGGACAGGTAATTAAAATGGGGACAGCAACAATGGCATATGTCAAAACCCTACAACACCAAATGGTGACAGTTTAATACTGTGATATCCATCTTTGGATGGAGGTGTGAATTATTTGTCAAATAAGGATTTTTATTCTTCTTTAATTAGTAAAAAACGATGGTAGCAATAGTGACAATTCAGTCACTCTGTTATGTAATGTTCGGATTTTCGTATTCAATTGTAACTGCATCAGACGAACTGAATAACCGGTACTGATACCGACCCATCGGTGCAATAGTACTAAAAGTGTAGTATAGTTTACGGAATCAGTGTTAATTACAGTACGAATTCAAAAATCGCTTCTACTTAATAGTGAGGATTGTTTGAATTATTTTATTTGAAGAATTGAAAAATATTTCTGGTTGTGAAAAAATTTGTTGAGAAAGCTGGTGGTGGTTAAGGATAATTATTAATGAATGGGTGATGATTGGATGACAGTCGGTTAATTGTGACCTCAATGATGTTTGCTGGGGTGGCTGCGGCCCAAAGAGTCCATCTGATTGGACATTATGAAAATTATTACCTCGCTTGCTTAAGCAACCAATTACATCTATGCCAAAAAAATTAGAGAAAAATAGTATATCATCTACTATAGAAAAGATTATTCAATAATGTTTGAATTTTCTTATTCAATTGAGAACATAATCAAGTGAACTGAACAACGATACTAACACTGGCATCGTCAATGTTGGATAATTAAAGACTTAATATAATTTAAGAATCTGGTATCCGTCGAGACCCAGAATTGAAGAGTCCATTATAGCAGTTTTGAATCGAATATGGAATATTGACAAGTTAAATTGTACAAGAGTGAGTTTCGAGCTGGTAAATCATTGCCCTTTATGTGAAAAAGATGTAAATTTACATTCTAGGAAAACCATATATCCATATTTCAAAGAAATAGGATTTTGTGTAATAATTTTATTACTAATTTGAGTGTCAGGTGAAATTAAGAGGTTGATCGTTCAATCCTCATTAATAGAATTTTGTCGTACTCCTTCAGTCCTTTCTTCTTCCAATCTCTTTTAAGCTGGTCCGTCTTCATTTTTAGAGGAAAAAATTAGGACTATGGTTTTTTTTTTCTTTTTCTTAGTTCATCTGTGTAATTATTCCTTATACATTTCTATCTTATTGGCATTTATCCTTTAAATAAATATTTAGAGATAATGACATCATGAGTCTTATATATTTGTTGATTCTTGCAAATGAGTTCCAAATATTTCAAAATGTTAAATCAAGTCCTATATGTTGTCCACATTACAACATCGAGTCATTTTCGTCACATGTCGTTACTTTAAGCTAATGTATATCACTTCCACGTAATGGTAGGTGACGGAAAGGACTCCATATTACAACTCAAATAATATATAGGACTTAATTTAATACTTTAAAATATTTAAAACTCACTTATAAAAATTAATAAACATATAAGACTTCTGATATTTTTATCTCCAAATATTTATTACGGTAAGATCACTTTTGGCTTCCACATTTTGTCTGCTTGTTCAACTGCTTCCTAATTCCTTTCTGCCCAATTTAGTTTTTTTAATTCTCTAGTCGTATCGTTTATGCTCTTCACAATGAATATTCACATGGCCTTTTAAAAATAAAATAATTTTTTAATTTCAAATTTAAAAAAATAAAGAAAGAAGGAAGATCCTTGAATTCATTGGAAAGAGTGTGGGGATCCCAACCCAGCTTGCCAATGACATCCTCTGAGGTGATGGGCTTTGGGGATGGCCCCCACTGGTCGATTCTATAGCATGTGTCTCTTTGCTTAGGGAGGGGTGGACATATGGCATATGAGACACGAGAGAGTGGTCACACCGTTATACATAAAACTTTTTCGGTATCCACATGTATTGATTAGATCAAGATCAGGTATCAGCCTATCCAATGCAGTAGATTTTGGATAGGTTTTGACAAGAGTAAAATAAGGGATTTGTCGGTACTGTACATGAATTTTATAATTTAAGAAAATTGGTTAAAAAAAGAGCACATAAATTGTGCAATGGAATTTTGGTTACAATCAATTTCCAAATATATAATTTTTCAGTAAATTAAATATAAAAATAATAATGCTTTAAGAAGAAATTGAGTATTTTTTTCTCATTTATATCACTGGTATTCAGAAGTCTAACGAATTTTTATTATTCCACTTCAAGTCGAGTGGACCCACCTGGGGTTAAAGTTCTCTTACTGTGAATTTTATCTATTCGCAAGGCTCGCCAGAAATGCCCTGCCACCTTAACCAATCCCTTGGTAAAGGTGAGTGATTTTATATCATGAAAATGGTAGAGAGAAGGAGAAAAATGCATATGGAATAAGAGATAGAGGAGAGAAGATGATAGTGAAGAAAAAGATATAAACAAATTAGCAATTTACTATTATAGACCTATTTTTTTTAATTTAATGATTATTAAATAAACTTCATGCATTATTAAATTTGGAAAAGTGAGAAGGATATCAAATCACCATGTATTTCTATGTAATAGTATAGATGAGTATTCCATCCCTAAAAGATTCATTTTGCATCAAGCTCAACATGTTTCCAATTTTTACATCAGTTTCAACCTCCTAACATTAAATTTTTTCTTAATAAACATCAATTTCATCGTCATAAATATCATCAAGTTGGGTGGTGCGATTGGACGTATTCCTAGCCACGGTTTGGAACTGGTCAGTTTCAGTTCCATGGAGGCAAGAAACTGGCCCTAAATCGCTCCTAGGACGGCTCAAGGATGGTTCGGAACGGTTCAATTTCATTTCATAAAAAGGGTTCCAATCGGTTTGGATTTGTCCTGTTCTGGTTTGACAAATTTTAAAAGAAATTAATGCATAAACTATCAGTAATCATAATAGATTATAATGAAATTAATTTAAAATAAATTAAATGCATTATATTTAAAAATGTCTACAATTTAGTACGTAAATTAATTGACCCACTTTTTAGTTTTTTAATTTTCAATTCCAGTTTGAATTAATTAGTTTCAGTTCTAGTTCGGAATCAACAGTTCCAGTTTCTCCAAATGGAGGAACCGGCACGGAACCACTCCCATCATAGTTCCGAGACAATTTAGACCTGGTTTTGATTTTAACCGGTTCCGGTTCGAAACCGGCTGTTGCTACGACTAATTGCGCGTGCACTGGTAGATCTATCAAATTGGGAAGGCCCCAACCTTCTCATCTTGATCGACAGTGATCAGTGTTCCGACAGAACTGCACCTCTATCCCTTTCTAGCATTGGAATTTTGTTTTAACAGTGCATATATATAATTTTTTATTTAAAAATGTTACACTATTGCATATGGAAAAATTAAACAATGAGATGAATGGGACAAAATGTATGATAAGTCTTTTGTCAAAATCGAGAGATTGAACTAAAGATTTAGGATAAGAAGTGAACTTTTTTGTAATATAGAATTGAACAATAGAGAGGCACAGAAATTAATCGAAAGTACTTACCCACGAACACTCCTAGATGCATCATCAAACCTTATGATTAGCAGCTAGCTAGGTTTCTATGATTGACCCCTAAACAAAGATGTTTGCTGCATCATCCATTCAATGATTAGTGCAAGGTGGAGCCGTCATCCGCGTTGAAAAGTGTCATTTCACCAATCCTTAGCAAGGATGATGATGGTCTAAACCTGTCAATTTTTTACACGACACGACACGATAATGTGACACGACATGGCACAATACGAAATTATGTGGATTTGGGTCAAACATATTTAGATACGAATTTGTATAGACATGATAAATAAATATCTTTAACTGAGTTTGAACATGTATAACATAATATGGCATATTTAAATATGTTTATTAAATATATTCACTATTTATATATATATAGATTTATTTAATACTTTTATATAGGAAAATTTTATGATATATAAAATATTACATGCATTGCATATATTATATTGTTAAAAATAATGTTATATAAATCAATAATTGATTAATTTTACTTATTTATTCTACTAATTATCAATAACTATTATTATTTTAGTAATCGTATCATATATTATTAGAGTATAACTATATATTGTCGACATGTCATATTAAATGGGCCAACATGATTTAGACACGACCTTTTAGACACGAACCCATTTAGACATGAAAAATAAATGTGTCATGTCTAAATCATCAGACTTTTTAACCCGAACACATTTAGACACGAGACATTTAAACACAATACGACACAATTTGTCAGGTCTAGGATGGTCTCGACCCTTTCAAATTCTTAAATGATTCAATCTCATCACGTGACACGAGAAAACACTAATCAAGACATGATAAATTGGCAAATTAGTACTAATAATTAGAATAATTACTATAATTATTATTAATCAAAATAATTTAATTGGTTCTTCCTCACCGCGTCATTGCAAGATAGGATTATCTAAGATTTTTTTTCCTACCGAAGGTATGTGTCAATTCGAAAGCATACTTTAAGCTCATGGATCTCAACCAATTGTCCGTGAAGGAAGTCCTGACCGAAATCCCGAGCGCCTTAGAACTTAGAAAATGCTCTTCATGTGTGTCTCGACTCGATCGAACCTTAGAAATTCTGAGGAGCGTCGAGGCATACACTGCTTAAAAATCCTGCAAAATTGAAATTATTCTGTTACAAACAAATCACACTTTCATAATACGCTTCTAAAACAATTAATTTAAAAAAGTAAATATAATATTTTATATATAACGTAAATGACAAGAAATACAGTACAATTTAAAATGTAAAATGGAATAAATTCATGAGAATTTTTTTCTTAATAAAATATTTTTTAAAAATCATTTTCCTTTCCCTAAGATTTTATCACAAGACTGCCAATGGAGAACCAACTCCAAATGCGCACTCTCTCTGCCAACTAGCAATGCCCATACATTACGTCAAGAACAAGACACACATTCATGATTACGGAAGCCAATGCTTCAATTTCGGGCAAAGGCATTCCTCCCATTTCCTTCAATGGCATCACCTAAAATGTTATTTCATGTCCTAAATGATAGGTTACCATCGGGGGACGGATCTAGAAAATTTATTCGATCAGGGAACGAGATTTCATAGAAGAGTAATATGATGAATTAAGGGGCGGAATAGGATATTCCTACAAAAATTATACAAAATCATGTGATATACATATATATATGTATATAAAATATTGCGTGAATTTTCCCAAGTTCAGATCCATGGTTGTTGCCATAGCCAAAATCCAAGTGCTACGGTCGACTTCTTGTGTAATTTGAGATTAATATTCTTATTTCGATTCCATGCATCTATCTAATTAACGATCAATTACCAACCTATCTTAATGTGCCTTTTTGTTCTACACATCATGTCATATTCAAAAACTCAATAAATTTTGATTAATTTAGTCTCAAATTAGGTTGATCTACTAAGAGGTAATACTCTTTAGATGGTGTTTGAAGATCCGAGCGCACTCCAATCCTTAACGGGCGGACCCGCTTTGGAGCTAGATAGACCTAATTTACAATATATATTATATGTAATATAAATTGAAATATAGTATAAATTTACGTATTTCTAATAATAGAGATAAACATATTTAAAATAATTTAAATTTACATATTTTTGATAAAATGGACTGATTAAGTCAAATTTATCAAGATAAAATATCATAAAGTAAAATAAAAATTATATTTACAATATATAATAATATTGTATTACGGGTCAGGGTGGGCGGTCCAAAATTGCCATATCTACCTTGCAAAGCCATTGGACTGGCCGACATAGGCCCATGTCTTACACATACTGGGCTCCTTTAAGCCCATTTCCACGGTCCACTTGGAAGTCAAAGCCCTTCTTAAATTGCCCCAGTACATAAGTTCAATACAACGACTATTGGGAGTCAATTACACAGCTGCTGTACCATATATTATACCATATGTCACAAATTAATGGTATTAATACATCGGTAGAAAAAACGAAATAGATATATGACATATTACAGATATCATACCGATATATTAAATATCCATTGACTCGTGACGTATGTTATGTGGTGTGCTTGTTATGTGGAAGACTCTGTCAGAACTACTTGGATGGGAGTGAGTTTCAAGCTCTTACAAACTCGACGGTGATGCAACTTGAAATCGATGGGCAATTTACACATAATTTGGCCAAGGAACTTGTCTTTGAAGGAAGAATGATCTCTCTCTCTCTCTCTCGGAAAGAAGCATTCAGTTGGTGGCAGATGGGGATGAATCATGGGGCTATGTAGTGCTCGGAACCACTAGTTCGTTGATTGAGAAGTGGATAAGATGAAGAGCCGAATAAAATGACACGAAGAGTTTTACTAATAAAAATTTGAATTCATGACTGGTTAGTCATATTTAATATTTAGAATTCTAATAAGCCTCGATTAATAAAAGTTAGAACCAAGTCAATCTATTATGTTATAAAACTCTCGTAATCATGGATTTTCTTAATTTAAAAAAGTCTGAACGCGTAAACTTACTCAAGAGAAATAGGCACCTAGATCGTTTCAGTTAGTGTGTGAAACATTGATTTTGACAACCGAATCACATTTAACAAAGAAAGTGGGACGCTAATTGGGACCCTTGATTCCTTGATGATCAAAATAACCAATGAGTCACCCTATTTTCAATCTCCTTCTCTACAATAGTATCCAGGCTAGGCCTCCACCCTTTCCCGGGACGCTGCCGGCACAGATACTCCGGCCGGGCCTCCAATACCTCCGGCAAGTCGAACTCTGGCGCCACCTTCTCCTCCCTCTCTTCCGCACTCCTTTCACAATCGCCCTTCTTCTTCAAATTAACATGTGGATGATATTGCTCATCGCCGACCAGCCCGGTGGTGCAACCTCGAGCGAGCAATGGGAAGAACCCCGAATAAGAGAGGGACTCCAACGAATCCCTCGACCTTAGGGCTGAGCTGGCGATGAGGAGGACTCGCCGGGCTTCCTCAGTCAACAGTGAAACCGGCTTGCCCCGTCTCACGGGGAGCATCAGGTACACTTTGCCTGTGTCGAGCTTCTCGTCAGCAGGCAGCGGCCTCGGCCTCTTCCTGGCAGTGACTGCCGACTGGAGCTCTGCCACCACCTGCCGGGGGTGCTCTAGCATCAACTCCGCCGCCGTCAAAACCGATGTGCAATCGAGTTCTTGGATCGTTCCATCCCAGAAAATGACCTTCCCGGTAGCTCGGGGGGGATGTCTCGATGCGGAATTGCCCATTCGAGGGAGCGAATGGCCGTGAGAGGTTTCGAGTTAGGGAGAGGAAGGCTCGCGGTTTGGGTGATGTATATATGGAGGGTGGGGGCGAGGGAGCCAGGAATAATGTGGGAAGGCGTTAGTTAAACGGCTCCATCTTGTGATGGATATAAATGGGTGTGGAATTGGTAAAAATAATGGTACTAACGGAACATGGGAGATATGGTCGTTGGCTTGATGCAACGGGCACATATGCTACAGCTTCAAGCAATCTCTCTCTCTCTCTCTCGACCAAAGTCAATTTTATCAGAATTCTAGATATCAAATGGTGTATATCGAAAAAAAAAGTTATTTTTATTTAAGCCACAAATAGTTCATTTTCATTTTGTCCGGGAAGTAGCTATTTTTCTTCTTGGCTAGGAGGTCGGCGGAGGGGATAGAAGGAAAATAGAAATAAAGGAGTGTAGTGAGTTTGGTTAAGAACGATATCTCTATACCAAATTTCATTTTTAAGTAATAGCTAAATTTAAAATATTATTTTTCTATTTTCCTATTCCAGATTAGATAATAAGCCATCCTCGTAATCTTGAAACACCTATAACTATCAAATTCAGTCGATCTCGATAACTAATTTGCGACGTATGGCTCTTTCCGGTGGGGTGAATTTGTGAGTTTCGCCCCCTTAGATGAATTTTCTAGATCTGGTAATGGATGTAATCCCATCAAGAGGGAACGCTACTCTCAGTAGCTCAGCTGGTATATTTGCATCTTTGGATGATACTTGACATAATAATACAACAGATCTCATGTCAACACTGTCAATTCAATGGACTTAAGCGAACAAACTTTTTGGATCAATAGACAATAGAACAAATATCTTGCTCTTCGTGGTTTTTTCCCCAGATTATAAGAGAGGTGGATGTGCATTGGTTGAGGTGATAGGATACTTCTTTCCCTTGAGTAGGGTCTCGACTTTCGAGTCTTGTGAATTGAGAGAATTCACTTTGAGAAAGTTTTACTCCTTAATAGGTCTTCTTATCTCGAATTAGATTAGTCAAGACCCATGTGACTTCTAGATACTAGTGGTTTAAATCGAAAAAAGAGAGGTTGATGAGCATAAAGGGGCAGAGAGAAGATGGAGAGTAAAGAAGTGGTACAAGTCTTATTAGTGAAAATTCAACTCAAAATCTCTCTATTCTAGATTGAGAATAACTTCACTGTTCCAAAATCCCCTACTCCGCTTTTGATCGTAATAAACGTAGGGATTATGAGCTATAGTGCAAATCATGTAAAATTTTCACTAGCCTAAAAAAAGATCTAGCCTGAATCCATCCAAAAGTTTAAACATATGAGTATTGGTATCTAATTCTTCTTATTTTTAGAATTCTTTTTATTTGCTGTCAACTATAAAATTCAAACCTCAATATCTATCCCATGTAATAGCATATTTACATTTGACATGTGTTTTGGGTACCCACCCTCAACGATTGCCCTTAAATTAGGAAGCGGTCATTTTGTTGGTCATCAAACTATACAACTAACGACGAGCTGAGTGCATTCCTTCTGCGACTGGGCTTTTAATGAATAACGCGATGTGTGAACCCACATGATTGTTTACTCTGACACCATATATAATTTCCACTGAACTTATAAAACATTGTGCCGAAACCCCCTAAAATTCTAAATTTATTAGTGATGATACACGATATCCAATCTTATTATTGTCAGGATTATTTTTAATTTAATTTTCCATGCAGTACAGGGCCGAAGTTCAAAAGAGAGTAAACTAAACAATACAAGAGTGATGTAAGATGGCCCCGGAAGTATCTCCTAAAATGAGCGACTCTATATTGCAGGAAGGTGGATGGTGGATGATCAAAGCGACGGATGCCATTAAAAGACCCACAGTGCCCCGTGTCTAAGAAAAAATTGAGGTGAGATTACAGATTTGAAGGTGGGCCCCGACCTTGGTTCGTGATATGGTTGAATGGGTTCCCTCTTGTATTCGGGCGACTCGGTGTCATCACGTGATAGTACTTATATGGTGGTACCAACCAATAAAATTTCAGCTGTTTTTAAGATTTCTCTATAAGACTCTAACAATTACAAAAAAAAAAAAACCTTAGAAATTATTGAATTTGATTTACCGGTACTACATTTAAATGTTGTTATATGATGACACCATAACATGCGGTGGACGTTATGTATGTACCGTAGGACCAGACCAAACAAGAGGAAGTCGAGGACCTTTCTAGAACGAAACGAGGAAAGAGGAAGTCGAGGAACGGTTGAACTGTACCTGTTTGTGCATAACTAATTCTCGATCTGGCTGGTTAGGTTGTCTGTTACTGTGACGTGGGCCAGAGTCTTAAATTGGACGTTCCAGCTCCAGTCTTCTTCACCTTTACGATAATTCTTCTAGGATAGGATGATTCACTTATTCTTTAATCCTTTCATTGCTCCCAACTGATGAATTGTGTATTGATTACGCCAAAGAATTGTCCTTCCTTGAAGGATGCAACGGGATATCCTTCAACTCGAAAAAATTTGTGAAATATCATACGAATTTTATGAATTTATTGTCTTTTTTTTTAAGGTTACCTTAGTATACTCCATTTGATTTCACCCCTCTACCCATCCTTTAAACTTCCTTTAGTTTCCTCTTTCTTGACACATTTTCTACATCCATCCCGTTAACGTAAAATACGCACTTTCACTAACTTCCAAAACTTTAACTATACAAATATTTACATCAAGTCAAAATTGGGAGCAATAAGAGAAAGGTGGCCGGTCCAGTGGTGCCGCTCTCGGTCGCATTCCATCTCCTCAAAGACATATGTTGTGCAGAGTAAATTGTAATAATCTCTGTCAAATACCTCTTGTAACAGAACAAGCCAAAAATATGAGGTCTCTTGTTCCTATTTCTTTTTTGATAAGTATGGTTGGTTCATTAAACATGGAGACTTACACACAAAATGTACGAGAAGTACTTAAAAATGTACACATGATTATCCTATGTTCCATGTCTAAGTAGCAATCTTCTCAGTGTTGAGTTCTCTATATTAAGTTTGAGAGAGGGAATAGAAGGGATGCTTAACCTTAACATATTAATAACTTATCTAACAAGACTATCACAGGAAGTTCTAAGACATTAAAAAATTCTATGGGTCCTTTCCTTCCACATATGATAGATCTAAATCATGAGAGCAAGCTTGTAAATGATGGCCGAGGGGTTCTTCCCACACTGATGTTCTAGCGCCAATTCGATTTCAAAAAATTAGTCCCATGAGGGCTTGCTGATCAACAAGGTATTTGGAATCTGACCCCATAAGATACTTGTCACTGGGTAAGAGGAAAAAAGATCATCATGAGATTCATTGGCCATGGAACAAAACTCACAGTGCACAAAAACTGAGGCATTCCATCTGCACATTCTAACTTTCGTGTTCAATCTGTTGAGACAAGCAAGCTAGCAGATGAATGATATGCGAGGAATATTGCCCGAAAACCATAGCAGTTTTTCCCATATCTTGTTCCTATTTCATCAGCGCAGTAAATATAATTTATGTCTTCTACGATTTTCCTCTTTGAGAGAGACTCTTTCTTTCACGGACAACTTGTTCCTCAAGGCAAGCCATGCAGTAAGAGAGGTGCTGAGATTGTGGCCAAGGAACCAGACAATGCAATGCCATTAGACTTCAAGCATATGCTCTGTGATTGGCTCCCGGACTTTAGGTAAATAAAACGTTGGAGAATCATTCAGTGAATTCTAATCAATTCAGGTTCGAGCGAGCTTGTTATATTGTTGCTAGGCATTTTTTTAAGTGATTCAGGTGTGGTGCATGTATCTTTATTAGCATTAGGACTTAACTCACAGTCTAATAACACCATGATCTCGAAACACTTCAGAGATACTTGTGTGGGATTCGTACAGTGGCCCGATCTTTCAAATATTTGCCAATCTCAATTCTTTTTCACATAATAATCCATCGCCAGGGGGGAAAGGGATCCGAGTCTAGAGGAAATCGCAGCTTTCATATACGTAATGATTAAGATATATAACACTTTTAGTACTCAATCTTTTACGCTTTTATTATTTTCATTTTAAACTTTTATTTTTTCATCAATCACATCCTCAGCCTTTGAGATTTTTCCATTTGGTCCTACTACACCTTTTCCATTCAAAAAAATATTTTTCATCCAAATATTTATGAAAATTACAAAAAAAAAAAAATCGAATGGGAGCTAAGAAGTACGGTGAGGCCGTTTCCCTATTAAGGAATTGTCTGATCCCCATTGGCTTCAGAGACCTCGCATGGCTTCTCAGATGATCAGTCGCACTGGCTGATCCCCATTGAATCAATTAAAATAACGAGTCCGATCAGTACCAAATTTGATCAACCATCGACAAATCGTAACTTTGTGAAAACTTTGTAAGGCAAAAGTAAAGAACTTAAGGGTGGCAATTTTAGTTTCAGCCTGATAAACCAACATGGGCCTAGCACGATAAAACCATGATCGAGCCAAGGGTTATCGGGTTGGCTCGGGCCAACCCAAATTCTTACCGTACCATGCCCATGCTGGATGAATTTGTGCTGGCCCAATAACCCACAAAGAAAATAAATGATATAGTACAAATATTTTCTTCTTAAATTAAAAATTTTAAAAATAAATCTAAAAATAGAGTATCATGCTAATGGGTCTGAATAATGCATCCTGCTCGACCGACCTGAATTGCCACCCCTAAAAAAAATTGGCCGAATCTATTATGTCGCGAGTAAAGTTAAGAAAGGGCACCTCTCCATGAAGTCAGCCATGAATTCACATAACCAGGGTGTCTACATTTTAGTTTCTTCACTGTGTGGCTTATCGCATCCTTGGGATCCCCTCTCCCCACAGCACTCTCCACATTTATCTGTCAAGAAACACAAGACATAAAACCCTGAAAGTCGAAGTACGATGATAAAGTCGGAAAAAAACCACCATCTAAGCTTAAATACAACGAAAAGCCATGCCAACTCGAACCAAGGCGGCCTCGATCAACTCTACGAGTGTCCTAGTTGTATTCGCATTTGAATAAAATAAACCCCATGTTACCAATGTTGAAGAAAAACTTTTGGATTGAATGCATGTTCTGGTGCTGAAATTATTGACTCATTTAAAGAATCTGGTCTTGTGATGGTATCTTCACCACATTTTTCATTTTGGGCCCCCACTTTTCTCAAGAAGCCCAACAAATTTAAGTTTCAAATGGGAAATGGGCGTGAAGTAATGAGCTGGCCCGTTAATTATTATATACATTTTTTTAATACAAATGAGACATATAAGTCTAGAAGAGGGAGAAGGAACATGGAATAAAAGGGAGAAAGTCTTTTTTGCCACGGTGTCACCATGTGGCAGTGCTTACGTGTGACCCAACCAATCAAAATCAGTTATTTCTAGGATTTTTTTATAAGAACCAAAAACAGAAAAACAACTTGCAAAATAACTGATTCTGATTGGATGGTGTCACAGTGTAAGTACTCCCACATGGTGATATTGTGACATTAAAGACTTTCTCAATTAAAGGGGCACAAGAAGTCCTAGTTGTTAGATCGAACCCAAAATCTCTAGATCACAATTCAAGAGCGATATCAACTATATCAAATCTTCTTTCTCAAAATGTGGGAAACACAATAAAATCTTATTAATCCATATTCAAATCATTAGTGGGATATTATGTCCCTACAGTTTTAAATTTTCTTATTTACGAGACTTAAATATGAAATTTTGTTTTGACAAAAAAAAATGGAGTGTCAAGCCAACCCAATTAAACTCGTTATAGTTAAGACATGGACCCGGTTGAGTACCAGAGAGAGGGTGGACACCAAAGAAATGGGAAGTTGAATTTGAAGGCAACCCTTCCTCCAACGGGCTCAACCACCGTCCCCTTGATCCACTCCCAATTTTCAATGTAATAATTAAATATTTGTTCAATCACATCATCATCATTTTTATGTTATATTCCATCAGGTATCTAGAAATCTAATAAGTCCTGACTAATTTAAGTTCGGCCGGTTAAGGGATAAAATTCTCCAGACATAAATTTTTTCCATTTATAAGACTCAAGCCTGAAATTTTGACTAAGCAGAATAGGTGCCGAACCATCCTAATCAGCCCCGGCGGGCCGTAATCATCATTTTAGACTTTAGAGAAGTTGTAATCTATTCCATCGAACCAACAACCTATGGTACAGCAGGTACCATTACGCAAAGACAATGCTTTAATAACGGGCAAGTCATTCCTAAAGATCGAATTAACTTCGGAGTCTGTGGCTTACGGCGAAGTTTTGGCCGTGGGAGTAACCTCAGCTTAACCGACTCCAAAATGCCATGCACCAAGCAGACAAGATCCTCTTGCTTGACTCTAAAGTTACAGCAACTCTGTCTGTTTCCATAACTTACTGCTGCTTCTGGTGGAATAGTGGGAGAACAAGCTCTGCCATTCTGATAATACGAACTCGACCGATACGATGGCAGCCAGTGATCGTGCCAGAAAGAGACCCTGCTCGCCCAACCAACCCTATAATGGATCATAGGCTTACACTGATCTCGAATTTTCGTCCAAGGGCAATCACTTGGTACTTTGGGAACCCAAAAGACTTCCTCTTTTAATTAGATAGCAACTTGACCGGGGCAACCTAAATAACAACCATATAGTTATGAATGTGGCTAACTCATTGGCGACGTTGCATTTTACGGGGCTAGTGTTAGTACTAACTGTTTAGCTTTTTTTTTTTTTTTTGCAGTTGAATAGAAAAAACTCAAATATTACATAGCGGATAGTCGAGTCGCCAAAATTGTTTCCCTTTCTAATTGATCTATATATATATATATATATATATATATGATTTCTTTGTTCCCCTGCTTAATATCTCGAATACCTAGCTAGGGCCACCCTTGCTCCTTTGCCTCGTCCAGCAATGCCCTTACAAAGAAAAAAGCTACACCTTTGCTGCGCAATCTTCACCACCCTCTCAGGTAGGAGACAGTATTTTTGTAACGGTGTTATCATGTAAATCAAGTCATTTTAAAATTATTTTTTCCTTTAGGTTTTACAACAAAAATTCTAAAAACTTAATTTAATCTTATTAATTAGTGTCACTACGTAGGTACTGTCACATAATTACATCGTTACACGCAATAATAGATAGTGCACACCCATAGTTAACCGTGCTCCGACCTGCAGCGTCCATTAGCTGACCTCTGCAAGATTTGGAAAACTTTACCCGTGAGTCAACCCATCCAACACAAACTCAACTAATTCAATACTATTATGCTTTTGAATATCAGATATTGTGTAATAGAAAATAAAAGTGATTCTGTTAGTATTCCCTCGCACTGTTATGCGATATGGTCATTTGAAAATTTTTTCACTTCTATAGTTACTTGAACTAACTTTGAAATATCCCAAAAAAAAGGAGATATTCTTTGGTAATCTTACGTCATCATATGACACAAGAAAGTATCGATTATATTGTAATAAAAGAGTAATTTAGTGTTAATCACATGAATAATTATCAAAATTATTATTACTTAAAATAATTTAATTAATATTTTCTCATTATATAGGAATATTTAATATTTTCTATTAAAAAATAAAAAAGTGTTATCTCTTTCTCTTCTAGGCTGATAACACCTAATTGCATTAGTTATAATATTTCCTTCCACATGCATCAAAGCTTCATGGATGTGATGGGTGATCATTGCAACATATGGCTCCAGTAATTTTGCTTAAACTGAGGGGAAGCCGTCCTAACGACGTGCACGACATCAAACCGTACAGATCCGACGGCTGCAACTGCGGCTCCAATTGCACGGAAGGGTAATAGAGAAAATAACTAATGACTACTTTTCCAGATCCGACGGCAGGAAGAGCGTCCGGCGTGGCAATTCGACGGTTTGATAAAATTTTCATAAACTGAGACACCTAATCATGTGATTCTGTCTAATCAAATCAGCAATTATGACACACTTACTATTATTTTGTTGTGCTTGCATATCCTAATATTTCCGAAACGGTCGAAACGTATTTTGAAACTAATGTAATTAGGACGGGATTTCTGAAAAGGTTCCCTTTGACCTTTGCAATCTGGGATTGATTATAAAATTACGCATTTGAAATCTAGTGAGAGAATCATTAAGTCAATCTCATATTAATAATACACTTATTATTTAATAAGTATGCCATGTTAAGGCTAATAGAAAATTATTCCGGTCTTTTTTCCTTTTTTCAGAAATATTTTCTGTGGAAAATGAAAGGGGCCTTGAAAAGGGGACGTAGACGAGACCGCTGCATGTCAATAGGCCATAGGGGGAAAATTCGGGTGCAGAGGCTGACGCATGCTCAAGGCGTCCCCCACGTCCGACCTGTCGGAAAAGCCAACCCAAGCCAAATCGAATCTTCTACGATGATTTTTCCCACTAACAATTTAATTTTTAATTATAAATATCAGTTCGGTATGTGTATTATCCTTGAGTTAAAATTAAAAATTTTTATATTTAATTCTCGTTACTGAGACTTTCGACATTTTTTCACTTTTCCTTTGGCGTTGCGCTTATCTTTCTCCTCATTTCGGGAAAAAAATAAAAATAATTAAATGAGAGTGAGCTGCTTTTGCCTTGGATTATTCTCTTGAACCGTGAATATCTCTAAATCTACCGTTCTAGGTAAGTTCATATATGTGGAATTGGACTCATCAAGGTATTGTGGGGGAATTGGAATATATATTATCCTAAACTACATACTCATAAAGCATGTATACCACCAAAGGCGGTGGTTTAATGATGTAAAATGCACTCTCATATGGTTTGGTAAGATCGAGATCACATATCCTATTCTTATACTGAACAATATTATTAGAAGAGACTCTTAAGTTATATCTTGGCAGACACCGACTTTTTAAACTATACTAGACATCTGGCGATACTACGTTGACGGGTCAGTATTAGTAGTAGTTGTTCAGTTCATCTAATATATTCGCAGTTAAGCACGAAAGTCCAAACATTACGTAGCGGAGAGTGGTTGGGTGGTCACCACTGCCGCTATTCTTTTACAAAGCAAAAAAACCCATGAATATCCCAATTGAGATTCTACTTTGACGGGCACCAGTTTCTTAAACTGTATTGAACCTTTGGCGATGCTACGCTGACGGGGTTAGTATTAGTACTGGATGTTCAGTTCATTTGATACATTTGTAGTTGAACACAAAAATCTGAATATCGTATAGCGGGATGATTAGATCACCGTTACCACTGTTCTCCTTTTACTAATAAAAAGTGAGTTCATAAGATTATTTATGTTGAATATTTGGCCTCACCAAGGATTATATATTGCGGGGAATCGAAATCTGTATTATTGTAAACTGCTCATAGAGCATGCACACTTCGTACCTGTTAGAACTAAGGATTCAATAATCATCTTCCACACGACAAAGTCGAAAATGCAATCCCAAGACCCCGTTGTCTGATGTTAACAACTCTGGTTGGATCCCCGGCTGTCCTAGGCTCGGGTATCCTCATCGTGCCTCTATAGTTGCTCTGCAATAGAATCATCTTCAACTCAGGACGTTCCCGATAAGCCGAACCCATTCACCTACACAGCACCTTCCTCGGGAGTCCCTCTTTGATTACAACTGATGATCTAATTAGATCCCCAACTAATAAAACATAAAGAGGGTGGTCGGATTCACAATGCCTTTCAGGCCAATTGTGGCTTTAGGGAGAAACCAATCGAAAATCCCAAGTAAGGAAAGAAAAGGAACCGATGAGAACGAGAATGGGATAAGCTCAAGTGTCAGCATCCTCGTCCTTTTATATATGAAAACAAGCCCTTCTTTATTTCAGTGCAAACATGTCTTAATTATTGCATTTTTATCATATTTTATGACAAAAAGAAAATTTCATTCTTCTTTCCCTTTCCTGTGGACCCCTACATGCTTTCCTTCCTTGTATGAGCTCCACGATTAGTGAATCATTAAGATATACACACTCGAATTCAGTTCGTGCTAAGCAGGAATTTTGTTATCCAGTAAAATGATGAAAAAAAACAAGAATAAGTAATAAATAATTAAATAAATTTTAATTGAAGTTAATTTCAGAGCACGTGTTTTCAGAAATTTAAGATGAAGAATAAATAACAAGTTCTACGAAAAATTGATTGATAATGAAATGGAAAAGATAGAAAGCAGAGGCAAGAGAAAGCGAGAATAAAGAAAGATTAGTCAGTTACGTATTGGTAAATTTACTATAATACATTAAATTTTCTTAATTTAATGATTATTAAAATATTTTATTTGTTAACGAGTAATTTAGGAAAGGAAAAATTACACTAAAGAGGGGAGGTTGTCCTATAATACACACACACACACACATTAATATACCATTTGATTGGTGCAACTAATTCAATTGTGACGCTTAACAAAAATCCCCAATCGCATCACATTATGACTTCGTTTAGGCATTTTTCAGAGTCTCGAGTCACTGTCATTACGTGCATGCAGAACTCATAAATTCTACTTCTATTGTTGTACCTATACCACATATAAAAGCTCGAGCATGTTGATGTGCAGTCGAGGCAAGACCAAGTTTTCTTCTACTCTCTCTATGCGTGCGGGCGCATACATGTATACTAGCAAATGACATGTACTGCGTATGATGAATATTATCGAATACAATTGAAAAATATAAAAATGTTATTATGCATGAATTCAATGAATCAACCGAACTGCCCTATTCCCACAAATCAAAGCTCTTCGAATGATAAAATATACTAAAATACAGTTGTAGAATGATATCACGTCAATGAATTGTTTCAGATAGATAATCGTGACCATAGGGAGATCTAAACACATTTTCATAATAAAAACCGTAATGGAAAAAGCCATAGAGAGTGAAATAACTATTTTGAAATAATTAAAATGACAATAAAGGACCTAAAATGTCATGTAACTAAATTAGAATGGATGGTACTTTTGGAAATTGGAAAAAGAGTTTTTTTTCCTTAAAGTAATAGAGATACACTAGACATCAATTCGTACTACGAATAAATTTTTATTTATTACAATTGAGTGCTAATTTTTTTTATAGATGATTAATCTTTAAAGAATGCACAATAAACAAATAAAATAAAAAATATATAAAATTAGATATGAAAAATTATAGCGTAGTTATAACGTTATTTGATACTTATGATTATATGAGTAATTTTACTACTTCATTCCCATTTGTCTTTTTATTTATTAGTTAAAAATATATTTATCCGCAATATTTTGAGAGTTTAAAAATAAGACCAATTAACACTTTTTTTTATATAATAATAGAAGATAATTTCATAACATAACAATTTTTGACAAATCTATGGCTCAATGGTTACCATCCTCTGCTTCCACACAATTGCCTTAAGTTCAAACCCTTTTGCGGGTAATCTCCCTCTTCTTCCCTTTTTTGCCCCTGTTTTTACTTTTGCCACTCACTGCTCATTACGAGCTTTATTTGGGTGGGACGGCCGCACTCAGCTATTAATTTTATTTTCTCATAGTTTCACCTTTTTTTAAAAAAATAATTTTGCTTCTCATCTCTCTTTGTGGGCTCCAGTTGGATGGCTGAGGCGCACCCAGCCTAGTTGGTTGTTCATATAGAGTCCAGCGAAATTTATTTTTCATAATATATGATTCATGTAACCTTTAAAATATCTCCGCATTTTAATATAATCCATTTACTTACTTATAAATACCATGTATTGCATTCATTATCTTAATCTCAGCGTAATACGGGCTTCCGAACTGGTTGTTTATAATAGCGTATTCCGTAGGAATGACAACTGTCTAGTGTTGGACAGTTATTTGTTTTAGGCTGACATTTACATCTCATATGAAAAAAGAGGACTTTTTTTAGTATTTAAAAGTTTAATGCATCTTAATTAGCTAAGATTCAAGCTTAATTAGCTCCAAAAGAATAAAATATTTTTAAGATAAATTTTGTTTATTTACAAAAGTCGAATCATATACTTATCAGATTTACTATCTTACATATTCTCTGATTACAAATATAAGGGCTATTAAAAATTCAACTAAAAATCTTAAATGGTCCTACCTCGCAGCAATATAGTGAAACAAAATAAATTAAATTATTCTGATTAGTAAGAACTAAGGAAAACGCTTGGGTGTTTAATACCAATTTACTCGTTTGTCATAATTTTATTGGTAGTTCCTTACACTAATCTACATGATGGATTGTGGTAACAAAAGCAAAGTTTGTGATTTTACATGACATTTTTAAAGTTTATGATATAATTTGTTTGTCCGCTGAAAGTTCGTATCTTTTTGTATAAAGTTAAAAAAATTGAAACTAAGATAATAAAAAAAAAAAAGAGGTCTTTGTTTAAAGTAATAATTAATAGAAGAAGATATACACATAGACAGAAGATGGAGCAACCCTTTGGCATGAACATGAGAAGTCCAGTGAGCTACAAAACATTAGCTGGATGGTGGCTTGGCTAGACTAAGCTTGGAATGCACATATCTATCACACTGGGGAGAAAATTTTCAGTTAAGCAGTCATACTGCATAAACATTGCTAATACGGTATATCCATCCAATTATAATTCACTATTTATATATTTATCAAATTAGGGTTCACCATTTATTGTGTTTTTTCATTTTTTTAGAATTTAATAATTATAATTACATAATTATCGATTACATGTGAAGTCCTGATGAACGGGTATATCACGTTAGCACTTACATGTAGTATAATCGCTCTACCGAAGACATCTCCATATTTGGAGGGCTAAAAATGTAAATATATTTGCTGATGGTATACCCTCAACAGTGGGGGATAAAACAAAAACTCTGGCTAGTGCCAAGGTAGCAGTGAAGTGCAGATTATTAGGAATGAAAATTTTGCAGCAAAGAGTTGCTACACATTGCAGCAAAAAGAAAAGCTTGAGAGCTGGTGTTTAGCATAGTAATTTTCATTATTACTATTTTTTTGGAAAAGTATGAGTCCGATTAATTGATAACGCAACAAATAAAATCATTTACTTCTAGCCGAAAATAGTACTTAGAGATCTTCAAATCCGATATTCACCATTCGGAATTTAGCCCTAGGAGCCATGAGGCTGGTATCAAAATTTCATCTCGATCAAAGTTCTTTTGCCTCTCCGTTCAAGGTTTGATATCTTAGTTCCCCTATTTTGTTGAACGAATTTGCTGCGATTTTCCTTAGACTGCCACTATTTTCTATCATTTCTCCGTTATCCACAACTGTCACTCGCTGCTATGTGATCACCTTAAACAACCTAATTGTTGCTCTTTTTATACTTTTTTCTGTGTAAATTAAAGGCCCTCTAAGAAAATAACACATGAGTCACTCTTAAAATATTAATTAAAGCCTAAATTAGTTTACTAGAATCAATCGAGCCCAAATCGTCCTGTAATCGAGGATAACCCAGCAATATTTTCTTGTTTTGACGTTTTCTTACCTTGAATACTACATGTGGAATACGCAAGGCGTTTTTATGGTGCAAGTCATTTAACCGTTCAGTAGTTTAATTCAGTAACTCATAACTAATGACTCAAATTAAAACAAATCTAATGGCTCGTACTTTCATTACCTGCTTAACCGTCTTACACTAAACCATAGAATTTTTGGGATATATAATAATTCGGGATAATTGTTCGTTCGCCATGTAAACCCTAATTAACGGTGTTAGTAAAAAAAATTAGCAGAGTATATTAAATTATTATATTTTAAAAATGTACTAAACTAAGACATTATATTTTATAAATTTTATACCAAAACCGTACATTTATCGAAGTGGCTTTTGCATCACGGGACAATTATCCTACAATAGTTCTGATGATGCACTTTAAAAGAGAAAAAACCAAAGAGAAATTTCAAGAGAGAGGGGTGAGGGCATTCTTGGAATTTCAAGTCCCCTTCTTTCGGTTATAAGTCCACCCTCGTCGGAGAAAAAAAACAGAGATAAACATGGAGAGAGGCTTTTGAATCTTCGAGAACTGCCTCATCAGTCCCTGAAGACCCACGGAGAATAATCAAGGAATCCGAAAACAGAAGGGAAATTGAAGCAAGAAAGATGGAAGACATCGCCCTGTTGATCGACGAGCTTCGATCGAGCGCAGCGATCCTCCCGCACTGCCGAATCTGCCACGAAGCAGAGTTCGAGAGCTCCCGGAGCTTGGAAGCTCCTTGCGCATGTTCCGGAACTATCAGGGTAAGTTAATCGACACAGGACAAGGAAGAAAGAAGCAATTTTCCCCAGAAAATTCCGTGTTCGATCATCACCAAGGAATCGGTCTGATCGACCGTTTTCGACTTGTTTGCTCCATTTCAGTTCGCTCACAGAGACTGCATACAGAGGTGGTGCGACGAGAAGGGCAACACCGTCTGTGAAATATGTCTGCAGGTACCCAGAAAACTAAAGAAAAAAAAGGACATTTTTTTTAAAGTTAATTTTGTTTCGTTTGTTGCTCGAACTTCGACGAAAGCTCCATGTTCCGTCTTCTTCAGTTATGGCGGATTCTCGGATTGGTTCTGTCCCTGAAAGTCTTTCATTCGTCAGTTCTGCTTTTTTTTTTTTTTTTTCACTGCACACGATCTCGGGTTAGTTAAGGTGCACATCGAAATTAATTTATAGTCAGATCCGGATTTTTAAAAATATTTTTATTAACCCTTCTAACCTAAAATTCGATTATGAAATCACTCATTTGACAGCTACCAGTAAGTTGGTGTCAGCTCTGCTTGACTTCTGCAATGCCTTGAATTTTCTTTTCTAAATATAAAGGGTAATAACCAAATATTTGCTCCTAGTAATATGTAATAGGTCAGGTCGAGAATTCAACCCTCCTAAGAATTGATATCCGGGCATTAATGATAGAATTCAGTCCGTAAAATATATTTTTCGATAAATTAATTAGTTATTATAGTATCGGACACTATCAATATAAAAAGTAACTAACATTTATTTTTAATATTTATTTTAATTAAATATCTTATGTTATTCAAAAACTTAATAGATTAAGTTAAATCGAGTCCTTTTTGTAACGGGGCGTAGTACAATAAATACGTCACAAAACCACGGACATTTAGTACAGGAGTTTTGTATTTATAGTCTATTAGATATTTATAACTGTTTTTTACCGATATATTAAATGCTGATCGAATAATGACGTATTCCGTGTGAAACACACATTGCACGTAAGACTTTTTCCACATTCAGAGGTAAAATCTCTTTTCATTCGTTAAAAACGTTTCGATCCGAAGACTTATTTCAGTATTTCCATACTGAAAATAAATAAAATGAAAACTGTTACTTTCTCTTCCATCTACGATTTTCCAGTCGGATTCGATCCCAAATTTAGCTTTGATGCGATGCCCCGAGAAATAACGGTGGATATATTGTGCGTACAGAACTACGAACCGTGGTACTCTGCGACTCCGAAGAAGTCCCTGTTGATCGAGGCAGCCGTGACTGTAAGGTACTTTTTCTAATTAATTTTAATTCGTTAATATCAATTGCATTTTTTATATAGTCTCTATTCCTGAATAAAATTATATTACTCGTAATTAACGTAAATGTTTTTTTCCCCTCTATTTCCATTTGTCGGGTGCATTTGGAACACTGCCTCCTTAAAATCGCCACTCTTCCTTCGCAAATCTTATTTTTATTTATTGGATAAAATTAGTTATTTAAAAAAAAAAAAGGAAAGCCGGCATGCTAACGTGGGACGCATCGAATCTTCTCAGATTCATTTCGACTCGAGCATCTTCGCTGATCATTTTGTTTTAAAATTCAACGGCTCCGTATCATTTTATTGTACTTTCAATTCGAATCGTCATTATTTCATTAACTGAACCGAAGTCTATATCAGTAAAATAATGACAATTTAGATTGAAAATGTGATAGACTGATATAATGATATTAAATTAGTTATTTTTAGACTTTAAGGACTCTAACTATAAAAAAAAAAACTGACAAATATATAGAATTTTCGCCGTAATTAATTATTCCTGCATTAAAAGATCTTGGTTTGATTCGGCCAAACTCGTATCCCGGGACAGCTTGCAAGTTACTGCTGCAAGAGAGCACGAACCGACGAGCCCGAGAGACGTGACCGAGTCCGACGCAGAGACGGATGAGCCCGACTACTCCGAGTGCGCTGCAGCGGCCGACCGGGGCGCTGCGCTCTGCAGATCGTTTGCTGTTACGGTAAGTCCCCTTCAATCTTTATAATTACATGCTCTTTTCAAAATGTCTTTTGTTCTGTTTCACCAACCCAACAACTTTATTTCCCCCAAAGAAATGAAGACAATATGGTGTGACATAATGAGCATGCCTACTGCAATCTAATCAGAAATAGGCTCCTAAGCGTCACCAGCCTACGACTTTTAACTTATCGGAAAATTTTATTAAACCTCATCGGTATCATACCTTTGTTTAATTTAGTCACAACGTCATAGCATGTCATGACTAAGCGCTACGACATCTCTATGTGGTGCACCAAAGTGCCATGATTTCTAGATCACGGCCAAGGTGTGGTGCTGCCAAGGTACTGTAGAAGGCTCTTAACTTTTCATGCAGTGACAGTGACTCATTTTAGAGGGGCCTGTACGACAGAGGCCACGTAATGAAGGACATATTCATAAAATTTGTTCCTGGGTGAAAATTCATGTAAGGGTAATTGATATGGCGAATTTATGAGACAAAATAAGATAATTCAAGAAAAATTAGATAAAATTAAGTGAAATATGTATAGTATATTCCCGAGTTATGGAGCGATGGATTCGATGCAACAATTGTTGCCGACTTAGACCGAGAGATGCTAGTTCGATTATTACTGATGCTAAATGTTTCTGTTATTTGAAATCTGCCCACCAAACACAACCAAAGAATTGCCCTCTCGTCTAACGTGCGAAGTGAAATCCCCCTCGAGTGTCCTTTTGTTCTGGTGTTAGGTCGTTAGCATTGTATGTCCCTTGCCCTTTTCTCTCAATGGATTCACCAAACTGTCTCTTTTAGATTAATTAATTAATCTAAAATAAGACAGGAAAAAAAAACAGAGAGAATAAAGAATGCACGAAATTTTATTGACAAGAACTTAATTCAGAACATTTTGATCCCGCGTCGACAGTAATAATATTTTGTCTGGTCTCTGTTTCTCACCAAATCGCCTCGTAAACTGTCCATTTTTTCAGTGTAAATCACTCGATATATAAAGGTCCAACAAACCCCGACCGATTCAGGTTGGAGTCTAGTAGGGCTCCCGACAAGAGTTTTCTCAATTCACATTAAAATTTAATTCCATGTTTCTACAAATTATTTCTTAATTTAGAAATTACATTCTTCAAATAACAGTTTTTTTTTTTTTTTTTGTTGATGTCTTGGTAAAACTGCAGTTCACTGGCTTCTTGCTCCTAAGGCACATACTGGACGTGCTTGATGGCAAGCCGGAGCAGTACCCGTTTACGCTCCTCACGGTAAGCCCAAATCAACCCAACTTACCCTAAAATTCAAGACTTCCAATTATGCCACAGTTATCCAAAAATATTTTTTAAAAATTATCTTGAATTTTTCCCGAGATCGTTTGATCACACGAGTTCTCCTGAGATCGAGCAGGTGCTCGTACTGAGAGCGAGCGGAATCATCATCCCTATGTACGCATTGTCCCGAGCAGTAACAGCAATCCAGAACAGCATCCGCCGACCATACCATGTCATTGGCGGTGAAACATCCGACGAGGAGTACGACGACGAGGAAGGAGATGATCGGCAGAGGCATCATATAGTCTAATACCGCAAATTTTTTTTGCAATTTTTCATAATTTATTTATTTTATTTTTTTATTTTTACTGATGGCATGATATGAAGGAAAAAGGTTATGATTATTATTGGAAAATTCTTTAAATTTTAATGTAATAAAATATTGTTTCACTCACCAACAGCGGCATTGGTAGTTGGAAGAGATTTTACTTGATTATTTCCGCAAAACGACATGCCGTTTGTTCTGTGTGATGGGTCACCCGACCAACCCGCGTAACCGATCAGCCGAAAATGGACCTTTTTATTTTTTTAAGAGAGTAAAAAGGAGAGAATATTAGTAATAATTTAATTATCCAAGAAATTCTTAAATAAACCTATCTCGCCACGTAATATGAGAAAATATAGATGAGATCGCCACAAAGGAATAAATTAGTGTTAATCACCGTAGTAGCTACCTTAGTTATTACTAATTAGAGCAATTTAATCAGATCTTTCTCACTACGTCATTGTAAAATAGAACGATAAATCTTTTTTCCTAATTATCCCATAACATCATGTTTCATCTTTTGTGTCACTCACAAATATGTTAAACGAACTAAAAATCAACGTGCAATATTGACCCAGTTGGCATAGCACATTGAAGATCTAGTATATATTAAAAAACCGACGTCCTCTAAGGTCAGGTTCAAAGAGCGCAACTTCCAGCAAAAATATTTTGAAAAGAATAAAATAAGCTGCAAAATTTCCTGTGGTTCTATAAAATATTAGGTTCATATCCACCTATTAGGCTGAGTTCATAGTTAATAGTGTTCAATCCTCGTTATAAATCAGGTTTCAATCCACTAATTTTCCGATGTGTGATTTTATTGCTCAACACTTACTCTCACATGTCAATGTACTTACACTTGACATGTATTTTGAATACTTGCCCTTGACAACAGTCCTCGAATTGGATATTTTTTATTTGTGCTCGGATGATACAATTGAAAAGAGGATGGATCTTCTCTTACTTTCTCGGGTTATATAATTGATCATGAACCTAAAGTTTTTGTCTAATTTCTTCCGGTCTCGATTTGGCATGGTGCGAACCGACGTAGTAAGCGACTTGATTATCATGTAAAATCTTCTCGAATCCAATAAAAAGTTATATATCCATATTCACATATCAGCCTAAACTTATAATTGGTGATATCCAACACTTGTTTTAATTCATTGACGGTCCGATGTGAAATCTCATTCCTCAACGAAAGGGTCCTTTCAGGCATGAGATCTCGAACCGAATTTAGGATCTCGTGATCACGAATTAAAATTAATACTATTACACCGAATCCCTTTCCTTATTTTTATTTGTTTAATGCTAATTCCCCGCATCTTTAATTAAGAAGGTGAGCTTTACTGTCAAGTAACAATTATTAGATTCGTGGAATCTGTGCTAAACAAATTCTCTCCCTTTCTCCGGCTCTTCCTCGCAATCTTTGAACTCAATCAAATAATTTTTTATAATTATTGAAATTAATTAAAGAAGATTCCACATGGATGATCGGAGCTTTTACTTGTGGTTTGCTGCCATTGCATTGTAGGAGGATGATAAACCCATCTGCGATCGAGAAAAAAAATTATATTGCCGGATCGATGATCTGAGCCATATGATTATTCGGTCATTTAAGGCATCCGATCGAAGATCGGGAGAAAGTACAGTGGATTGAGCAGTAGAACTCGTGGGTACATATGAAGTGAAGAACAACATGTGAATCTTGGACTTTACCGTGCATGGGGAGGAGAGGATGCAACCACGCTGGTGTGTCTCTATCTCAAAAATCAGACACGGACATGACAGGAAAGGGTCATCGTACTGCCCACCTAAAACAAAATAGGTGCTTGTCTGCAACCACTTGCTCCTGATTGCCTGCTTGAAAGGAAATTCCCCTCCCTCCTTCAAATCACTATCTCGTTGATGTAGAGTGCGTGGTGAAACGAAAATTGCATTTAAAAAGCTCGCAGATTTATAAGGATACTGAGGAATTGAATGTAAATTGAGAAAGTCATCAAACCGTAAAATATTAATGTCCGCCATTTAAGAGACTCTTCTACAAAATAAATATAAAAGGAATTCTAGACCTTTGAAAGAGTGAACCCGTCAATAAGCTGATAATATGCGGTATGCTAGGTTTAGGGTTTGACTTCCTATGAATGCAAGTATCTGGGAATTAATGACAGGCTCCAGGTCGTATAATATACTATTCAGCGGATTAGTCAGTTGTTACGGTACTGAACACAATTAATAGTTTTTTTTGCCTCTGATGGGGCTTACTAGGTGGTAAGCTGACAACATATAGTGGGTCAGGTTCAGGGTTCAACTCCCCGCGGAGGTCGGTATCTGAATATTAAGGGCGGGCCCAAGACCATATAATACACCGTCTAGTAGATTAGTTGGTTGCTACGCCCCGGACACTATTGATATATATATATATATATATATAAAGAATCTAGATGTACAAGATAAAAAAAAATTGTTGTAGAATGAAAATGTGTCTTTTATGGCACATGAAACGATGAAATTTTGTGAAAATCACGTCAGATTAAAGATAAATAGTAAAATTTTACTTAGAAGATCATTTTCATCTGAAAAAGCTTATACTTTTTTTTATTATCAAAACGGGTATCGATGACTTTCTGATCAAACGGGTATCGATGACTTTTTGAGCTACTACATATTTGGATACTCCATTAGAATTATGAAATCCAACTCCTTCTGCAAAGTATCATCCCTTTATTTTTATTTTTTTTATTACAAAATTGTGCAGCTTGTGCAAAACATTTTACCAAAAACAATACTTTAGTAAAATAATTAGGCAGTGTCTTTACTGTACATATTGTTTGGTGATCAAAATCTGGTGGGAAGATAAAGGAAGATCTTGAAAGGTTGTCTGGTGCAATGTTACTTGCTTTTAGTTGGGATTAAAAAAAGGCATTTTTTTTTTCTTCTAGTCGCGTTAGTAAAATATTTTGTAATGATTTACTTTTTGAATTCATATTTCATTTTATAGAGACTTATGAATCTCCTTTACAATCTAGTTGAATAGATCCAAAGGTTTGAGATGAAATGAGAGCGCGCCTCTATATATTAACTGAAAAAAATTCCATACATTTTGTGACGTAAAAAAGAAAAGAAGTTAGAAAGCGAATCAACTCCTAGAATTAACTCAATTAGATAGGACGTGCGTATAACTTGTGTAAAAATTCACGAGGTCAGAAGTTCAAATCCCTTTTTGAGCGTGTAGCCATTAGTAAGGCTATCCACACATGTATTTTACATATGAACTGACTTGAATATATAGATCTGTGGAATATTCGTAAACTTGAAGAGAATAAACTTCTTCTTATCCAAAAAAAAGTGAATGCCTTGTTTTGCCTTTTTTCCTGCTTTTGTATGTCAGAATCTTCAATGAATATATGCTGTTTAAGTTTTAATTTTAAAAATATTTATAAGTGAAAAAAATTATTAAAATAGCACGAAAAAAATGCGACATTAGAATGAAATGAATAATCGAACTGGCCCTCGGATTCGCTTGGTTTGTTTCGATACTCTTTGGCTTGGAGAAGATGGAGGCGTTAATCAAAGGTAAAAAGCTCCATTTTCTAGGGCTTTAACTCATCTCACATAGCTTTGTTAATGATAAATATGGTTTTTTTTTTTGGTTTCCCACCCGATATCCGGTACCCGAAAGCTAGCCGACTAATCCGGATTCGGGCACGGTCGGGCGGTTTTTCAGAAACCCCTCCCAAGGAGATTTGCTGTATCCATAAGAACTCGAAAACGGGTCCTCTACTTAAGCGACTGAAGTCTCCTCCACTTCAGCCAACATCTGTTGGTGATAAATATAGTTTATAGGCTGTAGAAAAAATTATTATGTATTATCAAAACTTAGATTAAATTTCCGTTTTTTCAGTCCGATTAAACTTCTCTTCATGTGGATGATTAATACTTATTTTTTGAAATTTCTATTAATTTTACTTAATTAAAGACAGTCCGTAATACGCTCATTACAGCTCCCAACCATTCTGGGCCAATAACCTCCCAAAGTATCAAACAGACACTAGTGGCTACATCCAAAGGTGGTAAGTCAAAATACATATAACTGGTGCAGTGATCCCTGACAATATCTTCCACAACATGTGCCTCACAGTATATGGGGGGTCCTCTGATACCTCTGGAATGTTCAGCGTAACATCTTGCATTCAGCAATGAGCGACACAGTAGAAGGTTATCCATAGAAGGATAATTAATGAGTCATACACAGATCTTGCATCAATTTCCACCATTATGGAACCCAAGCGAAGATCACGAGCTAGGAAAAGACCATGTGGAACGTTAATACTTCGTAAACTTTACATTGAATATTATCCCTCATTAGTTGCAGGAAAAGAAATGCTTATCAGAAGTTCATCACCTGCAGCCACACAAGCCGATTGTACACTCAACCATCTTAGGAAGACCTGGTCGTAAGATCGTCAAAAGTAAGTTTTCCAATAATATTGGTTCAAAGTACTCGTTGTTGAATCAATGTGGAGAAGGCATGGTACTGATCAGTCTGGTTTTCACAATAAAGTAATGGTTGGAATTGCCATTTCAGATAAAATGCGAACGTAAGATGCCAATGTAAGTGGAAATCAACCGTATGATCCAATACTAACCCGATATTCTTAAACGATTATTCTTGAATCACTAACCAAACATGGATGGTGCTCCTAATGTAGTGTTACCTCCATCGTTTCATTGTACAAGAAATACAAACTTGGAGGGTTGTATGACAATGATATATGTATTAAAAACTTATAGACATTCACTTTTGCAGAAGAAATTAAGTGATCCGGCTAATGAAGTCAAATGATCGCATTGCTAAATCGTCCCTTTTACCAATATTGCTTGCTGTGGGCAGCTATTTTTTGGCGATTATCAAAAGCTTATTGTAGCCGTTGAATTATGTGTTTGTAAGCGAACCGTTATGCAAAGTCAGCGACTTGGCCCAATGGAGATTGCCTGGTTTGCAAAATGGGCCTAAACCTCTCATAAGCCATCCTGAAAATTGCACTTGGTATCATAGTAGGTTAATGTGTGTGGGTTCACACAGCCACGCTAAATTCTAGTGTGGAATTCGTGGCCCTTAAGTCCAAGACCGGAAGAAAAATGCCTTACTTGCCATTAATTGTTGAACCCGAGTGTGGAACTCATGGACTTATAGCTTGAGACCGGGAAAAAAAATTGCTTGGCTCAAGGCCAGTAGATAGCCTGGGATAGAAAAGGGCCCGTCTCATGATAATTTGTCCCTTACCTAAGACTGAGAGAAAAATATCCGATTCGAGGTTAATTGTTGAGGATATGTATTTAATGGCAAATATCAAGTTTGAACACGTTATCGTATAAGTGCGAGTATTGAGGAGTCAAATCCTATATCGGCAAATAAGATGATGAAACATGATTTATAAGAGAGTGGGTACCACTATCTAATAGCTTAAACTTTTACGTTGAAAATGAGATTCAACCTTATATGGGACAGGCGAATATTTTATAGCACTGTTCTAGAAGGAGCCACAGAAAAGGGTATCTAATATTTAATACAATGACATTTTGCCTCTAAGTACACCTTTGAATTTTATGAGAATCAAATACAGATGCCAAGTTTACAATTTCGTATTCGTTTAAATTTGATGTATAAAAAAAATTCAAGTGGATATCACATCTTGGGTTCACTTTGTCACCTGTTTTTGATGAAGTGATATGATCAAAGTTAATAAAGTCAAATCATCCTGTTGCTAAATTGACCCTTTTCCCAATATCACCGCTCCAAAAAAACTATTATTTTATTTCTTGTGATTGTAAAAAGTTCAGTGCACTATTCCATAAGCCATAACATGAAAGTGCATATGATATTAATATTCTAATATCGTTTTAATACAAAATTAATAGATTTTTAGACATGTACTAAGTTATCGAAATTTTGAGCGCGATAGTTACGAAAAGAACCAAGAAGTAAGAGAAGATTCGCAAACAAAAGAACCATCGAAAATTGCAATGCTTCATGACTCGTAACAAAGAAAAGGAGAGACTTCTCTCTATGCACAATCGATTCCACATAGAAGTATGGAAGGTGTTTCCAAGCAGTTCATCCGATGGCAATGCAGGCTGTGGTTGCAGTTCAAGAAAGACTCCAGATTTTGTATTATTTTAGTTCGTAGAATTATGAAAGAATCCAATGGTTGGATATCTTGCAACCTTGAAAGAGGATGGGCACCTCAGATCCACCGAATCTATCCACTTAATTAAGGGTAAATTATATATAAATGCATGATATTTACTTATTTTCTCAAAAGACATGAAATGTTTTAAATTTTAAAAATAAAATTACATGACTTTATTTTACTCTCAAGTTAAGTAAAACTTTTCAAGTTAGAAAATTATATCATGTGATTTTTGTTCTCAAAATAAGCGAAACTTTTCAAATTTATAAAAGAAAATCATATTATTTTATTTTTTGATAAGTGAGACTAATATATTAAAATATAAAATTGTATGCTTACATGTTATATTTTACTTGATCTTTTCTTATCATGTACCTGTAAATTGATAAAATTAGAGTAAATTTTATTTAAAATTAACTAGATAATTTTCACCTAAACTAAGATTAATATTAGCATGAGAAAATATGAAAAGAATTTTATATACAAGAAACTGATATAAATTTGAAGAAAATTTCTAATATACTTTTATTTTATGATGAAAAACATAACATGAAATATGGTCAAAAACATATTTTACATGTTATATTTTACCTGATCTTTTCTTATCATGTACCTATAAATTGATAAAATTAGAGTAAATTTTATTTAAAATTAACTAAATAATTTTCACCTAAACTAAGATTAATATTAGCATGAGAAAATATGAAAAGAATTTTATATATAAGAAAATGATATAAATTTGAAGAAAATTTCTAATATACTTTTATTTTATGATGAAAAACATATTATGAAATATTAGTCAGTGTTTAATTTCATGTTAAACGAGTTAGACTAATTCAATAATAAAATAAAGCTATTTTAATTTTTAAATATGAAATGTCTTGTTTAAATTGAGATTAAAAGGAAATCTTGTGATTTTATTTTCAAATTTTAAAAAAATTGATGTAATTTGGGTATAGAATGAAACTATAAGATTTTATTTTTCAAATTTAAAACGTTTGGCTTTTTTTGAGAAAATGAGTCTACTATGTGCTTTTTAAATAAAATTTATCATTTAATTAATGACGTAATTTCGATACTTCTTAATTGAATGATGTAATTAATTTGATTTGAAATGATATAATGTTTTCTCTTTCTTGACAGAGAAAACAAGAACCGCAGTATGCCTCCCTATTAATCCAACAGTACATAAGCAATTTTGCTTAATCACTGAGTAACCTTGGACTGTGCTACTAATACAACATTTTGTACCAGAATAACAATATTCGAGATTTGCTAGAGGCTAAGATATGTATTGGAAATTAAAGACAATGACGCTCTCCCTCAAAGATACACCCTTTAATTTCCCGAATGCGAAATGCACGATTTCAAACATGTTTAAATGCGATCGTCGGTATGAAAAATTTACGGAGATCTAACGTCTTCCGATCGCTTTATCGCTCGATATTAATGAAGTGAACTGGTCCGCCTATTGTAGCCAAATTATCCCATTGTTAAATCAGCTCTCTCCCTGGTATTAGTTGCTAGGGTTAGTTGTTTTCCATGGGTCAAAAGTTCAAAAGCACTTTTTGAAAACCCACAATAGGAAACTGCATCTGACATTAATGTTCAGATATCGTTTTAATTAAATGTTACTATAAACTTCCCGTTGTAGAAAATCCTAAATGATCCCTCTTCACGATGACACAGTGATGGTTGAGAATTCTTCCCTCGATTCCTGTATGTGACAAAAGAAGTCCGCCCTCAGAGTTGTCTGCATCCCTTCCATGCGCACACACTACCCCCCCTTCTAGTTACACTTCATTAACCCCAATAAATAAAACACCTTTCTCATTGCAGCCTCTGATTTCATTTTTAAATGCCATTCAAGAAGTAGATTCTTTTTCTGACCAGGGAGAAGAAGGAACACACAGTCAAACATGTCTGATTAGCCTTTGAAATCTTCCATAAAAAGGGAAATCTCGAGTTCCTTTTCTTTCCCACTCCATCTCTTGCTGGCTTTTCTCAGTTCTCTTTTAAGGTAAAATTTTCCCTTTCTAATCCATTTCCTTGTTGCACTTCCCTTTGATCAAGCATTCACAAGAAATTCATAATCTTGGGATTATTGTATGTAATTTCATGTGAATGTCATTTTGCTATTTCTCATGACAAATCCCGAAAAATGCGGCTTGGTTATAAAGGCTCGTACGATCGGGACGTTACACTGAACCCCACCTTGGAATTAATGGCTTCAACATACCGTAGCACACACGTTATGATGAACCATCTAAACACGTGTTAAATGAATGTACCCGGCATATGATTCGAGAATTTAATCTTCGAGCAAAAGCTAAAGTAATTTTTTATTTTTACTTTCACCAATCTAATAATCAGAACAAAATTAAGAACCGTCAGACATATACAAATGGAATAATATATACTGTAAACAAAAAGCCTTCACTTACATCATGCTTCATTCCACATTCAATTTGCTTGTGATGTTGGAAGATATCCTGCCATATTCAATTGTGTTTTTCCAGTTTTGCCCCCTCTAATTCACATGAAAATAAAACTAAATTCTAACTTGAGGTACCGTAGTTCATAAGAGCAAATTAACAATGTTGCACAGGAATCTGAATCTTCCTGGCCAGGCATTGAAGAGAACAACATGGAACCCAGTTCCCTTGTGGTGTATCGACCTGTTTGGTTCCTCGTACTTCTGGCAAGTATCTCTTATTACCTCGATTACTGAATTCGGGATTTTACCCCTTTTTCTTTTCAAGTCTTTCCCTCCTTGATAATTCCCTCGCACTCATACTGATTATGAACTTCATATTCAGGCACTCGTCCTGTTCTTGCTCCCGATTTCAGTGATACCATTTTGGCAAGACATTGTAAGCCGTATCGAGAACCAAGTTGAATCCAACTCAGCCAGCTTCACCTCTGTCTTGATGTCAGAAGTCGAAGAGACGGCAAAATTGTTTGTTCCCATGAATTCTACATCCATGGGCATGGCTCGAATTCTCAAATCTTCTCTCAACACAGGGACCATGCTGTCATTTTCAGATATCAAGATCAAGGTGTGATCAATTAAATGACAAGGATTTGAGGCTAGCATCGTACGATATTTTTAAGCTTCCGTAACAGTAATAAGTCAGATAATTCATTTACCAAATTTACCTTTTTTCATTGAATTGAAATAACAGGTTGTCCCATTGATGTTTCACACAATATCAGTTGTTCCGATGATGTCGGAGATTTCATACATCGGATCAGATGGTCTTATCTTCTCTTACTACTTTGATGGGAACAAATTGATATCACTTTATGCCAACACCTCTAATCCTTCCAGCCCGAGGTCGCATAACTGGTATAGACAGCTTGTGAACCCCAACACCGGAAGTCTTTATGGGAGTGCTGTACTTTCCCAGCCACTGTTCCATACCCATAACTCCACCTGGTATCAAGAAGCTTTTAACAGTCCAAGCGGATACCATGCATCCTGCAAAGCAGAATGGAATGGCGGCAGCAACCTCGTGCTGGTCAACACAGCCCGTGTCACGGACTTTGGCTTGATCTCCATCGGTTTCCCGGTTAAGTCATTGAGCAAGGTCTTCTCGAGCATAGATCTTAATGGGGGGAGTTTGTACTTGATCTCCGCCAGAGATGGAAGAGTTCTCTTGCAAGGCCTAGCGAATACTCGCCTATCTCTTACTAGCAACCGGTCCATCTCTTTTAGGGTTTTTAGCGTGCAAGGCGAAGAGGAGCAACTCGTGAACATTTCCTGTAATTCTTGTGCTGGCGATGGTGAATCAACGGCTCCTAGCGTGACCTATGGTGGATTGAAGTATGTGCTCCATTGCTCGCCGCTCGAAATACTGGGAATGGAGTTGGTATGCCATAGTTTTCTACTCTGATTAACCCTTAAAATATTGCTTTTGGCTTCTGGTCCGAACTCCATGTCACATTTGGTATTATTTAAAATTACAAAATTTTTCATACGTAGCACAATAAATATCAGCTGGCATAAGCTAAGGGTTACTAAATAAAAGCATCTCACAGTCGCAAATATATTATATATCATGTGATAAATATGTGGCAATATCTGAAAATTGTACGGAAGCAGGTATACAAGGCAAACTGAAAAGAATTTGGATGGAAATAGTGAAGGGTGCAAAACGTTTCATATAGTAAAAGAATAGTGCCCATCTCTTCCAGGAACTTCACTTGTATAATTCTCGGTGTGCGGGCTTTTCAGGTGTATGTGCTGGCCGTTCGAGAGAATTTCCTGAAGAGCTTCATCCATGGGGGGAGTGAGCTGGTGCTCGTTTTGCTCGTGGCATTAGCTGTTCTTCTGCTCGTGGTCATCTCAGGCTTCGTATGCGTGATCGTGAGGGCAGCAAGGAGAGAGATGCACCTTTCGGCGCAGCTGGTTGAGCAGACGGAAGCGGCTCAACAGGCTGAGAGCAGGAGAAAGAACAAGAGCATCGCCTTTGCGAATGCAAGTCATGACATCCGGGCATCCCTCGCCTGCATCACTGCCCTCATTGAGATGTGCTATTTTGAGGGAGGCCTTTCGCCAGAGCTAAAGAAGAATTTGCAACAAATGGACAGTTGTGCCAAAGACCTGTTAGGTATTAATGCTCCATCTGGGCATCCTTTTGTTTTCAGTTCTTTAATGAGATCATATCAGCTGTTTCAACCAGTCGAGTTAGGGTTTGACGGCAGCTTGGGTAACCTTTAGACACCGGAAATATTAGGATGAAACTGTCCAATTTGCAGGATTGTTTTCAAATTAAGCATGAGTTTGAAGCCAGCTATGTAAAAGACAAGCTCTAAACCTGGATTGATAGGATCAAACTGTTATAAATGAATGGAAAGTTCAGCTGGTTGAGTAGGGTTTGCAATATATATATATATATATATATTTGTGATGACCATATTTCACTGTTCCGAAAATATTTTTTCCGATTTGGATGAGAACATAGTTTATTATTTATATTTGAAATGTAACAAGTATTATTAATTAACAGTCGAAATGTGCGTTATGATGATCAATGTCGTCAATCAAACGGTATAGAGTAGAGGGAATGGAGGATGGAAGCTAAAAGCATTTCTCCAAATATAGTCGGACTAGATGCATTATTCTATGCATGTATTTTAGGAAACTAATGATTGGCAATCGTACGACGTGCATTCTGTTCAGGTTTATTGAATTCCATACTCGATGCGAGCAAGATTGAGGCCGGGAAGATGCTAATTGAGGAGGAAGAGTTTGATGTAATGCAGCTACTTGAGGATGTGGTCGACATGTTCCATCCAGTGGCCATGAAGAAAGGTGTTGACGTGGTTCTGGACCTCTTTGACGGCTCGACTCTGAAGAACTCGATCGTCAAGGGAGACCGGGGGAAGCTCAAGCAGATCCTTAGCAATTTATTGAGCAATGCGGTGAAGTTCACGCCTGAAGGGCATATTACAGTTAGAGGATGGGCACAGAAACTGACTTTGGACGACACAACAAATACTGCTGATCAGATTCAGAAGGTACAGCGGAAAAGGTTCTCCTGGTTGTTCTTCTGGGAGAGACAAGAGAGCAAGGATGTCGAGGCAAAGAGCACCTTCGAGAGGAAGCCGAACTCCATGGAATTTGTGTTCGAGGTGGATGATACGGGGAAGGGGATTCCTGAAGAGAAACGGAAGTCCGTCTTTGAGAACTATGTGCAGGTTAAGGAAACAGCACAGGGACAAGGAGGAACCGGCTTGGGCCTTGGGATTGTTCAGTCTCTGGTAAAATTAACTCAGTCTCGATGCATCTTCTTCTCATTTTTTTTTAGAACAAAGCAAATCTGGTTTATGATATCCAACTGAATTCTCAAACTCGGACTCTTACAGGTACGTCTGATGGGAGGTGACATAAAGATCAAGGATAAGGAGATCGGAGAGAGGGGAACGTGCTTCTGCTTCAACATTCTGCTGTCTGTTTCAAGCATCACCAATGTTTTCCCCGAAGGATTGATGAAAGAAGGTAACACTGAAGTATTGTCTGAAAGTGTGGTCGGTCCAGGGCAAGGAATGATGATCTGCATGACAAGACCAAGCCCGAAAGTCGAAGGTTCGTCACTGGCAATCTTGCTGATAGGGGAGGAAGAGAGGAGGAGGGTGTCGACGATCTTCATGGAGAGACTTGGTATAAAGGTCTGGGTTGGGAAGGAATGGACTGAGCTCCCTTCAATCCTGAGGGAGGTGCAGAGAAAGCTGGGCCTCTCTTGCCCGAGCTCACCAAGGAAACCTGACGATGAGGGCAATGATACTGAGAGCCCAAATAGCCGGTTCTTGCTGCTGGTGATCGACATGAGCTTCGGGCCAATCACGGAACTGATCAGGCTCGTGTCAGAGTTCCGAGGAGGCCTTCAGAGTAGCAATGCTGCTGACTGCAAGGTCGTGTGGCTCGATAAGCTGTCCGTGCATCACAGGAGGGTCTTGGAAGAGGAAGGCAAGGTTGACCCCTCGAGCGATGTTATCTTTTCGAGGCCATTTCACGGAACCCGCTTAATCGAGGTGGTCAAGCTCTTCCCCGAGTTTGGAGGTCCAACCTCCGCAGCGGTGAGGAATGAGAGTGGAAACATGAAGGAGACCATGGCCAGCCCTGATGATGCTGTGGTTGGGGAGAAAAGAGAAGAGGGTCATGACGAGTCGAGGCTACTGAGTGGGAAGAGGGTGCTGTTGGTGGAGGACTCGATGGTGCTGTGTCGGTTCGCCAAGTCAGTGCTCCTCGGCCTCGGGGCGACTGTCGACGTCTGCAAGAACGGTGAAGAAGCGGTCACTGTTGTTTCCAGTAAGCTCATTGAGCAGAAGAAGACTCTTGCTGGTGGAGCTTCTTCCTCTTCTGGTTTGCCATATAGTTTTATCCTTATGGACTGCGAGGTAACGAGATCTAGATAAGTTTGAGCAAAAGAATAGAGCTGTGAACTTGATTTTTGAAAACAAAAAACAAAAAGTTTTACATCATGGGAGGCTATGGTTTTTCGAAGATATCGTGGAACAACGTTTGTAGACTGTTACGGTCTCCCGAGTTGTTTGGAGAAACCGACTGGTAACCTGGGAACGAGGGAAACCAGTTTGCCGGAAATTGCCGATAGTTTCCAGATGTCTATCTGGTCTCTGCCTAACATTAAAACTGAAAATTGTTTTCCGTTTCCTGTTCCTGAATTCCCATTACCAGAACAGCCATGGGAAGCAACTTCTTTGGCGAGTGAGTGCACGTATTCTTTCATACCGAACTCTTAACTTTTACCTTCTGAGCAGATGCCGATAATGGATGGCTATGAAGCGACTCGAAGAATCAGGGAGGAGGAGGAGAAATACGACATCAGGATCCCGACCATTGCGGTGACCGCGCACTCCCAGGGGGGCGAATTGAAGATGGCTTTCGAGGCTGGGATGGACTCCTACATCGACAAGCCTCTCAAGAAGGAGAGGCTCGTCGAATTGCTCAGCCAGATGAATATTACAACATGATTCTAGCAGAAATGGCACATGAAATTCGAATATGAAGCTTAGCTTCAAACTCTTAAGAAAATAAATAAAGTTTTCTCTATGGAGACATTACCATGGTCTGATTTTTTAAAATGCTAGTCTCCTTATAATTGCTCTATACAGTCTGATTACTGACTGCAGGAATGATCACGAGTGACATCTGACTGTGAAGTGCTTTAATTTTCTGATTTATATCTTATTATGAAAGGTTCTACAGCTCAGTCACCGGATCGTTCAGTGGCTTAACCAGACAGCCATAATCAACTTACAGATTAAAGGGGAAAAAAAAAATCAAATGGCTCAAAGTTGTTCTTCCCTCGCCCTGCTGAAAATGTTTTCCGTAGCTCTCAGGATTAATTCCAATAGATAGTACATGCTACACTTCAAGAATAGTTCATGAGGCTGTATGTTCGATGAAGCCACCGACAAATACCTAAATCTATGAATTTGTGGGAGTGTTCTCGAGCCCGACAAAAATAAACTCCATTACAGGGAAGAAGAAGAAGAAGAAGTCCCTATAAAAGAGGTCTTCCAGTATGCACCTGTATAAGGGGAAAAGATTCCTCGTCGGAGGCACGGAATAGTACGGAAGGTCTCGTCGGCAATTTTGCAGGAAAATTCCGTGATATAACAAACAGTTCGAGTAGGCAACTGACCCCACACACCTCTAACTCCATTCCATGGTCAGAGGTCAGCTGCAGATTTAGAGGACTCAACAAAGGTGGCGAAACTGAAGGAATGGTTAAAAAGATAACAGATTTCAGGAGTGAAATAAGATAGCTTTGTAAAATACAGATGAAATCAGTAGATTTTGATTTTTACAGAAAACTTCGCATACTTTTTTCCACCCGTACACACCCTAAATCCAATCTCGGAGGGAGGCAAAACTTTTACCAAAGATCTGGGTGCAACTTGAGCCTGAGACTCCACTGTCAAGCAAAGAGCATAGCAAAACCGAAGGCCGCCATGACCGGCTTCTAGGTCGTAATCACTCTTGTAAATAACTTGGGAAAGTAGGACAGAACAGATGGTCCCTTGTCCGAGGTTTACAGCATCTTCTGTTACTTTTCACTTTCTACCAGGAAAAAGAAATACAATAGCCAAATGACGATGAGCCCAGCCAGTACCCATGGCTGAAGATATCATCGAGCACGGTTAAACTCGGTCCTTTCCGCACCTTCACAACGCTGCCGACTCCACACCGTCGTCGCCATCATCAATCTTCATCTCCAGCTCCTTGCTGGTAACCTGAAAACCCAAGTTCTCCACCTATCCTGAGCTCTTTTATGTTACTTTCGAATGTTACAGAGCCTGCAGGGTCATGTATTTCTTCTCCCTGATGAGAATTGAGGTGTGCTTTACACAAGTTCATGCTTGTATTTCGCTTGAATACTTGAGCTTGCAATTGGCTTGGATACTAGAAGTGTGCATGCATATATAAGATAGATCCGAAATCAGTAAGAAGGGCGGACCATAAGTTCCGGATATATCCTTACGAAATTTGAGTACATTCCAGGTAAAAAATCAAGAAGCCAAGTTCAGTTCTGATAAAAGCAAATAAGTTCCTAACTCAACTTAGGGCATAACGTAAGTTTCATATAGAGTCTGATTCTATATTTAGTAGAATATGATCCAAATCAAAAAATTAGGAACAAATTCAATGTAAAGTAGTGTCCGAATACCTTAACAGGATGTATGGATCCGGTCAATTCTATTAGATATCTACCTAAAATTTTTAAACTAAATATGATAGTATTAAACTCTCTTATATTCCGGAATTCCTTTTATTTGGATTTAATCCTCAGTGGAAATCAACAACTGTCTTTCTAAAAATTTCATTCCAATCAACAATGGCCAGTTTCAGTGGCCCGACATATTTAATCCTACAAAATATTACTCTAATATTACGTTCGGTAGGCGGCAATGAAATAGACAAAGAAAAATTGAATGAATTTAACAGAGTAAAATGAAATACTATAAATAAAAATTGTGATTTTGTGATTAATTTAGAGAATGTGATGAAATGCAGTTGAAGGAAGTCGTGGAACGATTTCATAGAGGGAATGTTAGTGTTCTATTATATCAAGTAAAAAAACTTATCTAGTGGAATCCATACCATAAGCTCTCAAAAGTGTGATCAAATTAAAAAAAAAATTGAAATGACATGACTATTGTGTAACCTTGCTAATTCCATTCCACTTCGTGCGATTCATGCATATCAAACATAACCTAATTAATGATTCTGAATTCCAATCAACCTGGCAGCTGCAACCATTAGTGCAAAACATCAAGAGAATTTTCAAGAGCTAAACCTGGCCTTTCTTGGACAGATGCTAAGATTCTTGCCAAAATCTCATAGCACAGCAGAGCAACAGGCAGATGTGCCCAGAAGATCGGGCCATCTCCCTCGAGAGGCTTGTTGAATAGTGTTGATCCCCATGACTGAAAAAGGAACTGAACTTGATTTTGGTTAATCAATAGACCCAGAAAGCTTTGCAACCAGAAATTGACTGATCTAAAAGCAACAGAAGAACCATTACAACTATTGTTGTTATATGTTGAGCTAACAGTAAACACAGACGAACTCTGGAAAAAGGAAAGGAAAGGAAAATACCCAGAAAAAAAGGAAAGGAAAGGAAAAGAAACAAAACTGAGATAACTCTTTAACATATTTCCATAAGCTCAGGACAAAATTGAAAGGCCAAACCCTTTGGAATCAAGAGAAATGTATTCCAGCCTTGTTGAATAGAGAGAGCAGGTATAAGAACTCCTGCTGTGTTAGCTTCGAAGACCTCTTTTCCTCAAAGTCTCCCTCCTTCAACACGCTCAACACCTTCTCCTTGAACTCGGATACTTCCCCTCCTTCACCATCCTCCAACTCCATCTCATCATCACCATTGTCTGCCTCCATCTTTACATCCTCCTCTGTGCCCCCGAAATCCAAGCTATCCACAATCAGTGCCTCCGTGTTACCTTGCATCTGTTGCAGAGCCTGCAGGGTCTTGTAGTTCTTCTCCATCATGGAGAGTACTGTTTTCTGCCTGAAGAGCGAGCCAAGGGTCTTGTTTTTCCGGTTGAAACAAATCCGCATCAGCCCATCAAACTCCCTCACAAGATTGGCATCAGGTGCTGGTTTCCTCGGTTCAATCCTTACAACGGAGGAGTCCACCTTTGGAGGGGGTCGGAAGTTGTTCTTCCCGACCTTGAGGAGGTGGGAGACTCGAGCACGAAGCTGGGTGTTTGCTGAGAGGCGGCAGTAGAGGCTGTCCCCGGGCTGAGCAACCAGCCGCATAGCAAACTCCCTCTGGAACATTATAACTGCACACCGGAAGGCAGGTTGGTGATTCAGTAGCTTGAAGGTGAGAGGGGAAGAGATTTGGTAGGGGATGTTTGCGACGCATATGTCAAAGTAGGGAAGATCGGTCTTGAGCACATCACCCTGGATAACCTATATGATAAAAAAATTGTTGTCAGGAAGATCAATAATTCGTTTTAACCCCACTATCAGCTTACAGAATAAGGAACAAAAAGGAAGCTCAAAAAATCAGAGTATGCTAACACTTCCACCAAACAAGGTTCGATGCAAGAGCCTCACCAAAGCAACAAAGTATGAGAATATATACATATATCACAATGCCGTATGGACACTTTGCTCTCTAATAGCACAGTTCATAGTCTAAGAAAATAACCAAGCAACTAAATTTACGATTCATCTTTGCCCTCCACTTCCACAGTATGCCAATGAACTTCCAAAATAAGATTCCAGAAGGTTGTTCATCTTCCTCAATGTGGAAGAGATGAGTAACAAGGAAAGAAACGAGCTTCCTGTACTCTGTGTCCAATTATTGTTCCAATGAACCAGAAAGCTTGACTCTGGTTAAGAATGTAAGATTTTCGACAAGGGTCCAAAGTACTATTCTACGTCCACACAAACCACAACAGAGTGAATTAACACGAGAGACGTATCAAACTACTGTGCAGAGGAAAAAAAATTTCTTTAAAAAGTGTTCTAAGCAAAGTATTTCTGTCAGATCGCAACTTCAACACACGATATTATTTTTGTACTGAAATCGCAAATTGAAGATGCAATCTTAGTTCACTTAATTTTTTTCAAATGAGTTTGCAAGTGTTGGCACATGTCGAACATTTATGTTTATTGAACTAAGACCTGCCATCTCAGTTCAATGAAAATAAACTAAGATCGCATGTTCAACCTGCGATTTTAATTCGACATCTATCAATACTTGCATACTTGTTTATAAAAAACTTACGATCGCATTTTCAATTTACGATCTCAATACAAAAATGAAATTGCATCTTAAAGTTGCAATGTCTCGACGGTATAGGCAGATATACTTTGCTCGAAACAGTTTTTTTCCCACTGTAATGGGCTTTCCTTGAAATAACTCCCAGGTTAGGGATTTGATGGATTTATCCCAGCTTATCTGACATATGTGATTTGCTGGTTATTGCGTGTATCCGAGGAGGAGGTGTCGCTATCACCCCTATTCAGGCCCGGACCAAAACACGCTCGGATAGCTCGGTTATCAAAAAGAAAAACAAATAACACATCACTAAGAATTGATCTTCCGTGTCTCAGCCGCTAACACAGTAAATTGGGTAGAGCCAGCAAGAGGAAAGAGAAAAGGACTGTAACTCAGGACCGGACCTAATATTCAAAAAGTCAATCCCATGAAAGCTCACAAGCGCCCATGTCGACAGTTGTAAGCTTGCACGAACAACGATTCTCAAGGATGCAAAATCGGCATCGCAATGAAATTAACACTCCTGAGTGAACGGAAGGCGATCAGTAAACCAAGTAGAGACGCTTACAAGATCCTTTAGCACCTCACCTTCAATCGGTTGGAGTAAGGAGTGCCCTGGAACCGGCGCTGGAGCTCGAGAACCATGCGAGGGTCCAATTCAACGGCGATGACAGATTTCCCGGCGTCGAGGAGCTTCTTAGTGAGGTTTCCGGTACCGGGACCGATCTCGAGGATGACGTCGGTGCTCTTGATGCCGGATTTCTGGACGATGGTGTCGACAAGGAGAGGGTTCTTGAGGATGTGCTGGCCCTTGGACTTGTGGAAGGAGATACCTCCCTGGTACGGCGCCCCCGCAGGCTTAGCCTTCTCCTTCTTCATCTTGCCTCCCGCCATTGCCCGTCGATTGGGACGACTGAATCGCAGCGGAGGACCGGCGGCGAGAGGCTTAAGATCAATATACCGGGACTTCTAGGGTGCCATTCCAGGAGGATACTCTCATAGAATACTTATCGTTGGATCTGATGAAACGGATCTGACGGTGAGTGACGGAGACCGCTTCCGCAGGTAGTCGGTCCTCCACTCCTCCCTCTAGTTGTTTTTTTTTTTTTTTTTTTTTTTTTTTGCTTTTGTCTCTGTGTATTTAGAAATCTAATTGGCTGGCTAAATAAGAGGGACGTTCATAGTTCGTTTTGGTTAAGAATCGTTCCAAATCGAACCGAACTATATTTCTAGTTCGGTTCAATTTGAACGGTATAAGAATGGAACTGTAACTATTTAAAAAAGAAAAAATAAAATTATTTAAAATCGATTCGAATGATTTCGTTAATCGGTTAACCGATTTTTTAAGTAAATAAATAAAATTCACTATAAAAATACAATTGGTCTAGTTTCGGTTTGAAAATTAACCAAACCGAACCATAAAAACTTTAAGTAAAATATTTATTTTTGTTTAAAATTGTATGTTTTAATTTAAATTTTTTATTTAATTATTAATTAGAAAGTGATTTGATTCGATTAACCGTAATTAACCCAACTAATGATACCAAGTAATTAACCGAATCTCTTCTAGACAAAAAAAATGAACCGTTAATGAACCGATTTGAATGATTCGATTATTTTTTGTTCCATTCAGTTCAATTTTTTGGTTCGTTTCAATTTTGTAGTTTTTTTTTTTTTACAGTCCTAGGTTCTAGTATGGTTGCCCACTAAAAATTGAAACCCTCTAATATGAAAGTTTTGTTTTACAAAACTCGAACCAAAATAGAAGGTAAAAGAGGCACGAAAAATTTCACATGTAAGATCGAACCTAAGACCTCCACGTGATAGGACGAGAGCGTTATCAATTATACCAAATCCTCTTTTCAAAGCTAACACTATTTCTTTCCTTAAATAAAAATATAAAAATACTTGGAAAAATAATCTTGCTAATGACAAAAATGGTGCTACGTGTCCGGATCATATCTCATCTGGCCTACCCTGATTGCCACCCCTTATTTGAAATATGGAACGGAATATTTTAATCAAATATAGAATGCTAAATTCACATTACTCTTTAACTGTTCAAGCTGCATCCCTGTAGACAGAACATTTATGTTTACAATCTTCATATTCAACAATTCCGGTACACTGTCCAAAGTCATCGAAAATTCCGGCACAATCTAGTAAGGCCATAGGTAAGTCACAAATGTCGGATCGAAATATCCGCGAGGTAACTTCGCTTTCTAAGCTGGATTCGGGGATCCTACGCTGACCAGGTTCGCGATCATCTTGATCTTCCTCAGCTGCTTAATGATCCGTACTGGGTCGACGTCCCCGACCACCGTCACCGTCTCCTTCTCCCTATCGATGGACAGCACATCGACACCTGCAGGGTCATGCAATCTGGACCGTTGATACCCGAATCTGACATGTTACACCGAACACTGAACGTATATGTATGTATGCTATATTTGTATGTACCTTGGAGCTCTGCAACGGCTTTCATTATCTTCGTCCCGCTCTTGTCGTTGGCGATGCTGACTTGCACTACCGATTTCTGCACCGGGAAACAAACAAGTTTCAGACATCGGCTTCGAACGTTTCCCAGCGTGAAGGGGTAGAAAAGAGATCGTAATGCTGTATTATTACCTTCATGGTATATGTCCGGTTTGTTATCGAATGTCTCTGAAGAGTTGTGAGGTTCGATTCGCAGGTGGCCTGTGTTTATAGAGACGGGAACTGGTTGACCAAATCTCGGCTGATGACTTTGGAATGTTATAGCCGAGGACAATGATGGATGCCCACGACCTGGGTTCTGGCCTTGGTCTACCTCACATTTTTTCTATGCTGAATAAAAGGTCGGCAATGATGCAGTAACGGTAATCATTCAGGAATAAATCTCCCGTTGGATTGTAATTGACTATCTTGAGGTAGGTTTTCTTTCTTAAGAAAAACCACAGGCGTTTTTTTTTCCTATTTATATTATTTAATATTCAGAAATATAATGAATCTTGAAGAAATCAAATTTGAAGCGATCCGTCCATTACGGAGTAAAACTCCCCAAACCATAGAATTTATCTATTTATAAGACTCGAATTCGAGATATTATCTAGGGAAGAGATATTGAATCATCTTAACTAACTCATATTTGAGGGAGCACTATTTCAGTAAAAGATACAATATGTAAGCCTGGTAATTTTTTACGCGACACGATAACCCGACACGACACGACACGACATGGAGTTAGGCGGATTTGGGTCAAGTCTATTTAGACACGAACCGGTACAAACATGATAAATAAAAGTGTTTAACTGAGTTTATAATTGTATAATACGACACAACATGTTTAAACACAGTTATTAAATCTATTTACTATTTATACATATTGACTCATTTAATACATTTATATAAAAATTTTATAATATATAAAATATTACATGCATTACATGTATTATTACTATTAAAAATGATGATACATAATTAATAATTGATTAATCTTACTTATTTATTATATTAATTATTAATAAGTATTATTTATTTAGTAATCATATCATATATAATTAGAGTACAGTTATATGTTACTGACATTTCATATTAAACAAGTCAACCCATTTTTGACATGAGTTAGACACGATAATTTAGACACGAACTCGTTTAAATACGAAAAATAAATAAGTCATATCCAGATTATCAAGATTTTTAACCGGATATATTTAGACACGAAAAATTTAAATATGTCACGACACAGTTTATCGGGCTGAATAATACGGTCAATAGGGCGGGACGCGGTGCGGCGAAGACCTTTCTGGATCACATAGACCTACGCGAATCGAATGAAAAATCTTAAAACGAAGGTACGGATTGCTAGTACGGGATGGAAGGAGTGGCAAATGGGAAAAGTTGACTTAGCTGCCTGGGGATAGCCCATCATTTGACCGCTGACAACCTGTCCTTTGACCCGGGACAACTTCGTCGCCTGACAACTTAGAAGCCAACGGGCTTTTTATTTTTATTTTTTGAAGTAGAAGGAAAACAATGCTAATGATAACTTAATCATTCATATTACTTAATATTCGGACTTTTGCATTCTATAGCGAACTTATTGAGGAAATTGAACAACTAGTACAGCACACTTGATGATAGGTAAGTTAGTTTCAAGGACGGATCTAGAAAATTCATTCAGGAGCAGAACTCCGCACGAGAGCAGTATGAAGAATTCAGGAGACTGAAATTACGATAACTCAATAGAAAATTAGATAAAATCAAATGATGTATGAATCTTAAGAATTTTTTCGAGTTCGAATGATGATTTCCCCATCGTGCAATCGCTAAATCCGTCTACCGCTCATTCTTTTCTTCTTTTCACCAAACTAGTTAGTGAAGTGAAAGGGCGCCCTCTTGGGTAATTTGCAAAACCTAGTGTTTCACTTTAATAAAATAACTTTTATTGTTACATTTGAATATGAAACATTATAAGAATCTATACTATTTATCAAGCTACATCTGGCACATCTGGCACGTGTTTCATTTTTAATTTATTATATATGTTATTTGATTGAGTAATATGATTAAGTCAATTGACAGCTCAATGATTTTCTCTCTGTTCTTCCATACAAGAGGTTCGGGATCGATCCTTTCTTTGCGCAGTTTCACTTCCCTTTTTACTATTGCCTTATTCATTTTAAAAAAAAAAATTATTTCCACTTCTTTTTTCACTTTGCATTCTTCATTAAAACGAAAGTGCAATTACATTTTTTTACTCTCACAAAATTTCACCATCAGAGATGTCACAATTCGAAAACAATCCCTTTCTTTCTCTCTCGACCTCTGCAGTCTCATAGTCTTCCCTTTTTGAAGTAAAACATTCCTTTGTAATACTAATCTTGTATATCACCTTTTCGTTATGTAAACATTGATTCATCTATCAATCCAATCTCCAGTTCCTCCAATTTTTAATCTTGAATCTAATATATTTTAATCCTATACAGGGCCGCAATCGAAGTCGCTGAAACCGAGACCCCTCACCCGAATCCTCCCATTGCGAAGCGCGGTCCACATCCTAGTGTAACAGTAATATGCAGATCATCAGTTTTCGAGCTAACAATTTGCTTGGCTAATGTAGCGACTGACGTGATTGTCATGTATCAAAGGTACTAACGTGGCGTACTTATACATTAATGTTATTATTTAATAAAATATTAAAAATTCAAAATAATGAGCGAAAAGAAGCGGTAAGGGGTCCAGTGGCCGGAGCACATCTTCCAACCACCGACCGCTTCTCCAATCTCACTTTGAAAAAGACAGAGATAGCCTCCGGCGGCTCGATAGAGGCTATGATGGCTCGCGTGCAAGCTTCCCTCATGTTTTTCTAAAAGAAAATTGCAAGATGAGAGCTTTCTTACTTTTTCATGGCAGAGGCCGTTGGAGTTTGGGTCACCTCTATTTCCAATTCACCGTGGTAGTTCTCGATTGGTCATCGTTCCCTTAATTGAGCGCTAGCATAAATTGCATTTTTTTTAGGGCTCTTAGGGTGTCTCTCTTGTTGATTGATCATCCTTTAAGATCAATTGGTGTTGTCTTTCAATCCAACCTGCAAGTATCTCTTCTTCTTCCTTCTGTTATTCTCTCCTTGCTTAGTTGTGCCTTGTCTTGCTCTGTTCTCCAGCCAATCAGCGTCTCAGTTATGTTCAGCAATGCAAGAATCTGCTAATTTCTGATGCCAAAGTGGTGGGATATCTTGGAGATATTTCGTTTCCAATTTCAAATTCAAATTATCTCTAAAAGTCCTCACAAAACATTCTAATTAACTTCATTCCAGATCAGGTTACCGGGGCCACATGTCTTTCCTGATTCTACAATATCGTCTCGGATATCGTAAATTCGCAGATTTTGGGCTGGTTTGTCTACACTGGATAGGTTTGTTTCAATTGACCATAATTTCTTCATTTTAGCTTCGCTTTGAGAACCGTTTGATTTGTTAGACTCCTGACTCCACGAGCTTTCCAAAAATATATTATTTGCTTAGTTTTTCTGACACTTACCTACCAAAAAATCAGAGGACTTAGACGCTAAAAATTTCTCTTCAATTCAGATCAATATTGATTTGGATGGTAGGTTGCATTCCACTTTTCTTTTACTCTTAAGTCTTGCTAGGTATAATAATCCTGACTAACAAAGATCACAAAGTCACTTTATACCGTAAATATATCACGATATCATGTTTCTAATAGATAGAGTGACATGCCATTAACCCGTTAGGCTGGTGCAATTGCGGAGAGCTGAGATGATTGAAAATAGAGAAGGTCGGTATTGAATGTTTTATTTCACTTCCTTATTGGTGGATTGCACGCTTTCTGTGAAGGTAATTGGGAGATTTTGTGTTTGTAATTGTTCAATTGCCTTTGTATATCTATAACACCTTAATCATTCTTGCTCTTACATTTTTCTGTGTTTTGGATCGTACTTTTTTTTCCGTACCCCTGCTGATCTATACCACTGCAACAATTTACATTTTTAAATGTTTAAAATTGAATTTTTACAAGAGACACTTTAGTTTTCTTCCCTGGTTGGCCACCCTGTTGCTGCCACGGGCCTTCTCTTTTTTTTTTTTTTTTTTTTTTTCTTTTTAATGTGAATTTCTTATCTGAAACATAGTAGAATTCACTAGACTTATTGAAGAGATATGTGCAGTCATGCTTATGAATGTGATTTGTGTCTATAGAATTTGATCACAATCCAAGGTACACCATTTATTCTTTCGCTGCAACTATTACTGAAGCATCATTTTACCTATTAAGCCTGTGACCTGACACGATGCCTTTATCCTTGGGTTCCAACTTATACTGGACACTTCTATTGAAGAGATACATGTATTCATGTTCATGAATGTCATTTGTTTGTATAGAATTTGATCACAATCCAAGTATGTCAGTTATTTTTTTGCTACAACTATTATAAAAGCATTGCGCTATTAAACCTCTGACCTGACACATCACCTTTATACTCGGGTTTCAGCTTACAATGAACACTACTATTATTCTATTGAAGATTTATTCAAATGATAAGGAAGGATTGTCGGCATCAGTCTTCTTACTATTCTTCTACTAATATTTATCATTGTTGCTCTTGCAAGTGCTTTTACATAATGAAAGATCTTACATTTGCCATAGCCTTCGCAGGTGCTTGGGTTTTTATTCAGTCTTTTCTTAATTTCCCAATTTTCAATACCTAATTTGATCCAATTCATTTCTATAGTGTTTTTAAGCCACATTTCTACCATTTATGCATAGAGACTAGACTAATAAAGATTGAGAAAGTCCTTCCAATTACTTATGATGATCAGAAAATTGTGCTCTATTTCTAAAGAGATTCATTTGAAATGTAATTTTTGAATGGCACGGGTTAAGTTAAACTTATCTTTGCTGGAAGATACCAATAATGATACTGATTCTTGCTTCAAATTAGCGAAGGAAGAGGTAACAAATGAATTATTTAGTCATGATCATACGATTATTTCTTCCTATTTTTATGGGTTTAATTTATGTTAAAAAAATAATATCTGCTCTCATTTGTGCAGGAATTGTAGTGGATTAAAGGATTGGCTCTGCATAACTTTTGCCGTCGACCCATCTTCTCTTGAAAAAGCCTTGGGGAGAATCATGGCCTTTTGTGTAAGGCGTATAAAGCAAAACATTAACATATAGTCATCTTTAACATTTAAAATGACCATTTTCCCCATCTTTTACGAGCTTCGATATAGAACTAAAAAGAAGATTTGTCTGGGGATGCTACTATCTATGTAAGTTAGCATATACATAACTTTTTATAATTTACTATTCTAAGTTCAATAGTTCGGTTCTAAGTCATCTTTTCCTGCATTGTGACCTTTCTTTTCTTGATTTCCTCAGTGTGAGCGCTGTGGAATCAGTATTTGAAAGCTAGAGAGGCACTTGGGCAGAGCAAATGAGATAGGAGCTAAAAGTCATCGCTAATAAGGTAAAGAATTGATTGGCACTGTTTATACTGAATCTTCAAGTGTAAGGGGTGGGAATAATAGAAGATATCATTCAACATTAATTTTATCAGATGATGTAGTGTTTGCTTGTTGTCCAATTGCATCAATTTATTCTCTCCGTGTGAACGCCTTTATTCCTTCTACTGTTCATCATCTGATTCTTATTAGCTATTAATTTTTCCTTCCGTGTTCATCTTCAGTTACATCAAAAAAATTATATGAATGCCCACCACGATGCCCTTTTATTGTTTTTACTTTTATAAAAAAATAATCAGTTTTTTTTTCTTTGCATTTGCTTTTGGCAGGAGGCTATGGTTGTCCTTTTATTGTTGGCAAGATAGAAGGACTGGAGCGCGAGGTCTGCTGGGTTTGTATGATTCTGGTGTTGATATGAACTGCTTTTACAATTTGAGATTTCTGTCTACCGTAGTATAGTAATTAGTTTGGGAAATATGATTGATGCTGCAGGCTTGCCGACATAGGTTAGTGGACTAAGTGGCTATGAGGTGTGTAATCATCATTTTTACAGAATACACAGGATTGCCATTGTAACTAGGCTTTCTTATTTGCTGTCTTCAAGTTTATGGTTTGTCAGGAGGTTTTTGTCGGCTCGTCAGTTCTTAATCTACTGAAATTCATAATTGTTATGTCTGTGGTCCCTTTTCATTGGTTATAATGTAACGTAGTATCAATTTTCTCTACGTGTCTTAACCTTCTCTCTTACATGTTCCGTTTTTTCTTCAGCTGCATCTTAGCCTCCTCCTCTTAGCACCTCAAGGTTAGTCCTTCCAGTTTCTCTTGCTACAGCTGTCGATCAACCATATCCCTGCCCGTCTGTGTTCAAATATCTCTGTGTGCCCGATCGTGTAAGTTCCTCTCTGCCCTTTATCCTGTCAAACTACATGGAAGCTTTCAGACCAGCTATTCATCAGAAAGAGATATGATGTTGTCTTGCTGAGTCTGGAAGTTCATTCCCTTTCTGCACCTCTAAGTATAACCTGAATTTTATAACTGAACAAAATATGTATGCACAAAATTTGCACCTAAGTATGGGAGTTCATGCCTTTTCCATGTGACTGAATTTTGTGCCATGGTTATTTCTTGCTTGAAAATACTGCACCGAGCAACATGCTACAAAATTTGTATGCTGTATTTTTCTTGCTAATTGAAAAACTAATATTTGTATTGTTTGTATGATTTTATTTGTTGCCAAAGTTCTAACATCTCATATAGGATTGTGAAGAAAGGGAAGAAGGATTGGAGGCTGTGGAGGGCCTGCTTCACAGAAAATTTTGATAGGTGGCATTCACGTAATCGCCACATAAGCAAACTCTAATAGCGTCGATCAGAAACTAACAATTTTTACAGCATTGTTACCTTCTTAGAAGATTTTGTATTTGAATGCAACAAAAAAGATTCCACTTCAAAATAGATAAAATATTTGTAAAAAGTTCTGTACCGCGAGTGTAATCTATTGGTTTCATTTTGTCTCCAGGAAAGTGCTCAATTCTCCCCTTTGTTCACTGTCTCTATCGATGAATTTGTTCAGGATGTAATATTATCAACTGTAAGCAAGTGCGTGTATCAGATTAAGTGATGTTTTGTTCGAGTATTGTTAAACTGTGAGAAATGTTAGAATTATTGGAAAAGGTTTAAAGTGTGGTAAAAATTTATTGAGAAATGGGTCGGGATGTAAGCTTATTGTGTTTGAGAAAAATGTACCATTGGAAGTAAGTATAAATAAAATAGTTATACAGTTGGATATAAAGTCAATGTAATCTGAGAATTCTATGTATTGACCAAGAAATCTGAGAATGCTACGCTTTTTGTATGTAAATGCTTTACCAACCATACCATAAAATTTTAACCATATAATCTTATATTAAAATTAACTTTACAAATCACAACATGAACTGTGGTGTAAAGTGCAATGTAGTATGATATTACGTCTCACTTTACATGGAAATAAACATGAGATTCTAATTAATTACTAAACTTGACAAACACCAACTTTTATTCAGTCAAGCAAGTTCAAGTGAATGTCAAAGTAAATAACTGATACAGGTAATTAATAAAATAACAATCAATAAGAGTGACCAGGGGTTCACAATTTGTCTTAGTTATATTATCAAATTCAATTCTAATCTTAATTAGTGTCGTAACAGTAATTGGATCAGGAGGAGGCTGTCGAGTTTACGAGCTTATGTCAATGAGAAACTACCGGAGACGGGTCCGCATTTATGCCAGAGATTGTTGTGGTCAGACGCTCGTATTACAAGAGACCGAACTCATTTCCATTCAAAAGTCTAAGCTATTAAGTGGTGGTCATGTTGTCTTATAAATCCATTATTATTACCTTATATAATCAATATGGGATCCAATAATTACAATTAATTAGTCAAGTTGATATTGTAGGGTATGGATGGCAGTACTGATCCAGGGCGCACGATTCGACCTGCGCCAACCTGCTTTGGGGCTGGTCTTATGCGACCCGTGAATGGGATTGGGTCGGGTCCGGGTCCATCTACTGACCTAACCTGCCTCATGTTATTTTTTAATTCATTCATTTTTTTTTATATTTCTCTATATTTCAATTGGTATATTAATTGCCCGATAGTGCGCCTTCTCATTCATCCTCTCCGTCCCTTTCATTTTCCAATTATTATTACTGCTTCTCTCTCTCTTGCAGCCGAATAACTATCGGTTTTAATGGCCGCTATGGCCGTTATTCTTCAATTTTCATAGTTATTCATACTTTTTTTTTTGCTGAGTAATGTGTATATTCTTTTTTTTGGTTTGCACCATGTAATATCCCCGAACTAGCCGAAGCGCACCTCAAGACTAATCTGCAGTCGGGCCGGGATCCCTGGGAAGATTCCCGTCGACCCTCCTAACCTAAGATTCGATCCTGGGATCACCCATTTGGGAGTATAGCGAGGGAACCACTAGACCAATCCCAAATTGGTGAGTAATGTGTATATTCATTTTTATAAAAGGCTTACAAAATCAGGATCTAGAAAATAAAAGTCATATATAGGTGTTAGACCTTATGCCCCACTGGCATGTAGTGTGTGCTATCTTATTGTCCCACCTTTTCTATCCAAGTACAGACCCATGAATCAAAATATAAAAAGAGACGATCTAATATCCAAAATGATGTTTCTAATTTCCCGGGGAGGCTGGGACTAGCAATTGATGGCGTCAACAATGATCTTAGAGTCAGAGAATATTCTAACTCCTTTTCAACTCTTCGACTGTGCTACTTGTATTGCTGTCAAAATACTTCGAGCCTCTACTTCCACAGGTGAACGAGGAGAGATGCTCTCAATCCTTGAAAAGATTATTTGAGATGAGTAAGATGGGAATCCCACTAAACAAATCTTGTTGGGCGAGCATGCTGCATCACATCTAATATCTGGCCAATCCCCAGATTGGGCACTCTCTCCATTAACATGTGAAGAATTTCCTCCTACACTAGCTGCACTGTAATTAGTAGTAATGCTCGAATGATTTACTGATATATCATAGTCAAGATGAGCAAGACCTTTATTGAGTGCCCTTAAGTGATCATAGAAAACATTATTTATGGTCATAACAAAGTCAAGGGCTGTTTTATTTGAATCGGTACGCATAAAAAGATTGCGCCAATTCCACAAATAGTAACAGATTATTGCACCAAATAGGGAGAATTTTAGAGCATCATCGAATTTTTGTCTTAAAAAACGGTGGGTTGCAAATAAAATTCACCAAGTCTCTCGACGTTTTAGAAGAAATGGGTATATACCATAATTTCCAAGGAGACTCCTGCCATCAAACACGACTAAAAATGCAATCTATGAAAAGATGTGCAAAGTCATTGGAGCTAGATCCACATAAGGGACATGACTGTTCCTTTTGTTGGAACCACATAAGGAAATCAGTAGCCATTCTCCAAAGATGGAGTTTTAACTATTCATGAAATGTAAGATTTCAAATTGAACACCAAAAGTTTTTGCTCGAGAAATCAAACCTGTGCTGCTGATCCAAAAGGTAGAAAGATCTTACCGAATATTTACTTGAGAGGTTAGGGGCCAAATATATTGATCAGGATGGGACTCAGAAGGTAGACGTATTGCAAGGATATTGTTTGTAGTACGCTTGTCAAATAGGTTGTGAACTAAAGGCCCATTCCACCTAATTGGCTCAAATAAAAAGGGGATCATACTTTTCATGCATTTAAATGCATTATTGCAAGTGAATATAATTTTTTCCAATTCATTTGTGCTGGATGTGCTGATAATATTGACGATATATGAATTAATATATATTTATTTTTAGCCATCTTTTATGCTTAAAATGTCTAAAAATGAAGAAAGTTTTCAGTAAAGTAATTATATCACGTGTTAATGGTGACGTGGTATATCCCTCCTCGGTGCACATGCAATAGCCCACAAACCATGTGTGCCGGATAAGTCAGGCGAACCAACGGGTTTGAGGGTTATGAAGCTCCCACCCATGAGGAATGCGCCTATAGAAATTTGAACCCAGAAAGACCTCCCAAATCACCACTATCAGGCTACCCATCGTGGGCTTCAACTTTATCCACTTAATGAACCTTTCTTTGTTCCTGGGCAAATGGAGAGAATGATGACACATTGCTCTCATTTCATTTGCAATACATAATACGCAGAAATACAATAAATCATAATTGTAGAGGCATTAAAATGCTACAGTGAATTACCTTACTAAAAGTAACAAGATCTCACGGTTCAAAGACCGTAGATATATTTTATGACAATCGGTCGATTCTTACAGTTCAAAGATTGTAAAGGTAGAATTGTATCGGTTAATGGACTACTCACGGCTCAAAGAATATAAAGTCAATTTTATGATATTTATTATATTATTCACGACTCAAAAACCAATAGAGTCAATCTTACAATAATCATTATATATAACCTCATGGCTTGAAGGTCAGAGAGGTATCCTCGTGATAATTATTCACGCCAACAAGACTGTAGAATTGTACAATTGAAACCTGAGACTCAAAGATCACTAGAGTTCAATATGAGCTTTATTATGCCCCGTAACTCAAATATTATTGAGGCATAACATGAACATTATTCTTTCCTATGGCTCAAGGGCCATACAGAAGCACTCTATGAACTTTGACTGCTCCCCGTATCCTCGGGAAGATCGCATGCAGGTCTAACTATGGAATTAGTGGTAAAATCCTATATTAAACCCATCAATGGGATGTTTAGAGAGTTTTGACGTGGTGAGTGAGGAATGGGGCTCGTTAGGTAGACCTATTAAAATGGACTTTTCTAACGTTTCTAATGGGCTTAGTGTACATCCATAAACCAGATTTGATAACCCAACCAAATAAGTTATTGTATCCTTTATTAATTTTGGCCAGTCAATTGTCGACAAGTGTCATATTCCTACTAGCTATCCAACTTCACGATTTACTATAAATAGTCATACTTTCCTCACTTGAAGGACTTTCTCCATTTTTGGACTTGTGGGAGCATTTGTAGAGCAACCACGAACCCTCTAAATCCTTCATGCCACAGCGTACTCCAGCTCCAGAGGATTGCTCATTCCTCCTCCCCGAGCCCTCTTTGTTCTCATCCCTTTCAGCATTATTTGTATGAAATACTTCCTCACCTCATTTTAAGGAACTCTGGTATTCCTCTCAACTAACATAATTAATTTCGATTCCAGCAAGAGTCAATTGGCAGTTGGCGACTCTCCGTCTCTCTTTCTGTGTCAGCAGAAGTGATGGCTGTCCTAGGGAATCCTAGGTAAAGGAATAAGGAAAATTGTATAAGACCTTAGTGATACGGTACCTTGGGCCTCCATTGATCGAGCTCTCTGGCGACCTCCATTGATCGAGCTCTCTGGCGACGTACGACTGAAGCATGCAGGCCATTGCAAATCAGATCCCGGATCAGAGCACGTTCTTCTCTAGATTCCATGTGAAATTAATATTTACATAAGTAAATTACAGCCATTAATTTACTGTGGAATAAATTGCTTCGCTTTAATTTTTACAGCTCTACATGTTCAATTTGTGTACGTTAGACACCCGACCTAGGCAATGCTACTGTCCCTCGAAATAGGAAAAGGCAAAAGGCAATATATAAACATCCCATTTGATCCACGGAATAGCTATTCCAATATTTAATTCGTATATTAGGAATACACATTCCAAATGTATTCAAAATAGAGGAGGAATGAGGATTCCCCTCACCCCCTTAGTAATAACTATTACTTACAAAGAATAGAAATAAAATTATAAAACAACTCTTAACTATTCCTCGAGTTCTAAAATTTTGTCCAGTTCAGTTTTTAAAAATATTTATATTTGGAATTATTTTAATCTTTTAAATTTTTGAATTTTCTATTTCCTCATTGGATTCTCTCTAATCAAATAAAATTATTTCTACCGAAAATTAATTTCTATCTCCTATCCATTTTTTTCATGTCTATCTTGTTTCATATCATTTTCTTTCCAACCAACCAGACGAGTTTGACTGTTCTATTATTGACATCTTGAGATACCGTCAGTAAAATTATTTTGATTATAAAATAATTACAGTAACTATTTAAGCGATTAATACTAATTTATTTATGATAATTCAATTAACACTTTCTCGCTCCACAAGATAAGTTAGAATCAGTCACTAATTCTTCACCTTAATAAGAGTCAAAATCAGAGCACAGGGGCAGAATTCTCATCTCCATTTACACACCAATTTCCTAGCCAACAAAAGAAAAGAAACATTTTTAAAATTATTTTACCCCTCTAGAGGGATAAAAGAATTAAAGAATTCACCTCAGCTAGCAAGAAAACAAAGCAAATTTTTGCATCAAACTCCAACCTTAAAGCCCCCCATTACCTCTGTTATTTTGTGTTGTGCGCTTGCTGGTGTGTGCTTTTAACCAGAGATTATTGGATAAAATTCAGATAAAGTTAAGAAAAAGAAAGCACTTTCTAAATTGAATTATTTCATATCTTAACCCAAAAAAAAAATGTGAGGAACATCTAAAAGAATTTATTCCCTAAAATTATGTTTTTTTTTTAAAAAAGGGCTAAAATTACCCCAAAAAATGAAACATAAAATGAAGAAGAAGAAAGAATTCCACCAGGCTGCATGTTGTATCAGATCAGAAGCAGGGGAAACTATCCCAGTTGCTGCGGTAATAGTAATTCCCGCCGACAAGGCGAACGAACCTCGACGTCCTCCTCCGGCAGTGGAAGCCCTGCCTGAGTTTCCACAGCTTCGCCCACACGAACCGTCTGAGCCTACGGGCCGACCGGAGCCTTAACCAGACCAGCCGCTTCACCCGGACCAGGCACCTCCTGATCCGCTCCGGCAGGCTCCGCCTCCTTCTGAACTGGTAGCTCCTCAGGAACGCCTGCCTCTTGCTGCTCCTCTCCGCCGCCGCCGTCCCCCAGTAGTAGCCGCACGCCGGCTCCGCCGCGTATCCGGTCGATTCTGTCCAGAGGGTCGGGCGCGTCAGGGATGAGGATGAGTAAATCGCTTCAGCCACCGCCATTTCCGCTCTCTCGGATGAAGAAGAGGGATGGATGGGGGAGGAGGGAATCTTCTTCTCCTTTATGCGGTTCTCTGAACTTTGACGTGATTTCGGAGATGGAGAAGGGAGGATGGGAACGGGGCGGGGAGGCTGAGTGCAGTGCGCCGCCGGGGAAGGGGAGGCGGTGTGAAACGGCAAGCGGAGTTTGTGGAGTTAATAAACAAAACTAACTCTCTGAACCGTCGTGTCTATTCCCTACACTGAGTAAATATTTAATGCCTATTTTTAGGAGAAAAAAATAATGAAAAAATAATTTAATATAATTAGTATTGCTCTTGACTTAGAATCAAGAGGTTCTGCTTCGAATCTTATTAGTGAGACACCACGTGTCCTTTATTCCTTGTTCCTAATACTTAAGTATAATACACAATGAATTCATTGCAAAAAATTTTTAGCATAGAATTATTACAACTTTTAAAAGTCGGGAAAACGGGAGAATTACATTGGCAGTCCTATAAATTTATCATTTTTCTTAAATCAATCCTAAAAATTTAAAAGTAATCTTTTTAGTCCTAAATATTTACTCCGTTATGTGTTAAGTCTATTCTATGAATTTTTGTTAAATAGCAGCTGACATGAACTAACGACATTACTTCCCCTTATTTTTACTGTTGCTCTTCTGACGTGGCACACGAATTGTTCGAGAATTGTAACGGTAATCCTAAAAATTTATTATTTCTCCTAAATCAGTCCCATAAGTTTTAAAATGGTCTTTTCAATCTTAAATACTTTCTCCATTACATATATTAAGTATATTCCATCATATGTTGTTGATGTGTAATGGAGTAAAATTTAGGACTGAAATTGTCACTTTAAAACTTAGAGGACTGACTTAGGAGAATGACAAATTTTTAGGACTGCTAATATAATTATTTCGAACCACCTTGCCACATGTCATATAAGTGACATAAAAGAAATGTCACCTCCCTCACCACATCAGAATATTAACGGTAAAATAAAAAAGAGGAAGTAACATTGTGGGTCCACATCAACAGCTATTTAATGGAAATTCACGAAATGGACTTGATACGTGTAACGGATCAAATATTTATGACTAAAAATATCACTTTTAAATTTATAGGACTGAATTAAAAAAATAGTAAACTTATAAGACTCTAATATAATTTTTCACACGGAAAACTTTCATTGGATTTTTAAAAAACTATTAATTTTTTCTTACTATTATTTGTCCTTTTTCCGGACACCTTGACAATCTTTCATTCATATCTCGATTCATCCGTACGGGACAGTTGAAGACAGAGAGACTGCCGACCGGTTATGCGAATGAGAATTTCGTTCACCGTTCTTTCTTCGCGACTCTTAAATTTGTAAGTAGTCTTCATTAAGAAAATAATTTGAATCCATAGATGTTTTTCTCCCAAAATTGACAGTGAATTCTATATTCTAACCGCGTAAGCCCAACTAAAATTGCAAACATTTTCACCCTCAAGGGCTATAGCTCAAGTGAATATGACGTGCGTGCGATTCGTATGAAATATTAATCCACAAAGTCAGAGTCAGAGGTTCAAATCTCTCTGTGAGTGCATGACCCTTGGTAAAGTCATTTGCACGTGTTTTACACATGAACTAACCCAATTTCATGGATTTATGAAGAATAAACTCTCCGTCGTAAAAAAAAAAAAATACAAACATTTCTTTATATCCGATGTTGCATCTCAAGGAACGGAGGACAAGGCACGCAACACGCAGAATGAACCGGCGCGAGTCAGTGAATCGAAGATCAAATAATCAAAGCACGGCTGTATCCAAACACAACACTTCACTTACGTAACCTTCGGCATACGTCTCCCTTTGCATTTTGACTATTTAAATCACACGTCACACACACATGAAAGGGAATGAATTATCCCCGACCGTGAGGGCTCGCACCCGACCATAAAAGCACTCGGCCAAGCGTGTGTATCTCATCATGGAAGCGGACGTAATCAAGTTGTTAACGAACACCGCGCTCGACATTTATTCCCTAACCACATTTTCATTTCCAGCCTAACTTGGGGAAATTGCACCAATCGTACAAAAAGTTTTGGAAAGGTTTCTAAATGGCACAAAAAGAAATTTTTGTGCCTAACTGACGCAAGAAATTTTAGAATTGTTCGTTTATGATACACTCCGTTAAATTTCATTTAATATCGTTAACTTTTGCTGATGTGGCAGCTGATGTGGGTGCCACGGGTGTTTATTTACTTATGTGGCAAACAATTTAACATTTTTCACTAAAATAGCATATAAAATTATACATAAAATATGAAAAAAAATTCAAAAAAGTTTTTAAAATTTCTAAAAAATTTGATTTTTTTAAAAAAATTAACAAAAGTATAAAAAAATTTTAAAATCAAGAATATTATACAAAAATTTATCAAAAATCTGTAAAAACTTTTAAAATTTATTTTCCATATAAATTTAGTAAAAATATATATATTTAAAAAAATAAAAAAACTAAAAATTCGATAAACTTGGTCATAAATTCCACCAATAAGTGAATGACAAGCATCATAATTAGGTTCATCTAGGTATAGAAGACAATTGTGAAAATAAAAGTTTTTATCCCAAAATCGTGGAGTAAAAAAATCTTCAACGAGAAATTTTTTATTTATTTTATTTATTTATCTAATTTTTCACAAAAATTTTAAAATTTGTTAAATATTTTTCACAAATTTTTATATTTTTTCTAAATTTTTGAAATATTTTATATACTTTTATCCATTTCAATTTTTTTTAATTTTTCACATATTATGAATTATTTTTATATGCTATTTTAATAAAAAAATATTAAATAATTTACCACATCAACAAATAAGCACGTGTGACGTCAAATTGGTCGTCACCTCAGCAAAAATGTACGACGTTAATTGAAACGTAACGGAATGTACTACAAACAAACAGCTTTGAAACTTCTTATACCAGTACAAAAATTTCTTTTTGTACCAGTTAGAATTTTTTCCGAAATTTTTTGTGCCAATGGTGCACTTTCTCCAAACTTGGGCAGTTGTTACTTTCGAATGTCGTCGTGCTAGTTGCTAAACATAACACGGACTACGACACTTATGATTTAGCCTAATAACCTATGTTTGGATGGAGGGTGTATAGAGGAAAACATTTCTTCGCATTTGCTTATTTGCTTGCTTAATTTTAATGGATGGGAAAGAAAACATAGAGAATTTTTCACTCATTCCTGAGCAAGTCTTCGGTGAAGTAGTTATACCACGTGTCAGTGATGAAGTGGTATATTTATCAAATCAGCACTTGACATGTAATCAATAATTATATAAATATATTTATTAAAATCTAAAATTTTCAAAAAAAAATATATAAAAACTCTAATAAATAATGAACTCTAATTAGACAAGTATATAAATAGTAGATTTTGATTGAATAGATATACCATTACTATTACATGTATTATATGATCGCTCCATTACACACTTTCTCCCGTTTCCCTGTTAAAACCTAATTTCCTGTTGCCCTGATTGAGAGTTGGATTGGGTAAACGACTTTTATTTTTTTAAAAAAAAGGGTCATTTAAAAATAAAACTATCTAATTACCCAGCACGAAAGCAATAAAAAAAATCATATTATTATTTTTCAATGAGTAATTTCTAAAAATAGATGTGTTGCTAGTCATCATCTGAAAATGAGTCAAGCAATTAGACATTATATCATGCTCGATGATTGATAAGAAATAGTACAAATTTTTGCACTAAGACCGTATTATTCACTTTTGATCTAGTTAAAATTCTAACGATATTACATTTTAATTATTAGTTTCCTTGACACATATGATCCGGATAAAATGCATGTCTTGCTTATGTGATTGTCCTGTATGATATGCAGATTTTAAGGTTTTTTTTTTTTAATGAAATGAACTTAGACCAATAATATAAAAATAAATGTATTCATCTATTAATTAATAATTCATATATACATGGATAGTTAAGTTTTCCCCTCCATTCCCCTCCTCTCCCTTCTTTTCACCGCCATACAAACAAGGGGTAAAAGCACAAGAAAGGCAAGTCCAAAGCTAGTAAGACAGCATGAATGCCACAACAAAATGGAGAATGTCTCTTACAGGTAAGAAATCGAGTCTTTTCTGCTTCACACACTGTAATATGATGGAGATGAATAGAAACTACTAATTACAGCGAGGAAAAACACCACAGTCGACAATGACGAAAGCGGTTGTAGAATCACTCAGAAAACAAAGGTGCAACTCGAGAGCAGAAAGCCTATTTCGACACTGTAAATTTGCGAGTATTGCAACGATTGCATCTACAAATGTACAGAGGACGTTTGTGACCATCAAAGAAAACACCAGCGGGGAAGTCTATAAAGGCGAGTACCTGAAACTGCACTTGTTGTAAGCATACGGAGCTTGCTTCAACGACTAAAGGATTATTATAACTGGACCTCGTAAGGTATCTCGCAAACAATCCTACTCCAGAAGTTTCCCACGTGGATACTATTTTCCTTGTCATCTCTTCCCTTCCAAATCAACAGCTGGAACTTCAGCTGGATAGCTGTTCAGGTCGACGAGTGACATATCATATGACACAGATGTGGAATCCGATGTGTCAACAAGAAGCGAAGATTGAGGGGCCTCAGAACTCATGGAATCAGGCATTGTGCTACTGTTCTGGGGAGAGTTTGTACCAGAAGAACCCGAAAGCTCTACTTCATCCAGTTTGTTTCCAAACATGAGTTTGCTCTTTCTAACAGCTTCCATCTCTTGGCCTGTCGGCACGAAGGTTCGTGAACGGTACTTCTTAGCTCCCTCCTCACCCTCAGTGTGATTATAAAGCACATATTCATGATAAGTTGGGGCAAACTGCAAGTTTTGAAAAAACCAATCACAAAACAGATAAGTAAATGTTGGCTAGAGAGGTGTTGGTTCAGAATAATATAACAGACAACTCTCTTCAGTCACCTGATGGACGGTGTCATGGTACAAGTCATTCAACTTCACGGCATGTGCAAGGCTTCCAATCAAACCATGAGAACCACCAATATTAGCTCCTGCATACTCTTTGTATGGGAAAGCGTATAGATGACCAATAGCAGCAATCAACATCTCAACGCAGATGATGAAATCTTGAAACCGAGCAGCTTGGTCAGCGTCTTTTATGAACCCAGATTTTGCAGCAAGGAAAACAAGGACACCCTGCAAGAAAGGAAAAAGAAAAACAGGCAGGAAACATGCAGATCATTAAAGTTCAACCTTTTAACTGAAATAACTAAAATTTGCCAATCGATTCAATTCACAAAGAAACTTTTAACCGTAGACAAAGTAATCATAAACTGAACTTTCTGCAACATGAGAAGCATAAGAGGCAAGCAAGCTTCCACTTAAATACCGTCTTGTATTTAGAAGAATTGCACAGAAATTAGGATATTGCAGTTTGCCAAATACACTGCAACAAAACATTGTAACAAGGCCCCACATCTATCATATCACATCTCTTTAATAAATATCTTTTCTGCTTCTTCCATTAATGGACGTAGTTTCCTCATTCAAGCCTTTCCAGCAGTGTTAGAGAGAGCATATGTCTAGCAATATTTGACAGGCGAATGGTCAATGCCAGCCAGTCTTCATCCCTTTTTGTTACTAAAACTTAAGTTTACACGCATCCCAAACCCGATGAGAGCCTCAAGCTCGCATACTCATTCATAATACTCATTCATATATTAGGGCTGATGCAGATGCTCATGTATCTCTAATCAAGCATATGTACAACTAAGACAGAATATTACCTGCCAATATGTCAAGAAGACAACAGACTTGATAATTATGAATTTTGGGACTGGATTGAATGGCTGAAGAAGATCTTTGCAGGCGACATAAAACAATGCCAAGGCATACAGAGCCAGTGAATAGGATATGGTGTATATTATTGTGAGGTATAGGTAAGATTGTCCAGGATTGAAATTTCCATCATGATAGTTTCCATTTGCATAGAGTATAAGGGTTACAGCCGCTAAAAAGGGCTTCAGTATCACAAACTGCAGACATCCTTGTTTGCACCTCCGTATGAAGCGCCTGCATCAGAGGTTAAATAAGTCTCATCAACCCATCTGTTCAAGTGCTATTATGTTTAAGCAGTAACTCTGGAATTCCCTGAATGTCATAATGCTAAACCACTTTTAGTAATGGAAAGAAAGATCCACATCTAATAAATACAGATCTACATATTTACATTACTGCAATGTGTTTTTTGTCCAATTCAACAAGGAAACAAGAGGAAATATAATTTAACTAACATGTGTTCATTTTCAATTATTATTGTTATTTTCCCCATTGAAAGTAAAATAATTGAGTTACAAATGATGTAAATCTTCCACATGTAAATGACGTAGCTGAGCGATAGAAGCGAAGCTAGAACAGGAACAGTCACTTAAATAATTAAGTGTTTCTAATTTAAAGGATTTACAAATATTGCAATTGATGCAAATTGTCCACCTACCAAAAGACTTCCAATAACAAAAGAAAATTTTGATTAATAGAGAAACAGAGTTTTTCATAAAATCTTACCCATCCAGTGACAAAGGAGGAAGGCAACAGGTCATCAGGCAGCATGATGGCTTTAGGGATCGGCCACTTAAACTCAAAACCACAGCTCCTGGACCACCAACCCACGCAAGACATAATGACAGGAAATTATAAATGACCCAAGCCTCATAACTGAAAGAGATGATACATAAGAGGTATTAGATGAGAAAAAGAATTAGAAATAAGACATGCAACATACCCACAAGCGTCATTTACCACCAGAATAAACTAAAAGAAGTAAGGTGAGAAGCTCTAGCCACAAAGAAGAAAGGTTACAGATAACAAAGAGGCAATGTCTGCTGGAGTTAATAACAAAACTACACATTCTATTGAACGTTAAATAATTCCATAGTCTAAGCTGATAATTAACACCACTAGGATGGGGTGACTCAGAATTCTAATGATCTGACAGGAAGAAATGCCAGAGCAGGTCCATTTCTTTCACAAGCATTTATGTCCATCTATCTTGACCTTTCAGTGCCTTAGTCAGGGCAAACATAAGTGATGGGGGTCTTTGTAGATGCATTTCTAATGAGGGGACTGGACGACCAGTGGCTCAAGAAAGTACTGGATATAATGAAGTCCTAGGAGACCCAAACAAGAGTTGACTAAGAGTTAAGGAAACAAATTAATAGGAGTATACTAGAAGATAAAGATGACATGAAAATGCAACAAGAAGAATCACAGCAAGTTGAAATATGAGTTTAATTGATAGACAACATCAATAAACTTACACTTCTCGAATGGAATTAAAGTATATTGAACTATCTGGCAAGATGAGTGACAAGAAAGACATCAGTGCATAAACCTGCCAAGGAAGACACAATTACACGATGTCATTTAAATCCCAAATCCAAATTGAAGTAGCTTCAAAGCAAATGCATACTAAAAACGGAAAATATAATCTCCAGCAATAAGGATAAAGCAACTCACCGGAACCATGAATATGATGCGGACAATGTATCTCTGATAAATGGGCTCAGTATAATTCATGAGGTGCCTGTATATATGGAATATCGCCAAGGCAATGGACCCAACGGTGCAGAAAAATGCAATGATGACAAACGCAATTGACTCTAAATCTGCCATTCCAAACTTCAATTCAATCGAATAAAACCTTCAGATCACCAAAAACCACAACAATTAGATAACCTGAACCCAATGTGAAAGCTTGTGTCGATTCAAACCGAATGATATGTACCTCACTGGAAGATAAAACCAAATGCTACAGCTTGAGCATCGAATTAAGCCAGGAATCGAGGAAACGGCCAATACGTAAATGAACACGTCCAGCGGCGAGCCCTAATTTGACCTGCAATTGACCCGGCACCATTTCTATCACTACAACCACCCACAAAACAACACCAATTGCTAAAAACCCCAGACAGGAAGGAAGGAATTCCAATCTGAGCAGGTGATCGAGGTTTAATTCGACAGAGTGGATCAGTTATCGGAACTGACCTGGCGGAGAAAAGTAGGTCGGAAAAGCACAGCGCCGCCAATCAGAGGAAGGGGATCCGACAACGGGAAGATGAAAGGTGCAGAAGTTGATGAGAAGGAAAGGTGTGCTTCACTGGCCAACAACAATGGCGGCTTCTTCCAAGTCTTCTCGTCTCGATGTATAATGGACAATCGCAATTATGCGTTCATTTGAAGGTATGTTTTTCTTTTTCTTTTTTTGTAATTATGAATATATAATTTCTCTCTCTCTCTCTCTCTCTCTCTCTCATTTAATTTTTTTTTTGTTTTTTTATTTTTGACGCCAACCTGTGACGCGTAACGGCAATGGGGGGCAGTCTTTCAAATACTTATCCATTTTCTTACTTGCCAAGTATACATGTATATCATCATCGTACAAGTGGTTTAAAACTCATTTTCGTATGACTTGTTGGGATTGAGATCACTTATTAGTATTAATATTGGTTATTCAATTTATCTGGTACGTTCGCGGTTAAACAGGAAAATTCAAACATTACATAGTAGGGGTGACCGAGTTATCCGACTGCTGTTGCTCTCCTTTTATATTAATTAAAAAAAAGTATATATTGATGTATTACTATTTTTTGGATAATTAGGAAAGATGACTTTCTCAGTACATGAGTTAATGTACAAATTACAGCAAACACTGTTACCAGGTTGGGTGAGTTTGAGTCATAGGACGAGTCCTTCTATAAGTGAAATTACTGGAAGAAACTCTTGAATTTGACTTTAGCAAACAATGGCTTCTTGCCTGTATTAAGTTGCTGGTAGTCTTACGCTATCAAGACCAATGTTAGTACTAGTTAGTTCATTTGATATGTTTGCAGCTAAATACGAAAATCCGAACATTACGTATTGAAAGAATAAATCGTGGAATCGATTTAAGAGTTTGCTTTGTGCACGTTTTTCTTCCACACATCCCGTCTCAGTCGAGCATGTTTGGCACTGTTTATATTCGATTTTTCTCATATTTCATTTCTTGTAGTCAGTACTTAATCTTTTTAATTCTTTCCTTCTTAAGTATTGTCTTTTTTTATAAGTGACTATTTCATTGATGTGATTAATGTACATCTATTTACAAAAGGCCTCCTAGATTAAGAGGAGATGCTAAGGAGTTATATGCTATCCTACACTCTAATCTCGGTAGAGTGGCTCCTTTGAATCGGACTAATTCAAAAATTCTGCATATAATTTGGTCTTCTCACTCTGTAATTTCTTGGAAGATTCTCTTGTTTCTTTCCAACCAAATAATACAGATGTAAGTGGTCCAAAGGCGACGATGACGACGAAGAATCGAGTCCAGGGATTGTCCCTTCCAAGATATAGCTGCCTCTAGTTCTATAACCCAGTCTCCTATATTCTGAGATAGTTGCATTTTGTGTAAACGAACAGCCCAGATAGCAGCAGTACCTGGGTAAGAGAAGAAAATGTGTGAGCTTGTTCGACCCCGTAGATTCTAGGCCTGGTAGGTAACTTGTTTAAGATCGCTAACCAGGACATGAAGGAGAACTTCGATATGTGCCCCCCCCAAAACTAGATCACGTGATGCCACGGTACCTGATTCCTTACTGACCTTAAGTCCTTATAACCTTGAGCTGAAGTGAAATTTCTCCTTCCTTTCCACAACACTCAGTCAACCCTCATCGGAATTACATGTGAGATCTTAAGTATTGTGTTTAAAATTAGTTTTAGTATCTTTCTCATGAACTAAGTGACAAATACTTTCATTACTTAAATTAAAATTTTCAAACCTTCCCGACCACCTATTCTAAACTTCTCCAACAACCCTTTTTAAACTTCATTTTCTTCTGAGCATAACCTCTCTAGCACTTGGGTTTGACTTTCCTATCATCTTTCACCTTTTAAGGACTTCTCTTGATTCTTACCGAGGAGCTTAACAATTGTAGTGGTGTTCTCCTAATCTCTTCTCGGGCTTCCAGAAGTCCAGTATGCAACAACTAATCCACTTCGAGCCGGGACAGCTCATTAGGGGCTAAAACTCTTGGGCCCTGACTAATCTCTTCCTGGGTTTCAATTTTGAGACAATTTCGACCGGTGTTTTTCATTATCTCTTCCTCATAGTATTTTTTTTACTTTCTTTTTTTTTTCAGTGATCAGAGATAGGACTATTCAAAAAACCACAAAACTGAACCGAACAAAAAGTAACCGAATCGTTCAAACCGGTTCCCTAACGGCTCGATTTTTTGTCGAGAAAAGGTTCGGTTAATTATTTGGTATCATTAGTTTAGTTAATTGCAGTTAACCAAACTGAACCACTTTCTAATTAATAAGTAAACAAAACAAAAAAAATTAAAATTAAAATATACAATTTTAAACATATATATATATATATATATATTACTTAAATTTTTACGGTTCGGTTCAGTTAATTTCATAACCAAACCACACCAATTGTCTTTTTATACTGAATTTTATTTATTACTTAAAAATTAGTAAACTAGTTAATCGAATCGTTCGAATCAGTTTTAAACAATTTGATTTTTTCTTCCTCAAATGATTACGGTTCGGCCTCTATACCGCCCGAACCGAACTAGGAACACCCCTAATAAGAGAAGCTAGTGATCTTAGTACAATGATAGCAAATAAAGAGAAACAAATAAGCAAATAACTGTTATGGCAAGAATCGAACTCAGAACCTCTAGATTATGAATTGGAGTCTTTGTATCATTATATTAGGACCACATTCTCAATTCGTTATCTTTTGTCTAGAGCAATGGTGCCTTCCTTCCTACCCGATGCATTCCCTTCTTATGTCGATCGCATCTGGTATTCTTTGTAACCAATGCATTTTCTCTTTAATGTCAGTACAACTAGTAGCATGATGCATAACTGATCATTCATCAAGAAGATAACTTAATGAGCTCAACAACACTTTATCTTTAGATGAAGTTTATCAGTTTTAATCACTGATGACATGATTGTCGTTCAACAGTAATGTGCTAAATACAAGAGAGTATTATGCGTAATAGGTACACTACGTGGTGGCAGTGTCGACATGGTGTCGCGTACCAATAAGATTCAGTCATCTTTCTTAAGATTGTTTTAATTAAACCTTAAAACAAAACAATAACCTTAAAAATAACTGAATTCTATTGATTTGTGATTTCATATCAGCAGTGTCACGTAGTATGCTACCTGTTGCATACAAGGCTTTCTGGTGAAATGCATCTTATGGAGAATATTACAGAGAACAAACGATACCTAGATACCGGAGGATTGCCCAATTCTGGATGTCAGAATTTTAAATATCATCACAGTGAAAAGAACTAAGAAGTAAGATAAGAAATACAAATACAGGTATACGTGAAAAAGCCTTCAACTCCGAGGTAAACAACCACAGATAAAGTAGGATAATCCACTATATCAAATTAGGAGATTATAATTTTCAAGGATACCACCGATCCCAAATCCAAACTCTATCATCCAGGCCTTAAGGCTCCCGAGTTTCATGTCACGAAGGCACACCTTCACAAACAGTACAAGAATATTTATATATACAAAATTATATCCTATTTGATATCTGTTATGGTTGAATTAGTGGAGGGGTCTCTTTGTAAATAGAGAGAAAAGTGGAATGGGCTTGTTTGTAATGGATAGGGAGATGAGGGACTAGATAGTAAGAGTCCTATAATGTCAGTAAACCAGTATTAAGGGTGAGCGGAGCCACCGGATGCTCTTAGCGATGAATGAATGAAAATTTCCCTTCTTTCTGATTTCTCTGTGTTCTTCTTTTCTCCGATCCTTCCAACTTCTTCTTCCTTCTAATTCTTCTCCTTCTTCGATTTGTACCGTATCAATTGGTATCAGAGCCACTCCATCCTCGAATCCGTGAAGTTAGGGCAAATTCTTACCTATTGATCTTCAGACAATGGAAGATCACGTCGGCAATTTTAGGTATTTCCAAGAGCAGTTCAATAACCTCAGAACATACGACGAGGAGGTTCGAGAGGCTATTGCAGAGCTCAAGGAACGATCTCAAGCAGGTACGCTCCAAGAGTATTTCGAACCATTTCAATCGTTATTTCAGGATGGTTGGGTATCTGAGGAGCTCGCTGTCAGCTTCTTTTTGGGTGGTTTAAGAGACGAAATAAGGAATTCGGTGAGCATTCTTAAACCCCAGACCCTTAATGATGCATACAAACTAGCTTGGTTACAAGAATTTTCTCTACCAGCTTTAAATTTGAAGAAAAATGATGCACATAAGTTCATGGAATCAATTGAAGCTGGGAAATTCGTTGGGGAAGCAGTCCAGAAAGAAGTGGCTCTTGAAGCTGAGGCCACTTTGTTGCATGAAATGGACCTTGAGGAAACCCACGAGAAGAAGTTTGACATGATCAATTTTCTTGATAATGAATATGGAGGAGATGGTGCTAGTATTCTTGATATTAATGGGCAAAAAGATGAAAGGCCTCTTATGGAGGTATGTACCGGGAAGGAGTACGTTGTCCTGAATCTTCCTAACGAAGAATATAGCAAGGATCGTGATAAGGCTTCTGACTCTTTTGCTCAGAAAGTTGACCAACTTCCGTCCATGGAAGAGCCTGAAATTGATTCTATGGACAAGGACTACAGGGACAACGAGTTTGATCAAAATGGTTATGTTATTAAGCTCGACATTCCTGTTGAGAAGATAGATATGGTTTCGACCCCACCACCCAATTTGAACTCAATAGTTTTGAAGGTAGAGGATCGAGATGTGATTATTGATTTTGATTGGGTTCGGCGAAAGAGGAGGATTCAGTTTAGAAATTTCAAGTGTCCGACAGAGATTGGGCAAAAACAGGAAGAATTCGACTGCCATTACCACTATGATGTTGGAAGTTTTGAAGCTGCTTCTCCTAGGAACCATGTTAGGGAAGTGTCAGGGAAGAAGCCAAAGGAGCTGATGATTAGCAACTCCTCGATTCTAGCTAATCTGAAGCTATGGCCATTTGAGGTGGTTGTAGACCTTAGTGAAAAATATGTGGAAGATGGCGAAAGTGACAAAGAACAGAAAATGGTGGCTTGTGGTTCCCAAAAGGAGCCTGAATCTGACTCCTCTGATAAGGATTATGGTGACATGTCTCGAATGGGTCAATTGTTGTCAACTTGTTCAGTGAGGACAGCAGTCTTTCAGACCAATAGTTGGTTCAGCACAGAAAGAGAACTTGCCCTTATGCTTGTGCTTGCAATACTTCAGAGGAAACATGGCCATTTCTTGGTTGTTGATGTTGCTCACGAAGCAATTGCTTGTGGCAAAAATGGTGGTGTCATAGCTGAAGCATTCATCTATAGAGGAGATATCATTATCTGTGTTGACACACGAAGCACGATTTTAGGGAACCAAGGGGGATTAACAGCATGCAGTACAAGAAGGAAGCTACTGGTGTTAGCAAGGGTTTGTGTTGCCATGTTCTCCACTATGCCCCTAATTCTACTTGTTGTTGCTGCCCGTGCTACAGTTGCCGTAGCAAGAAAGGAGGCGTGGTGTCGAAGGAAAAAGAGGGTGAAAGAATTGCATGCTAGAAGATTTTTGGCTGCTACATTTGAAAATAAGAGTGTAATTGCTAGAAGATTAAAACCTCCATGGGAATTTGGCTTCCTTGCAGTTGATGCATTCACCTTGGAAATTTCACTTGAAGTTTACCCCATGAGCAAAGCAAGACAAAAGGAATTCCGTCTATCTGGGGGTAGGTTGACTGAAGGAGTTGTATGTTCAGTGAACAAACTGCTAGAGAAGTTTTACCAATCATGTTTTCTTAATCTTTTAACATATCCTGGCAGATTGGTGTCAATGGGAATCCACATGATTCCCTTTGCCGTCATCGTAGCTCCACTTACGACCATGGCAGATTCTCTATACAGGAAGGGAAATGGTTTGGATCAAAATGCAGGAACTAATGAGTTAGCATTGTCTTTGAGATCATTTACATGGCTTGATGCTGCAAAAAGGGTATTAATTCAGGAAGTTATATATTATGGTTTGGTGAACTCTAGCATTGAAGCTTCTCCTGTGGATTGGTTCCTTCTTTATGCAACACATTACATTCAACACAAATATTCAGAGGTATGTGATCAACTGATGAAGTTCGAAAGGTTCAAGGTGCACCAGTGGCTAGTTATCGCTGTAAAGACCTTATTTCATGGGTATGTCGTAAGTAAGAAGTGGACCAAGATTGGCAGCACACTTTTGAAAGGGAACAGATTATTTGTAACCGAGGACTGTGACTCTCACGCATTTTCAATGGAGTTCTCCGGCTTGTTCTCGATGGGACTTCCGTCCTACACTTGGCAAATTTCCTTCACAAGATTACAATGAAGATTGAATCAGGTTTAGCAGAGCACCAGCTTGAGTTATTTGTGGTAAATAGCCAGCTGATGCCTCCATTTCCTCTCGAAGAACCAATTTGGTGCCTATCTTCTGCGAAACAAGGAGAAAATTTATTCTTCATCAATAAATTCTTTAGCAGCAAGGAGATCTCTCTCTCTCTCCATGAGCTCATCGGCAATGCTTCTGATACTTTGCACAAAATCCATTTCAGGAATCTGATGGATAAGAGCAAGCTAGATGCTCAACCAAAGCTCTTAATTGACATTGTTCCAGACAAGACAAACAATGCATTATCCACCATTGCTAGTGGACTGGGCATGACCGAAGCTGAGTTGGTGGGCAACCTCTGTACCAAAGAAGTCCTCTGTGATCCGGGAAGCAGCAGCTATATCCAATTTCAAGTAAACCTTGGAAGACTTGACTTCTATGTGACAGATTTTTCTCTTGGAAGATATAGAGGATTTCAATTTAAAATTGTCCATGTTCGAAGAAGCAACTTGGACAATTGATTTTTCAGTACTTGCAAATGTGTTCACAACTCTGCAGATTTTTTTTCAGATGGGCAGTGGGTCAATTCTAGGTAACCTTGGGGACAAGGTTTCTTAAGGGGGGAGAAATGTTATGGTTGAATTAGTGGAGGGGTCTCTTTGTAAATAGAGAGAAAAGTGGAATGGGCTTGTTTGTAATGGATAGGGAGATGAGGGACTAGATAGTAAGAGTCCTATAATGTCAGTAAACCAGTATTAAGGGTGAGCGGAGCCACCGGATGCTCTTAGCGATGAATGAATGAAAATTTCCCTTCTCTCTGATTTCTCTGTGTTCTTCTTTTCTCCGATCCTTCCAACTTCTTCTTCCTTCTAATTCTTCTCCTTCTTCGATTTGTACCGTATCAATATCCTAGAAAATATTATCTACACATATTTTCTGAACCAAATAGATTACAAGATACAAAATATCATATTCAAAAGTGTAAACAATATCTACAAAATCTTGCAAATATCCTTAAAGATTCTGTTTAGAATATTTTGTGCTTCCAACCACAATCTCAATCGTTTATCGTTGATAATTGTTTGCACGTATCTCGTATCTTGAATCTTATCTCTAACTCGTTATTATGGTCTTCCAGTATTTGAGTTCCGGCTTATACCGAGACATATCCCAACAATGGAGATATTCATTATCTTGATATTTTGTATTTTGGGTAGATAATATATACATACGGGAAATGTTCCCCCAATAATTAAAAGAAGACTTAATACAATTTGGTTTGTGAGAATTTTTCTTGATATTTTCTCCCCACAGTTCGTTTGTACAGCTGCCTTCCAGTCCACAAGCTTACATCAGGAGACCACTTCCTTCTCTCTCTCTTTTTTGGCTCCGGGACCCATTTGTGTTAGTTCAGCTCTCGGCTTCAATGGCCTCCAGAGTCTACAATGTGTGATGGAGTAACTCTGAGAATTGGGCAAGAATACAACCCTCAACACAACGAGAAAATCTTCAGTAGAGCGGTCATATCACGTCGGTATTACTTACGTGGTATATCCGTCCAATCACGACTTGATATGTAATCAACAATTATACAATTATAGTTATTAAATCTTAAAAAAAAAATTTAATATTAAAAACCTTAAATAAATGGTGAACTCTAATTGGAAATAATATATAAATAGTAAAAAATATTAAAAAAATCTAATAAATTGTGAATCCTAATTGAAAATAATATATAAATAGTGAATTCTGATTGGACGAATATACAACGTAAACGATGCTGACGTAGTATAACCGCTCAACTGAAGACTTTCTCCAAGACAACAATTTCTTAAAAAATGATAAATTTTAAATTATTTTGGTGAACATCATCCTAAAAATGCATGTTTAACCAGTACTTTTAGTTTGTATACAAAATGCATTTTGGAAATGCTCTTTATCAAAAAAAATTTTGGAAAAGGCATTATACAAAACCAAAAGCACAAATTAAAAATATATTTTTGGAACGGTATTCATAAAAATAGTTTAGAATTTACCACTTTTTAAATTTTGTTCTTGAATGAGCTGTATTTTTACACAATTCTCGAGTAACTTTCCTCTCCATATTGTTTCTGCTTCGCATCTACCAAATGGAAATTTGTGGCAGTAATAGTTTCGTACAGTTGGTATCGCTCTTGACCTAAGATTAAGAAATCCCAAGTTCGATTCTCACTGGTAGAACTCTCCGTGCCCTCCATTCACCCTTCTTTTTATCCCGTTTTAAAGCTTCTCATGGATTTTGACTCTGCCAAAGAACTTGCCATTCTAATGGCGAGAGAGGACTGGTGGTATGAGGATAGGTTGACTTCGAGGTCTGAATACCGTTGGGAGTCCAATAAAGGGACGCCCAAGCGAATAAACCACTCACCTTATCCCAAGGTCGCCCGATGTTGCAGAAAGAGATTCATTGCATTCAGCAGTGATTCATGAGGGTGATGATGATGTTAACGAGATCGGAAGTCTGATTCTCCGCAGCTTTCAGGAGTTCGATCACGCTTTAGTCAATGAGCCGGACTCTCAGAGGCTTGACCGGGCCTTTCCTGAGCACTGAAGCATTATGGCATCCGACCGCATCAAAGACCTAAACTTGCGGTGCTCAGCCAATCTGGATGACAGCAAGACCGGGCCTCATGATGATGCAACTTAAGACCATGAAGCCTTCTCGACGAACGAGACATCTAGCCTGGGACGATGGATAAGAGGGGTATTGTGCAAAGTTTAGGGGGTAAAATAGCCCAGCATCATGAATTAGGGATTATTGTGTGAATCCTCAATTGAGTACATCCCTAAGGAACACTGGAAAATCACTAGAATCAAATGATGAAATCAATAGATTCACATACAAACACAGTTTACAAGCTTCCTCCCTACAAACCGATGCCGCTGCCTCCTCCGAATATATCGACAGCTCAATCTCTTCTTCTCGAACTAAGAAAGTAGGCGATAGAGGAACCAAAACAGTGAAAACCGAAGATTGTATAAAAAGAGAGAACATAGAACAGAAAAGATATATCTGCAACGAATCCATAACTCTCCAAGGTGTGGGTAATGTCCATCCCAAAGCTTCACATCCACATCATATAGATATCGTCATCCTCCAGTTCTTGAATCTTGTCAGTCTGGAAACCTTACCGATGATGTTTCAGGCAAAACACGCTCCTATGATGTCACACTCCATAGCAGACTCAGTAAACTCTTTCCCATCTTCTTGCGTGGAATCCACTAGTAGACCGCAAAGATTCAGTACCGCTCACATAAATAGGTCTGCTAATTGCATGGTAGCCACAGTGCTCGACTGAGTAGCAGGAGCAGGGGCTGGAGCAGCATTAGTACCGTTTGGTGGCTGCGGAGTAGCGGTGAATTCCTCCAACCCTAGCATGTCAGGTACCTGCTGGGCAGGTTTCTGTGCCTCGACCTCCTTGGTTTCTGGCTCCGAGACCGGATTTGTAACCTTCTCCTCCTCCTCGGGTCCTTCGTCGCTCTTGGTAGAAGCATCGTGGTTACTGCCATCTTCCTGGGCGACGGATGGAGCAGCGTCATTCGATGATTGTGGTGATGCATTGGGGGCTTCAGTATCCTTTGCAGGTTCAGCGGATCCACTCTCTTCACCTTGTTTTGGAGGACCAGAAGCACCTTCTGCTGTTGGTTGTCCTGCTTCTGTAGTTGTTGCCGCTGCTACAGTCGTCGGAGGTGCTTCCAATAGCATCGGTTTATTATCCTGCTGCTGCTGATTGGGAGTTTGTGAAGTGGGAGGAGGCTTCTTCTTCATTGCAAGTGAAGCAGAAAGAGAAGGCATTCCTGGGGGAAGAATCTCGATGGGAGGTTTCTTCGTGGCTTCTGCTAAACTTGTGAGTTTCGGATCCTCAAGTGAAGCCAAAAATGCAGCTGCAGCATCAGTTTTTGTAGATGGAGTGTGCTCGACTTCCTTTTGTAGCTGTTTGTTCCAAGCCTCGACCAAGTTCTTAAGTGAGGGTCTCCCATGAGCCTGCCAAGGGTATGCATATAAAATGGTCAGGGCATTAAAAGAATAGTAAGTTCGGGGATATTTGGAGGGGAAGGGAAGTTAACGGGTGAGTCATACATGGGCATGAAGAACGGCTTCGGCGAGCATCCCGGTGTCTTGCCACGCCTTTTCCATTAGGGCATTGTCACCCAAAACTGCAGCTGAAAAGGCCGCTTCACGACCCAACCCAACAGAAATCAAGTTGTTCACCAACACCTGCAATCCAAGAATTAAATCTCTGTATATATTGCTGAGGAAACCACAGAACTAGTCATTTCACAACATCTTGATGTTGAAAGCATGTATGACCTATTGAGTAACTTTTCGACATGACAATTCTTCTCCTCCTTTTAAGGGGTAAATATCAAATTCCAATATTGCCAAGTATTATATCTTATTGAATTGAATGATTGGTAAAATATGACTCAAGCAGTGAAGAATCAGATGAATATTTGTCAGAAGAAATGCATAAGACTAAATCATCTAAATATCTTTTACTTTTACATGCAGCAAATATGATGAAGGCATGTAAATTGACTCAACCAAGGATTTTGAAAATTGCTTTCACGTCCATAATCAGTAACTTAAGAACCGGCAACCATTCTTCATGAATGTCCGACAAGAAATTAACAAAGTATAAATGATTTGTAGTAAATTGTTAATATCCTAACATCAAAGTACCTAAATAGTTAATATGTCCCAGTGAACTAATGTAACTACTTACGCTAAGACGGGTTAGCTCTCCGTGATTAGCAAGCCGCAAAGCAAGTCCTCTCAGCTCGTGCCCCTGAAGAGCTCCTTTCACTGAACCTGCTGCAGCTAGTCTTTTTAAGGCTTCTCGAGCAATATCAGCCTGTGCCGTTGCATCTGCCGCATCGATAAGGTCCAAGAATTCCTTTGCAAATTTCACAATTCCTTGGACAGCTTCCACGAGATTTTCTTTCTTGACCGTTACAGTGAGGATATCTTTCAGATCAAGTCCTATGTTATCTGGTCCCATGTCTCTGCTGTTGCTCATTGTGAGAAGGCATTGAAGTGCTCTTTTCAAATCATTACTCTGCATAGCCAAATCGAATTCCAACCTGAAAAGTATAAAATGAAGATAACGTTTAAGTTGTCTTGAAGAACTTAGGCATTTATTCCAAAATATATTTCCAAGATGCAGATAAATGCATAGAGATCTTCAAGCGAGCGACGACAGACACAGAACTAAAACTGAGACTGATATTTAGAAGATGTGAATTTGTGCGGAACAGAGAACATTAGCTTAAGTAATCCAGCAGGATATGTTTTACTTTTTGAACAAAATCTTATTAGCACCCACATAAGGATTGCATGGCCATAATCTGCTTAATAATGGTCTGGCCTGAAATTCCTATGCAGTAAACCCGCCTGCCTATTTATGAGAATAAGTTGCACAGAGGAGCAACAAAGCAGTCATCACAGTTAGCAGATCATTACCTCTTCGAAATGCCAGGTAAATGTAGTGCTTCAGTGGCATAGCCCATACCAAGCAAAAATTGAGCTAGGTCATCATGGTGTTCTCTAGCAAGCCTACTTGCCCTGCAATAGCAAACAGCGGCAATTTAGTCTATTCTAGAATCACTCACACAAACTTGCATCCATCAAGGTAGAGAGGGAAACGAAGATGTACCATTTTACGGCACTGACAGCATCACCATAGGCTGCAAGGCACCTACATCTGATGCCCGGATGACTCAAGGATATTGCATGAGCACACATGTACCTGCAACATGCAAAAACTGAATCAGTCTAAGCAGCTTTTAGTGTCAACTAAATGGAATCATTTCAACATAAATGGGAAAAAAGAAAGGATTGTTGAGATCTCAGCAACCTAAAACATCAACCCAGCATTTCCAAGTCTAAGAGATATTGATTCTTCATTAAGGTTTATCATATACAATAAGTAGAGGACTTATACAGACTGACATATTATCAGCTGCACGGCTATGTATCGTAGCATGAAAGGAGGGGATACAAAAGATAGCCAGAAATTAAGTGACTAAGGAAAAAGCAAAGATTACTTTATGAGGGCAGATAATTCCAATGATACTGACACATAGGATTTGTTTGGATTGGAGAGAAATGAAGGAAAGGGATGAAAGGAAGGGGAGGGGAGGGATTTTTTGAAAGGGGGGTAGCAACTAATAGAACATTAAAACAATGGACACAGCTACAAGCAACTCATGGTAGACACCATCTTGTTGATTCTAAGATTGAAAATTTCTGCATGACCTATTTATACGTAGTAATATTTGAAAGAACTGTTGTTACCTATCAATCAGCCAAAGAACTCCATCTCTAACTCCGACAACAACCAGGGGTCCTACTGGCCGTTTTTGCTCCACAGGAAAACGAGTTACTGCAACAGAGACCCCACCACCACCCACAGCTACCTCATTGACCTTCCTTTCTTCCATCTCCTTTGGCACAGCTGCATCATCCGCATCCACTCTGGACTGTTTCGGCAAACTCACAAATGGTGGAATAGAAGCCGCATGCTGAAATGAAGCTAATCGAACCACCTGAGTGAAGACAACAGGTAGATTCACCATCATTAGAACCTAAGCAATAGTCTAATCAAACAGCATAGACAAGGTTAGTAACTGGTAAAACCACCTTTTTCTATCACTTACAAAAAGAAATAAATAGCAGGATACTAAGAACAAAAGGCAACTTATGATGCCTGCAAATGCTGCCTCATATGTTAGAAATAAACAACAAATGCAGTCCCCTTTTTTTCGCTGAATAATAACAAATGCATTCCCAAAATGCATTTACATGTACTAACAAGTCAAATATTGAGATTATTGAAGATGTACTGTGGTTTTAAGCAGCACATCAAAATCTCTTTGATGTATCAAACAGGCAATTGGAAGATAATGCTAAAAAAATTCTCTTTTGCGCTTGTTTTCTTGTTAGCTGACATTGTTGAAAGTTGTCAGCTTTTACTACTACCAATATAAGCACCTTTCGTACAATTTATAATAAGCCAAAGAAATGAACTCTTAGCAGGTTCAGAAAAATCTTGGTATCCTTCCAAATCACATAAATATTGAACTATTGGTGATACAACTCTAAATTCAGTAAACAAGTGTAGTATGAGACACAATACTTAAGAGAACAAAAAATGATTACTGGCCCAATCTCCCACAGATAAAAGGTAGTTAGGTGGTAACATGTTGAAGACGGGATGGTCAACCTGTAACATTGGAGGCCTCAAAGTAATTCTTTCTTGTGCAGTAGCTTGGGGACCCTCTACTGCGATTAATGCCAATTCTCCATGCTCTGCAACAGCTCGTGCCTGAGCCTCTTTCATTTTCATTTCTTCTTTCATTCTTTTGGTTTCTATATCAATCGGGGCAACTCCAGCATCAACAAAAACACATCTAGATACATGAGACAAAAAGAGAGACAAAGATACAATGATCAGTAAAATCTGGAAAGCGGACACTGAAAAGAAGAGTTCTAAGAAAACCTATAGATCAGCATATTCTACCATGACTTACTCTATGGTAGTTGGCGTAGCCACGAACAATTGCCTCCGATGCCAAACACCACCAGTAGCATACGGAATTGCAACATCTCCTAAGTACCTATATTGGGGTCTTAATGAAGATATAACGATATAATTATGATATGCGAAAGCACAGTACTCAACAGTCTTGTCCCATGCAGTCCATTCAGGCTGGGGAAGGAGACCACCAACCGGTTCGAAACTCTCCCAGCTGCCACAGTAAGTTCAGTTAATTAGTATAAATAAAAGCCTGTCGACAGTCTTAGCATTTAACAACCACCAAGATAAACCATTTCTAATTGATATTAATACCTAAACGTTTAAAGAAGAAAAGGGAAAAGAAAATAAAACATGCGTATGGCTGACCTATATAGCTGGAAGTTTGGGGGTGCAGCCTCAGCCAATGATCTATTAGGTATACCATCATCTAAAGCAGCAAATGATGAGAGGCCACTGTTTCCATATCCTGACAAGGGCATTGATTGTATTGTTGAAATTGCAGTGGCAGCGACAGGGCTTATCCGTCGAGATGTCCGATAAGCAACGCCAAGTAGTGCTCCTCCATGCAAACCTATAACCTACATTTATGATATGGAGTTAAAGACTAAAAAGATGACAGAACAAGGGAATTGAAACACTCATAAATAGGAAGACTCACATCAACAATGAATAGGGCAAACAACAACAATCTAGAACAAAAGGGATTCCTAGAACCTCTAATACTCTGAATAACAGAATGTGCCAAAATGTAAAGTAATTTGGATATGCAATAGAAATAACTCTCTTCTACAACAACATATCGTTTTTCCTCTGCACTAGCACACAGTTTGCAGGGCACTGAGAAAGCACATACTTTATGAAAGAGACTAAAGAAGAATGGAAAAATGGCGCAAAATTGTAAACGGGACATGATCTGTAGGTGATCATGTCAGGTATAAACTATAAAGATTAACAGAAAATCCATAGAAAAGAAACAGGTCTTAAAAAAGGTAGTAGCTAGTTTGATCCTTAGGTCAGATACGTCGCTAAGCTGTTAGTAGGGCACAAGATAGGTTAAAATTTTTTGACCAGTCCAGCATGCTGCCTTAAGACACTGCCTAAAAAATTTGTGGATTCATTATGCAGCTGCAGAACACTAAATAAATAAAGTCAAGCAACTCACATCCATGAATTGAATTGTGTTGAGTAGAAGATCTATTACCACCAAAAAATTGAAATTTTAAATGCCTAAGAAACTTCAAGAGGGATAGAAGAAAAACAGTACCGGTTCACTGCGACTCCCAACAGACCTCATTAAGATGTTAGATGTTCCATCATCCAGCAAGATACGAACTTGGACGCTGGCCGAAGAAGCAGCAGATGCAGCTGCAGCTGCAGCTTGAGCTGCTGCGGCAGCCGCCTCTTTTGCTTTCCTAGAGGAACTACCTTTTGGAATGACAGGAATTCTTGGGGTTAGTGCAGATTCTAATATGGCAAATTTATCCCGGCATGTATCCCATGCCAGAAGCCTTGCGCTGCCGGAATCAACAATGGACCAGTCACTGACTTTGTAGATAGAAAAGTAAGGGATATCGGGCCACACAATCGCAAGATACCTGCATCCAATTATATGATAAGGAAAGCAGCCAAATTGTCAAGTAACCATATTAACATTAAGCTGAAAATACAAACCCACACAAAAATAAAAGAAAAGGGTACAGATGCAAGAAAATATACGGAATGGCCTCAATCTTCCACGTGAAGAAGACAACACGGCATCTACTATAGTATGAAAGACTGACTCAGTTTCATGACCCTCATGCAGTTTTCAAATTCTTTTAGCCCTCCAGTTGCTCATTTATCAACCAAAAAACTCCATGCACAGATTCATCAACTATGTCTGAGGCAAAATAATCAGACCATGAGTCCGCTCTTACTTTCCAGAACTGCTGACAGAAAGAACTGAATAAGAATCATTTGGAACTGGTGTACTTATGTGCTTCTTCATCTGCTTGATTTGTAACAATTCTGACGAGTCTCCCTTGGATCTTCCTGTTTCGGATAAGGAGCCATTATTGCCAAGGGATGGGTTTCCTGTTGGGGATAACTGAAAGGTTAATAGCTTCAGTTCCTTCTCAACTACATAGACTGCAGAATGCTCTCGGCTTTCAGGAGGCGTTGGTAATGGAGCCACAGGTGGAAGAGATTTGGGGTCAAATTCGCACATAATAATGCCAATATTAGACCCTGCAGCAACAAGGTGAGGCTGCAAAGGATGTGTAGCCATGCAATAAACCTGCAATACATAGCTTTAAAAATCAAGCTGCTTTACTTCTAGATTGTAAGTGGCATTCTTAAACTGAAACAAACAACTCAATGACTAAAAAACAGAAAAAACCAATTACATAGTTCCGTTAGATAATCAGTTTTTATCACCGAGTATTAAGATTGCTAGTTTTCTTTTTGTACAAAATGTCTAGTTTTATTCTACTTAGGTTAAGGAAAAAAATTGCAGAGAAGAAGGAAGATCCATCTAAAGCCTTCAATCAGTGCATCAGAAAGAAACAACTGTAGTAAGAAATATAAGCAGCTCTGCAGCTTCTCACTTTATTATTATTGTTATTGCTATTATTTTGCTGGATGGCTCTGCAGCTTCTCACTAGATTTCTCCTTTAGATGCAAATTCTAGTGCTACACAACTAAAATTTTTATCTGAACCTCAATGTTGGCCGCAATAAACATGGCTAATAACTGGTTAAAGTTTATGCATTTAGAAGACAATATTTCATTTAGACAAATAATAAACAAAAGTCAGTTAATAATGACATACCCTAAGTTTTTTGTTTGGGGCAAGAACTTGTGGTGGAACAAGAGAAGAAAGCTCACACAATGGCCTTGTCAGTGCTGAATAAGTTGGGTGCTCTATGGCCCTAAAGGACACAAAAATTGCCACCATAAGCGAAAATGATCAGAGTATCATGAGGAAAGTTTCTTTATTGGAATTATCACGACAAAAGTAATTTGAGTGCCGTACATTATAATACCACTTACCGCAATCTAAGGAGAAACTGTTTAAAATACAACACAGGTTTCTCTTTTGAAACCCCACAAAAATGACTGTATAGTCCCAGTACACAGGACAAGAAGTTGAGCTTATGTAAACAAGGTCACACGATGTGGCATTAATGAAATGAGTCTATTACAGGTAAATGGTTTGTGTGAGATGAGGTAATCATGAACCCTTGATCAATTCCTTTGTAACCTAATGGAAATTTAAAGACCTAGAAGTTCATTTTTCTTTCAATACTGAGATTTAGATCCCTGTCCTTCAAAATACCCGACAAACTACTTCATCATGCAAAAAGAAACGAGAATTTGGAAAGAAGGAAACAAATGCAGGAAACAGTGTACGATGTCCTGAGGGAATAGCACAGATGCAGTTATTTTAGGTTGAAGTTATACATGACAGAAAAAAATAAGGAGAATATCCCGGTGGAAGCATCAATTTCTCAATCCGGCTATCAGATCCACTCTCCAGTTATCTTTTTTTATTGAGAATTATCTAATTAAATTTCATCATTATGGAAGAAGGTTCATATCACATTTATCATTACAAAGCAAGAGGATTCTAAATCCATGCACCACTCCTAATTATTTTCCATGCAATGCATTTCACAGTTTTCCAACTTTCTAGTATAAGTGTTGATTGATTTCTATAAAACTTAATGTTTATAATATTTAGCAAGAACTTTTCCTATAAGCCTTTAAAATATTTATGGAAGCAAATTTTGCTGCCCCAAAAACAAAGATCAAAACCTTCCAACGTTGAATGACCACCATTACCAACATTCATGAAACTCATACTCTTAAAAGTTGGAAAGGAACGAAGTAACACAGAGTATAGATGGCATACCATATATGGGAATCCTTCACACAAGTTAAAATGTCCAGGTTTGGAGCTCGAGGATGGCACCAAGATGCAACACTATGGCAAGCAAGTTTTGATACTGGTTTAATTCGTCGTAGCTCCTAAAAGAATGAGTTAATCCTAACATGTTAATACTGTGTTGGCAAATTTCAGTGATGAAGAGTGGTCTAGATCCAGAAATTCATAGGTTATACAACCTTAAATGATATTGTGTCCCAAATGGCTAGTGTTTTATCTGCGCCAATTGTAATAAGCTGCGGAGCACCTCCAATGACCCTTGATAGTTCAACAGCAACAACCCCGCCATCATGTGCCTGCAGTTACAATAAATAAAATATCTGAGTTCTTCCTTTATTTGTTCCAGCAAGCAGAACTCAATTCTCCATGCATGTCATCACATTAGAGTCACAATTTTCATAATTGATTTAACGATGAAAAAATAAATAAAAGAATCAACAATATACAAAACAATCCGACGGACAGAAAACTAACCACATGGCCACTGATTTCTTGGAGTTGGGGATGGATTAATTTTAATCATGTTATTTATTTTAATACAAGGGCAGACATGGATCCTACAGTTATAAAATATCTCTGTCCATTGAGTTCAATCTGTATGCACATATTATCATCCAGTTGTGTCAATATCCTACGTAATTCTAATATATAGAATAACAGTAGCAATGTAGTACTGGGTGACTAATGGACTTGTGACAGTTGATCATCAACTACATCCACACTCCACAGCTCAATGAAAAAGAGGGATGAAGACATATTCTTACTTTCAAACTTAGCTTGGGTACAAGTTCGCGTGAATCTTGACCATGATCTGCATTCCAAATGATAAGCAAACCATCACTTCCACCCGAAACCAGAAGTGCCTACAATCATTAAATAAGGCAATCATGAGAATGGAGTAGATTCAACTCATCACTGCATTACCTAGGATCACAAATCTGATGATTTCTTGCCCATGGAATTATTTTAAAAGAAAAAAAGGGCACAAGTGTGTTAAAAAACCTACAGCCGTGGAACCAACTTAAAACCATCCAACTTCCAGAAATCCTAACTTGATTAAGCGTAAGCTTTCAAGGCACTTACAGCTCGGCATAAATAGAAATGAACAATATGGCCTTAGGTATACTTCTAGAATCAACTGGTAAATGGGATTTTATTAAATCATCCCTGTTTTATTCGCTCTTATGATCGCAACAGAATTCTTGAAGGGCATACTAGGAACTTAAAAGAATGACTATAGAGAAGGATAAAAATACATGTGTCTACCAGCCATTACCCATCTTTTAGATAATTTTTAGTCATTAAAAAGATTTATTGCCAAGCACTGGGAGGGTGTTATTGAAGAAAAAGTAGATCGAACACAAGTTTGTTGGTGATTATACAAGAGAAAGAAGGATGAAAACATCAAGTAAACTGGTCAAATTGTTCACAACCCATTCACTCTGCTATTTACACTAAAGATCTGCAATCAAACGAACTGTACTGCTAACTACTAAAGAATTTGTGGCTACTAATGTCATCTGAATTAATATACTAATTTTTAAGAGCAAATAACACACAAGAACTTACACAATAAAGAAACTAACAATGCTAAAGGGGTGCAAATAGTTCAGGTAACTTCTATTGGCTTAATTGCGTTACTAAAGCTCCACAAGCTGACTGAAAAGACATATCTGCAAGGACATAATGACCAAGGTATGAAGAACTACCTCGCCAGAAGAAGCCATGAAGGTCATTAGACAAGAAATAGACCCTTTGTGACCCCCTGTATATCTCCGTACCAGCTGCACTGAGTAGATTATTATCATGATTTGCAGCTTTAAAACTTAATAGATGACAGAAAACAGCTTGCAAGTACCAAACCTTCCATGTTATCATTGAAAGCACTCTAATAACACCATCTGATCCACCAAATGCAACAAGAGGACCCTCCCCAGCAACAGATCTAGATAGAAATTCCATGCTGCAATCAAAAGATTAAAATTGTAACAATAAGAGGCACGCTCATTATGTACATATAAACATAAGAAACATAATCAAGTAAGCCAGCACAAAGCAATTCAACCATAGTAAAACTAAAACATAGGAAAAGATATTCATCAAGAAAAAACAAAGGAAAAGAAAGACAATGACAGACAAGACACCTACACAGTTGATAGCCACTGCAAAATAGAAATATATAGGTGCCAACAAAATTCCTACCCATGCATTCAAATAATTAATAGTAATCTCATGTAATTGATGCTGCAGGGTATATGAGCAATTCATATTAGAAGAAAAATCATGAAAACATGAAAAGCATTGCTCAGAAAGACACATACACTAAAGAAATGGACTAAGCTTCCCTGAAGGCATACTACACACAAGTTCACTCCAATTATTAGTATGTCTAGCCCTCAAACAAGAAAAATAAGTAAAGAGAATGCAAATTTGATTTAGTACAACCTTACTAAGTAAGAAGCTTCATCTATACTACAATGAAAACTATTGATGCCCAGATTCTCAAATTGAGAAACCAATTAACAGATATTATGAGTTTATCAGTGTAATCAATGGCAGGAAACTGCATTAAAGACTTGCCAGAGAAGTGATCTATTGTCAAGTTCATGCTTTGGAACATCGCGACCGCGCATTGTAACCAAATCCAAAAATATGGCTTTATTCTCACAGCAGATGACTAGAAAATGTCGCCCTTTTGTTGATGGGGCTGGAGAAGCAAAAGCCGAGGTGACATTCCCAGCAGCTGTTGGAGCTTCTGCGGCTGCAGAACGATTTCGCCAGAGTTGCCAATACCGTACATCATCGTCGTAAAAGCTCACCTGCTTAACACTTCGACAAGAAACACATTTCCAAGGAATAGGTTCAGCATTTATCTTGAAGTGCATTATCCAGTAAAGAAGAAACGAATAATGTAGAAACGGCTAGCCACCTTCCTCCCCTTATGGCCTCTGTTGGTTTCCCTTTAGACTCTGTCAAAAGAAAGGAGGAAAAATCACGCGCAGAGAAATTTACAGCCAGAAAACATTTTTTTCATCCAGAAGTTACAAAACATTTGAATTTAGAAGAATGCATTGGATATTCTATTCTGTCTACCATGCGCCACGTAAATTTTACACAAGGGTAGTCAAGCTGTATCATGTTTCTCTCTCATTATGATCAAGCTACAGCAGCACAGACAAATATCAATAGTTAGCATTGAAATCAGTAAAGACGAATGCCTGCACCTGATTCTCCCTCAGCGAGCTTCTCCAACTTGGCACCAACCAGACGCCTCTCATCAACACCGCCCGCTTTGAGTTCATAAATCACCTGAAGCAAGAGAAAAATCAACGTCAGGAGCAGTAGTAGGAAGGCGACTGCAGTAGGAAGGCGACTGCAGAACTTCATCACCAACAGGCATTCCCCTTGACATTACCTGCCGGTGCTCCCAATTCCAGACAGAGACGAAGTCAGATGCATCAGCGGTAACTAGCCACGGATGAGTGGGATGCAACTGGATCTTCACGATCTTGTCGCTCGTCGGCCGAAATGCTCTCAGCCGCAGCATTTCGGAGTCGCAGTTCGGTGGCCGAGGAAACTTAACCGAGCTAACAACAAATCGAATCCGATTTCATCTACAGGAAGACAATTCCAGCCGAGACAGAGATCAGCAGGAGATTGCGGATCGCCAGGAAGTGCAGATGAACAGCTTGGTCGGTTCAACGGACCCTCGCGAACTTCATTCAGCTGTCTGCAAATGGAGAAATTGGTCTTCGTCTTCTTCGCTGTTGCTGCTTTCTTCCCCGATCTGCCAGTTTTTGGGTCCTTGAGAGATCCTTCCACTGCCGACGGGCCGAGGAAGGCCGGCCCAGTTTCATTCACGTGGGCCATGTAATTTCGTGAAGAAACCCATTGGATCCTTCTCCCACTCCACCATCTGTTTTGCATGCACAGACCCGTAGGCAATTGCTAATCATATAAAAATTAAGAAATAGATTTTTTTTTAAAAAGGTGAAACATTAGGATGAATCAACATAATTAGATTGCTTATTCATAATATAGTATAATTTAATTTATTTAAAATTTATTTAACTTACAGCAGCATGTAGAATATTCTCAGTTATCATAACTAATTTGGTATCTTATGCAATTTTGCCATTACAGATTTAGAATTTCAAACCATTCATTGAAAAAATGGGACATATTCTTGTTGCTAAAATTATAGATATGGAGCAATATGGAGGAATCTGAGCATTTAATTAAAGTTTTTTATGGTTAATATCGTAGATATGGAGTGGGAAAAATAAATGAAATTATTAATATTGAGGGTTTTACAGGACAAATACTTGTCATAAATTTTAATACGTAAATTAAATTGAGGACAAATTTAAAAAAAAAATACACCAAAACTCTCAACATTTTCAAACTTGGTGAACTAGATTGATGATGAAACTTGTTTTCAAACTTGTTGAACTAGATTTACAATAATGAGCTCTAAACTCTAATCTAGGGCTGAAAGTGGTATGGATCGGGTGATTTTTTTTTACACATAGTTCGGCTGACTTTTTTCAAGCCAAAAAACTATACCAATGACCATTTAAGGTCATGGAAAGGCGACCGCTACAGGTGCCATTTTTTAGGTGGTTTTTTCAAGCCCCGACTCTTAATATAATTAGAATGATATTAGAGTTTTAATTGAATAATTCAAAACTTTTATAAATTTAATGAAATTTATATATCAAATTTTTGTTATATAATATTTATTTAGACAAGATTATATTATTTTTTACTCTAATATATTAAAACGTAATTATACTTCTAATATAGACACTCTAAAGTATAAACATATATACTTAATATACTTGAAGTCAGGCGGTCCAGGCTCGCTGGTTTTTCGAGTCCAGGTCTAACTTTCACGGTCGGTTTCCCCTCTCCAAAAAAATCGACCAATTTTCTCGTGGAACTCCAAATATTCTATTTTTTTGAGTTGGTCTTGGTTGGTTTTTCTATTTTTTTTATTTACAACCCCACTCCAATCTTTCCAATCCAGAGTTAGACAAACAATGTTGAACTAGATTGATGATCAAACTTGCTTAAATTAAAATCAAAACAAGAAGGGAAAATGGTTTAGTGAGAGAGAGAGAATCCTCTCTGACTTTTCCCTCTTGCTCAGAATTTGCTACTTTGCTCAGCTTGTTCTCCCGTTTCTGCCAACGATTTGCTCCCTCCTTTAGAAATTCTCTCTACAATCGTGGGATAATTTTCTTTCTGAGGGCATCAAACAATGGGAAAATTGCCTCGTGGGTTGGTTTATCGGTGAACATCCAGAACTTCGTATGGTCACAACAATTGTCAACAAGCTATGAGGTAAAGAAGTCCTATAAATGTTGCCAAGAAGTGTAATTTCTTTGTATTTGAGTTTACTGATGAAAGGCTCGTACGGTGGGTTCTCGATTTTGGTCCATGGTTCATAGGTAGAAGATTACTAATTGTTCAAAGATGGTCTCCTAAACTTTCTGCTGGGAATATTAACCTTAAAAAGATCCCTCTTTTGTTCATATTCAGAAACATACTGATGCACCTATACAATAGCAAATGCTTGAGTTATATTGCTAGTTCTATAGGAAAGCCTTGTACATGGATAGAGGCACCACTGCTCAAATTCACCTAGACTTTGCGAGGATTTGTATAGAGATTGAATATGATGAGGTTCTACCTAAGAGTATTGCAAGTGGAAGTTGGCAAAGGCCAAGTAGCAGAGATTGCAGAGGTTGTCCCTTGGCTTCCTATGAGGTGTTCCTCTTGTCAAGCATTTGGCCATGACTGCCACTCAAAGGCAATGAAGGATCAAGGGAACAACCAATCTGCTCAAGAGAATGACCAAATCAACCCTCCTACGCAAGAGAATACTCAAGAAAGCCCTATTCTACAAGCTGAGCATAATGAAATTGCTCCCTTCCAAGAACTAGCAAGCATCGAGTGTAAAGAAGGTCCACCCAACACAAGGGATGTTATCTCCAAGACAGATAAATTTGCTTCAAATCATTCTTCTCGAGCCCATTCTCAACAAACTTTGACAACTGATCAAGTATCTAGTTTGGCTCGCATTTCTTATTTGGACAGTGAAGAAGACCTTGATATGGCAATTCCTTTAAGGCTCCTATATTCCAAGCCTTCCTCCCACAAGTCAACTCTTGTCAGCAAAGGCAACTTTGAAGGATCTTAGAAAGGAAAAAGGAAAAAGAAAAAGGGTAAAGGGCATCAGTCCCTACCTCTCCTTCATGATCATCTCTACTTGGAACATTAGGGGTTATAATGACCCCATCAAGCGTAGCTTTGTGCAAAGTAATGTATCTCATCACAAGATTGATATAATGGCCCTTCTTGAAACAAATATAAGGCAAGGGAAAGAAGCAGCGGTGCTAAGGAAATGGAAATATTAGAATCAAGAAAACAACTTGAATGCAGCTTGGAATGGGAGGATATGGCTCTTTTAGAGGGATAACATCAAATTGTCCATCTTAAAGAAGATAGATCGGTTAGTTCACTGTGAGTTGAACACTAATACTGCAGGATTGATATGTATCACTTTTATCTATGCCTCCAATTCTTTGATGGGAAAAGATACTTTATGGAATGACCTCAAACAGATTGGTCAGAGCATTATCACACCTTGGTGTCTTCTTGGGGATTTCAATGCTATCCTAAATCCTAATGAAGTATTCAGTCCTGGGAAAGAAGTTGTAAAAGACAAAAGCATGACTGATCTAGAATGCTTATTTAGTGACATCAAAGTATATGGCCATCCTGCATCTGGCTGCTATTTTACCTGGTCTAATCGTAGATTAAAAGATATTCAATGCAGGAAGCTGGATAGAATCATCGTAAAAGACTTATGGCAGGACCTACCTGGCTTCTCCAAGGCTGCATTTGATGAGCTCGGAATCCTAGACCACTCTCCCTCAATCCTAAAAATTTCAGAACCACAAGATTCAGGGCCTAAGCCCTTCAAGTAGTACAATTACTGGAGCTCCCTTCCCCACTTCAAGTTAGTAGTTCAAAAGGTCTGGTCATTGCAAGGACATGGCTCTCAAATGTCTATTCTTTTCCAGAAGCTTAAAGCTTTGAAAAAAGAACTCGGGGGCTTTAGTCAAAAAGATGAAGAAATGCTACTCAAACTATCTGAGCTTAAAGAGAAGCTGAGTGAATTGCAAAATGAAAGCTACTTACTTGAAGAACAACATGTCAGAGAGGAACTATACACTTGTGCAGCTAGAGAGGAAGGAATTCTTAGACAAAAATCCAGAATCCAATGGCTTCAACTTGGGGATCAAACTCCTCTTACTTCCACAGAATAACCAAAACAAGGCACTTCGTAATCATATCAGGTCATTGTCTGAAGATGGCCACTAGATAGATGATATTTCTAAAATCAAAGAGGTTATTGTCCAATACTTTGAGTCCATTCTTGGCACTGCGGATTGTAATGTAAACTCTCATCCTGCTCACTTAGCTAATATCTTGCAAAAGACCTTGTCTATATCTGCAGTGAGTTCTTTGAGTGCCACAGTAACTAGAGAGTAAATCCAAATAACTCTTTTTTCACTACATGGGAACAAGTCCCCTGGACCAGATGTATTCACTGCCCAATTTTTCAAAGATAGTTGGGATATTGTAGAAGACTCTATCACTTCTGCAATACAGCACTTCTTTACCACAGGTTATATGGGAAGACAGGTCAATGCTACCATCTTAGCTTTAATCCCCAAGAAGTTGAATGCAAGTGTCATGTCTGACTACAGACCAATATCTTGTTGCTCCACAGTCGACAAGTGCATTGCAAAGATATTAGCTAATAGAATCATTTCTATGGTCCCTAAGCTTATCAGTGCCAATCAAGCAGCTTTTATTAGAGGTAGGAGTATCTCTGACAATATTCTACTAGCCCATGAGTTGGTGCATAATTATCATAGAGTTGGAGTTCCCCCAAGAAGTGCCATTAAAATTGACTTGCACAAAGCATTTGACTCTCTGGATTGGGACTTCATCCTTAACTTGCCTACTACTGCAGGATTTCCTCCAAACTTTATTAAGTGGATACTGGGATGTAGCACCTCCACCTGGTTTTCCATATCTATTAATGGATCTCTTACTGGTTTCTTCCAAGGAAAGAAAGGCATAAGACAAGGCAATCCCCTTTCACCTTATATCTTTGTTCTATCTATGAAAATTCTATCTCTAATGTTGAATGCTCTAGCAAGAGAAGGAAAAATGGGCTCATCTAAGCTTTGCAGATGACTTAATAATCTTCATTGATTGTTCCAATGCCTCTTATAGGAATGTATGTGGTACTTTGGAGGAGTTCTACTCTCTCTCTGGTCTCAGGCTAAATGCTGCAAAAATTGAATTCTTTTCTACAGGTATCTCAGCTAAAGCTTCAATCACTCTAGCTACCATCTCTGGTTTCCAACAAGGTGAACTTCCTATGAGATACCTTGGTGTTCCATTGACCTCCACTAAGCTTAGATCCCAAGATTGTCAGAGCCTAATCAATGGAATAACAACTAGAGTGCGAAATTGGGCAGCTCAAACTCTCTCTAATGTAGGAAGAGCTCAACTCATCTCATCAGTCCTTCAAAGTATGGCACAATTTTGGTGTACTCATTTTATTCTCCCCAAGAAGGTAATCTTAAGAATCCATCAAATCTGTGCTAGTTTCTTGTGGCATGGTCAAAGCGACTCTATAATGATTAAATATAATATAAATACACTTAAAATTTTAATATTCATAATTTTCTCGTTTGAATTTCAATTATCAAACTATTTAAATCATTGTATTTCTAATTCAATGAACTTTCATTTGATATTGTAATTATCCATATCTTGATTAATTTATCATATCTAACATATCAATATAACTTCCAAATTGATAATAAATAATGATTAAATTAATATAAATACACTTAAAATTACAGTACTTTTTACTATCATAAGATAATGGCACAAAACAGTAATAATAATCACTGAAACTTTAATGCGACTTGTTTATCACTATTAAATATATGAAAAATATTGAAATAATCTATATTATAGGAGTAAAAGAAAAATAATACGGTTCTAAAATGCAACAAGATAGGGTTTGGATCCAAAATCAATCTTATATAGTATAGTGTCAGGGTCTGATAAAAAAACTGAAAGATACCCGGACTTGATCATCCCTACCATATAATATGCTACGTAGGAACTTTCATCTACAATTTTATGACTTGACTAATGTGATAGTGAAAAGCGAATAATATTGGGGACCGACCTCTTGGATTGCTGATATATTATAGAAATAAATTCGATGCAGTAATATTAACCTTGACCTGGTATTGGACTATCTAGTCTTGTACTTGACTTTTCGAAGTTGAACTGTATGAGGTCCTTTATTCACCATTCCTCTTCTAGGGGGAAGAATTCAAAGTTTACTACACCTTTAATGGGACTCATCAGTCGAAATCGTGTAGTGTTGGATTATCATCAAAACAATCAGCCACTTGCATCTTAGAGTGGACCCGTTGCTAAACTGATAATATGTAGTAAATCAGGTTTAGGATTCGACTCTCTTGGGAGTTGGTATCTGGGGATTAATGACGGGTCCTAAGCCGTATAACATACCATTCGGTGGATTAATCAGTCGGACACCTTCGATATAAAAAAAAATAGTGACTTGACCAACTCTAAATTTTGCACATAGGTTTGTTGATTTTATTCGATGCCATGTTTGAATTAAAAGCTCATGTTTGGAACATGTGAATGCAGAGAACTTATATTTTCACTTACTAGTGGATGAGTCAACTCGAACTTCGATTAATCATAATCGAACTCATTAGATTTATAAATGTTAGAAAATTAACATATGATCGGAACACACTGCTTCCGTTGTTATTGCTAAGGAGCGAATCCCACATCAGACAAATAAGGGACTTAAACTTGATTTATACGAGAGCAAGTAACGCCAACTTTTTTTGGATTAAGACAAGAGCTCAACCTCGTATATGCTCGGTGGATATTTTACGGATATCACTTTACATTTATCAGTAAAAAATTTCCCTTCTCATAAAATTCTTGCACGATGGCTGAATACAGATTTACCTCTGCCTGAGTCCTTATTATGAAATACGTGTGATATATAAACTTGGTGTGATAGTGGAAAAAGGGACAGTGGATCTGATGGTATAGGCAGAAGGTTCTTCGAGGAGCATACGGTTCCATAGCTTTTATGAACTCGGGTTATGCTTTTCTATTGGAATACCCCGCATCGACGGATAATTCGATCTCTACATTTACGTTATAGTTAAATATCAATCGGTCGTGAAAGGCGGAAGATGTGAAATTCTCTCGGTAATCATGGGTGGACGTCCTCCTCCTCCTCCCCGTGGTCGTGGGATTCCCTCTTGCTGCTGCTCCTGCTCGAACCGATGGTATGACCATCGTCATCCTCCTCCTCCTCGTCGGATCCTCTGGCATTGTCATGGCTCGAGAAGACACCGCTCTCCTTCCGGGACGATAACCTGTAGCTGCTGCCTCGACTCCGGGGGCTGCTCCCGCCATGCGAATAGGCCTTGTGTTAAACGATACAACACAGGTTCAAGTCACTGTATATGAGATATAAATCCTATATCGGATAAATAATAAAAAAATAAGTCTGATTTTTAAGAGAATCGGTATCACCACCTAACATTCTAGACTTTTCTAGTGGAAGCGGGGCCAAACACTCGTAGGCTCAGGTGGAAAATTTATATGGTATCAGAGCAGGCTTTTATGTTTGCTCACACCACGCCATATTCGAGTGTAGAACTCGTGGATGTTGAGGCCTGAGGCCGGAAGAAGATGCCATGCTCGTGGCTAGTTTATCGAGTACAGAGAAAAAACCGACTCGTATGTTAGCCTGATGAGGACAGAAGAGAATGTTCGCCTTGTGGTATTTTGTCCCTCTAATCACTCGAGACTGGAAGGAAAATTCCCGGCTCAAGATCAATTGTTGAGGGCAGGTGTTAAGATATAAATCTCACGTAAGATAAATAATGAAAAAAAGTCAGCTAACAAGAGAATTGGTATTTAAAAACTCTATGGAGACTCCAAGATTGTTACCTTGCTATGGCCCCGGGAGAGGCTGCTGTCGAACTTCCCGTGACTGCTCTTGCGGTCGGAGGAGGAGATGGATCTCTTGCTGTTCGAGTGGCTCGAAGATATGCTTCCACGGCTCGAGGATGAAGAGATGCTTCCCTCCTTGGACAATCTCGTACCATTGTTACGGTTCGCGGAGGCGGCGCGTTCCTTCCGGGACATCCTCTGGCTGCTGCCGCGCTTCTTGTGTCTCAACGAAGAGGCCTCCTGTACCGAGCCTCCTCCTTTCTCGCTCTCTGTGCTCTCATCGTCTGAGGTTTCGCTCCCTTCAGCACCTCCTCCCTCGTCCGACCAATTGCTGTGATCGGAATGGGTGTCGCTCTTCCTGTCCGCTTCATCCAAAGCCGGGGAGGGGTCTGGACGAGGCGGTGCAGGGTCTTCTGGAATGGTCAGGAGGAAGCTGAGAGTGGCAACGACGTCGCTCATCAGTGGCCGGACCGAGGCCTCTTCCTGCAGGCACATCGCCACCAGGGCGACCGCTTGGTTCAACGCCTTTTCCGGGAACTTCCTCTGGAGGAGCGGATCTGCCATCTCCGGGAACAACTTAGGATCCCGGAACTTGGGTTGCGCCTGTGGACCGAAACACTAATCGGGGTGAAACCAAGTTCCGGGGTCGTGTTTTATCGTGTGGAAAGTACATAAAAGAGCGTAAAACTTAGCAGGTTCTTTACCCAGGCAACGAGGTTTTGCTCGTCATTCGGCTTCGTAGTGTCCATTGCTCTTCGTCCGGTAATGAGCTCCAACAGGACGACTCCGAAACTGTACACATTGGATTTTATTGTCAGGTCACCGGTTCTCGTGTACTCCGGGGCACAGTACCCGTACGTGCCCATCACCCTAGGCGTGACGTGAAACTTATCTCCCTGAGGTCCTAGCTTTGCCAGCCCGAAATCGGACAACTTAGGATTGAGGTTGTCGTCCAGCAAGACATTCGAGGATTTTAGGTCGCGGTATATGACAGGGGGCTCCGCCTTGTCGTGCAAGTACTCGAGACCTTGCGCCACGCCGCACGCTATTTTCATCCTGGTAATCCAGTCTAATGGCTTCCTATCCGGTCCGACATCTGCAATAAAAAAGCCTTAACGATGCCTCATGGTGTTCGGTCTTTAAAACACATAATGGATGTAAAATCTCCTCGCCGATTTTCCCAGAAACCGAAGGTCTCAGCTGAAGAAATATATTCATACACATGAGAAAAGGTAAAAAGTGAAAATAAGGTGCGTACCGAGAAGATGATTTTCTACCGGACCGCCGGGGACGTACTCGTACACCAGGAGCCTCTGATCTCCATCGGCACAGTAACCGATGAGATTCACGAGATTCTCATGGTTCAGGAGGCTCAATGTCGAGACCTCGGTGATGAACTCCTTGTTTCCTTGCATCCCATTCCTGTCTAGCTGCTTTACTGCCACCACCTGAATTACCAAGAATTTGAGTTTTAGTCGCGGTTGTGGTACGAAAAGGGATAGTAAAGGTTATGCATTCCGAATCCACCACCTGCCCACTTCCCGGGAGCGTCCCACGGTACACTCTCCCGAACCCGCCCTCACCCAGCAGGCACTCCTGGCGGAAGTTCTTTGTGGCGGTAGCTAGCTCGCGAAAAGTAAAATTCTTCGACTTGATATTGCTATGGTCGATGTTTTCCTCGCTCTTTGTGTTGTGATGGCCTGCTGGCCTCGTTTTGTTGACCTCTAAAGAATCAAGAAAACCGAAACCGAAAACTGAGTCAGTCTTTCCTGCAGTGCAGATCCTTCGGTAGGACTGTTTCCTAGTCGTAGTAGTGAGAAGCGAAAATCCGACACTTCTTGAGCACAAGCATCGATATCACACATGTAATTTCCTCTAAATGCAGTACAAGACTCGGCCCGTGACTCATACAATTCCGATGGCTCTTGCTTTGGGGAAGAGGGCGACCGGTTCGACCCGAATGCAGATCACTGCAGCATTCTATCTTTTGCAGCTGTGGGGCAACTAACACTTCAGGAACAATACGAACAAATTATCAACCCCACAATGTGCTCGAGATAGATCTACAAGGCGAGGTCTGTCGTTTTGTCCGTGATGGTTACCCGGTTACATTGTCATCGGTCGAAACTAATTCTTAAAATCTCAAATTACTCCGGGAAACATGGATTTCGAGACATGACTTGCTCTGGAACATTAAGATTAGCAAAAGAAGTCGGCAGATGGAAAATGGGAAGAGCGAAAAAAGATGCGGAGACTTGGATGCCTACCGGGCAGCTCCGGTTTACCATGAGGCGGCTCATCGGGATCCTTCTTACTCCTCTGCGATCGGAAGCACGGGAAGCAACTCATCCCTTAACGCGATCCGAGACCCGGGGTAAAAGGATCTCCCTCAAAAACTAAACGATGAAATGAAAAATGCAGGTAAAGACGAAATTCGTGGCTCAACAGCTCGGGCAAAATTGGTATTTTCATACAGGATGACTGCAAAAACAGGATCGAGAGAAAGAAATCGACTGAGAACCGGGTCAGGGTCCTTCAAATTCCTTGGCTCTTAGAAAATTTGAAGGACCCTACAGGCTGGGTTGTATGAACGGGATGGGGTGGTGCGATCACTGGGACATCGAGGAGGAGGAGGAGAAGAAGAATCAGAAACTTCAGATTAATCTCATCTTTTTTCGGGACGGAAGAAATGCCGAGCTTGGTTTTTGTTCCTTGTTTTTCGGGTTTCGATTTAGAAGCATTTGGAGAAAAAGGTGGAATGCATGAGTGGACACATTCAGAAGGTAGAGAAGAGGAGGGGTTGGAGCCATGAAAGAAGCTTTGCTGTACAACGGATGCGCCAACCGTTGGAATACCGGTCAATTGGGAAGAAGCTTACAGTGTGATCCCGCAATCCCCCACCCCCCCCCCGATATGTGCATTATGAGAAAATTTCAGCCGAGCGGTGATCGCCATACTGATTTGATATATCTATCCAATTAAAATTTATCTTTTACATATTTTTTTAATTAGGATTCACCATTTATTGGATTTTTTAAATATTTTTTATAATTTATATATTATTTCCAATTAGGGTTCACTATTTATTTACAATATTTTTATATTTTTAAAGATTTTTTTAGAATTTAATAAATATAGCTATATAATTATTGATAACATGTGAAGTCATGATTGGATAGATATACCACGTCGATATTGCCTACGTGGTATAACTGCTCTATTGAAGACTTTCTCGTGCATTAAGGGTGTAAATGGGTGGGTCAGGTCCAACTGTTTTCAGGTCAGTTTTTTCAAATTAAAAAACCATACCAAGAACAGTTTAGGAATCATGAAAACCAACTACTTCAAGTTCGGTTTTTTGGGGCATTTTTTAGGGCCACATTTTTAATATAATAGTAAATTAAATACAAAAATAGTTAAAAAAAATTCATTATAATAAATTAGAAATACTAATTATAAACATTTCAGTATATTAAGAAAATAAAAAACATAAATATGAATCAAGATTCAAGAATATCAAATTTATTATTTGTATTGTCAAAATTTAATAATAAAATGTATTATTACATATCATATAAACTTAATATAATTTTCAAGTCGGTCTCGAGTCCCGTCGGGTTTTTCTGGTAGGGGGCTCGAATTTTTCTGTTTGATTTTTTTCACCTTAAAAACTACTTTAAGTTTATCCGAGGACCCATAAATATGGCTTTCTTAGTTCAGGTTAGGTTGGCTTTTTTTGGTTTTCAGGTTTCCGGTTTTTTATTTATACTCATAATGTGCACAACTGAGATCGAAAAGTTTAACATAAATGACTATCTTATTTTTTAGCCAATTGGTCTGCTGGGGGCTAAAATTTTCTGATCATTATTTTATTTCCAACAACCTGTAACACTGGTATCCAGAAGTCCGACGGTCTAACTAATCTAGTTCGAGTCAGATGAATCCACTAGGAATTAAATCCCTCCCAAGGTAAACTATCTCTATTAACAAGTCTTGAAGCTAAGACCTTACCTAAGGAAAGGAAATATCATACTATTTCCACAAATCCACTTTGGTTCTCTGGTTATTATTTTCATCTTATTAAATAATAATAATAATAATAACAATAACAAACATGTCAGATTAACTTTTTAAAACAAATAATTACGATAGCATCAAAATATATTATGGTATTGAAATGAAGGTTGCAAACATTGCATGCACACTTGTCCAACACAACAGAATTCCTGGGGCTGGAAGAAGCTTCTCAAGCTTCGAGAGTTTGCCAAAACATTTATCAGCTACATGATAGAAAGATGGCTCTCATATTTCCTTTCCGTATGACCCTTGGCATCTGCTTACAGTTCTCTCTCAATTTCGTTCCAATGGGCTTATATGTTTTCCCCATATACAACCCAGTGCTACATTGAATGTGATCTATCATAATGGTGCATGGAATTGGCTTGTAGCACTGATCCTCAAGCCATTATTATTGCCTCATTGACCTCTCAGATTCCCATTTTAATAGCGGATAGTGTCTGTTGGAACAAGTCCCCAAGATTCTCTCTGTTAAGTAGTCTTGGCCACGGTTCCTAAACCGGACGATTCAGATTTGGAACCGTCAATTTTGGTTCCGTTGAGCCTCTTTGAAAGGTTCAAGGCCGGTTCGAAACCATGGTTCCATTCAATTTCTGTTTAGAATTAAATAAAATTAATTTAAAACATACAAATTTAAAAATATATAATTAAAAATAAAGTAAATTAAAAATTAAATGTAAAAAAAAATTAAATGAATTGACTTGAACTTAATCTTCACACCAAAAATTAAGTTACCTACGAAATCAAAGTTTATGTATAGTTAGAGGGTAGGCTGAAATAATGAAATGAAAGGGATAGGTAGGGAGGGCATTCAAATGGAGTTTGTTCTTAATTGTATGGCTTACAATTAAGAACAAGCTCTCTGTTAAGGATATAATCTCTCAATGGAAAGGCATGGACAATACAAGTTGTGTCTTCTATGGAGCTGAGGTTGCAATAAGGGACCATAGTTTTTTACTTGTCATTTTATAGGAGATATTTGGCAGAGGTTATTACACTTGATTCCTTCAACTAGGACTCTTGGACGATGGACAGATGAGTTGCATTATGCATTTGCCACATGGAGAGGTAAAAAATTGGATTCTATCACATATCGACTGGTTTTTGCTGCTACATATATCATATCTGGCCAGAGAGGAATCGTTGAATTTTTCAACAAACTGTCAGACCTCCATAGGTTGTTTTCTATTCGATATTTCAGATAGTTAGGAGTCGATTACTGTCTATACAGGGCCTAGAACACAAGTTAGCCGCCTCTCTTTTTACTTCTAATTTTGAACTGATGTAAATTTATACAGATTAAGTTAGAAAGTCAATGAAAGTTCTACTTTAACTTCCAAAAAAATAATAATAAACTATAAGTTTCCTCCATGAAGGTTCAAACACAAAAATTTACTTAGGGAAAACGACGTCGAACTACTTCAGCCTGTATAATGAGTATATCATGTGACCATACTTACATGATATATGAATCATCAAGATTCAATCATTTTAAACTTTTTAATTAAATCCTAAAATGAAAATCACCCTAAAAATAATTGAATTTTATGGGTTTATAATATCACGCAAGTATTGTAATACGAAACACCCCGTTACGCAGAAGACTTTCCCCTTTCCTTGCCAAATCGAACTCAACATCTTTAAAAGATGGAAGAGGAGAGTTGCCTCCGGTCCTCGTAAATATTTTTTAAAAAATTCAATTTAGGTTAGTCCATGGGAATAAGGGGCAAGCATATCTCTGAAAACTGTAACTGTAAACACAACCTTCATTTGAGGAACCAAATTCTGCTGTGTCAAGTGTCAAGTGAAATGAGTAGGTAGTTTGACCAGGTGGTTTTTATAGTGCAATGTTGCGAGCACCGTATTCAAGTTTGGTATTTGTCTATTTGGGGTTGGATGGTCTAAGCACGACGCTTATCGATCATTTCAGGATTTTTTAGTCAAATCCTTAAACGATTAGACAAATTGACTAGGTGGTTTTTATAGTGCGTTGCTGCAAGCACCGTACTCGAGTTCGGTATTTGTCTACTTAGGGTTGGATGGTCTGTGCACACATCGCTTATCGATCCATATAGCAGGAAGAAAATGGATTGGGTCGACCAGCATGCAGAGAAAACCAAGAAACGTGAACCCGGTGATTCTAGCCCTCTTGCACCTTGGGCATATGAGGAGGTGGGAAAGGGCAAAGGGAGCAAAATTTTACCCCGACTTCACATATGTTAAGGCCTTTTGAATTAGGTCAGTGACCGAGCTGAACCTAGTATCTATAGACCTAACAGTCCCGATTATTCTACATCAAACACTGATATAATTTTCCCAATCATGAATTTCCTTCATTGCCACGCTCGAGTTTACTCGACAGGTTGTTTCAGACGAGTTGATAACTTTCCATGTTCATCGTTTATCGATAAACTAAATTTATCCCAATAAACGCCCGTTTTCTTATAGTGTCACCGAGAGGTTAATAACCTTTCCAGTGCTTCCCGAATCAAGAATTCTCACATTTCGGTCGAAGAGGCATGGAACCGTATGATAACGAGTCGTAATACAAGAGCAGCATCTAGTGATTCAAAGCTCACTTCTCTATGATTGGAGTTATCAAGTTGTCTATTCTTGTTGAGAAGAAGGAAGCGATGCTATCAACTATTAATAGAACAACCGTGGTTCAAATGCAGAACTTAAGAGTACGAAAGAGGGATGGAGGAAGGAGAAGGAAGAATGAAACCTTCGTGAGACCATCTACATGCGCATGGACCCATCTGAATCAATGTTCTTGATAGAAACTACTAATATTTCACAAAGAAATAGTGAGAAAGAGACACTTTTTGCTCTCAATCTGTCGTACTTTTCTCATTCTCATTTTAGATCTTCATTTTGATCATTTATATCCTTTACATTTTGAATTTTTAACACTTTAATTCTATCGTTGCTTTTTCCATTAAAAAAGGCATATACCATCCAAAAAAGTATATTCTATCCACAAAATTATTTAAAAAAAAAAGAAAATAAGGGCAAAAAAGGGCCATATCATCCCCAAAACCGAGGCATTGCTGGTTGAAAGTAAGTTTGTATCTATTATCATTATAACATCATAATTCATTTTGAAGAAATAAGTCCCATTATAGATAAATCACTTGCTATAACTACAATTCTTCAATCAAAGATAGTCCTATTGTAATCCTTATTTTTATTTAATTTTTTCATTTTTTATTTTTCATAAAACATTTATATTACAGATTATTTTTCGATGGAAAAAATAATGGTAGAAACAAAGCGACAAAACTCAAAAGATTGATAATGTAAATCACAAAAACAAAGGTTTAAAAAGAAAATAACAAAATTACAAAAGATTGATAACCAAAAGTATCGTTTACTCAAACAACCATTAGCTACGACTCAATGACCTAATTATTAAAAAAAAACCGAGTGATAAATAAAGATCAATTTTTTGTCAGAATAGAAATCCTACAAACTAAAAGCAAGATTCGCTAATCCAGCACAATATGTATTATATCAATAAAAATTATTAGAAATATATAGTTATGCACGAATAGAATAATTATTTATAATTAATTGTTAAAGTACCAATAATATATACTTACCTTTTAAATTAGATAGTTATAAAATTGTATTGTATAAATGAAATTGGAATTCTCAATCCAGCACAGTACATATTATATCAATAAAAATCATTAGCAATATTTATTCATGCATGACTGAATAGAGTAATTATTTATAATTAATTGTTAAAGTAAAAATAGTACATACATAACTTTTAAATTAGATAGCTATAAAAGAGAATTGTATAAATACAACTGGAATTCGTAATTTGCATGCACGGTTCATTGATAAAAAAACTGATGATGAAATATGACAATTAAAAACAAATCTATCATAAAGAAGAAAAAAAAGAACGTGGAGAAAGAATAGGATGAGAGTTTCAACTACGAGAAAATAGAAGGTCGGACGTGAATAGTTATATATGCCAAATTTACAATCATGCCCTCATTTCATTGAAATATAATGTTAGCAATATTTCAATTTATATGTACAAGGGCATTTTTGGAATGGAAAAGGTGACACTAAAAGCTCTCATCCCTTCAAGTAATAATATATAAGATATGCAGTTGATATTGCTCTGTAATAAGCATGGACTGGACGAACACCCACTGCCATGTCAGAGATCCGAAAATTCAGCCTCAAAAGACTTAACTGAACATACTGGGAAGGGGTCTGACTGCCATGAATGCGTCCACCATCTGCCATGAACGGAATAAGGAAAAACACAGCATTACTATCTAACCCTCGGTTCTCAACGAAGGTGCAAGAAAAAGGATATGATTCTCAGTTCCGATAGTCTTATGCCCACAGCTAGACATTACTCAACACAGAGAAATTTTTAAACCAGTAAGAGATCTATCAGGTAAAAAATTACAGCTGCTAAATCTTCAAGCGAGTGGTTTTGATGAAAATATCTTACATCACAGTTCAAAGTTTCTGTCATTTGATCATCTCGACTAAGAGCTACAGCCAAGAAGATACTCTAAAAGATACGAGTTCCTTCTCGGAACAAAAAGGGGCATTTTCGCAACATTGGTGTGTTCTTTTTCTGAACAATTTACATGGGCAGTTAATAGATAAACTAATTTGCAAACTGACAGTGCATTAGTTCAAATTTTATTATTTCCTGTTTATTTCTTTCTTAAAATCTGCGGTTATCAACTGCAGCTTCTTAAAGCAAGCAACAAAGATTAAGCCACTTAAAATTAGTCAAGTCACCTCATCTGTCACAGCAGCTCGTGCCCTTTTATGTCTTTCTACCAATTCAGTCAAAACTTCTATGAGACGCTTCTTCACATCAAAAGTCAACATGCGCCCTGAGCCATACTCCTGCAAGAAAAAGTTCAAAATATTCAATCAATTGAACTCAATCATGCATCTGTTTATTGGCATACTTGATTTAGAGAACTCACCTGCTTTATATATTCAAGCTCAGCATCATCGTCGAGGAAAAAGCTCAAGTATTTAACCGGTATATCCACCTGACACAGTTTCAAAAAGCCAGAATAGCATCAAGTTACATCTGACGAAAACTCCTTTTTCTCCTTAAGTAGCAACGCAACAATCCCTCTGCAGTACCTCGAGATTAGCTCCATATAGCCTCTGCTTCTCCTTCGTGTCTTGCCCTCCCGTGAAAGCATACTTATTTATCTGTTAAAAGTAGAGATACAAGAAACCTCACGCATTATGTAGCATATTGACTCAGAATACCTAATTTTAAGAGTTAACAAATTCCTACTTTGCAGTATATGTTTAAGCTTAAGCTGTTAGCTTGATTGAGTCTCAGTGATGAAAGTTGAAAGTATATAATTTGGTGACATGAGACTGAAACTAAGTCATATCATGACTTCTGGAGAAGATTTTATTTGATGATTTGCCAATATGAGAAATATTTTAATATAGCTAAATCGACAATAACTAAAGAATAATACCCAAAAAGCCACACATAAGAAATTAGAGAATTATTTGCATGCGAGGAAATTTTGAGAGCAAACCTTGTCTTTGATTTCCTTGGGAGTATCAGTCACATAAATGGCAGAATTTGGGTCACTGGCTGACATCTTCCCTGTGTCCCCCTGCAAATGTTCAGAAACCAGGCATTATTTCTGCAGAGCCCAGAAAGGAAGGGAAAACTGCTGCTAATAAATTGTACATAGTGGTCCCTTAAATGCAACTAAAAGCAGGAATGGATTTTGGTTGCTCGTATATACATACTGAAGCTTCAACACTCTTATCTAATTGCAACTATCTAATAATGTAGCTCTTATTCGGATACTTAATGAATCAATAATGATATCCAAAATCAAATTGTAGAAAAGCTTATTTGTTAAATAATCCTCATTCTGAAAGAGCAGTGGGCTTTCAACTAACTAGTGAAGTAATATGCACATCAACAGGAATGAAAACCACATGTACAACAGTAATACCTGCAGAGCAGGGAAAAATGATGACTCAATCAAAGCAGGCTTGTGATATCCAATCCGAGGAGCAACATCTCGGGTCATTCTAAAATAAGGGTCCTGACAAAAATGAGAGGCTAAAAATGCATAAGTAGAAAAAAAAAAAAAACTGAATAAGGAAAACATTTAATAGAACTGCATTCACAGAACTTCCGACAGCCAAAGGAACAAACGAGGCCAATATAGAGCAGGCAGATGACGTTCTACCTCCATACATGCATCAAAATTGTACACGTATTAAAAAATTTAATAAGTTGATTTAGCATAAAAAATTGGAAGACAGGTACAAGAATAAAATATTCTGTAGCACTAGAATATATTAATATATACTCTTCAGCCATCTATGAAGAAAAGAAGACAAAATGTAGCAAGTAGACCAGCCATACATAATGAACAACGACCAACAAATGGAAATTTTGCAGTGAAAATTATATTTAATATGAATAACTAGGCAGAAAGTAAAATAAAAGCAATCAACAGCAAGAATAGACACCCACCTGATCTATTGCACAAGGAATCAGGCATCGAAGATTCTCGTTTCCTGAAAAGAGGTGGGGAAAGGAAGAGGGGAAAGATGGTACAGCCTGCAAATGTTACTGCATCATGAGTTCGACCAAGTGCAAAAACACATATCTGTACTAGGGAAGGTTTCCAGAATTAGAGCATATACTACTGCTATGAGCTAATCATCGTAAAAACACTGAGTTAGAGAATACCTCCGTGATGTAATAAATATCAACATTGACGAAGAAGGACAGCACAATGGAATACCTGTACCGGTGGAAAGCTAACTTTTCCAATATGATCTTCACCCGTAAAGCCAAAGATGCCAACAGCCTTAAATCACGCAATGGAAAGAAAATACTGTGATGGTGAAAAAAAATACTAGCGAGAGCATAAAGGAATAGTCATAAAACTTCTCCAAGGGTGTACAACTGATTACCTTATTATAAGTGACACATTTGGCAACTCTCACCATGTTCTTGTAAAAGGCACTAAAAAATAATAATATTCAGAACTTCACAGTGAAGAAAAAATAATGCAAAGGGTACTTCAACCATAGTTTTCATACTCTTGTCCCTTACCCGCCAACATAATCGAAATCAGAAAAGATGAAAGTCCTCGTTATGTCAAAACCACATGCAATGATATCTTTAGCGTTCTCCCTGGCAAGTCTCTGACTTTCCTCCACTGACAGGTTTTTCCACATGCACTTCTCATCATCTGTTAGCTGAATAACGAGAGGCACCTTAAAAGCGTCTTGCAAGTACCTGCATAGAGGGATAGAATCTACAATAAGCCAAGTTACAACATTAATTCACGACAATGCTGTAATTAAAGGATCCCCACATCAAGACAGAAGACAGCAGGACCTATAAATCCTCATTAACTGCACGCTTCACTGACAAGTAAAGCAAAGCATCCTGATACGTAAAAGGAAGCCAGAGACATTGATATGGCAACCTAAGAACTTACTGGAAGTGAAGTGACTGAGTTTAGTAAACAACTGAAAGTTGATAGACTAGTCAAATTCAAAAACCAACAATACAGATCGGCAAGATAAAATCATCATATCAGAAAAAAATACAATGCCATGATCTTCAGTGATTCCTCCATGATAAAGCAAAAATGGACTAGACGAACTACCAAAACTAATTTGGTACAGAGAAATTCAACTTCTCTCATCATTGGCAAGTCACTGAGACAAAGATGCACAACTGAGATAGCAAAATGAAGCAGCTTCAAGAGCAGGAAACTAACTTGGTGAACATGAAAGGGACCAAGTGGCCCAAATGCAGGGCCTCGGAGGACGGCCCTCTGCCCGTGTACAAGTAGAACTTGTCCCCCCTCTCGTACGCATCCAAAATCTCGTTGAGATCCCTGAACAACAAAAGCAGCGTAGAATTCAGCCACTCTAAGTTGCACCCAAAACCGTACACACATCAACAGTCTGAGTAATGCCCATCGACTGACCTGTGTGCGAAGAAGACGCCGCGGCGGAGGAAGACGTGGGGAGGCCGAGAGGTCAGGCGATGGACGCGGTCGATGAGGGACTGATCGAGCCTCTGGCAGCCGAACTTGTCGATCAGCTTGTCGTAGTCAATCTTCCCCAACACTTCCCACGGGTTCACCTCAGCTTCCCCTGCTTCCGGGTCTCTCTTCTCCACCTTCTCCATCTCCCTCTCCAGCTCGTTCAAAAATTCGTCCAATGTATGAGATAAAAGGAGAGGAGACGCAGAGGTGAGGAGGCAGAGATGGCTGGCTATGGCGTTCGTCTCTCCGTACTAAGAGCTGAGGAGTTCAGTTCCTTGCCACTCCGTCGAGATTGAGGCGGCAAATTAAAGGGCGAAGACACGGTGCTGCCGCGCTTGGATCGTAAGCAAGGAATTTTGAATACTCCTTTTTACTGGGGGGGTTTAATTAATTAAGTGAGCGAACAATTTCATCTCACGATGTAGATTTGTTATCACCAAGAGGGGTTGGGCCGAGTGGTAAGCAGCTCGGTGCCGCTTAAGGAGGTCTCAGGTTCGAGACCTCACGTACGCAGACACCCCTCTTGGGAGCCTCACCCGCCATTGCCAGGCGTGCGACCCGGGGCGACCAACGGATTAGTCAAGTATGGTTGGCTGAAAGATGCCATCTCACCGCTGGTGGGGCCTGCTTGGATACCGTGGCTGGCGACCAAAAAAAAAAAAAAAAAAAAAAAAAAGATGTAGATTTGTTATCAGTTGAATTTTTAAATAAGTTTTTATCCCATTTAACTCCTTAAAATATATATTTTACACCAAATAGGTCCCTTATAGTATCAATTAAGTCCATTATAGTATTATTCGAGTCTCCCATAATATCAATTACGTCTCTCAGAGATCCTCCATTGACTTTTCGGTTAATTTTAATGGAAATTATCGAGCAAATTAATAATTTTTTTCATGAGATGAGTTTTTTATCATTTAAATTCCTAAGCAATTTTTTGCCCACATGGCACTTACATATACTTTTTTAAATAAAAACTTATAAATAGAAAAAGATTTTTAAAATTTCATAAAATAAAAAGAAAGTAAAAAATAGAAAATTCATAAAATTTGTAAAAAAAAAAAAAAATCAGTAAAATCATAATGATTTAGAAAAATTAAAATTAAACAAAAAATTTGAAAAGTATTATAAGAAATTCCAAATAATTTCAAAAAATAAAAAAAAATTTAAGACATTAAAAAAAACGAAAAACTTAGAGATTTTCTTTAAAATTTTTAACCACAAAAAATTCTAAAAAAATGAAAACATTTCGTGAAATTCTAAAAAATTTAAAAAAATTCAAGAAGTGAATTTTAAAATAAGAAAAAATTCAAAATGATTAGAAAAATTCAATACACACTAGAAAATTATAAAAATTTAAATAATTTTAAAAATTCTAAAAAAATTTCAGAAATTAAAATATAGAATACTAGTCCATTGCCTCTGTAATAATTTTGAAATTTAAAAAAAATTATCTTTTTTGTAAAAATCTCTTAATGCCGCCCATGATACCAAAATATTAGTCCATCCAATCTATATTGTATATCTTGTATAATTTTTAGAATTTTATTTATTTTTTAAAATTTATAAATGTTAAATGAATTTCTTCATTATGAATAATTTTAAAAATTTCAAAGCTTTGAAAATTTTTAATTCTTTTTATTTTATGAACTTTATGAAAGTTTTTTTAGTTTTTATATATTTTACAATTTAATAATTTTTTCTTTATCTTTTAAATTTTTCCAAATTAACAAAAAATGATCAAAAAATTTTATATCCTTTCAATAATTATTTTAATATTTTTCTTTAAATTATTGAAAATTTTTATATTTTTCCAATTATTTTTGCATTCTCCTTATTTTCTATATTTCTTTATTTTTTACAAAATATATAAACATTTACAAATTTTTATAATTTTCATAAATTTTAAAAATTATTTTTCCCATATTTTATCATCTTTCTGATGTTTTTATAAATTTTTTACAATTTTTGAAAATTTTTTCTAATTTACAAAAACATTTAAGATTTTTCTTTTTAAAATTTTTGTTGAAAAATATTATTTAGATATACCACCTTAGCATATAAAGTCCATGATTATTGCGAAGCCTGTGCTCAAGTTGCTAAACTTTGACAAACCGTTTGAAGTCCACAATAATGCATCTAACCTTGCTGTGGGTCGAGTGCTTGTGCAAGACAAGCACCTGGTAGCATTCGAGACCTGGAAGCTAAAACTAAGCAGAACAATACTACTTGGCACACAAGAAGCAAATGCTAGTGGCGGTGCATTGCCTGCATGTATGGCAGGTATATTTGTTGGGAACCTCGTTTATTATTAAAACTAACAAGCCAACCCATTCTTTAGGATGCAAAAGGAGCTATCGCTAAGATAGCCATGTTGGCAGGAGATCCTTGCGAAGTACCACTTTGAGTAGGAACACAGACCTAACCATCACAATCTTGTGGCAGATGCACTAAGCAGGAAAGTAGTAGAAATTATGGCAGCGTTGCACCAGATCAAATTCAACTTCATCAACAAACGAAGATTAGGCAAAGGAGGATCGCCTGTACCAAAAGCTGGTGGAGCAAGTGCAAGATGATTCCATTAGACGGTAATGGCTAGAGGATGGCCTGTTATACACAAAGGGTGGTCGCACATTCAACCATAACGGTTGGGGACTGCCATCACAACTTCTGCGCGAGCACCATGATGCGCAGTGGGCTGGTCACCCAAGTTAGTAAAGGATGCTAGCGTTGTTTTCACACTCCTACTGCTGGCCAAAAATAGAGGAGGAGTTAGAGAGCTCTTTGTGAGAACTTGTCTTATCTGCCATCAAAACAAAGTGGAGAGGCATGCTGAGGCAGAGTTGTTGTAGCCCTGCCCATACTACAGAAACCATGGGTGTCGATTTCAATGGACTTTGTGAGTGGGTTTTCTAACGCTAAAGGATTTGACATTACCATGGTTGTGGTTGACAAGTTCTCGAAGTATGGAGTCTTCAGTCTTGTGCCAAAGAATTGTTATGCGAAGACCATGGCAGACAAGTACTACCGCAATATGGTAAAGCTATTGGACATTATCAACGACAGAGATGCATGATTCACTAGGAGATTCTGGACCCATCTCTTCAATCTGATGGGTGCAGACTGAAATTTTCAATAGCTAACCATTCATAGATGGACGGACAAACGAAAAGAATGAACTAGATGTTGTAGGAGTATCTCAGGGATTATATGACAGCGAGTCAAAGGAACTAGCTTGATTTGCTGGACACTGCACAGTTCTGCTACAATTTGCATCGCTCCTCATCAACCGGTTTTAGCCCATTCGAGCTCACTATAGTTTATCAACCACTAACTCTTAGTGAGGTAGCTCTGCAAAAAAGAGAAGGAATAAGTCACACACCATACCGCTTTGCAAGGGACAAGCAAGAGATGCTTGAGGAGGCCCAAGATAGCCTTGCAAAAATAGTCTGGCATATGATGAAGTACGTGGATAAGGGGCGAAAACCGCTTTTCAAGTTGGTGACAAAGTAATGTTGAAACTCACGCTCCAAATTTGAAAGAAGCTAACAAGCAAAAGATGGCATGAGGGATTGATCTAGAGATACGATAGATAGTTCGAGATCATGAAGTGTATCGATGCGGTTGCCTAATACTTGGCTCTAATAGTCAAGATGAAGATCCATCCCACCTTCCATGTTAGCTTCCTCAAGCCTTATCACAGGGATGATAATTCGGAACATGCAAAACCAAAGCGTGCTCCCCTGACTGTGATGAAGGAATCGGAGAAGGAAGTTAACCGAGTGCTGGACCATAAAGTGCTGGATCACAACAAGAAGAATCGAAGAACTGAATATCTAGTCTCATGGAAGGACTGCCTTATGTCAGAAGCAAGCCGGAAGAAAGACGCTACACTCTGGCAGTTTGAGGAGAATATTTAGGAGTACCTTTAATCTGTTCTGACGAGAGTGTTGACTTCTTCTATTAGGGGTGGTTTGTTAGCCCATAATGCTAGGATACGGATAGCGGCTGGAATGCTAAGTCCCTCGTAGGCATGGCCATGACCATGTGATGGAGAGGAATGTTGGTTCAGCTGCATGGTTGTGCTATGGACTCTAGCAACGGGAATTCGGTGTAAAATTCCCTGGGAGCAATGTCACCTGCTACGGATGGTAGAAAGCTAAAATAATCTATATTAGGGGTATGTGTTAGTGACCTCCCTCGATACCAAAACTAAAGGTGTGGATGCACATCCACGATAGTGTGCTAGAATGCTCGTGTGTGCAATGACACGAGCATGGTACTGTGTGGCGATGGGTGGTCGTCATGGTGATCGATCCAGGGTCGATCATGTAGTGGGATGCTCAATCATGACCATTGGGTGTCACGATCCTCGGCTAGACTCCATGATATGGTGTTGCTCGATCATTTATATTATTGATGGTTTGACTGTGCTCGATCATTGCTTGAGCAACCTCTCGACGGGATACTATAGCGTGCTACATCTGTCCTTACTCCTCTTCTTCAACTGACTTCCGAGAACAAGAGCTTTAAAATTAAGAGGATTTTGATTCATCGAGGATATGGAAAGTCGGAGAAGAAAAAAGGGTAAGATAAGTAAATCTCTTTCACACTAATGATGATTATGGAGAAGAAACAAAAGATAAAAAATAATAGTAATAATAATGTGATCACTATTGAAGAATCTAATAAATAAATGAAATTTAAACTAATTAATTAATAAAATATTAAATTTAAAAGACAGATAAATAAGTTTGAGATGCAAATTAAGAATTAAAGAGACAAAAATTGAAATGTTCAATTTATTTTAATATATCTATATTTTTAATATATTAAAACATGGTTAAAACCCTCTTAACCCTCCATGTCACAATCCATTAGCACTGTATGTGGCAGCTTCCTGTGAATTTTTTTTATTTTTTTACAAAAATTTTTACCCCACACAAACCTTCCACGCAATTTTATTAGGTTTCTCTTTTCTTTATTTTCTCTTTCATTTTATTAAGTACGAGGAGATCGAGTGAGATCTTTTACTTTATGTATAAACTTAAAAATAATTTGCTTTCCCATACTGTACAATCTATGCTGGAAACATATCTGCTCTTCACACATTGTATATTCTCTTCAACATCATTTTTATTTTAACAAACTACAAATATTTGTATTCTTAATAATCAATATCCTACTGTAAAGCGCGGATTTTACACCAGTGTATATATAAAAGAAGACCGTCTTCTCTTACGTTGAAATGGAACTGCGACTTTCGAAGGAAAACATCTTTGATTCTCGAGAGTTTCCTAACAATATCTTCCACACTAATTAAGGGTACGACAAGGGTACGACTATTCATTCGGTCATATGTATTGCTAAATTTTGTCTCCATCTTTGATTGCCTATGCTTTTATTGGCACCTTTTATAATTTCAACTGCCTAAACCATTAATGTGCCGTTTGGTTCAATATAATGTTAAGATTTTTCATGGAAAGTAATAATTTTATAACTTATTTTACACTGTTTGGCTATAAAATACATAGTTTTCAAAACCAGATCGGACTGGTCGATCAAATTAGTCCGATTGGGAACCGGCCATTAGCTCGTTCCCATTCTAATTATTACTCTAAGTGCAACTGAAATCCACCACTATGCGGGTTCGACCGGATTTTTTTCAAACCCAAGGAAACTGGTCAAGTGGAATTTAAAAAAAAAATGGAAAGAGCCTATCAATGTTGGAAAAAAGACACTTTTGGTTCTCAACCTTTGCATTTTTGTCATTTTAGTCCTAACCTTTATTTTTTTGTCATTCACATCCTCAACCTTTTAAATTTTTTCCACTTTAGTCCAACCATTACTTTTTCCATTCAAAAAAGCATATTCAGCCCCTTAAGGGAATATTGAGTGATAATAGGTGTTTCTTCTAAAATTAGAATTCATTTTTCTCATAATGAGTCATGATTTTATAATAATAATAGTCACAAATCAATTTTCAATCAAGAATGTATTTTAATTTTGAAGGAGATGTGCTCATTTGTAAAACTTTACAGATATCTTTTACTTTCATTTGATTTTTTTTCTTTTTTCTTTATTTTTTTAAAAAATAGTTTTTGTTAAGAAATAATTTTTGGATGGAATATGTTTTTTTGGATGAAAAAAGTAATGATATGACTAAAGTGATAAAAACTCAAAAGGTTGAGAATGTGAATAACAAAAAATAAAGATTTATAACTAAAATAGTAAAATTACAAAAAGTTGAGAACTAAAAGTGTTATTTATCCATCAAATGTTTTCACTTTATGGGGAAGGATGAAAGTCAATTTATGACAGTCATCACATTAATTATCTTCATTCAAAATCCCTAATTTATGACAATCCCTTTTCCCGTGTAATTATAATCGTACGCATGAATATCAGTATGATAGTCATCACATTAATTCTCTTCAATTTTTTATCATCAAATTCTCATCATTCTTATTTACTATCATCATGAACAATAATTTTATTTTTAATTTCCATATAATAACATGTTTAATATCAGTATGAGAAATAATTGTCTTTAATTTTTATTTTTAAATGAAAGATTTCATCTCATATTCATACTAAAGCACGTGGGTTAGAGCGTTCAATTTTTATATAATAACATATTCGTATCTACTATGAGCATGAGTAATAATTTTGCTCTATTTTCAGTTTAATACATATGCATGAGTAATATATACTATTTTAGCTTTTTATTATTAACTGTGTATATATATATATGTATTATTTTCTAAATATGCAGTTGAACCCATCGAACTCTCGATCGTAAACCCATGAATCCACACCTTGACCGGTTCTCGGTCCGATCCGGTTTTAAAAACTATGGTAAAATATAACGCATTTTTAGTTTCCTGGGCTGCATTCGCTTTGCCGGGCCTCAAGCTTTTCATTGTAAAGATTCTACAATCTTGAAAGGGTGACAATCCTAAGATGCAGAGCGCCCTCCTCTAAAATTCCTTAAAAATTTATAGAAACCCAGAATTGCCCTTGTAAGAAGCCGCGAGGTGGGAGGCTGAAAAGGAAAAGAAAAAAGAAAGAGAAAGGTAAATAAGGGAAAGACAAATGGGGGTGGGCAGAAAACCGGTTCGGGGCCGAACCGGTTTCGAACCGAACAGAACCAAAGAACCGGTTCGGTTCGGTTCAGTTCGGCACATCAGGTGAAGAACCGAACCAGTTTATGTTGAAAAAATCACATTGTTTTAAACCAATTCGGTTAATCGATTCGAACCAAATTGATTTTAAAACAGTTCAGTTTGGTTCAAAACCAGTTCGAACCGAATTGAATTAGTTTTGAAATGGTTCAATTCTGTCCGAACCGGTTTCGAACCGAATTGAATTGGTTTTTAAAGTAAAACCAGTTCGGTTTGGTTCGAACCGGTTAACTGCATCAATTAAACTTAGAAATTAACCGAACAGTTTTTCGTCTAAAAAAACTACACCAAATTAGAACCGGTTCGAGTAGAACCGATCGAAACCAGTTCGGTTCAGGTTCGATTTCGGTTCGGTTCTCCCCAAACTGGTTCAGTTGCCCACCCCAGACAAGTGGATAGGCATTTTAGTAATGTCATTGATCATAATATTATATTCTCATCTACATTACATTCCAAGTAATCTGGGACACTTATAAAACACAATAACTTTATTTTATGAACTACATTCCATGTAAAATAGCAACTTTTTATATAGTTTTATTTTCCTTCGTAATCCAATAATACTTGAACCAAACGCCCCCTAAATGCCATGAAATTAAACTCTTTCGGCCTTTTGGTCCATTGCCTTTGATTGGAGAAATTCTTCAATAGAGCGATCATACCACACAGGCGATACTGACATGGTATATCAGTTAAATTGAAATTCATCTTTTACATATTTTTTTTATTTATGCTTCACTATTTATTATACTATTTTAATATTTTTTTACTATTTATATATTATTTTCAATTAGAGTTCATTATTTACTTGAGATTTTTTTATACTTTAAACAATTTTTAGTATTTAATAATTATAACTGTATAATTATTAATGACACTCAACTCTCGATTGGATATATATGTCATATCAGTATTATTTACGTAATATGGTCGTTTTATTGAAGATTTTCTCATTTGATTGGATGATGATAAATAAATGTGGCAATTGACATCGATGACCAGGTGGCAATAGCTGCTCTGCGCGCCACGCGCTCCGACAGCGGACCGGGGCTTGTACTCCCACATCATCGACGGTCACTATTAGTCCAATCAGCCGAGTGACAGAAACAACAGAAACAATGAACAAAAAAAAGTTAATTTTATTTAATACTTAATATTAACCATCAGTATCAATCTCGATTATTTATTTAAAATAGATAATTAATTAATTAATCGAGCTGAGCTAAAGGAATTTCCCTCCCGACGTCCACTTCTTCGAGTGCGTGTTCTCCTGTTTTCAATTTCTTTATAAGATGGAGAACGACAGGAACCGAACCATCAGAATCCAAAAGTGCTTGACATGACGGACTTCGACACAGACACAAGTTGAATGCGTTCCTCGTGCATGGAAACATGACAGACGGTTACAGTAGCCTCCAAACTCTGCACGCACACTTGTCCGCTATTTAACTAGTTCAATGCGATGTGAGTAGTATTATCAAGTAACAAATAATAAACTATAGTCCTCGTCAGCAAGACCAGAATAAAAAAAATTTATTTATGAAAAATTGATGTCGAACTATTTCAATTTCCTGCTTTTAAAAAAAAGGACCTGTTTCAGGTGCAATCTCCCTTTCTCTGCCTAATCAAACTCAACATTTTTTTTTTACAACTGAGATATCCGAGTGCATTCCAGACCGGACTAGCGGTAAGGACTATAAAGTCCCCACCCACGAGAAACGCGCTCATTAGGGTTTGAACCTAGGAAGTTTTGGAAGATCTCCCAGAGCCCACCACCAGGGCTGTCTTAGTGGGCGAAACTCAACATCTTTAAAAAGACGGAAGAAGGAAGTTGCCTCCCGGTCCTCGTACTTTTTTTTAATTTATTCAAGTTCAGTCCCTGTGAATTAGGGGCAAGCATATCGATATAAACGCACCTTTCATTTTAGGAATCGAATTCTGCTCTGTCAAGTGAAAGCTTTGACTGGGTGTTTTTTATTTTTATAGTGCATTGTTGCAAGTACCGTGTTCGAGTTCAGTATTTGTCTACTTATATAGCAAGAAAATGAACTGAGTCGATTCGCACGCAGAGAAAACAGAACAATGGAGAAACAAAACCCTCTGACTCTAGCCCTTCTGCACCTTGGGCAAATGAAGCTAAATAAAAATGTTGCCCCGACTCCAGATATTGTTAAGGCCTTTTGAATTAGGTCGATGACTAGGTTGAGCCTAGTATCCAGAGACTTACCAGTTGCGATCAATCTAGATCAAACATCAATATAATTTTCCTGATCACAAATTTCTTTTATTATCCGCACTTGAGTTTCCTCAACAAGTTATCCCGAATGACTTCACCTATTTATCATCATCGACAAATTAAATTTATGTCAATAAATAGCCATTTTCTGACTCTGTGATCAAAAGGTTAATAACCCTTCCAATGCTTCTCGAATCAAGAATTCTCACACTCGGGTCTAAAGAGATTCTGAACTGTATGATAACAGGTTGTATTACAAGAACAGGGTCTAGTTATTCGAAGCTCGCTCCCATGCGATTGACATTATCAAGTTGTCCATTCTAGTTGAGAAAACCAAAGCGAGATTATCAGCCAATAACATAACAATAATGGCTCAGATGCAGAACTCAAGAACAGGAAGAAAAGAGAGAAGGAAGAATGAAAAGCCTTGGTGGGCCACCCACGTGCACATCAACTCACCTGAATCTGTGTTCTTGATAAAAGCTGCTAATATTTCACAAAGAAATCATGGGAAAAAGACACTTTTAACTCTCAGTTTTTCACTTTTTTATCATTTTCATCTTAAATCTTCATCTTTAATCATTCATGTTCTTAACCTTTTAAAAATTTTTACCACTTTAATTCTACCTTTTTTTCCCATTAAAAAAAAAAAAGCATATACCATCCAAAAAAGCATATTATATCCACAAAATTGTTTTTCAAAAAATAAAGAAAATAAGAAAAGAAGGCAAACAAAAATGAAAATAATGGTGGAGTTTCACCACTGAAAACTATCCAAAATTGCGACATTCGGAATTGAAAATTAATTCATATCTATTATCCTTATAAAATCATAACTCATTCTAAGAAAAATAAGTTCTAATTATAGATGAGACACTTGTTAGCAACAAATAATTTCTTAATCATAGAGGCCTCTACTGTACTCAATATTTTCCATTTGACTTTTCCATATTTTATTTTCTATAAAATATTTATATTAAAAAACTATTTTCGCGATAAAAACTATTTTTTTATGAAAAAATTAACCGAAGTACCAAAGTGATAAAAACTCAACAGATTGTAAGCGTGAATGATAAAAGATAAAAATTTAGAACAAAAATGGCAAAGACATGAAAGGTTGAGGACTAAAAGTCGGCTACGACCCAGTGATCCTATTATTTAAAAAAAAAAAAAAGAGTCAATCGTAAGGCTCAATTTTCTGTCAGAATAGAATTCCCACAAAATAAAAGTAGGATTCGCTAATCCAGCAAACCGACACCAGGCTGCAACATAGAATAATATCCAGTTGATGTTGCCCTATAATAAGCATGGACTGGACAAAAACCCAGTGCCATATCAGAGATCCGAAAATTGAGCCTCAAAAGACTTAACTGAACATGCTGGGAAGGGGTCTGACTGCCATGAATGCGTCCACCATCTGCCATGAATGGAATAACGAAAAACTCAGCATTATCATCAAACCCTCCGTTCTCAACGAAGGTGGAAGAAAAAGGATATGATTCTTAGGTCCGATAGTCTTATGCCAACAGCTAGACATTCATCAACACAGAAATTTTTAAATCAGTAAGAGATCTATGAGGTAACAAATTACAGCTCCTAAATCTTCTAGCGTGTGGTTTTGATGAAACTATCTAACATTACAGTTCAAAGTTTCTATCAGTTGATCATCTAGACTAAGAGCTACAGCCAAGAAGATACTCTAAAAGATATGAGTTCCTTCTCGGAACAAAATGGGGTGTTTTCGCAACACTGGTGTGTTCTTTTTCTGAACAATTTACATGTACAGTCAATAGATCAACTAATTTGCAAAGTGACAGTGCATTAGTTCAAATATTATGAAATTGACCGTATTTACTATTTCCTGTTTATTTCCTTCTTAAAATCTGCGGTTATCAACTGCAGCTTCTTGAAGCAAGGAAGAAAGATTAAGCTACTTAAAATTAGTCAGTCACCTCATCTGTCACAGCAGCTCGTGCCCTTTTATGTCTTTCTACCAATTCAGTCAATACTTCTATGAGACGCTTCTTCACATCAAAAGTCAACATGCGCCCTGAGCCATACTCCTACAAAAAGAAAGCTCAAAATATTCAATCAATTGAACTCAATCATGCATCTGTTTATTGGCATACTTGATTTAGAAAACTCACCTGCTTTATATATTCAAGCTCAGCATCATCGTCAAGGAAAAAGCTCAAGTATTTAACCGGTATATCCACCTGACACAGTTTCAAAAAGCCAGAATAGCATCGAGTTACATCTGATGAAAATTCCTTTTACTCCTTAAGTAGCAATGCAGCAATCCCTCTGCAGTACCTCAAGATTAGCTCCATATAGCCTCTGCTTCTCCTTCGTGTCTTGCCCTCCAGTGAAAGCATACTTATTTATCTGTTAAAAGTACAGATAAAAGAAACCTCGCATATTATGTAGCATACTGACTCAAGAGTACCTAATTTTAACAGCTGACAAATTACTACTTCGCACACTGTATGTTTAAGCTTAAGCTGTTAGCTTGACTGAGTCTCAATGCTGAAAGTGGAAAGCATCCAGTTTGGTGATATGAGACTGAAACTAAGTCATATCATGACTTCTACACACGATTTTATTTGATGTTTTACCACTACGATCATTATTTGAATATATCTCAATTGATAATAACTATAGAATAGTAACTAAAAAGCTAACGCATAAGAAATTGGAGAATTCTTTGCACGAGAGGAAATTTTGAGAGCAAACCTTGTCTTTGATTTCCTTGGGAGAATCAGTCACATAAATGGCAGAATTTGGGTCACTGGCTGACATCTTCCCTGTATCCCCCTGCAAACATTCAGAAACCAGGCATTATTTCTGCAGAGCCCAGAAAGAAAGGGAGAACTGCTGCTAACAAATTATATATAGTGGTCCCTCAAATGCAACCAAAAGCGGGAATGGATTTTGGTTGCTCGTATATAAATATTTAAGCTTCAACACTCTTATCTAATTGCAACTATCTAATAATGTAGCAATTCTGATGTAGCTCTCATTTGAATACTTAATGAATTAATAACGATATCTAAAATGAAATTCTAGAAAAGCTTATTTGTTAAATAATCCTCCTTCTGAAAGAGCAGTGTGCTTTCCACTAACTAGTGAAGTAATATGCACATCAACTGGAATGAAAACCACACGTACAACAGTAATACCTGCAGAGCAGGGAAAAACGATGACTCAATCAAAGCAGGCTTGTGATATCCAATTCGAGGAGCAACATCTCGGGTCATTCTAAAATAAGGGTCCTGTCAAAAATAAGAGGCTAAAAATGCATTAGTAGAGAAAAACTGAAAAAAGGAAAAATTTAATAGAATTGCATTCCCAGAACTTCAGACAGCCAAATGAACAAACAAGCCCAATACAGAGCAGGCAGATGATGTTCTATCTCTGTACATGCATCAAAGTCGCACATGTATGAAAAAATTTAATGAGCTGATTTAGCATTAAAAATTGGAAGACAGCTACAAGAATAAAATATTCTGTAGCACTATGAATATATTATATATGATACTCTTCAGCCATCTATGATGAAAGAAGACAAAGAATAGCAAGTAAATCATCCGTAAATAACGAATAACAACCAACAGACAGAAATTTTGCAGTAAAAGAAGTGGATTTTAAAAATGATTAACTAGGCAGAAAGTTAAATAAAAACAATCAACAGCAAGAATGAGCACCCACCTGATCTATTGCACAGGGAATCAGGCATCGAAGATTCTCATGTCCTGAAAAGAGGTGGGGAAAAGAAGACGGGAAAGATGGTACAGCCTGCAAATGTCACTGCATCATGAGTTCAACCTCATGAAAACCACATAACAGTACTAGAGAATCCAGAATTAAAGCAGATACAACTCCAATCAGCTAATCACCCTAAAAACACTTTAAATTAGAGAATACCTCCGTAATTTAATAAATATCAACATCGATCAAGAGAAGAGCACAATGGAATACCTGTACTGGTGGAAAGCTAACTTTTCCAATATGATCTTCACCCGTAAAACCAAAGATGCCGACAACCTTAAATCACACAATGGAAACAAATTACTTTGCTGGTGAGGAAAAATACTAGCAAGAGCATAGAGAAGTCATAAAAGCTTCTCCAAGGGTGTACAACTAATTACCTTATTATAAGTGACACATTTGGCAACTCTCACCATGTTCTTGTAAAAGGCACTAAAAAATAATAATATTCAGAACTTCAAAGATAAGAAAATAATGCAAAGGGTACTTCGACCATAGTTTTCATGCACTTATCACTTACCCGCCAACAAAATCGAAATCTGAAAAAATGAATGTCCTCGTTATATCAAAACCACATGCAATGATATCTTTAGCATTCTCCCTGGCAAGTCTCTGACTTTCCTCCACTGACAGGTTTTTCCACATGCACTTCTCATCATCTGTCAGCTGAATAACGAGAGGCACCTTAAAGGCATCTTGCAAGTACCTGCATAGAGGGAAAGAATCTACAATAAGCTAAGTTACAACATTAATTCACGACGAAGCTGCAATTAAAGGATCCCTGCAACAAGACGGTACACAGCAGGACTAATAAATCCTTATTAACTGCACGATTCACTAGCAAGTACAGCAAAGCACCCTGATTCTTAAAAGGGAAACAACAGACATTAACATGGCAACCTAACGACTTACTGGAAAAGAAGAGATTTGAGTTTCGTAAACAACTGAAAGTTGATAGACTAGTCAAATTCAAATACTGACAATATAGATCGGCAAGATAAAATCATCACATGAAAAAAACAAGGCCCTGATCGTCAGTGATTCCTCCATGATAAAGCAAAAATAGTCTAGGCGAGCTACCAAAACCAATTTGTACAGAGAAATTCAACTTCTCTGATCATTAGCAAGTCACTGCGATAAAGATGCACACCTAAGATAGCGAAATGAAGCAGCTTCAAGAGCAGTAAACTAACTTGGTGAACATGAAAGGGACCAAGTGGCCCAAATGCAGGGCCTCAGAGGACGGCCCTCTACCCGTATACAAGTAGAACTTGTCCCCCCTCTCGTACGCATCCAAAATCTCGTTGAGATCCCTGAACAACAACCACTCTCAGTGACACCCAAAACCGTAGACGAAAGATCAACAGTCTGAGTAAAGCCCATCGACTGACCTGTGTGCGAAGAAGACGCCGCGGCGGAGGAAGACATGGGGAGGCCGAGAGGTCAGGCGATGGACGCGGTCGATGAGGGACTGATCAAGCCTCTGGCACCCGAACTTGTCGATTAGCTTGTCGTAGTCGATCTTCCCCGACACTTCCCACGGGTTCACCTCAGCTTCCGCTGCTTCCCCGTCTCTCTCCTCCTCCTTCTCCATCTCTCTCTCTCTTTCGTTCGTTGAACAATTCGCCAAATGTATGAGATAAAAGGAGAGGAGACGCAGAGGTGAGTGAGGCCGAGATGGTTATGGCGTTCGTCCCTCCGTACGAAGAGCTCCTCGCGGCAGTCAGAAACAGGGAAGCGCGGGTTAGGGATTTTTGGGTGTAAATGGGCCCACTCATAGGCCCAATGGGCCTATTCGAGCCCAAACAGCAAAATAGGCCCAACATTATTTTTGGAAGCCTCGCAATCGCATTGATCCAGCTGGCTGGCTCGTCAATGCCCGAGTGCCTGAGTAGTGTTCAACTTCGACCAAAAGATCAACACCACCTCTAAATAGTGCTGGCCACGGGCCAGTTTGGGCCCTGAACTGGCTCGGAGTTGGCCACAAACCGTGAGACTTAAGGTTAAGGGAAAATGTTAGTTTTGGTCATCAAGTTTTTGGACTACCTTCATATTTGAACTAAACTTTTTTGGGTTGATTTTAGTCATCAACATTTCAAATATTGTTCAACTTTAATCCTTTACATTATTTATTAATATCAAAAAAGGAGGTTAGGCTTTTTAATATTAAAAATATATTTTTACTTACAAATTAAAAATAAATAGAAATTTCAATAAAAAATGATAAAATCAGACCATTACGATTCTTGTAAAGTCAATATTAGTATCACAAACTGTTGATAACTCTCTTAGAGACAGTTTACAGTCAAATCCCCACTAATCTCTCTTTTTTTAGTCAAAAGTTTCTCTATTTTTATAATTGTAAGAATAATTTGTAATTAAAAAAATATTTTTAATATTAAAAAGCTTAATCACCTTTTTTAATATTAAAAATAATGTAAAATGACTAAAACTGAATAATATTTGAACATTTAAGAACTAGAATAACCCAAAAAAGACTTATGTCAAATATGAATATAGTTCAAAAGGTTGATGACCAAACCAACTTTTTCCCTTAATTTAAATGGTAAACGACCGTGTAATGTATAAATTTTACCTGTTTTCTTAATTCTATCACGAACTTGCCCCTTTTTCAAACTGCAGATAAATGATTATTAAATACACGAACTTTACATAATTTCCCAATTCTACTATAAACTTTTGCTTTTTATTACAATGGTCAGGAATTGATAAATTTGACCAAGAAAATCTAATAAGTCTAAAACTGATCGAAATTATATAAAACTAGATATTTCGTTGTTAAAATTCAACAATAAGATGAATAATTACATATAATATCCTATTTTTTACATAATCGCAGTTGGTCTTAGGTTTTGGCTAGTTTTTCTGGGTCCACGTTTGAGTTTCTCGGGCAATTCTTCTACACTTTAAAAATCATCAAAATTTTATATATGATCCAAAAGTCAAATTTGTCAAGATAGGTTGGAATTAATTATTCGATTTTTAATTTTTATTTACACCTAATTATATCAAGACAAATAGGGGGACTTTTGAACAAATAATGGCAATTGAGTAATTTCATTAGAAGGACAAGGATGGAATAATCACAACAAAGAGGGGTAAGATCGACTTTTCACCCAATTTTCATGGACATTTCTCACTCCTGTTAAGCAGCGTAACAGAAAATTAGATGGATGGTGGAAGTGGGAAAGATTTAAAGATTCGTGACCATTTCAATCAAAAATTGAAGTTCGTGGTAGAATTGAGAATTGGGCAAAGTTCGTGTATCAAATCATTTATCCTAATTTAAATGGTAAATCATATATAAAAACACAGTCTATTTATTTTCTTAAAAAGGCCAAACTTTTCAGATTTATAAAATAAAACCATATTATTTTATTTGTTAAGTTAGACTAGTATATTAAAATATAAAGTGATATGTTTGGGTAATATATTGTACTTGGTCTTTTCTTATCATGTATCTACAAGTCGACAAAATTAAAGTAATTTTATTTAAAATTAATTTTAATAACTTTCTCCTAAGTTAATATTAATAGTAGTTATGAGAAAAACAAAGTGAACTTTATATATAAGCATTTGATGTAAATTTGAAGAAAATTTCCATATGAAGCGTCAGTCATCTAGTGTTTACTTTCAAGCTAGACGAGTTAGTCTAATCCAATAGTAAAATAAAATAATATAATTTTAAATTTGAAATGTGAAATTTTGGCTTAAATTGAGATTAAAATGAAATTACGTGATTTTATTTTCAAATTTTAGAATGTTTGGTTTAATTTGGATACAAAATGAAATTAGATGATTTTATTTTTCAAAATTGAAATGTTTTATTTTGTTTAGAAAAAATAGTAGGCCACATGTTTTTTTAATATAGTTTACCCTAATTTAAAATTATATTTATTATTTGCAAGTATGCTGCAATCCTAGACTCCAGAGAGATAACTTGATTTTGTTGACTTTGTCCAACAAGGAAAAAAAGAGAATGAAAAGAGAAACGGAAAATTAAGTATTTTGTAAAATTATATTTATTATGTATCAAATTAAATATTTTAATTTTATACTTCTAGTAATTTTTTTGACAATTTAAAATTCATATCAAATCTAATAATTTCTTATTATAATCTATATTCCCTGTAAAATAATAGTTTTCACCTAATCTAAGTTTTTCTTATAATCTCTATTAGTTTAAACAAACCCAAAATAGTTTTGTTCTCATTTTCAAGTTCTAAAAATACTCTAAAAATTAATTTATGACTGGTCAAATTTAATTTAGAATAAAATAATAGAATATATGAAAGAATTTTTCTCCATTTCCATAATACAGTATATGTATCTGTTTTATTAGCCTTTCACATTTTGTTAATTATTTCACAATTCTCTTAACTATTTTTTACAATTCTCTCAACCATATAATCTCATTTCACTCTTTTAAAATTCTCAAACACTTTGAATGTTTTTAACTTCCACAAAAATTCACTTTGTTCATTAGAAATTTTTCCAGTTTCCTGATTCTCTTCATTTTTATTTAATCTGAATCACTATTTTTTTATTTACTCTAACCTTAAAATTTGTGCTTTTTGGTTAATTGTATTTTCCTTAGACTATTATCTATTATTACTTTAAGGGAGTAGACCACCTTTTGGTGTCACTATTTCCTTTCCAAAAATACCATTGTATATATAAATTAAAATATTGATATTCGTTAGATTGTGATAAAATGAGAGCATAATCGTAAATTTAACATAAATAACTACTCACTTCCCACTTTTTTCTCCCTTGATTGAAAGCTCATCCCCTCTGTCTCCACAATCCTTTTTTTTTTGTTTTTAATGTATTTGTTATTAGTTTTCATTTTTACAACTCACTATTATAGCTATCAAATTTAAAAGTTAAGCATATATTATTTTTGCTTGAAAATTTAATTATGAGAGAACATTACTTTTGGCCCTTAACCTTTTGAACCAAGTTCATATTTGACATAAACATTTTTTTGAATTGATTGCAGTCCCCAACCTTTCAAATATTATTGAACTTTAATCCTTTATATTATTTTTAATATTACAAAGTGTGATTAAGCTTTTCAATATTAAAAATATATTTTAATTATAAAATAAAAATAAATGAAAATTTCAAAAAAAGATGATTAAATCATACCATTATGGTTCTTGTAAAGTAATTAACAGTATCAGAGACTGTTGATAGCTTTATCGGGAATAGTTTATAGTCGAGTCTCCACTAACCATTCTTTCTTATGTAGAGAATTTCTTCATTTTTTATAATTGTAAAAATAAGTTTTAGTTAAAAATATATTTTTAAATATTAAAAAAGCGAGGTTACCTTTTTTCATATTAAAAATAAAGTAAAAGATTAAAGCTGAACAATATTTCATAAGTTGAGTATTGAAATTAATCAAAAAAGGTTTATGTCAAATATGAATATAGTTCAAAAGATTGAAGATCAAAATCAACATTTTCCCTTTAATTATAAATAGTTACTCTATTCCATCTTGAATAGATATTTCTAATAATTTTTATCGGGGAGAATGTTGGTTTTGGTCATCAGCCTTTTGGACTATATTCATATTTAACTTAAATCTTTTTTGTATTGATTCCAGTCTTTAACCTTTCAAATATTGTTCAGCTTTAGTCCTTTACATTATTATCTTTTTAACATTAAAAAAGTGATTATGCTTTTTAATATTAAAGATATATTTTTAATTACAAATTATTTTTACAATTATAAAAAATAAAGAAACTCTCAATGTAATAAAAGAGGTGTTAGTAGGGACTCGACTGTAACCTATTCCTAAGAAAGTTAGCAACAGTCTGTGATACTGCCAGCAAGTTTACAAGAACCATGGAAATCTCCCAAGGAAATACACTTGAAGAAGTCTTATTATAGGAAAATCAAAGCAGAATAGAGCTAATGAAGCTGCATGGTAAAGAAGAAGAAATATTAAGACAAAAGTCAAGGATCCAATGGTTGAATATGGGAGACCAGAACAATTCATACTTCTACAAGTCCCTGAAAATAAGAAATGGTAGGAACTGTATCAAGGTCCTTTTGAATGACCCGGGGGGAGGGGGGTGCTAGGGAGCCAAAGGGTCATTAAAGACGAGGCAGAAAAGTATTTCCAATCTTTGCTAGGTACAGCTGATAGGAACGTCAACTCTTCAATCCATGGCCAGAGAAATATCATTTAGAAGAAACTAAATCTTGATCAAATTGGGGCACTCAAAAGACGGGTGAGTAAGGAAGAGATTAAAGAAGCCCTTTTCTCAATTTCAGGGGACAAATACCCAGCGCCATATGGATTCACATCTTAGTTCTTCAAGGAGACTTGGGATATGGTCTCCAGAAGATGCAGTGAGCCACTTCTTCAACACAAGTGAAATGCCTAAATAGGTAAACTCTACCTCTATTACTCTAGTTCCTAAAAAGGAGAACAGTTGCCACATGAAATATTTTAGGCCCATATCCTACTGTAATGTCTTATACAAATGCATCTCAAAGGTTCTCACAAACAGATTAAAGGAAGTGTTGCCATCCCTGGTCAGCAAGAACCAAGCTGCCTTTGTTCAGGGTAGAACCATCTCTGATAATATATTGCTAGCCCACGAGCTGGTGAGCCTCTATCATAGGAAACAACTCTCCCCAAGGTGCATAGTCAAACTCGACCTTATGAAAGCCTTCAATTCAATCAGCTTGGACTTTATTGGCAATCTACTATGAGCGATGGACTTCCCAGAATCCTTCTATAAATGGATAATGATCTGTATTAGCAATGTATGGTTCTCGATAAACATAAACGACAACCTATCGGGCTTTTTTCAAAGGGGAAAAGGGCCTAAGGCAGGGGGAACCCCTCTCTCCATACCTCTTTGTGGTGGCCATGGAGGTTTTCATGCAACTAATGGATAGAGCTGCTAAAGGAAATGCAACTGGCTTTCACCCCAAATGCAAGAGCATCCAGCTTACCCACCTAGCCTTTGCAGACGACCTTTTGGTCTTCATAGATGGGAAGTTGAACACTTTTAGTAGCTAATTGGAAGTCCCTCACAGATCGCATTATAGGGCGAATATCTTCTTGGATAACCCACAACCTCTCCTATGCGGAAAGGTTGCAACTTATCAATTCTATTATTCAGGACATGGTGGGATACTGGTGCCTGCATTTTATACTGTCCAAAAAGGTAATAAAAATGGTAAAATTCGCCTGTGCTAGCTTTCTTTGGAAAGGCTCTCAGACAACAAAAAGGCCACAAAGTAAAATGGGATAATGTGTGCCCCAAAAAACGAAAGCAACCTGGGTGTAAAGGATATTGAGGCTTGGAACAAAGCCTACAAATCTAAACACCTTTGGAAACTTCAAAGAAATGAGGATTCCCTATGGGTCAAATGGATCAAGAGATTCAAGCTCAACTCTTGTAGCTTATGGGCTGCAGCATCGAAGCCAGGTCACAGTTGGGTGTGGAGGAAAATTCTAAAGCTGAGGGAAGAAGTCTTTCCCTTTATAACCTACAGGATTGGCGATGGAAGCTTTGTGTCCCTATGGTATGACAACTGGTCCTAACACGGAGCTATTCTCTCTTTATTCCCTAAAGGCTCGCACCCGATCCCCTCATTGGCACAAAAGGATTGGTTTCCCAAGTATATAGAGATGGAACTTGGCAATGACTGAGATTCACACACCCCAAAGGAGATTCAATTCTCTCGGATGCCACTCGAGACATCAAATATGCTGCAATTGATACATTGTTATGGGATTTGAAACCAAAATTCTCCATCTCATTTGCATGGTGATCCTTTAGACCTATGAAGCAAAGAGTGCAATGGCATAGACTGCTTTGGTTCCCGGGATATATGCCAAGGTACTCTTTCATTTCATGGCTCACAATAAAAGATAAGCTGACTACAAGGGCTCAAATGGCATAATGGAACAGTCAAATAAACACTGACTGCCCTTTATGTTGGAACAAAGATGAAACCCGGGATCAACTATTGTTTACATTCCCTTTCTCAAAGAAGGTTTGGGAGGAGATTCTGTAGCTCCTTGCCGAGCAAAGGGGCCCAAGTGACTGGTAGGGAGAACTTCATCTAGGGATTATTAAAGGGAAAGGGAAAACTCTTGACTCGATTATCTTATGATCGTGTTGGACAAGCTATATTTACCTCATCTAGCAAGGTAGGAACCACGTGATCTTTCAAAAGTCTCAGGTCACACACCAAAGGATGCTCTACAAAGTCCGAAATTTTGTAAAGTTTCGAATGTCATTTTTTGGGAACTTACAAAATAGGATGGGAGCTAGCCTTTATTGCAAAGCTTTTAATGAGGGTAGACAAAGCTGAATGCGGATCCTTTTGTACGTTTTATATATCAAATCCTTACTGTAATTTTAAGTGAATATGAATGAGAAATTAGAAGGAGCTACCTTTCAAAAAAAACTTTACAAGAACCATAACGATAGGATTTGATACCTTTTTCATTGAAATTTTAATTTATTTTTAATTTGTAATTAAAAATATATTTTTAATATTACAAACCTAATCACCTTTTTTAATATTAAAAATAATTAAAAAACTAAAACTAAACAATATTTGAAAGATTGAAAACTGTGATCAACGCAAAAACATGTTTAAGTCAAATATAAGCATAGTCCAAAAGGTTGGTGGCTAAAACTAATATTTTCTCTTTTTATTAAGATAATATATACCGTGTATCGCATAGATAAACCTCTAATATTATTTATTTGGTCACCTTAAACATTTCTATAATAAAATTTATAATAAATAATTTTATGCGTAACATGGTAACTGTCTAGTCTAACGTTACTCAATTCAAATACCTTACATTTTTTTTTTCCTGTTCCTGTTTTTCTTCGCTATTTAATATTTAAAATCCTGCCGAGCTTGAATGTAACTTGGCCTGGACCAGCCCGCCGTCGTTCTCACTGTCTATTTTTCTCTCCCTCCGGCGCTAACTTCGCCTAGTCCGGCCGTCGATGTCGGGAGCCTCCTCAAAGCTTCTGAGTCATCTCCGCTGCTGCTTCCAGCTTGGCAGCTCTGCCTCCATCCGCCGTCTCCTGTCCTCTCCAACGCCAACTCACAGTCCTTGCTTCCTCGCGTCGCTCAATTGTTTCCTCCCGCTAGCTCAGTGTCCGTTTCAATTCCACCGCCAGTTTTCTGCCAGTCCATCAGGGGACGATTCAGAGCTCTGGCGTTTCGGAGATTCGACAGGGGCGAGGATTGAGCTTGATGATCCCACTACCTCAGGGCTTAGTGAGGTTGCAAACAGATTCACGGATGATGGGTCAATTTTTCCAGTAGAATCTGTGATATGGCTTCTCGATCATTACCATGATATCACAGGCTTTGCCTGGTTAGCTTTTCTGTCTCTGGCGTTCTTCATTCAAGATATTCTGTTGGCAGGCAAGTTAGGTCACACACTTTCTGCTTCAGGAAATGCTGTTAGCAGGGTTGAACTGATCTTCACAAAGCGCATCGCTTATATTTTCCCATTTTTTAAACATCGTGCTAGTGCTGAAGTTGGAAATGGATCTCCCTGAGCAGCTTCGCTTATTGTATTTCATTGAATATGTAGGTGGGCAGTGATTGCATCCTCCACATTGGCAATGAGAATCACGTTGTTCCCTGTATTGGTCTTGCAATTGAAAAAATTGAAGACAATCGGTGAATGCATGCCCAAATGTGAGTTGTCCTCTATCTGAGTTGAAATATACAATCTTTGGTCACTTCACTGTCTTCATTTGCTTCTTTGTCGTTAGGGTCTAGATGACTGCTAATGAGAACATATATGTGAGTTTAGAGCATGCTATGTATTTTCTTTGGTCAGGAAGAACTTTTGATGTGTTTTGGTGGACTTGTTTCTATAGAAGTATGTCTCCTTTCTGTGTAGAATTCCTGGTCACTTCACTGTCTTCATTTGCTTCTTTTTCATTAGGGTCTAGATGACTGCTAATGAGAACATATATGTGAGTGTAGATCATGCTATGTATTTTCTTTGGTCAGGAAGAACTTTTGATGTGTTTTGGTGGACTTGTTTCTATAGAAGTATGTCTCCTTTCTGTGTAGAATTCCTGATCGATAATCGCATGCACTCTTGAAGTGCCTCCGCCTTTGCCCCCTCTTTTCTCAGGAAGGAGTTACTTCGACCATATTTCACTTTTCCGAAGAAAGAGGCGAGCATCTGGGTGCCCTTCATTATTATGGATGTTTGCATCCCCTGCTATCCAGGTGGTTTTCACATATACTCTCACATATACTCTGTACATGATTACTGAACATAATTTTCCTTAACTTTAGACAAGGACATGAATCTGCTTGATTTCTTGCTACCTTTATTCTGTGCAAGTACCTGACTTTAACTGCACCTGGGTCATATAAAGGTTGACGACAAGCAGTTGGATAAGAGAATAGATGCGGACTTCCCTGGTACAATTAACTTAGGGACACTTTGATTTGTTTTTCTTGATGTTTCTTCTTCCATTTCTAACTAGCAAGTTAGTGGCCAGAGTTTTGCTGCTAAAATTTTGCTGCAGAAGGTGTTAAACTCCAGTTCCCCACTTCCCTTTAGTATGGATATGATGCTCTCTCATATAAGAAAGAGCATCTATATTTTATAGGGAGACGGGATTTATTTGAGAAATTTTTGGTTGGAATTCTCAGATATCCTCCTAGAAAGTGTAGGCATACTTTAGCCATATGTAGCCATAGAAGAAAGGTAACCAGTAGTACGCTAGGACCAGTGGAAGATAAGGAGCTGTCGTTGACAGGCTTACTGTTTCATGCAGTCTAGTCGCAGCGTCTATTGTTATGCACCAAAAAAATACCTTCTGACCCCATGTAAAAGATCATAAGAACTTATATATCTCTTTCTGGTTTTCTGCAGAATAGCTCATATGTTCTCCTCTGGCTTTATGTGCTTTTGCAGGTCCCATGCTTTATCTTATGGATGGTCACTATCCGAAGGATGTCTCTAGACAATCATCCAGGATTCGATTGCGTAAAACTTTTGTGGACCTATTTTAATAGCTTTTTTTTTTCCTCGTTGTGTTACATTTTTAGAGGTATTATTGCCCAGTGTAGTGTTAAGTCTTAAGCACAGCAGTTATGTTATAGAGCAAGGATCATCAGCTTACATGTTGTCCCAAATCCGTGAAATAAGATAACTCTGCAATAAGATATTCAATCAAGTGTCACAAACACCTATAGGGTGCCCTATAATTTTTTGGAAATCCAAATTGTTGTTATGTAGAAAGCAAAGTGGAACATTGAATTTGCTTCCTTTGAAGATCTTCACTGGATCGATAGTAAATCACTACAGGATTAGACTAACACTTCATAGAAAATATTAAATATTCTATTTTTAAATAATGTGTAAGTATTTATTTTTATTCGTTGTTCAATTTTAAACTAGTGCTTATTAATTGCATTTGTAACAAATAAGCAATTCATACAGGAAGCAAAATTTTTATGCCCCCTTCTAATATCTGTATTATCTTTGTAATATTTAACACAATTACCCACCTTTAACTAATATAAAAAGTTTCAACTATACGTTGGTATGGTATTGCGTATTTAAGAGGCATCAAAAGGAGAAGTCCTAATAATGACTGCCAGGGATTTGTTAACCTTAATGCTGTTCTGCCGGGAGGAAGAACATTTTATTAATGAATGTAACTTTTGAATATTATTTTTCAAAGAAATTTCACCCATTCCAGATGTGAAAGAGCGAACCCAGACAACTTAGCAAGTAATGATACTATAATGAAGAAACTCTAAGAATTAGCTTAAGTGGATTGGATGTGTGTCTAATTCATGAGAAAGTTTATGAGGTTAGAGGCTCAATTTCCCCTTTGTGTGCGTAGCCCTTAGTGAGGTCACCCACGCATGTAATTTGTACATAGACTTACTTGGATTCATGGGTTTGTGGGATGTTCATGGGTGGGGAAATAAACTCCTCATTATAAGAAAGTATGCAATTTTGCTGAGGCAGTTTTGATATATTGGTGCATGCTTGAGATTGAATACTGGGAGCATTTGTTGTAAGTAAGTTTGGCCTTCATGAAGTGAAGAATCCATCCTCAATGTTTTGCAGGGAGGCGTATTATGGTTTCAAGACTTAACAGTAAATCCTCAAGGCATTGTAGGACTTATTCTTCCATTGCTTATTGCTGGTTTGCATTATACGAATGTACAGGTGCTTATTTGGCTATTACATCTCTTGTTGCAGCAAGTTACAGAACAAATTAAAACACAAAAAAAGTTATAGTGCACATTACTGATTTCAATTTTGTCTACTGATAGGTTTCTTTTTCAAGATTTCAGACTCGTAAATATCCTCGTGCCGTTGAAATACTTGCAAAAGTGAGTTATTGGAACAGAAGCAATTAATTGTATTGAATTTTGCTCTTTTATTATCTAATTTGTAAAGATAAATGGTTTCTTGACAAAATTTGCAGATTTTTCAAAAGATAAGCTCTTACTAATTATTATTTCAATTGTTCACATGTTCTTTGTTTGTAAGTGTTGCAGGGCTATAAGATGTTATTGCAATTTATGTCACTTCCAATTGTGTATGGCAGCTGTTGTCTTCCACAGGTAATTTTCCTTGGGAGTTGCAGGAGTTCGTGCTGCTTTCTGAAATCACTAAGCCGATTTATAGAGGAGTTTCATCTACAATTTACCGATTCCATTGCTAGAGAGTATCTCACAATAGTATTAAATTCCAAAAATCCAGAATACCTAGAATGAGTAGGTACACTGTCCAAAGAATTGTTGATCAGAGACAACTATGTTGAGTAGAACTCTACTATGATGTCCTGCTCAGGAAGCTCTCTATGAACTCTGAAAGGAGAGTGACCCTGGATGGATATTCTTATGTTTATGTAGGAGGGATTATGGTCTTGAGTAGCTTCTTAAACTTTATGTAGGCCAGTCAGATACTCTTTTAGCAGTTGACCTTTACATGAGGATACAGAATTTATGCAACAGAGATTTGTTGAACAGGACATCCACTGAGCTAGATGGTTTAGCACTTCAATGTGTAAATGATTCTAATTGAGAGTGTAGTGTTGAGGAGAAATACCCTATTCTGCTACTTTCAACATGATGCTGTCTGGTGCTCTTTCTTGCTTGACATCTATTCAAAATGCTAGATTCATCTTTATGCTCGGCTGCTTTAATTGAATTTTCTTTTGGCTCGGATGATGCAGTTCCTGACAAAGGGTAATATTCTATTCTCATTTCTATGATAAGTTTAATCAAATCATTGCATTGATTGCAGGGATGTTTAATCTATTGGATAACCAATTTGTCCTCAAGTATCCTGCTGGTATTCAGCTCTCATCCCTACACTTTGTAGCGCTAGCAACAGTAGCAAACTAAAGAAGACTCTGTTTTCCATAACTTCATGTTTGCATGCATTAAGTTGATATTGATTGGTTGGAAGTGCTACAACTAATTTGCAGCAAACAATTATCCACCATCCTAGTGTTCGCTTGAAGCTGGGGTTGGCGACAGAGGTTATTCCTAAAGAAGGTTCGAATTCTGACAAGATAGGAAAATCTGAATCAGCATCTTTAGATCCAAACCGAGGTAGAACCTCTATACAAGACCTGGCACCCAGAGAATTGCTTGCTGTGAGTGTTGAGAATAATATTAATATATGTCTATCCTTCAAGGGTTGATTTCATGGTGTAATATATCTTGTTTGACATTGTCAACAGCTTTCAGTTCAAGTGATTTCCCAAGGGAACAGGAACGAAGGAATTCCATTGCTAGAGTAACTTTATCTACCATGAATATATTTCCACTTCTTACTTTTTAATGTATTTTTAAATCGCACCCAGTCTTCAAGTGACAATCACTACCTTTTGCTTGCAGATTGGCACTTGATAAGGATCCTGAGTATGTAAGAGCTATGGTTGTTCTGGGGCAGACGTTGCTGCAAACAGAAGAACCAGAAGAAGCTGCTGAGTATTTGGAACGTGCAGTCTCCAAGGTCTAGATTCCCATATTGCATATGCTGTCTTGATTCCTTTCTGAAGTTCTCATAAATGGCTTTTTTGCTTTGTTATAATAAATAGTTGCTAATCAACACCACAAAATTATTTTTGGATATTGCATGAAGAAGGCCTAAACTTTATCGAACTGTAAAAAAATCTATTCTGCCTGAATTTTTTTCTCATATCAATTGGAAAAATGGAGAATTTCTTTGTGTTACAACCGATGTTTATTGTAAATGTTTTTTGCATTTGTTTGTGGTTCAGCTCTTTGGTGCAGGCAATCCAATGGAAAACGAAGGCGAGAATCTCGATCTTTTAATTTTGGCATCTCAATGGGCTGGTGTTGCTTATATTCGGCAGGTATTCTCTCTCTTGCTGATTCAATCAAATTGTTATTCGGAGTTTAGCCAGCAATAAAGCACAATAGCCCTCTAAGTTATTAAATTTGGGACAACTTAACACCCTAAACATCATTTTCATATATATCGTGTTTTTCACTTTTCGGTCCATCATTCTTTGCAGTAAATTAGGTAGCAAGGAAAAGTGATCTGTTGACCGAAGTTTAGCCTGTAAATTGACCCAAAGCAAACTCTATGTTAAATTCTCCCAGCCTCCAAAGTCTGGGACCAGTAGGGATACTTCATTTCATTTGGTTTGCTGAATGAATTCTTTTGAGGTGTTTCAGCTATAATCCTCTCCCTCTGAAACTATCTAATTTGCTTTTACTTCTGGTAAATGCCAGTCGAAGATTGCTGAAGGATTGGTTCATCTTGAAAGAATTGCAACCTTGAAAGAGCCAAATGAGCCCAAGATCAAGGCCCATTATTATGATGGGCTTGTACTGCTCTCGAGGTAATGTATGAGCTTGCATGATCAACATTGTTCATGAAGTACTCTGATGAATATCACCATGTGTACGAGTTCGTGTTGTTCTATTTTGTGTTGCATTACAATCATTATTTTCTGAGAGAACACCTGGGTTCGACCGTCTGCTGCAGTGCCTTGTTCAATGAAGGTCGTACAGCTGAAGCTGCAAAGCACCTGCGGCTGGCTGCTGCTTATGATTCCAAGTATAATGAACTACTGGAACAATGCGAGAAGGAGAGTTGACAAGTCATGCTAATATGCAAAGCGGAGAGTACTGACAGGATCATTCTTTTCTGAGCCGATGCATAACTGACGGGAGAGCTTCGCACTTTCTGCATGACAATAAAAGCTCAAACCATCGTCCGAGATCGCATGGCCAATCTGGCAATGGCAACAGGTTAGTGCCGAAACTTCTGTATTACAATATGGCTCCCGTCATCCTTTTAGTTTGTGACCTTGAAGTCTTAATGGCTTCAGCTGTGTTCAGAAAAATTGGTATACTGCAGCTTACTCTATAAAACTTGGATTATAAACATTTAATTTCATTCAAGTCTTTTGAAGTCTGCTGAAGAACATTGGTATCCGATCTCCAAGATTATGATGTATCCTTTGAGTAAAAGTTATTTAATGGCTAAGAACATTGCAGCACTTCCCTTCAACCATTGCTAACGTATAGCAGTTTGTCATGTTTTAACATCAACCTCTTTTAGGATAGTTGCTGAGATGGCTGCTAGCACCCTCCACTGTTTTTCAAAAATTTTTAACATTTTTGTTAATTTAATTGTTTTTTTTTTAATTCTCATGTCATCATTTAAGTACATTGAACATTACGTGCGCCCTGGCACATCAGTAAAGGTAGATGAAGATGTCGTTGCGAGGGATGACAATGATACGGGTCGGGTGGGTGGTTAAAAATTCGGGTCCGTCCCATATTCTTGACTTGTGAGCTCGGCCTTGCTGGTGGCCGGCCTGTCATGGGCCAGTTCAAGCCAACCCACGTCCCGGGAGATGCGATCCGATTCCTCATAGGTTGCCTAGGAGCTACAGCCACTCTCCCACTCTGCACGTCAGCACTGCTGTCACATAAAATCAGTCACATACAAGGATCTATGAGAGAGAATTTATATGGTAAATTACAACTTAGTCCCTGAATATAAATTCTGAAAATACTGAAGATTCTTAGAAATCTTTAAAAGTCCCTAGAAAATCCTTAGAAAAAAAAAGGCTCGTATTCAAAGCAACAAAGAGAGGCACCTGTGGAAACTCACTCGACGCAAACTCTCAAGGAAACGGCTCGGATGAACAAATAGCAGGTAGCATGCCCCATTACAACAGACGCTGCAAAATGTGACTAGACGGTCTATCCTGTTTAGAGGTGCCACTTGTCGAGAGTTGTAATAGAAGTTAGAATGGCAGTGGGACGGGACAGGCTGGATATCTGAAGACCCAGACCCGACCTGCACCCTGAATGGATGGACCCCACGTGCCTTGACCTGCGTGCGACAGGATAAGGGCTGGATGCCCATAGAATGGAAAACATCAATACGTTACAGTCCGTGTTCAGACATGAAGGTTCATTCCGTTGACATGTCTGACCTGGTGGGGTGTGGCGGTACCTTGACAACATTGCATAACTGAACCATGGCCATGGCTCGAGAAAGAGCCGGCAAAATCTTGAATGGAATGGACATATCATATAGGCAGTGCTGACGTGATATTTCCATCAAATCAAAATTCACTATTTACATACCTATTCAATGAAATTTACCATCAGTTATGGTTCTTTTTATGTTTTTAGGAAATTTTAGATTTTAATAATTATATCTGTATAAATATCAATTACATGTCAAATTTTAATCGGACGGATATATCACGTCATCATTGACATGCGGTATGATCGCTTCACCGAAAACTTTCTCCCTCCACTAGAGACGAGGTTGCCTAACTCGAAGAGCCCGAATACAGATTTCATATGGTTAAAATGGACAACCAATGTTGTGAAGGGATCCGAGTCAGGAGCATTGCAGAGAGGGGGGAAGGCAATGGGCGGTTCCTTTGCTTACTACACCAGGAAAATTATTCAGAAGAGCAAACCAGTTCTACAACAAACAAATTGCAAATAAATTATTCGCGATAAATCTGCAGTAAAGTCGATGTGATCTTCTTCGAGGTTATAAAAAGTAAAGGTGAACTGATCGAAACCGGGCCATGATTGAGTGCCATCTCACGGGAAGCCGATGAGGGCTCGAGGAAACATCGTACCGGGTGGTGCTGATGCGGGCTCCATGATGGGGAAGCTCGAACCGTAGAAGTGATCTTCCTTCTGCTCCTGCTTCGGGACAAGGAACCTCGCATTCTTCTCCTTCATCTGCTGTCCTGGATGGATCGAATGAGCCAAGTCCGCAGTTTTCCCGTTGTTGTATTCGAGACCGGTCAGGGGAACGTTTGCCGGCTGGTTGAACTTAAAAGGTAGAGAGCTCGGGAAATCCGGGGCGACTGGAACCATGGAATGGGCCTGAGGGATCGGGTAAGAACCGCAGCTCTGCAAGTGAGGGAACTTCATCTGGTACACGGAGGAAGGCCCGAACTTCATCTCGTTCCCTAGATTAGTCAGCAGACTGGTAGATCTGAAGAACTCGGGTCTGAACTCGGGCTTCCGGTCGAAGAGCACGAGGTCCTGCACCTGAGACTCAGGCTTGAACATGATGTTCGGGTTCTTCGGTATTGCCAGGGCCGACGACTGGGAATGGGGTGGAGGAGGTGGAGGCAAGGTTCCATTCGCGCCCGGATTTCCGTTTCCGACGCCGCTGCTGTTCCTCGCTGCCGGCACGTCGTGGTTGTGCTTTCCTTCGTAGGTGGTGATCACGAATTTGAGGTCGTGAGAGGCTCTCTCGACGTGCTTTCTCACCGAGCAGCCGGCACTCGTGCACTTGTAGTAGCTCCTGTGAGATATCAAAATGCGTTAGTCCACAGTAATTTATCGATTTCACGCCTTATCTAACTAACCAAAGCACTCTGGGCAAAAAACGGCAACAGAAATCAGAGAACCAAAGCATGTCCGAAGTCCTGCTCAAACTCAGGATTCCTAAGAATTGTTCAGGCACTTTCATATGATTGTGTTCCTGTCTCTCCTCGGGCAGTATCTGGGAATTAATGGCGAGTCTCAAGTCGTATAACACATTGTCCGGTGGATTAGTCAGTTTCTACGATGCTGGATACCATCGATATCTAAAAAAAATATGACTGTGTTCCTAAAAACCGACTTCCCTAACAGTATCACTTTGTTTCGAGTCCAGATTATTACGGGAATCCACGTTGCCAAGTTTTGTGTCAACCATACGAGACAACATGGACCAGCACTTCTAAATTTTCAGCAATCTAGAAACATGCAACAAACGAGCTCGGAAGCATGAGCATGTAAAAATGCGTCATAGACAATGTACATGAAGCACGAACGGTGTGAGTACGTACCTTGGGTTTGGATTTCCTTTGACGACTTTCTGACCGTACTTCCTCCAGCGATACCCGTCATCGAGAATGTCAATCTCGCTCTCGATCTGAATGACGACTCTTGGCTCACGGACCGCCCTGGACGCCAAGCTCGAGTCCACCAGGCAGTTGTCCGGCTTCCTAACCAGACATGAAAGGTTGCACTAGTTAAAGGAATTAATATATAACTGAAGCTTCTGCAAGAAGATCAAATAGCAGCATAGGCTTTAAGACTAGGACCTCCTCTTGGAGTCGGGCTCGTCGTCGTCAGCTTCCTCCAACACCGGTAATGTCATGCCATCTTCGTCATCCTCTTGGCTTGCTAGAGTGGACGAGAGCTCGGGCGCTTGCGGGGACTCAACTGGAAGTCGAGGATGCTCGGAAGTATTGGTCCTAATGGAAGTCGGCGACGTTCCTTCAAGACCATCAGGCTTCACATCTCTTTGGCCAAGATGGATGTTTCTCCAAACCGGGCCACCCTCGACATTGACCGAGACTCCTATTCCGCTCCCTTCACCAATCTCCGGCGTATTCCCTGTCAGAGAAAAGGCTGCTCCTACAGCTCCACGACGTGGTGGCTGAGGCTTCGGGTGGTTGTGCGCCCCCTTGTAGATGATCTCGGTTATTTGACCGTCGTGGGACCGCTCGACCTTCTTCTTGACCTGACAGTTCGGGTTTGTACACTTGTAGTAGCTCCTCGGGTACTCGCTTCCTTTCACCTGTTTCTGTCCATACTTTCTCCAGTTGTATCCATCCTCCGAAGTCTTCACCATTCCAAGGGAGTCGTATGGCGCTTTCGATTCTCCGTCTTGGTTCCTGCCGTCTTCTTCTTGAACGATTTCTTTCTCCATTGAAGCGGGACCACCGCCACCAGTCTCAACACCATTGCTACCTTCGGGGCCCAAGTGGTTCGGTTTCGGCTCTGCAGTACTGTAGACTTCTTCACTGGAAGATGAATTCAGGAGAGAGTTCTTCTCACAGTCACCGCTGGACAAGTTCGATTGGATATCGAAATGCATAAAAGGATTTTCATGGAGGAAGTCGTCCCGATCTGAAGCAGCAGTCTCCTGCAAACAAATGATTCAATAAAACATGAGGCACGAAACGACAATGTCCAGGTAAATCTGATCGGTTTTGTGAATGATATTATTAAGAATAGGCATAGCTCATTTTTCTTTATGGTCTCGGTTTAGTGGCACAAGATTCCGACTCGTAATCAAGAGGTTCTGAGTTTGATTCGGGCGATGATCACTTTGCTGTAAGATATATATTAGGCTGCTCGGATTGAAGGAACCTTTCTTGTCTTCGAGTATAAATGGTCCTTCCATCTGTTTCTACAATGATAGAAGGCAATGGGGGGTGACAACAACATGCTGATCTAAAGGGTCTGTGTCCAAGAATCCCGTAAGGATGCCGACTCGATATGTGACACACGAAGCCCCTGCTCTCCATACCATTAACAAAACTGGCATGCCATATGGGTGGTCACGGGGAAACGACATGAAAACTGAACATTCAGTACCGGCGATGGTGACATTAGTTTCTGCTCTGGATATCACATGCGGAATGAATCTTCTATCACCCATCAGACTGATGTCTAAACCAAGTCGGCCTTCGTTTAAATCGGGCTTCCTTTGTGAACACGAGATCATGTGACTTGGCTCATGGGGAAGGACAAAATGAACCGTATGTCACTGGTAAGAAATTAGTACAATGAATCTTTTACCTGATCTGCTCCTAGTGCAGGAAAACACACGAGTGAGACAAGGGTCGAGATAGCCCGGGTAGGGAAAGTCGAGTTGCCTTCATTACTCCCCTTATCATCCTCCGAGTTCATGATTATGGTCTCATCAAGAAATGGTGGGAACGAAAATGCTCCGGTGGTCGGAGACAGCTGAGCCTGATGATAATTCACAGCTCGTAGAGATCATAAATCCGAGATGTTTGACAATTAAGAATAGACCTCAAGTAAGTAAACTTGACGTCTAAGAAAACAAAATCTCGAAGATGGAGGATAACCTGAGAGTTTGGGAGCATGACGGGGGAATCGAGCAAGGCGGTGGGGCTGATCCCAGCAGGTATGGTGAGGCAGGGGGGACCGTCCCCTGGCTCGGCCAATGGAGTCATGGGCCCTGCCGTCCTAAAACGTGCCGTGCTGATCCGGGCAGCATTGAACCCGCACTTGGCTGCCCGCCTCTCAGCAATGCTGCCGGAGAGACTGATTCTCCTTCTGCTGGGACACAAGACGTCAGTGCTGTCGGAGATTGCTGCGGCTTCCATTGGAGGAGGATGGCGTTCGACTGCTTTACGACTCGATCGTTTCTGCTGAATGTGCGTGTTTGATCCGATGGAGGAGGAGGAGGGTTCGAGCGAGTTTCAGCCCCAGTCCGATGGAGGAGGAGGGTTCGAGTGAGTTTCAGCCCCAACTAGAGAAGGAGCTGGAACCTTCGGGGGTTACAGGAGGAGGAGGAAGGGAGATGAAGAGGAGAAAATTGAGAGAGATGCATGGCATGGATGGATGAGATCCTTCAGAGGGATCCAATTGAACCTCTCGGGAACTGTTTTGCTTGAAGGGAGGAAGAGATAGTGAAGAAGGAAATGGAGGAGGAGGAGGAGGAGGAGGAGAAGAAGAGGAAGAGGAAGGAAGAAGAGAATCTTCTTCTGTTCTCTCTTGTTCCGTGTTTCAATGGTCCCATGCAACCAACTTGACTTTCTCCCCCTCGCTCAACTCATCAACTCCATTTTCTTCCTACATTTCATTCTCTTACCAGCCATAACGTTAGTGCCATACTGGGCAAGATTTACCAATCTACTACATACCATGCATGCCCTAGGAGTTTTACGTATGGCGGTCGGTCACGTCGTTTAAAAATGTAGGCGCGTACGTGAGGCGGCACGATGGATGGTTTCGGTTCGAAAAGAATCTTCGGGACACGTCGACTCGGAGATCGTTACTATTATGTTAATACATCGTTTTTCATAATAACAACGATCTAACTTGTGGAGGGAGGCTGGTTAAAAGAAAAGTTTTCTTTTTAGCTTAAGTATTTAGTTTGATGCAATGGGTTCCAGTCCCCTTTTTCAGCGGAAAAAAAAAGATGAGGTTTTTCGGAGTCCAGTCAAGAGAGACTGTGTTGGAATATTTTTGGTATTCGAGTAAGGTTTGAAGAATGACAAGAACTTAATTCTTTTTCCATGTGTACTATCGTATCCAAAACTCTAAAAAACTTCGATTAATTTAGGTTCGAATTGAGTCAGTTCAATAATAGGTAAAAGCATCTAAACGGACAAAAATTCCATTGATAAAACTCGGAGATTTTAGACGAAAAAGATATTGAACACCTTGAACCGACCCATTTAAAAAAAATCAATATCCAGTGGTTAAAAAGTTAAATTCAAAATAGTTGCAAAAAATTGAAAGCAATAAGGTGATTTATTTATTAAATGATGAATTTCTTTCAAGATGGTAAAAAATTAATAATTCTTTTCGGGCATGCTCCTCTTCAAACAAAACCCTAGGTAGTCAACCAAGAGAAAAAGACTTAGTACAATTGATATTACTATTATCCTGTGGCTTAGTGATTATGAGTTTGATTTTATCCGTGAAACTTTCCATATTCTTTTTATTCCTCTGTGCACGGAAAAAAAAAAAAAAAGAAACTATGTAACTATGAGAAGTATTACGCCAAAGGAGGAAACTTGGTAACCTCCCTGTTACGTGGAATGGAAGGGGGTGGGCATGGGTTTTACTTATGGACAGCCGCTAAACTCTGAACAGGGTTTCTGCAGATCTCCACCAGCAATAGAGCACGTGGTAAGAACAGAGTGACACGTGCCAAGTTCTCGATCCACATACCAGAACTCGGATGCCCAAAATAGGAACATCTGCTCAAGACATGATCGCACCAATCTCAACAGACTTCAGGTCAGATCCCCATTGATTTCTTTCATTTCGGAGGGGTTAGATTTTCCATGCAGAAAATTCCTGCTGGAATTGAGGAAACAGAAGCTGATGACATGTCCCTCTTGAGATGTGAGGTGGACGGGCGGGATTGCTTCCCGGCATGAAGACGAGTGTCACACCACGCGCACATCACTCCACACCCGTAGTGCAACCGAACGCACTCCCCCATCTGAAAGCCGTAGTTTATTCTTTTCGGTTACGGATAAGAGTCGTGAATTTAGAACATGATGAGAGCAAGAGAGGCGTAATGGGTCACGGAAAATCTCACAGGTGAAAATGAAGGTTGTGATATCTTGATCTCATATCAAGTACAATGTCACCGATTAAAACCTGATTTCACCTTAAAATGAAATGTTAATGCAACCCCATGATCGTATTAGATTTGTCCTCATTAGATTAATTTGATAGTCCAACAACATTTCTTTCTAAAGCTCGGACTACGATTGCCCATGGTCATGGTATAAGAATAGGTTAAGATTGGTTATAATGTCGTATAAGGGTAATTGTCACGGGGCCAAGGGAGCTACCTGAATACCACTCGAGTACCTTGGTACCGCTTGGCGTCAACAGCTCACTTTGCTGACCAGCCACAAAATTTCCACACAACCGAGGCTCACCAGCCTAAAATCAATCAAAGCACACAGAAGAGGTTGGGAAAAACTAACTTGTATTATATCACAACAAGTATAAAAAAACCCAACTACAGACTCTAGTCGAGTATATGCCTCACAATCCCGAATGCTTGCATTCCTCACTCGACTCCTCACAATACAGACTCAATACTCACACTCTCCTCAGCGTGTCCCTCGTGCCCTCAGTTGTCTGCTCTCCCTCTTGTGAGCGAATGTCTGGCTCTCCTTGAATGACTCTCTGAATTTGAAGTGCCTCTCTCAAATGAGAGTCCACGCCTATTTACACACGAAGCCCACCAAGCAAATATGCCAAGTATTTGCTTGGTGGTCTAGACTTTCCCTAACGATAGGTTTATAAAAGGTAGTTGACCAATCACCATCAAGACTTTCCATGTGTGCCGGGAATATTCTCCTCCTGAGATTCCTCTTGCTATGTTGGATCCCTGATCCTTGCAAGCATCCCGATCTAGCACACCTGGCTTCCAAAGATAGGGCTGATTCTCCTTCTAAGAATCCGCTTGCCCTGTTAGGTTCCCCGATCCTTGGTCAACTTCCATATCTGGCGTGCTTGACTTCCATAAGTGGCTTCTAGGCGTATCCATGATTGCCTCCCCCAATCATGGACTGACTGGATTCATGCCATGATTCCCGCTGCTCTCCATAAGGCAATTTGTGATCCGGGGACTTGATTGATCCTTCCCTCGTGGCCCACATTTGCTCCAAGGAACACTGCCAAGCGCTCCATAGCATTCTTAGCACGTATCCTGGGAGATAGCTTCTGGGCTCCATCGCTTCCCGTGTCCTGCAACCACAGTCATGATCGAGAACTCGTCTCATGATCAAGCACCATCATAGTGCCTTGCTTTAGCAGTCACGTGTATCGCGATTCGACACCTCGACACTTAGTCGATAACATGTCCACCCAGCACGTTGCCCTCTACCATGACTCCGAGACACACTCATGGTAGGCGGGTCTTGGGATACCACCTCAGGGGTATAACAGTAATAGTATTTGAGGTAATGTCACGACCCAAAAAATTGGATAGAGATTCCTCTAAAATTTGAATATTCCAAATTTAAAAAATGAAGACATGTTATATAACTTCACAAAATATTAGAAAAATTGATAATATAAAACACTGCCAGAAGTCCCAAGTCACGACATATATTATAGAATTATACAATTATTTAATCTAAACCACTAACTGTTATAACTTTGAACTACCAAAATCAAGGTTGTCAAGTTCTAGAATCTATGTGAACTCGTTGGCATCCTTGTAAACTTAAAACATAAAATCGTATCGTAAATCCGTAGGGTTTATGTACTATATAAATATAGTTATCTATATTCATCATATCACACCCATCCCATAAAAATAAAAAAATTAAGTTCCATATAAAATAACTTCAATCCAAAGTTTATGTTTTACATGACATTTCTAAATTAAATTCTTCAACAAGTCGCAACCATAGTAACAAAAACAAGGTGAGGTGATATTAGACAATAATAATCACGGTAACAAAATAGTAAGAGCAAACTATCACAAGCGTTAGAGTATAATGCTTACAGAGGCATCTGACCCCATTTAATGGGGTTGGAACTAGCCCATTTGTTACTTAAAGAGTGGGTCATGGGTATTAGATAGTTTGTTGGGTCTCAAAAAATTAATTTATTTGATTCGTCAATTCAACGACTTAATATTTGCAAGTTTACTGATTCTATCGAATTTACCGATTCTATTGAGTTTACTAAGTTAACTCTTACTATAACTTGCAATTCGACTATGAGTTAACTCAATTCTATGCAACAAACTCTTAAACTCTTACGAGTTTACGAGTTAACTTGCGAGTTTGACAACAGTGACCAAAATCTTCTGTTGATCCCCGTTATAAAGAAAACTTAGATCACGCTGACCTCAATTTTATCTATAAAAATAATATGCAGAAGGTGTGAGTTGCATCTTAGTGAGAAAATTATTCTAAAATAAAATGAGCTTTTATATATTAAATATTTAGTACATTTTACTCATACAATGTGCACCAAAAATTTTGTTCATACCATCACATTATTCCTCAAATTGTTCTCTTCTATACACACACACACACACATTCATATACCCCATATTCTCATACTTGAAATACACCTACCAAAATCTAGCTAGAAACAGTAAGTAGTCATAGGGTGCATTTATCTCGTAGAGAGTTATAACGGTATCGTGACCCCACATATCTCAATCAACTTTACCTTTAATACAGGATCGTCTATTATCCTCCGATGATAGGAGTTGATCATCCGTTTTATATTCTGTTGGATCAATGGTCGGTCGCCCATTTTATATCTAACTAGATCATTGGTCGGTCATTTGTTTTATATCCTGTCGGATCAGAGGTCGATCGTCCATTTTGCATCCCATCGAATAAGTGATTTAACACCCATGGCTTAAGAGATGTGAATCCGCTTGCCCAATGGATTTTTTGAGCGTTCGGGTTTATTTATGGCATGAAACAACTCAAAGCATTGGTCTAGCTTATTAATATGTTCCAGATTAAATACATTTTGAATATAGTTGATTTTTTTACGAACAAAAACAAATGCTCAAAAAAAAATAATAATATTATTCTATTTTCTATTTTTGAGCACGAGTTTATTTGTCCAAAGCGTATCTTGTCGTTACCACGAATTATTTTCCTTGGTTAACAATAGTTTTGCCAATATTGGCAGGTTCTTTTATTTTCTTTCTCCCTTGTAGAAGAAATAAAGTAATTAGGTGGTATACAATATGTATATGTACAACAACCAAGCAATAATAACACCTTACTTACTATATTTCAACCATTTTCCAACCCATAGATATCATATTTCCTTGTATAGATATCACATTTCTATAAACTCATAGCAACTATAATAATACAATAGTCATATTTCATATGTAATATATATATATATATATATATATATATAACACTCAATTTCATAATGGAATAAAGGTACACACTTTCATTGCTATCACTCTTGTTACCTTTTTTGGTTTACACCACGCATTATCCTTGAACCAATCGAAGCGTATCTCGAAACTAATCTGTGGTCGGGCCAAAATCCCTGGGAAAATTCCCTTCGACTCTTCCAACCTGATCGATTTTGGAATTACCCATTTGGTGATACAGTGAGGGAACCAATAGACCAATCCCAACAAGTTGGTTACCACTCCTATTACCTTGATTCCAAAACACCAATATTCTATAATTGTCGAGCTCATGACTGAACTACATCTAAAAGCTAATATAAAACAAAAATTTCCATCCAAGCATTTGAGAATTTAGAACTGATATAAAACCAATGAAAATCCAAGTTATAATATGTAAAAAGATGGTATCTACAAGATTATATACCATCCCATCTCAAACATTTAAGCCATCAAATTAAAATTTATTTTAAATTCAAATTTAAGCTATTAATATTCAAAGATAAGTACAGGAATTATTGGAGCATATGATCAATAGTTTAAATAATTCTCCATTTTTGAACCTTCTCCCCTCCTTTCCCCTTCCATTATGTTTTGAAATCCTCAATGATGCTCTGGAAGCTCGTTGTGGACACGGTCGCAGTTTAGGTTAGTTTTACCGGTGTTAACATCCTTTGCTAGTTGGTTGCCAACCATGGAAGCTGCCTCCAAATTGTCGTGGCGTACTGACTCTTGTTCGCCATAGCTTTCATGGCACCAATCGCTCTAGTCTTGCAAAGATTAAGTTTGTGTTTTCAATTTGTGATTTTATATCTTTTTTTACCACCAAGTTTTCAGTTATTTGAAAAAAAATTTACGCCTTGAATTCTATTTATCTTTGATTTGAATGCATGATATACAGGAACAATCGTCTTAACTTAAACATGAAAAGTAGTTGTGCAAACATTCTTCTAGGGTCTGCTTGGTTGAGTTTTATTCTGTTAATAGTGCTATGGTAAATATATTTATATACAAAAAAGTATATATATTTATACTTGCAAGGATAAGTGCTCACATGTTCTATATACATATGTATGTATATATACATGTGTACATACCTACATACATTATCTATATATATATATATATATATATATCTAAACATAATATGTTTAATATTATCTTCTTTTGTATCTACAGGATCAGAGGAGCCCATGAGACTAAAATCACATTGATTCTAATCAATGGAAATTTTTTCTTTTAACCCAGAACAAATCAATGAAGAATAGATATTAGAATGTACGATCAATAATTTAGATAAACAAACTCATCCAAAGAGACCAAGAAAACTTATGCCACAACTTTCCATATCAATCGATGATGATTGCTCTAGATGCATTCAAATTAACGATTAATAGAATTCAATTTTAAATTTATTTTGCTAAGTAACTGAATACTTGGCAGTAAAAGAAACAAAGAATTATATCTTGCAAACACAAATGAGGGCAATCAATGCCATAAAAGCTTTGGCTAATAGGAGTATTAATATGTAAATAGCGATATATGTATATATTTGCTTATATATTAATATAAAAAGAGTATGGGCAGTGGTGATGACACCCATAATATTTGAAAGAGGATGGCCTGGTGGATCTAGCATGATCCTACATCATGTGACTTAGACATGTGAGACTTAGGTATGTGAAAATACCTAATAAACTACTTACTAATATTCTCATATACAATGCCATTTTGTCAAATGGATACATATTCATATAATATTGAACAACACACTTTTATTGAAAACTCGTGGTCAATATATACAAGCTTACAGTAAATGGAAATCAACTATTTTTTCGGTAATTAATGGAAATCAGTTATTCCAAGCAACAAAAGTAGAAGATCATGGAGTTGAGTAAATCCCAGAATTATTCTGAATTATCACATCTATCCTGACTAATAAAAATATGTTACAATGATATTAAATAATGAAATAATATCTCACCATATTATTTTTTTCCTAATATTCCCCTCAAATTGTAGAGAGAGGGTTACAAATCCCCAACTTATAATTGAAGAATCTTCCACATGCACTAATGAAGATGTCTACTACTTGTAGTCGAGTGGAGATATGAGTGTTTGAAAGAGCACCCGACATAATATTCTATCAAACAAAGTGACAGTCAATTTTTTATATGTTTTGTCTGTATGGAAAAAAGGATTAGCAGTTATATGTGATGCAGCTTGATTATCACAACATGATATTATAAGTTTACTTACAATACAAAAAATTCTCTATTTACGGATAAAAAGATCGGCATGTGTGTTGTCAAAAGTGCAAAAAAATTTGTCAAAACTTATCCTTATTGACAAACTTTGCTTATACATAAAAACCCTTGTCGACAAACTTTGCTTATACATACAATAGACGAGACTATTGTCAAACTTGTGACCACCATGTTTGTCTGAATTTTCCACAAATTATAGACAAAAGATTGGTCAAAATATTTTATTAAAATAATTAATTATGGGGCTTTAATTATTACCAATCAAATTGTAATAAATAAGTAAAATGAAGTAAATTACTCGAGCAATTGCTTTACTTATTACCAATCAAAGTAATTCAATTGATTCTAAATTGTGAGATAGGACCATCAAAGATTTTTTTTCCTTTTACTATGTATTAAGATGTCCAACCAATCCTGATGAATTCAGATTTATGTCCAGGTCCGTCTATTAAAGAGTACACGCAGTATAATTTAACTCCACGATTTAAGATCCGACCAATTAGGAGGCGGAGATTCCTCTTTGTACGGTCTAGCCGTTAACGGGACCAAAGACGATAGCAACAACCACTCCTCATTTTGCTGGGATCAAAGATGGTAACACAATCTCTCCTCATTTTGCCCTCAGACCAAATAAATGACCATGCCTAGCATCAGTCTCTCTTCAGACCAAAGAAACTGCAACCCCGCAACCGTGATGGCTTCCCGATTCCCGATCTCCCTCGTTCTCTTATTCTCCGTCCTCACCGTGATATCGGTCTCGGTTTGTCCATCCTATGCCTCGACCGAACAGATAGACAAGGTGTGCAAGAAGACCTCCAACTACAGCTTCTGCGTCAGCGTCCTGAGCTCCGACGGCTGGGCCCTGATGCCAAACGCTGATCTGGTCACCATAGCTTACGCCGCCTTCAGGCCAGCCTACGCTAATGCCGTTAACACAAACGACTACATCGGCTCGCTGCTCGAGAAAACCGACGACCCTGTCTTGCAGAAGAGTCTCAAGCGTTGCCAGGCCGACTACCAGCACGTTGCGGGGAAGATCACGGAAGCTGTCCACAACTTGGACTCGAACTCATTCGATATCGTCGATGATTTGGCAGAAGAGGCTGCTGCCAAGGTCGAAGACTGCCAGTCGGGTCTCGTGGGGGCGGCGTCCCGGTCCCCGCTTACTGACAAGAATAGAGTCCAGAAGGCTCACTGCGAGATCGGTGCTGTCTTGGGGAGGATGATCAATAGCCCGGGGGCCGTCTTCTGACTACGTTGGACTGTGTTTTTCTTTCACTTGTTAATGTCTTCGGTTGGAATAAGAGATGGCATAAATGTTATCGAGATTTAGAAATCTTATCGTTCTAGTTTGATTCAGCGATCCAACGAAGTTATGAATCGACATGATCATGTTGGAAGCTATGGCGATGGTCCCGATTTATGAGAAAAATTGACGAAACATTATGCATACTATTATCTAAAATTACTTCAAGAACCTCAAATACTAACACTTTAAGCGAGTTTGATTCAACTATTGTTACATTACAGAAAAAAAGTTAGATTACAAGGAATTGTTATTTTACATGAAATGTAAGTTATAGTATGAAATTGTTATTTTAGATAAATATTTTAGATGAGGGAGAAAGTTGTAAAAATATAATATCATAATATTTAATGTATTAAGTAATTACATAATTTTACAAAAATAACCTTTTTCTTTCTCCAATGGTCGAAGACATATAAGGGTAAAATGGGCCTTCAACTCTGCAATCTGACAGTGCAGAGCTCTTCCCCGACATTATCATTACAAGAGCACAGCGAGGGCCCTGGAAAGTTTAGATGTCCCGGCAAAGTAGAAATACATCTTCTTTTACATCCTAACCACGTAAAAGTAATGTAAAATTTTCAACTTTTCCTGTGAGATGTAGATTTTACAACAGTGAAATGTAGATTTTACAACAGGTGCTTAATATTTTTTGATAATTTTTAATTCGATTTTTAGAGATGGAGTTAATTCTTATTATAATTCTCTAAATTGAATACAATATATTGAGAAATTATTCATCACGATATTCTTCTCGTTTATTCACGTTGCACATCTCGATTTTTCCTTTTTCTCCTCTTCGCGCTGATTTGTTTTCCCTTTTCTTTTCTTTCAAAACTTTCTATCTCATCACATCACATGATTTTAGGAATTGCGGATTGAATTGCAAGAAATAGATAAATGAATATTAACAACCCTTATAATTACTAGAATAATTAAACTTACCAAAATAGCTATTATAATTATCGAAAATTAGAATAATTTTATTGATATTTCCTTAACATAAAAATTTAAATTTTTATAATCTTTCTTAGCTTATCTAGAAATAATAAATTCATGAAATAATAGCCACTGAAACGTTCAAAAATACTTTGAATTCCTTAGTGAATTGATTGCAAGAACTCAAATCTTCTGAGCATTTGTTCCATCCACTGCATACAATCTGATTGCACATTCAGAGAAACCGCCGGTGATCCAGCCACACGGTCTCGTCATCATCTTCTTTTAAATGGCCTGGCTCGCTTGAGAAAATTGAAATCTTTTTGATTTTTTTTCTATGTTAAAATTGAAACTTTTGGCTTTAGAGGTTAAAATTTTTTTTTGGTAATTTACGAGAAAATCTTAGATGGTCCCACCTCTTGATGATGTGATGAGGAAGAATTAAATTACTTTGATTAGTAATAATTATGGTAACATTTGGGTGATTAACACAAGTTTAATTATATCACATTTTTATTAGTATTTTCTCATACCACTCGGTGAGTTTTTTTTTTTTGTTTTTGTTTTTGATAACCAGGAATCCGAGCGCCTTCCGGACCCAACTAGCGGTGGTTGCGACACCTTCTCCTCGAGATACACACAATAGTCCGCAAACCACGTGTACCGGATAAGTTAGGCGAACCTGACGGGCTCAAAAGGGCTGAAAGTTCCCACCCACGGAAGAACGCCCCTCCTGGGTCCCCACCAGCGGAGCTACGCTCCCGTGGTTAGAATTACCTAAGAATCTCTCTCGTAATTTACCCTTTTTCAGGCAAACGAAAAAAACGTGCTGAGTTGCAAATTATTTGCTTATTTTAGAAGATTATATAATTTAGGCAGTTCTTTGTAAGAATTACAAGAAAACGGTGATTTGATGGTCCAAAACTTATTCTTGTATAATTTGATGAGATTGAGGTCATGAGTTCAAATCCTACTCTAAGTAAAATTATTAGAAGGAACTTTTTGAGCCTGGATCTTGGTAGATAGTATTAGTATTAGTTGTTCAATTCATCTGATATGCTCACGGTTGAACTTGAAAACCTAACTATTACGAAGCAAGAGCGGCCGGGTCACCACCACAACCCTTCTTTTCACGGGTTAAAAAAAAGGATGTTATGTGGAAAGTTAAAAAAATCAACACTTAATCACTAGAGCTATTCTTAGGAGGATTGATTCATCTTGACCACTTGGATACTTGGAGCGTGCCTTCCCAAATTAATTTTTCCCAAAATCGACTAAGAGAATTTAGTAAGCAAAGTAGGCTCGCCACTCCGATAATTTGTTGGGCCTGGCCTAAAATTGCTGGCTCAGCCCTATTTTCAAGAATCCTTCATTGCCCAGGTGGGAAAGCACAGAAGTTAGGGGTCAGCGGGTCTGGGTACCTTATATTTTTTAATTGATATATGGATCATATCTTATATAAGATCAGTTCCTAAATTTTGAAAACTGACCACAGGTTTTGGGTACCATGTTGGAACCTGCTTATTATTTATTCTTTTACATTTATAATATGAATTATTTCAATATTTTTCATAATAATTAATATTTCATATGTTTTTTAATCATAATCAAATATGTGTATAATTCTTAAATGTGTTTTATTTTATTTAAGTACTATCTATTACTAATTTTAAATTATAATGATATTTTAGACATGAAAATTTATCAAATATGTATAATTATCATGTCAAATGAAGTTCATCGAATTAGGAATGTAACGGTCTAAACGGCTCGTACATTAGAGTTCAAACGAGAATGTTACGTACTATTAAAACCAACCGCATGAATAAGTTAATAGATTCCGGTTCCTCTGTGTGTTGAAATTTGAACTGACTGGTTCCTTAATTCATTACTGGGAACCTACCCTATTTTCATAGAGATGAATCTACCTCCTATCGGTTCCGGATCTACCTTATACCCGTGCACTTGAAGTCGATCCACCGCTTGAGGACTCAGTTTTTTAAGATACGCATGGACCGGTTTATGCACATCTTCTTGTGGCTCATTCCGATTTGAAGAAATTAAATCGTAGCTGCCACCATCTTGACCTAACTGATAGAGTGATATCGAAGAAACAAAGGGATTTCCCCAGCAGGTGAATTGTATCACGTTTTGCATGTGTTTAATTGATAGATTAGGCATTGATTAGTTGAGATGATAAGGTGACGTCTTATACATTAAGTAAAAGTCCAGGTGAATTAATTGCAGTTGGCGTTGATTAGTTGAACTGAACGTGAATTGTTCGAGAATTATTCGACTTTTGAATGTTTATGCTGAAAAAATTTACAAGCACGTGACAAGAGCAATGCAAGAAGTCCGGTCATCGCCTTGTTTCCAACCAAGAAAGAAGAGCTCTCCCCTCCTGGTTTTCGTCCATTGTTTTCGCTAGTGTTCTGATCAAGTTCGTCGGGAGAGCTCCACGTCTGATGCTATTTGTATTTCGAGAAAAAGATATTCACGTAACCTCAGCACAATTGGGATGGCCGAAATTGTTTTAAGGACACCATGATTGCACACAGGGACAGATGGACGAAATTGGAAGAAGTACTAATGGATAGATTTTGAGAGGGCAAAATAGGATAATTTAACAAAAATATAGTAAAATAGTAAATTTTGTGTAAGATTTCATGGGTTTTCTCCGGTTTAGAAAGGCGATCGCCCCCTGTGCACCCTCCTAAATCCATCCTCGATTGCGCAAGTCTCGACCTCAAGTATTGCTTATCTTACTAACTTGCCTTTATCCATTTTACTTTAGTCAGATTCTTCTATCGAGCCGGATCATCAGTGGTTGGAACTGAATCTTATTCACCGATTCGTTGAACGGACATCACTATTATTATTATCATCATCGATTTTAGTTTTCAGTAGTTGGATTATCTGAAAATTTCATTATCACATACCTACCTGCCAACATGTTGCACGTAACTTGATCAATTGGACCAAGCAGTGGATCATTCCTAAAATAATATTTCACATGCAAGAAAGTTTGCCTACGGTTCTTCGAGGTCCGAAGGGACATGACCGTCATGTGTACGGTCTTGATTTAGATAATGCGCACATGCATTTACACGTTCTCTCAGCAGTAATTATAATAGGCCTCGTTCAACCTGGAGAGACCACGTCGTGTGTTTGATTACAATAATGTCTTAGGCTTGGAAGATGGGACCCCGGCGGAAGGTATGATTCTCGTTGGTTTCTGGCTTAGATGGACATGCGAGGAAGTAAGAAATAAAAGGGCACATGGGTAGTTCCACTTCTGTGTCTTTTGTGGGAGAAGTCTTGTACATCACATCAGCATTATTACGTAGTATTACAAATCAAGAAGGATCGATCACATAAGTAAAATAATCAGAGAAAATTCAAACTGTAAAATATAAATTTAAATCTTTTTTAAAATAATAAAAATCCCTAAAAATCTAAATGATACTATGAAAATATAAGCAGCAGCTTTCAAAAAGAATCCTGATATCAATTAAAGAAGGAAAAAAGGATGTCAAATATCAGGGAATATTAGTATTGCAGGATCTTTTAGGGTGGGTTCTTAGAGTTTTTCGTATTTTTTAAAATTTTTAGTTATAATTTGATTTGAATTTACCGTATAAATTCTCTCTAAAAAATATGCTGATTTGGTTTATTCTTATTGATTTGTGACACCAAACAGCAATTCTAACGTTGTATGCCCGGACGTATAAGATTTTATCCTCAAGTTTTCGAGCAACACCATTGCATGAAACCCCTTTCTCATCGCTTAAATTGACTAATTAAGTGGTGCGGTATTTCTTTTCCTCAATAAAATAAGATCCCGTATTCAAATATCACAAGTGCAAAGATTGCACGATTTGAAGAGCTTTACCGATTAATAGGCCAACCTCCCTCAAATCTGAATCCGTTTGCGCCCATTGGTCTTGCCAGTATAAGAGGACACGTACCGAAAGCTCATTACTTGAATCGAGGAAAAAGAATATCAATCGTGGTCCATCGAACTTTACGACCTAATAGTAATCACACCAAAAACTCATTTATTTACTTTAATAGAAATGGCAATCCATGATTGTCACGTTTTTCATGCATGCAGCTACAACCTCACTATCACGGCCGGTCCCCGAGTCGAATGCGTCGAAATTATGGCATGCAATCATGCTGTCGAGTGGGCCCCTAGTCGGGGCATTATAGTCCATGTTGCCCCTCGAATAGCACTTTTTTTTTCTTTTTTTTTTTTTGCCCTTTTGCTTCAGGATGTGCAAGACCGACGTCTAATTAATTGTGAATATGGTATTATATTTCTATTATGGGAGAAAGATATTGAGAGTCTTATGTGTTTGTCGATCCTTATAAGTGAGCTCTAAATATTTTAAAGTGATAAATCAAATTTTATATATTGCTCGCGTTACAGCATCGAGTTCTTTTCATCACCAACCGTTATTTTAAACTGACGTGGTATCGATACGGTATTAACAAGCGTTAGGTTAAAAGAGATGAAAATTAGTCGATGTTGTAACGCGGGTAATATATAATACTTGTTTTATCACTTTGAAACATTTATGACTCACTTATAGTCGAGCAAAAAAAAATTTATGACTCACTTATAAGAATCGACAAACATACAGAATTTCCAGTATTTTTATCTCTTTCTATTAGTTTATGATGCGACTTGCGACGATAAAATAGTTATCGAATTTTCGGGGTTTTAGAGGGGTGCTGGGAGTCCTTTCATGTGTTATCCGGTTTCATTTCATGCCATCGGAGAGCCAAGTTCGAGCTGTCGGTGCATTAAATTCTACACGATGGGTCGAACCGACCCGTGAATTTCGCGTCCCGTGAAAGGACGACTGGCTAATCTATATCACATGGTAGATTGATCGAGCCCAATAGACGATGCGCGTCAATACGGAAGAAGGTTGATTGATGTTCAGGAACAAATGCCTCGACTGAAATTGAAATTTAGCTTATAAAAGAATTGGATACTACGATCCAATGTAACATAGACTTTTGGATGAAAATAGATCTAATTTTTTATAGGCCTAGCTGAAAATTTTAAATGGTATCGGAGCTAGTTATCACGTGGGCTCGCACCAGTCTAGCCCAGGACTGGAAGAAAAATATTAGCCTCGTGTTGGTTGTGCAACCCGAGGACAGAAGGCAAAACTCACCTAGAAATTTGTCATTTCCTTCGCCCGAATACGGAGAAAAAAAATACCTTACTAGATTTAAACGTCTATTACAAAAAAAATCTTATGATTTTTTGTCCGCTTCGCTTCGCGTGAGTATGAAAGAAAAATACCCTATTAGATTTAAACACAGTCTATAAGAAAATCAATCATCATTATCTAATATTTTAAGTTTTTAGATGGAGACGCGTCCATTTTAATGAAAATTTTACAGTCGATTACTAATTGCGGGACACTGCAACTATCGACACGACAACAAAAATCAATTGAAGGGAACAGACACACACTTTTCCCATTTTCTCCCAACATTTTCTAATCCAAAAACTTTAGAATCAACCGGGGAGGCCATATCTGATGTTTCTTTGATCACCAGCACAAGTAAATTGACCAAACCAGATGTTGAAAATTAAATGGAGGCGTCTAAAATCGGGTCTTCTAATTCAAGTCGACTTTATTAATTTTGGGATTATTAGAATTGTCGTGAACTTGATTCCCAAGGTCCAAGATGGCTCGCAAGACCAACGTGGATTATTGAAATAGTTCGGCCTGTCTTTCTCTTATATGAAATTTTGGATTTGAGTATTATGAATAAAGAAAATACTAATTTTACCTCTATTTACCGGTCCCTCTCAAATCAATGGTTGTTTGCGTTTTCGGATACCATGTGCTTACAAAATAAATCATTTATGACCCTATTCTTACACATGGACGGATCTACGAACTTCGTTCAGGAGGTAAAAGTCAATAGAAGAGTAACATGAATGATTTAAGAGTCGAAATAAGATAATTTCATATAAAATTGGACAGAAATGCACACATTATATTAAGGATTTTCCATGACTCTGTACCCCTAAATCCATCCCTATACTTACGCAAGCTTATAAATTTCCGAAATATCATATATTCAACAGTAAAAAAAGACATATAGTGACACACTAATTCTTTCTTCGGGGAGAAAATTGTCAATAGAAATTGTATAAGATTAGGTGTGGAAATGGTGCAGGAGAGGACATTTTCCTTTCCCTGTCGCCCCTGTTTTGGGTTTGAATCGGTGTTCGGTTCAGCTTGCTCATCTTGACTAATCAGTCCGGGTGGACGAGTCGAGAACCGGTCATCTACGCCCGGTTTAGAGCATTCATTGGGAATCAATAAATCATGTGACCGGCCAGCGACCGGATCTTCTCGACCAAGTCTAGCTAGAAGCATACCATGTGATGCGTGCCGGATCCAAGCGGTGAGATTTACTTTTAGCTGTATATAAGGGTTTCACAGCGTTGCAGTACGTATATGATAATATTAATTAATAAAATATTAAGAAATTTTTAACTTTTTTATTTTAGGTTTTTATAAAAATACTAAAAATGTTCAACATATAACTACTGTAACCTGATAACACGGTTATATTTAAAATTGTTTCCTCCTTATGGTAATATTCCAAGTTATGTTATTTCCGAGCATGCAAATCCCATGAATTGGCCTATAGGTAGGAAGAAGGTGAAGTGCTCTTCCCATCAAATACTCAAATTCCTTAAGGCTAGCCTACACTTCTAGGTTTATCCTGTCATGTGCATTTGTAGGCTTGGGTACATGGGAATTAGTTGGGTAGGAAGAAGGTGAAGTGTTCTTCCTATCAAATGTTCAAATTCCTTAATGTCAGCTTACACTTCTGGATTTACCCTACCATGTGCGCTTATAAGCTTGCATGCATGACACTGGCAATTAGTTGGGTGAAACCCGGATACTCCTTGATATAAAAGACTATGGAAAAAAATGAGCATCTTTCGATTCTTGGATCTTGTAATAGAATGCACCGATAAAAATCAATCTTGTAAAATCTTATTTGCTATTCGAAAGGAAGTGCCATTCTTCCTCAACCGCTCGATCGTTTTGCTCTGTCAGAAAATCCTTAGCTCGGACTTCAGATGGAGAGGTGGGACCGATGACCTTCTTCACTGAAGCTAAATCTCTCATCCAATGGCGGATAGATTTTTATCCAACTCTAGACCAAACGTCGATTTGTCTAGGCCAATTCTCCTGTCAACTGTTACGAGACCTACTTGGCAATCTTAGCCGAAAGAGATAAAGCCAGAATTTGTTAATGGTTTCTAATCACAGCCATCAAATCTTTTCCTCCTTTTTTTTTTCCATTTTTTGCCTTTTATTATAAAAATACTGAGGAAAAGGGCAGGCTACTTTTTTTTTTAAAAAAAAAACAATTGCATATTTATGGAATATTTAATAAAACATGAAAAACAACTTCCAGCTTTTCCATGATTTCTTTCCGTTTATAGAAAGAGTCCTTTCTTGTGTATTAGGAATGAACAAATTATGAGAAATTGCACGTCCTTGTCCAGCAATCACCCAAATTATTGGGCACGAGCATCTAACCAAAATCATGTTCTTCGATTCCATTGCATCATGTGGCTAGCATGCTCGATAATCGAATAGCCGCACGATGAATTTCCCTAACTATCATGTTCATATCATGTGAATTGCCCACCATTCAGACTAATATGATAAAACCCGATTAGTGAATGAACAATACGTCTTTTCTTAAGTGAACAATATGTTGTTTCTAAAAAGTTACTGTTAGCTGAATGGATGGATCGACCCATGTAGTCAGAAAAATTTATGAGATGCCATAAATATTTCACTTGATTTTATCCAATTTTTATTGAATTATCCAATTAGACTACCCGAATTATTCATTTTAGACCCTTCCTTGGTTTGGCACAACCCTGAGGCCCCAGCTCTTTACGTCACTCAAATTTTCATTCTGTCTAGAAAAACAACTGAAAAAAAATTACGTTTCGAAACTTTAATTAATTGTGAGAAAAATGGTGCATTTGTTTACTTAATTTTTGTTATATAGAGTAGTGGGAAAATGTGAATATAAGAATACGGGGAATGCTCTCTTGTAATAATCGATTTTTATTCTCATATCACTACTACTATACCAAATTTATTTTGCTGTATTCATTTATTTAGATTTTACCCTTTATTGAATGTAGGCTACCCCCACCTCCCACGCTATTTGTTGAGGTCTAGATCACAGGTTTGAGTTTCTCTCTGAGCAATATTGACATAAGAGACTCTTAAACATGTGTCTTAGCGGACACTGACTTCTTAGACTGAACTAGATCTTTGGTGGTACTACGTTGGCGGAGCTAATGTTAGTATTGATTATCCAGTTTATCTGATTATCCCGAATTTGTAGAGTTAATTTTTACCGGTCTTGAAAACTACTAGAATTTATGTATGACTCCATAAATTGATTTTTTGGCCTATTTACAATTGATTTTTATTTTTCAATTGTGCCTCGGTTCTTGGTTTCTCACTGGCAATCACTTCTCCCTCGGCGATAGGTAGTCCCGAAAGAAAATGATGATTATTAGCAAATTTCTCTAACTGTTTCTCTCTTTTATTTAAAAAAATATTTTATTATTATACTTATCAATTAATCAACCTTTTATTATTAAAATAATAGAAAAATAAAAGTTTTGTTATATAAAAAGTAGGATAACCAAATCTGTCTAAATACTTTAAAATAAAAATAGTAAATAAAAGAAATTTTTGAGAATTAAATTTGAAATTAATCCTAAAAAAACCACATGTGAACAGGATAAATAAATTCTAGCATTAAAAAGGACAAAAATTTCCTTAATTTCTGCTCTCCTCCTTGAACATCCCTTTTAACTTCATTCAATTCAGGATTAATCCAAAGAACAATTGGATAAAATTAAGGATTAATCCGAAATCTGTTTTTCTGGATAAAATTTTTGCAAGGATGACGGTGATTCATTGAAGGCCTGCCTCCCCACCAAGAGGGGTTGGGCCGAGTGGTAAGCAACTCGGTGCCGCTTAAGGAGGTCTCAGGTTCGAGACCTCACGTACGCAGACACCCCTCTTGGGAGCCTCACCCGCCATTGCCAGGCGTGCGACCCGGGGCGACCAACGGATTAGTCAAGTATGGTTGGCTGAAAGATGCCATCTCACCGCTGGTGGGGCCTGCTTGGATACCGTGGCTGGCGACCAAAAAAAAAAAAAAAAAAAAAAGAAGGCCTGCCTCCCCGTCTCATCCTCCAACCCTTCTGAACCGATTGGGAGTTTTCTATCTCCCATTTCCGACAGTGACAGACAAATCTTCCCTGCTTCCCCCATCTTTCTCTAAACTCTCTGTCTAGAAGTTTTCTCGGGAACAGGACCTACACGATTTCTTCTTCTTCCGACGATTCTCTGCTCGAAGGTCGCCGCAGATTCATCCCCTTTTCCGACCGCATCCTACTCTTGGCTTTTAATAATCCATTCACAACCACATCTCATCCATGTCCTCGTCTCTCCCCGTTGTTCACCTTCTTTTCATGCTGGGTATTCTTCTATTGAGTCCTTAAAAACCTTCTGATGGAATCAGAGTCGGAGCTTCGATTTTCGGGGTGGCGTATTTTTGGGTAAATTTGTGTAATTTATAGTCTTTTGGTAATGTGTCGGGGGAGTATGCCTTAAGGAATAAATGTAAGAGATTGCTTGCGGCCTTTTGAAAGTTCTGTACCTTTTCTCGGTGATGGGTATCGATCATTCCTCGCAGATCTGCTTTTTAAGTTGATTTCTTTGTGATCTATCTATTCATTTTTATGCGGTTCTGAAACGGGGAAAGAAAAAATCGAAGATTCTTGTCCTTTTAGAGCCACCTTTGAGTGCTGTCCCCCACAGAAGATCTTTCCTTGCGCAGCAAGTTGAGGACTTTAAAGCTGGATCCGATTGGAGGCGAATTGTTCCCACAAGTTCTCAATTTTCGATTGGATCGCGACCGTAACCAATTGTTCCTTCTGCAAATTGAGGATCTGAGAAGAGTCATTAAGTTGTGGTGAGATTGCCGAATTCGAGAAGGTTCGTTGGATCTTATCAGCAGTTCCCGACGGATCCGATTCCCGAGAACAGGGGCTGCAGGTGGGCAGTTGGACTGGAGTGCTTTATTGAAATTGTTAGAGCCCTAAGGATGGGGTCCTGCTTCTCTTTGGAGGGCAGGACCCCTATCCCGAGCTCACCTACTTCGCCGGCCAGTGGCATTCAGAAGAGCAAGAGCTCCTTCAAGAAGAGGCCCGACCATACCTACTCGAGGGAAGAGCCTCAACACAAGGTCCCGGGAAGGTTCTACGTGAATGGCTCAACCGAGTTTGCCTCCCTGTTCACAATGCAAGGAAGAAAAGGAACCAATCAGGATGCAATGATTGTTTGGGAGGTTAGCATTCTTCTATTTTGAATTTTTTTTAATGTGCTAGTTATTCTTGGGATAGGCTTGTTTGCTTTGTGATATGAGAATTACTGTTAATCTCTGCATATGGAAGTATGGTTTCTACATGCTCCAGCTTGTGTTTGAAGGGTTTTCATCTCTGTAAGGATGCTTATGGTGTCTATGGTTATACTCATTATGCACTCAGCCTGCAAATTCTCATTCTTAAAAGATAAGGGAATTAAAAATTATGTCACTTATGCTTCATATGATATGGTTGTCAATACTACATCATCAATTCCCATTCCTGGCTTTACCGGATCATTTAACCATGGATAGATGTGCGCATTTATATGTATGTGTGGATGCAAATTGCATGTGTTTGTAGCATTTAACTAGCAGAGATATCAGAAAAGCAGCTCCAGTTTATTAGCAGGAAGAGTATATGCCTTTTTTGTGGGTTTCTTCTCTTCAGGAGCTAGTTTTTTTTAATGGTAGCCTAGGCAGCTGTTGTAGCAAGCTGAGCAAGTTCACTTTAGGAATTTACTGGAAAAAAAAATAACTTTAGGAATTGACTGAACTAGAATTTGATTAGCTGCCCACTGATGACCTGCTTCTTTTCATGGCATTCACTTGAAAGTAAAGGCGTCTACTTTTTCGTGTTTACTGATTTGAAGAATCTGATTCCTTCGTTGCTGAAGCATTGGAAGCACATTAAAATTCTTTCTTTTTTTTTTAAATAAATAAAAAAAAAATCTCAGTTCAAGCCATCTTTTAATTTGGCTCATGCTGTGAAAGATTGTGCGACTTTCAGAATTTCAGCTCAAGAAAAGACACGGTTTTCTGTGGAGTCTTTGATGGGCATGGTCCCAATGGACATTTGGTTGCAAAAAGAGTGAGGGATTCTCTTCCACAGAGGCTGAATGCTTATTGGAAAGTGAACACTGAAGATGTTCTCAGAGAGATAAGCACTAATACTACTCCCAGTCTGAGCTCTGAGGGTACACCATTTCTCTCTGTCTCTGAAGAATCGAGGAACTCAGCTGAGCCCGGGGAAACCGAAAAGCCTCCTGAGATCATCCAGTCACTCAGGGAGACATTCTTGAAGGCTTTTAAGACCATGGACAGAGAACTCAGAATGCACCCAAACATTGATTGTTATTGTAGCGGGACAACAGCCGTAACACTAGTCAAGCAGGTTAGGTTTAATTCTTTGGACCTTTGCATTTATCTTGATCTAAATCCTCTACGTTTATCTTGACGTCAATTTTGTGTCCTTTGACCATGACACAGTAAATTCTGTTGACAGGGTAAGCATATTGTTCTCGGAAATGTAGGAGACTCCAGGGCTGTACTGGGCACACGTGATGAAAATGGTTCTCTTGTTGCGGTTCAGTTGACTGTTGACCTCAAACCAAGCATTCCAGGTCATTTCCCGTTTCATCCTTCCTCACTCCTCTCAATCTCATCCTTCCTCGCTCCTCTCAATCATTCTTTCTTGTTTAATTTTCTCAATGAACCTAGGTACAGGCTAACAGATGCAAAATCGTTATCATTAGAAAATAGACTACTCCATTCATGGAATTGCAGACCAACAGACATAAATTCACCACAGAATGATGATGAAGTACGTTCTTCGGACGCGATTGCATCCCGCTTCTTGGATAAATATGCTACTGGCACACATTCAGTGTTTACTGGTTGATGGGACTAAAGTTTGATTTTTTTTCCCTTTTCTGTCGAGACATAATTTGGGTTGAAAAATAAATGAGTCAGTTTGTGGGAACTGAACTTATGGAAGGATCATGATGTATCAATGTTGATTAAATTATCCATGATGTAAATAGCTACTTGAGGAGAACACTGCTGGAGGACAATGTTAGTGATCTCTGGAAGGCACTTCTCCATCTATTATGCTTATTCTTGTGCCAACTCAATCTTGTTGTCCATTACAGCTGAAGCAGAGAGAATTCGCAAATATAAGGGTCGGGTTTTTGCTCTTCAAGCTGAACCTGAAGTTGCCCGGGTTTGGTTACCAAACACCCTCTCACCAGGGCTTGCCATGGCTCGGGCCTTTGGAGATTTTTGCCTCAAGGATTTTGGTCTCATCTCGGTGCCCAAAATTTCCTACCGATGTCTCGACGAGAAGGATGAATTCATTGTTTTGGCCACTGATGGGGTCAGTCACTTCACTTCAATTTCCGTTTTTACTCTTCTAGTTCTGAAAACCGAATTGGAGTCTGAAATGGGCAATATTATGGTTATGTCCTGGTTCAGTTTGCCCCACAGATTCACAAATATATTTATATATAAAAGATATTATTTGGAACATAAAAATCTAATAGGAGAATCTGGGAAGAACTGGCTGCTTTGTATTTAATTCTGGCATAAAATTATCTGGTCCTGGGCAAGAGCTGGCTGGTTTGATTGTTGTACTGCAGATCTCCTTTTTCTGTGAATGAGCTGGCTGGGATGGTAGTTCCCTGTTGGAACAGTCTTACTGTCCATCCTGTTTGGTTTTCAAAGTTTGCTTACACTATTTTGTCCACTATTGACAGATCTGGGATGTGCTTTCAAATGAGGAAGTTGTAGATATCGTAGCATCAGTGCCAGTGCGTGCTAAAGCTGCACGATCGCTCGTCGAGAAAGCAGTTCGAGCTTGGAGATACAAATATCCTACCTCCAAAGTTGATGATTGCGCGGTGGTCTGTCTCTTCCTCAACTCAGAAAGTCTCTCTACTGCTTCAAACAGAAAGCCCGAGGAGCACCAAACTGCTTCCGTGGACCAAGCCCAGACTGCTATGGAAGGGAGCAAGGAAGATGCCTCGGAATCAGAGCATCCGGACTCGGAGGGTGACTGGTGCACACTCGAAGGCGTGTCTCGAGTGGACACTCTTTTGAACCTGCCAAGGTTCGATCCAGGGAAGGAGGGAAAACAGGCTTTTTGAGGTCTGGCAGTTGGCCTCGCATAGTCGAGAAAAGAGGTGTGCTGCATCCGTGTCTTCGGTTTTCTTTTTTTGCCCCCCAAAGATTTTTACCTTATATTTTTCGAGAAGGTCTCTTTTGGTACTCAGAAGGGTGGCAAAAGGAAAGGGATTTTTGTGGCCATAGTCAGTGGTTAATTGCTTGATGGGGAGGTGGACCCAGCTGTATTAGGATGCCTGGGAAACTGACCATTCTCTCTGCGGTGTTGTGGTTAGGATTGTTCTCTCTCTTCTCTATAGAGTACCCCATTTCTTGACTTTTCCTATGTCATTTTGTAATTTGTAAAACCTTCCATTCTTCAGCTTCAATGATATATGATGATTGATCGACTCCAACTATGTTTGGCTTCTTCCAAATATGTATTTCACTTGTCAGAGCTTACCTTCTTACTTCGATACATTTCATCTGGTCTTATCCGTTGAATTCACAGGCATTCATCTACATTGTTTCCTTCCAGTTTGCTAATGAGACATGTAGTCTCAAAACATACCTTTGAAAAAGCAAGAAAAATCCCGAGTTTGAGTCTTGTGAATAAAAGAAATTCATGTTGGGAGATGTTTATCCTAGTAGACCAACCCGGCTTGAAACACCAAAAAAATATGCCCCGGCTTGAAACCCCAAAAAAATATGCCCTTCGTAAGCTTAGGTTGGTCAGGGCAGTGTTTTGCAAGTACGAGGGTTACTCGACAAGGACGGTTTGAGCTAGCTCGAGCCATGCTGTCATGGTATGGCAGTGTATGATATTAAATCTCCATTAGATTCTTCTGCAGATGCAAAACAACAGATGGAGACCACAGGTCGGCAATTTCGAGGTTCGATTTGGACAATGTCCGAGCAGGTAACGAGAAAATCTCGGGTTGTAACACACAAACCTGGGCCCCACCTAATCTGGAAACGAAGACACAAATGGTCAAATTGGAAGGACAACTCATCCGCCTTATCCAGAAGCTGGAGGAGAAGGGTCATCGCATGACAAAATCACATCTCTAAATCCTCAACCACCCCCACATAACATTGAGGCCCAGTATGGGCGGATATGAGTGCTTCTGCTGTCGCCGCCGCTCCCTCTCCAGCTGCCACGCATGGAGGATGTCGCTGCCCGTGCAGATGCATCCAGGCCACCTCCAGGCTCGCCGCTTGTTGGTTGCCCTGCCAAGGCCACCACCGCCATAATAGGTTCTCTCTCCGAGGTTCAGTTCTTGCCTAAGCTCTGCTCTGCTCCGCTCGTTTTTCCAGTTACAGGCAAGGATGATTCTGGTTTGTCAGACCTTGTGGTAGGCTGTTAAGATCTGGGATAGATCAGACCGATGTGAACAATAATGCGTCCTCAATATAACGCGAGTTGGCAGTCTTTGTGGACCATGATTTGCAACTTCTTGGAGCATCTGTACACTTAAAATGCTTCTAAACTCCCTCGTACATGTTTCCGTGAAGTCGAGTTAGGTGCCAATCCATTTTATGGAGAATATGTTAGAAGGGGCTCTTTGGACTTTGTACCTAGGTCTTTGTTTTGGTACTGCATTGACAAGGCTAGCTTTAGTACCAGTTATTCAATTCGTTTGACATATTCATCGTTAAATACAAATATCCCAACATTACAGCGTTTGGGTCGTCGCTACTGTTACTTCTTTTTACCAAAAAAATAAAAGGAAAAAAGAGTGAAGGCTCTATGTTTCAGTATTTAATAGCAATGATGTGCTCATGTTATCGGATAAAATGACCTGTTCGAAGTTTGATAGCATTCATTTCTTTCAATTTTGTCCTAGCTTCAATTGATATGACACTCTCTTCTTATAAGTCTAGTCCCTAATTTCAAGTTGGGAGCTGCCATGCTTAGAGAGAGAATTGGAAATCTTGAGATGGAATCTCGTCTCGATGTGTCTTTGCAGTGGCAAATGAACCGAGGACAGAGGTATCGGCCGACCCCAGTAACAAGACATCGGAAGCTGACAGGATAGTCGACGGGATGGATTTTGGCGAGCTCTGCAACGAGTTCGAGTGCATCAGCAGCCCCCTGGTGGAGTCCACCGCAAGACAACTCGTACGCGACATCTTAGAGCTCCGGGAAGGCAACCGTGCCATTGGAACCTACGCAGTATCTGTCAAATACAAGGTATTCCTACACAGATTGCCAGAGCACCTCCATGCCTCATTAGCAAAATCGGTCTTCCACGCGATACGCTCATTTCGTCTTGTCGGTTTCCTGTTCCATCCTCCATGTACTTCGTTTTAAATATTGTTTCCATGGATAGCGGTGCTGCTTCTATCAGATTAAGGTTTCAGCAAGGTCGGTTGATCAACAGGAGCCAAAACACTAACTTGAATCCGGCACTCGAATTATGTGCATTGCAGGACCCAGTTAGAAGTTTCACGGGCCGTGAGAAGTACAAGAGGCCGCTGTGGGTGACCAGTGCCCTCGAGAATCCTTCAGCAGTAAGGATTCTGTACCGAAGAATCCACATTCTCGAATTACTTCTTTGGGAGTCAATCTCGGGCGATTTTTCATCATGGATTTCCTTTCTCATGTTCTGCAGTCTGTGCAAGAAATGGTGATGCTGTCCACCAGTGTCCTGAGGATCAGCTGGACGATCAGAGGGAAGCCTAAGTCTGTAGTTGCTGCAATCGGAGGAGACGTGATCGTTCGAGTGAATTCCGTATTCACACTGAACCAGATCAGTGGGCAAGTGATCGAGCACGAAGAATCTTGGGATCTGTCACGGTCATCGCCGGTGGCCCGGGCATTCTTCTGGGCCTCTCGACGCCTGTTTTCTACGGTCGAGACAGGAAGAGATCTCGCTGAATCCGTCAAGAATCTGAGTAGCCGTTTCAGAACCGAAAAGGAGAACATGGAGATATTCCCAGACCCTTCTGGTGATCCAACCAAAGTAAGTCCCCTGAACTGGAAAATACATCACCATTACCAATACCCCGCTTGCTCATCGGTGACGCTTTCTCATCTCGAACATTTGCACTACGTATATGTCCCACACTTCGATCCAGCAGGCCTAATTGTTAACAATGGAGAAAGTTTTCATCATGTTGAATGTCTTTTCTGTAACGCGGTTGATACACCCTGAAAAGACATCGTTGGATTGTTCTTCATTTTTTAAGTAAAACTGTCTGATTCCCGTGTTCTTTGGCTCGGGGCAGTTCTTCCAGGGGGACAACAGCTTCCAGCAGGACCTGTACCAGATCGCTCTGTTTCTGGCGGTGCTCTATTTTGTTGTACAGTTCCTGAGGACAACCTTGTGAGATGAGAACAAACACCACAGCCCGTGCTCCATTCCATCCTTAAGAAACATGGGAGGGTATATTTCTCAGAACATTTTCTACCATCACGGCCATTGTCTCACTTCTCCAGCCAGTCACTGTTAAAAATTCATATAAGGTGTATATTTTCATTATAGGGTCAATGTCATTGTTATCTTCCCCTTTTGATTTGATAAGTTTGATTTACTGGATTCAGACTAGGTAAGAGAATCTTCGGATTCTAATATCAGGTAGAGCTTTGTCTCTCCGGGTTGGCATCGCAAAACAATGACAAACCTGGAAATCTCTAGCCAATGGGACCAAACTAATGAAAGTGTTAAATAATAGATTTGGGGGACAAAATAACATAATTCAATAAAAATATATATATATTCGGTAAATTTTGAATAGGCTTTGCAGGTTTTCTCAAGTTTAGAACAGGACAAGTGTCCCCGCGCATCCTCTAAATCCATCCCTATCATAAAATATCCGAGGATGTAGAAACAAACTATAAGTATTATATACAACGTAAGACCATGGAGGATGTTCGTATTTATTAAAAGGATATAGAAAGTTCTTTAGGTCGATTAAGCTAAATTTGAACTTCATAGGTCCAAGCTGATCGAGCCAGCCTTCAATGTGACTGAGCTGGTGAATTCCTGTGACGCTACCTTTGCCAAACCAGCGTCTACAATTATTTACACCTCTTTACAAAGTATGTAATCGTGTAATTTGGAAGGAGTCTCCATGAAAAACTTGGTGGTTGTTTGGTCGGAGAAAGTCTTGTATGTAAAAGAGCACATCACGTGACAATGCTGACGTGGTGTCACAAGCCAGCAAGCCATTTTTAGGATTGTTTTTCCCCTTTTAGAATTTATTTTTTTTCCTTTTAAGTTTTTTAAAAATAACTGAATCTTATTATCTCGTGACACCACATCAACACCGTCACGTGGTGTATCCATTACACACAAAACTCTTTCGTTTGGTTAGGTGTAAAATTTTCATTTTCTATAGAGAGTGAAAATTTTACATCCTATTTTGTTATGTTTGGGTGCAAAATAGGAGGCATTCTCAACTTATCAAGAAGTTCTATTTACGTCATATCTTTGTCTAATTAGGATTCATCATTTATATATTTATCTAATTAAAATTCATCAATTCTTAGGATTTTTTGTCATTTATATATTTTTCCTACTTCGATTTACAAGTTATTAGGATTTTCTAAAATTTTTTAAAGATTCTTTAAGAATTTAATAAACATAATTGTATAATTATTGATTACATGTCAAGTTTTTATTGGATGGATATAATATGTCAACATCACTGATGCGATATGACTGCTCAACTGAAAACTTTTCAATTCATTGGGCCTCAAAATATTATCGAATCGCTCTTATATTCCCGAAAAATGATTCCATAGAAAAGGGTAGCGTTCCTGCTTTCCATGCGAGCTCCATGCCAAAACCCTACTTCACCCTTCACTTTCCAGCGGCACATGCCCTTTGCATCCATTGCTGAAAAGGGTAAGGGTATTATTATAAAAAGGTAAAATGACACCAGGGGTTATATAACTTAACTATTTCTAGTAATTTAGTCCTATACGTTTAAAAGTGATTAATTAAGTAATATAACATATTTTTCGTGATATATTTAAGTCTAAAATGTTAACCACTATTATATTGATGCTGAAGTGGCAAATGACGGTGTTAACTATGGCACACATGGTAATTTAAGGCTCACATGGCAAATTTGTTGATGACTTGTATAGGTGACATGGGAAAATTGTGTAATTACTTTTTAACCCCTAACTATTCATCATGTTTTTAAAATCATGCCACTTACTCTCTTTTCTCCTATGGCCTATCTCCGAGCCCCGCCCTCCATATCCGACACCTCTCCTCCCGCCCTCCATAGCCACAACTGCCATTGCCACATCGTGCACCTCCATTTTCTCCTCCAACCTCGGTAAGGGAGCAACAATACATGAGCACCAGGTTGCCGCCGGATGTGCACGTTGAAGCTCGGAGCCGAGGTTCTAAACAAGTTTTTAGGTCCCGATGGAAACTTGGATATATTTCCATGAATATACGTGCCAGGTGCCTTCGAAGTTGAAGGAAGAAGGGCGTTTGATGAGGACGAAGCCAAGCACGTCCTCGTAGAACCTCACGGACTCCTTTACCAACCTGCATGAGAATGAGACGTGATTTAATGACAGTATAGCGGCTGCAGCAGCTCATCCTCCACCGTCGCCAGTGGAGCTCCCCAGCTCTCCACACTGGACTGATCCGCTCTCTCGAACTCTCTCCCCATCTCATCTCCCCCTTCTCTCAATGAAAGAATGAATGCTACACAACTATCTTCCCCTTCTCTCAATGAAAGAATGAATGCTACACAACTGTGGAGGAAGGAAGGAAGGAAGGAAGGTGCTGAGGAGCTGAGCTAAGCTTTTTAATGGTGGATACAGAGGGGATGAGCTAAGCTCGGCTCCAAGAGAGGTGTCGGAAATGGAGGGCACAGGAGAAAAGAGAGTAGTTGGCATGATTTTAAAAAAATGATGAATACTTAGGGGTAAAAATGTAATTACACAACACATCACCAACAAATTTGCCATGCAAGCTTTAAATTGCCACATATGCCATAGTTAACACCATCGGTTGCCAGGTCAGCATCGGTGTAACAGTAATTAAAGTTTCAGACTCAAATATGTCACAGAGTATATGTTATAGGACTCATTTAGTTACTTTTAAACTTATCGGATTTAATTATCAAAATAAATAAAGTTATAGAACCTCTACTGTCATTTTCCGTATTGTAAAATTACAGTTTAATTACATTCCCAACAATCTAAAATACTTACCAAACACGATAAATTTTATACTACAACATACTTTTCATGTAAAATAACAATTTTCTATGTAAGTTAAGAATACTCAAACCAAACATCGTCTTATGAATAAATTCCTACTTGAAACATCCTGACTAGAAATGGTTAAATTCATATTTTCACACCCACTATCGTGACATTGGAGGCCCGATAGGCCATCGTTTGACCATGCCTTGGCCATGAGAAAGTACATTATATTATAGTAGTTATAAGATATTATAAAATAATAAAATTCAATTATTTATATAATTATTTTTTTATTTTTATAAGATATTAAAATAATTAAATTTTATTAATTAATAACACTACATATATACCATTATCTGATATGCCTATACAAACATCCTTCTTGGCCAGCCATGGCCAACCAACCGCGAGTTTTGTCTGCCTATTGTCATTGTTTAACTTTTTATCTTTTCTCTCTCTTTTACTTTTCAAAACACTGAAATTAGAAAAACATGCATGTGTGGATTGCTACATCAGTAAATTCTGGCCGTTCGATTAAATAAAATAAAGACTAAATAAAATATTTAATAAAACGTAAATGATTACATCAACAAAAAGGTCAAACAGAGGTGTCCAGCAATTGCTCCGAGGTAAACATCAAATATGCACTTTTCCATTTATTCTCTGAGCAAAAAAATAATAATAAATTCCACGTCTTCACCACTAGGATTTCCCTTTTTTTAAAAAAAAATACAAAATTCAATATCGTCATTCAATTTTCTTCACTCTCTCTTCCTTTTCTTTTTTTTTTCCTCCGGTATTCTTTCCTTCCCCTCGACTGCCATGGAACTTTTGAATATTAACAGAATTACAATATGGAAATGTACAGAAGGGCAGGTATCAAGAGCAGGCCTGTCAATGTTCTCCTGATCATCATTGCCGAACCCGAGCTTAGGTCATGCGCCCCGATGGAGTATATTGCCCCGGTTTTCTCGTCTCTCACTTTGACACTCGATGAACCTGCAGTTTTGACATCACAGTATGTCATCGGTACGAGGGGAGAAGGATGCCGATCTGTTGGAGAACCAGCAGGGCATTATCAGATCGATACAGAACACTTACAGTTGTAATCGACCCATCCGACTGTCTGGTTTACGAGGTCATACAGGACAAGCTTATTTGAGAGCACCAAATCTGCCATTCGAAAGGACAGCCGGGTTAGCGGGTTAGCATTGCCGAGAAGCAGTCTCATATGTTTCAACAATTTTAGTTTAGCCTAACAGGGATCATTAGCATGTAGAGTCCAGCACGATAACAGTCAAGTCAGTGCACAGAGTTAAACCCCACATCGATTGTAGGCTTTTAGGTCAAATGGACTCAGTCTCTTGTAAGATCCGCCAATAATAAAATAATATTAGAGCAAGCGTCATGATTGGGCCCTTTAACTTAAGCTGAAGGTCTGCTCACAATAATTTGACACACGGAAACATGAACGCAGCCTCGGTATGTGGCTGTGACAAAGTTGGGTAGGAGCAAATAAAAGTCGAGTTCGAGTCAGTGAACGTATGTACCTCCCAAGAGGGAGACATCCTCTCCATCCTTGGTTTGCATTGAACTGCTCATCCAGCCAAAGCACCACTTCTTATCCTGCATTATCAATGTCAGACATTAACATGAAACGAAATGGAACATGTCCAAGAACATCAGCATCTATGATATTACTAAGAAAGTTCGAGAACTTTTGGCCAGAAAAAGTCGATCAGGACTGATACGGACTCTCGGGTCTAGCGCGATTTCTGCTTTGGTTCATGCTGAATATTTGACAGAAACAGAGAAGTTAAGCACTTACACCGATCTTGAACAGATACTCATGAGGATATACAGTCAAATTAAGGGAGCCAGAAAACTGAAACTTCACAGCAGGAAACCCGTCATTCAAACTGCACAAAAACATCCGAACAAGTTAAAGAGAGAACATTTGGTGTTTGCAGTCGGTGAATAGGAGACACTTTGATACGGATTGATGAAGTTGTAACTGATAATTTGGCTGGAAAACATCCCTAGGAACCAGAAGATCATGGTCAACTAGTTCAATCGTGCTTGACATAGCATAGTATATGAATGAGGACATCAATGTTTCGACGTTGTAATTAAAAGACAAGGTTCCTTAGCATTTACAAATATATAACTTACCTCTCAGAGAACTCAAAACAGGAAAACTGATCGTCAACAGTAGTTAATTTTAGCCCAGGCTGCCTCGCGATAATCTGGTGAATCAAATAAGTTGACAGAATGATCATAAAAATCAGGTTTTTTCCAGGTGGGTGAAGTCTACAAAATCTATTCATCGTATGCTATGCGAACCTTGCTCATCAGTGAGTCATAAATGTACCCAGGAAGATACGCCAAGGTTGTCCCGCTGTCGATGATTGCTTGCTTGTCTTTATCGAACAAGCCAAACAAACTTGTGCTGAGTTGTATCTGCTCACCACCAACCTCGATACCCTTCATGACAACATTGTAATGCGACCTATGACAGTCGACGAGAGTCAAAATTATGACAAGTCAAGCCAAGATCTTACCAAATCGGTCAAAAAGGATTGAACAAACAGAATAAGGTAACAATGTTACAACAAAATTTTTTAAAAAAAATTCTCAACTTTTGCGAGAAGACTGTGACAGGATCATCGACAATGCAGCGAGAAGCGAGACAGAGAATGTTCTGAAACTTACTGATGAGGAACCAATGGAGTGGATTTAACTTTCGGCTCTACGACTTCTCCGATGGTGAAGATTCCACCTCCTAGCTTGCTATCCAAGCAATGAGCAAAGATCTTCTTCACCTTTCCCGCTGAAGCAAGCTGAGAAAGTACAGAAGAGTTTGACTGCCCAAAACCCATGAGTCCAGAGAGAGCTCCATTGGATGATCCCAGATCCCCCGATTGTTTATTCGCACACCTATGAACCGACAAGAAGAAACTGCTGAGTATACCACAGAATTAGCAATCAAACTGTCAGAGTCGAGATGCCGAACACATTGATTTTCTTCGGATTTCTGAACTGCCATCCATAGCCTCCACAGCAATCAATTACCTCACAAGTTGACAACATCTCCATCCCTTAAATCCTAAAGGGCAGGACTAGATCTTCAGCTTACCCAAATTTCACACTCGCATTAATCAACGATGAGTGGAGATTCCCGGTCACTTGGTCCAAGTGCACGAAATCCTCGACGAAGTACCCAGCAGTCGAGCTCCCATCTCCATAAACGACATTATACTCGCAGAGCATATCTTGCTTGCAACCCGCGGCGGGACCATTGATTGTAGAAGTGCAGAACTCCTGATCACACGTCACCAAGTTCCCCGTGGACGAGCCCTTTGGATCATAGGCTATGAGATGTATCTGCATTTGAACGAATTGGTAAAGGAAATACCGATCATTTAACATAAAGGCGAATAAAAATGGATTTTACTGGAGTGTAAACGTACCCCGAGATCACTCTTGGTAGGGCACTTGTCACAGGCAACGCAATTCACCCACAAGATATCGCTACCGGTATCGACTTGCACATAATAATCCTTGGAAGGATTCCCGATTCCGATCTTGGCATAGTACAACCTGAACCAATATATGTTTCACTGTCAGTATATTTTGTGAATGGTCCTTCCATGTACTGTTGCCATTATGTCAAATAACTGATCATGTCCTCGTATTTTGTTCTACATTGGGTAACAGAAAAATGTAAATGAGAAATGGCATATAAAAGTCAACAACAAAAGCCTCATTGCTCCACCATGAATGCAAAAGTCCCAACATCTTGAAAATGTTCTTCGACAACATCCTGAAACGTTGCCGGTATAAACCTTAATCACCTCCACCGGGGATGGGCTGGGGAATCCAACTGGTCTGGGCTAAATGAGAGAACTTTGAGGAAAATGGAAAAGACAAGGGCCGAAAAGCTCAAGGAGGGATTTTTGGGAAGCAGGGGAGCAAGAGAATGACCCGGTATCAGAGGGGTTGCCATTGCCGCCCAAGGGGAGGTCAACGGAGAGAAGCCTGCCATGGCGTTGGGAATCGTGCTCCCTCAAGGCGCTGAGGGACCTCTGGCAGCCCTTGAACTTGCTATGCACTTCGAACGCGACGTTGCCGGAGGCCACCGACACGGACAGCACCAGCACCGCCGCCACCGCCAGAAGAGCCCTCACATCCATGTTTTCTTTGTCTTTTCTTCTCTCTCTTTTTTTTTACCCCTCAAATTTTTGTCAAACCAGCGGACGAATTAATGGAGTTTCTGTTCAAAGAACAGAGGAAGGAGGCGAGAAATGGGGGTTCATGGATGCCCGGGAGCTAGAGGCAGAGCCATGAAGATTCGAGGTGGTGGATTGAGGAAAGAAAACGGTCGATCGAGGATGTCCGGTGGGTATTTTTGGGAGGTTGCTTTCATCGTCTTCCATTCTGCGCTCTGCCTTTTCACGTTATCGCCTCGCTTCACGCTCCTCTCCCGTCTTCCCTCCTCCCTCCTTTCCCCATTTTACTTCGGCTTGGCAGAGTCACAGTCTCGCAGATGCATCCCTATACTTGCAAGTTTGTCGCATTTTAATCCCTGATTCACCAAGCCGACCGGTTTCTTGGATGTGGTTTGGTTGTCCCGCTAACGTGGCTCGAGAGGTGAGTGCGAGGCCGGAGATTCACGCGCACGATGTAAAATCACAGGCTCGATCAGGTTATGCGGCCTGTATTGAGTGGTTCGAGTTGAAACTGGCCTAATATAAATACGAAATTGACTCATTGTGATGGATTCAAAGTGCATAGCATGAAAAGATCTGTGAGTGGTATTGTTCACCTCACGAGTGCACATGACCTTGAAAAAATGGTTTTTAATAGAGAGGGGTGATTTGGACCTTACACAAGAATCACGTTCCCTTCCTTTCTGATTATAATAGGATTATCTATCAGTATCCACTATTAATCTAATCGGTAAGACTAAGTATTGCGTGTCCATCACAACAAGAGCACTAGTTGATATCAAGTATCAATAAGGGTAAGGATGTATTGCCTCATAGTAGTCACGGGCAGTTCTACGATCAAAATCGGCCCGGAACTGTGAAGATGGCGGTTTAGGACAAGTTCCTCCCTTTCAATGAATCAAAACCGGCAACTTCGAACTGGAGCCAAAAATTTGTAAAGTTTTTAAAAAATGGTTAACAAATTTATGTATTGAATTACATACTTTTTAAAAATACAATACATTTAATTTATTTACTAATTCAATTCATTATAATTTATCATAATTCCTGTTAACTTATTTTAAAATTTATCGAACTGGCCGATTTCGAACAGAACCATACTATTTTGAACAGTCCATGAACCATCCTAGGAGCCATTTAGGACCAGTTTCATGCCCCCATGGAACTGAAACCGACGGTTTCGAACAAAAATTAGCTGGTTCCGAACCATGGCTACGCCTAACTAGAAGCTTCGAGGGCTCCTCACATGTCAACCTTGAAACATATCGGAATCAAAAGTGTTGGTCCGATTTTACCTCTAATATAATAAAAAGTACATAGTGAAAAGTACAACATGAACTTCTAGCTACGGAGTAGAAAAGAATTAGTTTAGAGTCATTGACCAATAGGAGAACGCCACATGACTCGTGATCAAGATGATTTTGTCCCAAGTTGTCACATAGTGATGTAAATGGAAGAAAATTGGAAAGAAGATATGAGAGGCATATTTGAAGCGGTGACCAAGTATGGGGGACAATTTAGAAGTATTCATTTCTTGGAGGACTTGTTGCCATCTCTACCATAGTTCGTCTTGGTGATGTGCATGCACGTTCGGACATATGACAAAGTCAACTTGTTTGACTTACTGGGGCAGCTCTGTACCGTTTGACATGACATGTGATCCGGTGTGTCTGAACAAGTACACATTCTTTTTTTGTTTTTATGAATGACAAGTACACATTTTTATTTAAAGATCAACGGTAGAATTTTCACTGTGGTTTAACGGTATAACACTCTCATATAATTTTTTTGTGAGATTAGAGTCATAAGTTTGAATTTCACTCTGAATAATACCGTTAGAAGATACTATTAAACTTGTATCTTAACCGATACCGACTTCTTAAACTATACTAATTTTTTTATAATATTATATTAACGGGACCAATGTTATCAATAGTTTGTTCAATTCGTATCATATATTCATAATTGAATACGAAAATTTTAAATATTACATCATGAAAATGATTGAACCAACACTACTACAACTCTCCTTTCTCATTAATAATAAAAAAAATATCAACGTTGGAATTTACTTGGATTGCTAATATTTTGTATTGACACGCACGCTGAAGAGAAATGATACCCAACAGCGAGGGCAATCTCGTCTTTTCACACCGCAAGTTGAGCCGCACATTTCGTATAAATAAATGGGCTCTGCAACTCGTGGAACTCTTCGCCCACTCCGTTCCACTTCCACTAAACATATTGTGTTTAAATAGGTTTGTGCTATATACGATTCGTTTAATAAACGCGTTAAAAAACTTCAAATAGGAATACGATCTGTTTAAAATTAGGTTGACACGACACGACATATTTAACCAGTATTATTAAATATGTGTGGTATAATTATAATTTAATATATTTAAATAGGTTAATATATATACATATAATTAAATAAATTTAATCGTATCGTATTAGGTTACGCAGGTTCAACTTGTTATATAAATGGATTACGTGGAATTATGGTATCGTATAAAAAATTGTCAGCATTAAGTTCCACTTTCCATCCTGATGGCTCTTCAGCTCTCGCAGTCCTCTCACTCTATCCTGGCTTATAGCCCTGTATCATACTCCGTCCCAGCTCAGAGAGTGGTCTCTCACCTCGGTTTCCAGCGGGCCGATTCTCGCTGTCAAAGGACGTCGGGGTGAATCTGAAGTGCGGGAGGCGGAGGGGTGCGGCCTGTGGAGTGAGGTGTACATTGGACACGGCGATCGCGAGCGCCGGGCAGGTGACGGAGGTGAACAAGGACAACTTCTGGCCCATTCTCAGAGCCGCTGGCGATAAAATCGTCGTGCTCGGCATGTACGCCCAATGGTATGCCTTCTATTTGTCCTTTTTCTGCCGACGCCATTTCGAAGGGAATGTTCCGCCGGAAAATATGATATCACCACTCTATCCTCAGCTGAGAAAATCTGGAATACTGGATTGTTCGCAATTTCATTTTAACAATAGGACTTCTAACAGTAAATTTGAGCAAGATTTCATGGAAATTGGAGATGAAGTTCAATCTTTAACGGGTAGCAGTCAGTCGTGCTTGTAAACAAGCCGCTAGAGTGTATAATTTGGCGAATCGAATCATGATGATCTTGAACTTATGCATCTTGCTGGTTTTACTGACCAAAATAATTGAATAGATCTTATCAAAAAAAAAAAATTGAATAGATCCTAGGATTCGAGTGTGCTTGGCTTTCATTGAGAGGAATGGTTTAGCTGCTAGAAATACAGAAATGCTTATTGAATAGATTCTAAAATTTTAGATTACTGACTTTCAGTTATTGCTCACTCTGGTTCATGGAGATTAAAATCTTATATTGGATAAGAAAATGCTTAGCTTCTAATGGTGGATGGAATTGCCGTTGTGCTAGTTAATCTGGTCCTGTTCTTTTGACATCGTCTTCATGCTAAAAGATACCTTTTTCCCTGAGCGTTCTGATCAATCAGTGTTTCTTCAGGTTCCATTTTGACTTGTGTCTCCCTGTCTTCATGATCCGACTATGAGCAGTTGTCTTTGAGAACTTTCCTAATGCCCCTTCGATATCTTTAATCAAGATAGTATCTGATGTGGAAGGTCCACATCAACAGGTCGGGTTCGACTTCGTGTCTGTTGCAGCCATGTTGGGGTGGTCGAGTAACATGAGATAAAGCCAAACCCTGGCATGGAGGCATGGATTGCCTAAGCAACTCTCAAGTTAGTAAAAGAACTATCTAAGAATAAGGAAAAAGAGGAAGATGATTACCCGATTGATGCTGTGATGGGAGAGTGGCCTCACACTTCTAAAAAGAGCAGAGAGCAAGAGTTGATGGGAGAGGTGAAGTGGAGGTTAAGGTATGAGGCATGCCCACCTGACATTTGTACCGTTGTGGATCCTAAGTAAATATTCAGTGTAATACAGAACGATTTCGCTATGTGAATTTACACGTGTCCAGATCTGAACGGTGTGGTACACAACCAACTCGCTATGTATTACATATCGAATATTTACTTGTGGATCATGATGTTTTATCAAAGTGTGATTTATATGATTAACTGGTGGTAAATTAATTAGTTGTTTTATCTCGTGTCAGTTTGCCTATCGGTTTGGGTCACGTAGCCTCGGAATCACGTTGGATTAACCTCTATTCACATCAGTATCTCAAAAGATGTGCTGTTCATACTGCATTTTCTTTGGATTTGATGGTAGCTATCAACTTTGATCATATTAGTTTATCTGCTTTTCATGTTAGTGGCTGCCTTCATTCAGCGTTCTGTGAGCTAAAATAAAAAGAATGTCTCCTTATTCAAACATGTTTTTCTGCAATAATGGTCAATTTTGCCTTGAGTTACAGACTGGCAGAGTAAATGCTCCAATTGAGATATAGTCTTGATGGATAATTTAAGGATAAACAGGACATAAAGTTGTTATCTGTAACATTATGTTCCTTTCTGTTCCGTGGGTCAGTTTTTTGAACTTGTAATTGGTACTAGCTAGGCGGCAAGCAACAATGGCTGCATATTCATGCCCATTTGCCTTCGTAATGGAAAGTTAGCCTACAGCAGGCTTTCCTTCTATCTTTTCGTTTTTGGGTTGTTTATCCCGTTCTTCCTTGAAATTCCAGGTGTGGTCCCTGCAAGGCTATGGCTCTGAAATTCCAAAATCTGTCGGACGAGTACCAGGATGTCGTCTTCCTGAAGCTCAACTGCAACCACCAGAACAGAGTAGGTGTCTGCTTAGCATTCAGATTTCTGGCCATCCAAACCTTCCTTCACAATTCTCTGTGTGTATCTCTTATTTTTCTGACTGAGAGATTGCTCGCAGCCTCTGGCTAAGGAGCTTGGAGTAAGGGTGGCTCCTACTTTCAAGATTCTCAAGGAATGCCCCCACCACACCCCCCCCCCCCCCCCCCCCCCCCCCCCCCCCCCACCCCCCACCCCGTAAAACAACACAAGGTACAGTGAACTCGTCGACTTGAAAACATCTGTTACTAAATGGCATTCCCCTTCTCATCAATCTACTTGAAATCCATTGTATTGAGCATACCTGTGAACTGGGACCCAGAATCGGAATGAACTGGCCAAGTCCGGAACAGACTTTGACACAAACACGGATTTGTTTCACCTGTGAATTCTCGCAATATCGTTAGTTGTGCAGCTTTGATCCATCGACCGGAATCCCCTCTAAAGAAGTTATAGCTTTATATAACAGAAGCCGGGAAGATGCAAGGGATGTCCATGGCAACGACTATTACTAGTTTAGAGCATTTTCTATTTGAGCCCGGAACTATGTTATTGAATGTTTTGATTGCAATTAGAGAGGCAGTCAATCGAAAGAAATTTGTGAGTTCACTCGTACCGCAGACAATCTGCTCTCTCCTACTAAATACACGGAATAGATAGTTAATTTAGGAAATAAATTCTAGCAGTGAAATAGAAATAAAATCAAGACATTTGTTTAGGAATTTTTTTAATAAAATTTCAAAAGAGATAACCTTAAAATGACTCAATTTGATTGGATGGAATCACGATATAGGTACCGCCATGTGGTAATACCATTAAATACGAGACTTTCTCCCCGACGAGAAACCTTATCCTCCAGATGGAATGCCAGAAAATGATTGAAGTGTGTCGAAGTGTCATAGTTGGGTAAATCAACACTTCTTTTATTTTCTTTGGCGCGTGAGTGTTCCTTCTCCGCCGACTCTTCTCCTACCACGTCTTCACCCTGTCCTCCTCCTTGTCGTCGCACGTAGTTGAGACTTGAAAGGTTTGGTCCTTGCACCGGTGCCCAAGCGTAGGCTTCTCATTGCAATCAAGATATAACCATTTAATCCCTTACCCATCATCTCGGTCTCTGTGAATCATTCTACCTCTGGCCATGCTGCTGAGGGTTGGTTCTTTGATGCCTCATTATGGAATCCCGACGTCCGATCCTTTGATCCTCCCTCTGTTGCACTTCCAGATTTCGTGCCGCTGTGAGGGGCATGGATTTAAATCGCGGTCGCGGGTCGCGTAACGGTCGCGTCACAATTATAACAGTTTCTGGTTATCGCACCGTTACATAATGGCATCGCGGGTGTCGCGGTCGGAATTTTTTTTACGCATCCAAAATGGATAAAAATAAATATAAAATATTATCAATACCACTTTCATTATCACATCTAAAACAAGTGACTGAAAATGGTGAATAAATCATCATTGTACATGGCTTTTCACATCAAGTTCTATACTTTCTTATCAAATAAATGTGAAGTAAATATTCAATGTATAATATATAACTATTATTTTGGGTAAATCTATAAAATTTTGGTTGGTTACTATTTTCAAGAATCAAATTTATACATGTCAAGACATAGATGATAAATTATCCAAGTAATTTATATATTACATTGAATATTCACTCAAGAAATATGACATATCTTAGCATTTCTGTACATACAATGTCAATATAACTTCGTATCAACATATTTTCTGATAAAAGAATGTGTTAAATATACGTATTTTCGATAAATTTGAAATAAAAAACACGTAAGTGTGTATAAAAATATGAATAACAGTATAAAAGTGAAGGAAAACGGCCGTCGCGGCCGTTACGACTGATTTTTGGCCCGTTACACCATTACGTAACGCCGCGACGGCCGGCAATTTTACTTCTGGCCACGATGCTGGCCACGATATCGGCTTGTAATAGTATCGGAAGGCTCCGATACTTTTACATAACGGCCACGACGGACCGATTTTTAATTCCATGGTGAGGGGAGTGGGCAGTTTCCACCTGCTGTCGGCATGTGGAAATGCTCCAGCGTTTCCTTATCTTCCACCATCTGTGCTAGCTCCATTGTCTCACTCAACCCGTTGGCCTCAATGTTCCAAAGTTGTTTAAATATCTGGTTTGAGCCATTCCATAAAGTTCCCTAGCTATCTATACTTACTCGTTAGATGTACCATCAAACTAATTTTTTGAGCGCCTTTTGGGTTTTCAGGTGGGCCAATCTATCCATAATATTGAATACGATGTGAACTGCACATCAATTCTCATATCTAACTTAGTGTGAGCCAACGGGGTAGTAGCCCCATTGGTCAGGCGCTCCGAGGTTCGAATCCTTGGAGGGCATTTCTCCGTTTGCCGTGGTTTTATAGCTCTCGAGTCCATCATGTTTGCCTGCCTTACTTAACATAAATGGTTTGCAGGCTATTGCATGTGCCATGAGGAGGAAGTATCGCAACCACCACTGGTTGTGTCCAGATGAGGTGTCGTAACCACCGCCAGTCAGACCTAGAAAACGCTCGAATATCTCGGTTGTAAAAAAAAAAAGAAGGAAGACTTGGTCTAAGCCGATATATAATTACAGAGAGCACACACAGAACTGTGTGTTGAGCATGCCACGCTACCTATTGAGTTTTACTAACTTAAATTTAGTTAGTCCCGCATTTCTTCCTATTGGAACGATAAATTTACCATCGATGAACCGATTTTGATTTAAACCTGGATAAGTGTGGCAATTAATTTGACAAGAATGGTTCGCAAGTGCTCTAGTAACGGACGGAGGCATAACATGAACAAAGTCTTATATGCAACATGTATATCACGCAACGTCACATAATTTAGTTATATTTAAAATTATTATTATTATTTTATTTTTAATATCTTAAAATAACCGGACTTTATTTTATATAAATACTATTATATAATATATCTATTATCTAAAAACTCTCACCCCACTGCACGTGACTGAAAACGCCAGAGTGGCCCGCGGCAGGGATCAAGTGGCGGCACTTTGGTTTCATCGTTCGACCCCTTTCCCACTTCCATTTTACCTTCCTCCAGCTCTTCTACGCTCCCCCTCCGACGGACTCCCCGAAACTCACTCTCTCTCGCTCCCCTTAACACTCACCAGCTCTCTCTTTCCCTCCCCCTCTCTGGCGCCGCCGAAGAAGGTCTGAGGCAACACCAATGGCGTCGTCTCTCTCCACAACGGCCTCGACTCTGCCCAAGGCCAACGCCAATCTGGCTCCCGCCGGCGGTCCTTCCTCTGGGAGGATCCCGTTTCGGCCTCCGTCTTACAGGCCCATGCTCCGCTTCTCCTCCCCCGAGGTAACTGGCTCCCTTAATTGTGCACTCCGCGCTCTGCCTCAGCTTGATTCTCGTTGAATCGCACTGCACGGGGGTAGTCGTTCTTTGGTTTAAGCTTGGAATTTGCCTGCAGCTGAATGGGGGTTTGATAGGTTTCGCCCTGTTGTGCCTTGTAAGTAGCTATTTGATGCAGCATTTTAAGTCCCTTGTCGGATATTAAGGAAGCAAGAACTGATCTTTTCCTTTTTAATCGTTTCCACCTGGTGCTTGTGAAACAATTAAGAGCTGACCTATAGATTTCTTAGAGCAAAAGGGAAAAAAAATAGTTTTGATGCGCTTACTGTTCCTTATCTCCTCGTGATAGGGCTCTATACCTCTATTACCTTTTTTTGGATAATTATTATGGGGTTCCATTATTATCACATAGAGAGTTTCAATATTGTGAATTTGTTTAATTTTTATGTGGATTTAGGATCATGTGGCTGATGTGATCAACCTATATGGTTGCTTAATATGCATCGTTGCTTTTGGTTCCTCCAGTTGACCAGTCATAATAAAAATTGGGGTTTCTCTATTTTTTTTTTTTTTTTAAGTTTTCAACGGCATTTTCATGTTAAGTAGTGTTAATAATTAAATCCCATATCGACTATGTTGAATAAGGAAACTTGGATTTATAAGAGAATCGGATACCACTATCTAATAGCTTAAGTTTGTAGGTCGACAAGGCTGTAGGACTAGGTGGAAATTTAGTAATTAGTTTTCAATTTTTTTCCTTAGTTTCCGACTTTGCAAGAGGATTCTCGTCCCTTTAAATTTCTAATATATTATAGTCTCGTTCGGAGACTCTTTACATGTTACAATACGGACAGTTGGATGGATTTCTATTCGCCAAGTAGATAGCACTAAGGCTTTTGCTGGTTTGCAATGTGGTCCTTTGGCAGGCTGCCAAATTTATCTCTAAGATTAACAAGGAACTGTGATAGATTTGCAGTCCACCCTTCCCTTTTCCATAAATTTGAAATAGGAATTTCTCATTAAATTTGTAGATACTTTTCCTTTGAAGGTCTTCTACCTTTTTTTCCTCTCTGGGTAATTGCTTGGCTTTCTTTCTTAGCCAGGCTCTTGGAAACTAGACTTGCCAACGGCTGTCTTGTTCATGGGTCTTAGTTGCCATATACAAAGCTGACAACCATAGATTCATGACATGAGATGATGGTTGCATTGCATTTGTAGGGTTTGCATTATACTTGGAACAACCACACAGTTGTGAAAGCCCAGTCAAAAGAGGTAAGAACCTTCCACTGATTCGCTTTACAGGGTCTGTTAAAAAATTTGGCTCTTCCCAGGATAGGCTTTTGGAGTCATCTTTTGCCTTAAAGGTTTCTCTTGATAAATCCTCAAATGCTGCTGCTATATCTGCCTCAAAGTCTGCGGTGGATCCATCAAACCCAAAAGACGCACAGCCATCTTCTGCTACCCTGGCTACCGAGGAGTCAATCTCTGAGTTCATTTCTCAAGTTTCAAACCTGGTCAAGTGAGTGAAGTGATTTTGATCACTTAATGATGGTCATTGTCAATAGCATTCAGTATGACTCGTTCCACATTTTCTTTTCAGGCTTGTTGATTCTAAGGACATTGTGGAGTTGCAGTTGAAACAGCTTGACTGTGAACTCTTAATCCGCAAAAAGGAAGCTTTGCCTCAACCACCGTCACCACCACCACCTATGATGATTCATTCTCCTGGAGTAATGCCAGCAGCCCCTACCGTGCCACCTCCAGCACCTCCCTCAGCTCCCTCTTCGGCTCCAACCCCATCACCTTCACCAGCTCCAGCAAAGTCAGCTGAATCATCACTTCCACCCCTTAAATGCCCAATGGCAGGAACTTTCTACAGGAGTCCTGCACCTAGTGAACCACCATTTGTGAAGGTGAACTTTCTTCTGATTGTAATTTAATTATATTTTACTTGTTAACTCTGACACTTAATAGTTTATCTTTGTGCTTGAGAACTTGATGATTACTCTTAGCTGCATTGCTTTTTCCTCAGAAAGGAGACAAGGTACAGAAAGGACAGGTTCTGTGCATCATTGAGGCAATGAAATTGATGAATGAAATAGAAGTGAGTGTTTCTCTTCTATTTTTCCTTTTGTAGTTTCTCTGAATAGGCATCAGTTTTTTTTTTTTTTTTCGTTTCTTTGTACGATGCTTTTCAACTAGCATCTTCCAGTGGCAGACTGCTAAAATTAATTGGTTATCTGTTAACGTATGATTGCACACAAGAAAAGCTAGATCTTTGTGCTTCTTTCAATCAGATGACATAAGGTCAGGAGCTTATATGTCCTGTTCAGCATTTATGGTTGTTGATGGAATCGCAGGCACAGGTTAACAGCTAGATAGTTCTGGGGACTTATATTTGTGGGAAGTTAGATGGCAAGTTTACACTAACAAATGTTTTAGGTTAAAAATGAGGCCATTCGGCGAGCTTCATTTCAGTAATGGTCAAGATGGATGGGAACTGCATCAGGAAACCAGAAACCAGAAACCAGGATACCCTTTGAAGTGTGCCATGTCAGACGTTTCTTATCTGCATGATATAGGAATTTCACTATGCAATAAGGAAAACTTGTCTTAGGAAGACATATCATGGGGAAATTCTTTCTTAGTGACACATTGCCAACAATTCGTTCACAATATATCAACCACCTGTGTAACTGTTAGTTTGCCATATAAGAGCTCGATCGGTTACAGCATTGAAGTCAAGCTATTAGGGAAGCAGAAGGCATATCTCTTGGCACAACTGTCTTTGCCACAGCTTACTAATCATCTCCAACATAGATAGCATCGCATGTTCTGATGAGGCTGAAGCATCATCTTGTTCTTTGCAAATCAATCAGTATGTTGTTACATCACCATCTCATGTTTATAATAATGCCGATTTAACTTGGCCAAAATGTTGCTTTTCTGTAGGCTGATCAATCTGGAACGATAGTTGATATCCTTGTCGAGGATGGCAAGTCTGTGAGCGTCGACACGGTCAGTTCCTCTTCACTTTCCCTGCTCATAATAAATCCTTAGCAATTTCATTGAAGGTTCAGGAAAGGTTGACATAGTCTCTTGTTCTCGTCTCCTTGCAGCCTCTTTTCATTATCAAACCTTAGTGGTCATTCTCCCATGGGGACTAATAAGATGGGAAGCTGGACAATAAACTTGAGCAGCTTTCTGGAAAAGGAGAGCAAAACAACGAGGGTGATTGCGGCATTTGTTGATTTCAGTGGTAATGTTTTTGGAGAGGTTGTAGGAATTAGGGATCGGAGAGACTGCTGATTTGCTTGCTTGCTTGGTTGCCAACTTGCAAAGTTGAAGGATTCATATGCGTATTCATATAAAATCCCTCTACCGTGCATTTGCATCTTGAGCCGGCAGCACCCTGGCAGGGGTTGGTAGAGCCCCGACTGTAAAGTTGAGCCGGTAGAGCTTCGACTGCGCGGTTGAAGGCCTGCGCCCAGTGTATTCAACTTTGAACGACTGTATCTCCCAAGCTACGAGGAGTTATGAAGCATGGTTTTAAAAAACGGCCCGTCGCGGTTGTTACGTAACAGTATCGGTACCGTTATTGGCCGATATCACGGCTGGAAAGAAAATCGCTGGGGGTTGTGGCTGTAATGGCGTAACGGACTAAATAATGGCCATAACAGCCACAACGGGCATTTTTATTTAAATTTTCACCTTCACATTTTTGTACAAATTTATATATTTTTATCTTTCAAAATATTAAAAATACGTGCATTTCTTACCTTTTTTATCTAAAAATGTTTTTGTTCATTTTGGACGTATAAAAAAATTCGAACTGCGACACTTGTGAAGCTGTTATGTAACCCCACGATAACCCGAGACCTTAACAATCGCGACGCAACTGATACGTGACCTGCAACCGCAATTCAAATCCGTGGTTATGAGACTCATGACCACTCAAAGGAAACCTCATTCAAAGGACTCTCAAATGGTGCGGGGCTCCTTATAAAATGTGCTCATATGGCAATCCAAATATGGCTCAGAATTCGAGAGGTCGTATTCACATCAGGTTCATCTAGACTAAACTGAAATTCGGGTGCTTACCATTGATGAAGAAGCCACGAGTCCTATGGTTATTAAGGAAAGGGACGGATTTACAAGTCTTCGGTCAGAGGAAGGTAGTCGGAAAACCTCCAGCAACCCCTTCTCTATTCTATGCAGTTTTCCTTCGTTGCTCATAACTTCTCCATTTCAGCCTTGATTCGCAATCCATTTGATATGTTGGACTCCTAACTTACGAGCATTTCATAGGTATACAATTTATCATATTTCCGTCGAGTACAATCTATAAAAAACTCGGAGAACTTAGAGGTTGAAAATCAGCTGTACTTAAAAGCAACTAAACACGTTTAAAACTAAGTGAAAACTAATTAACTGTAAGTTAAGTAAAATTAAACATTATTATGTAAAGCATCATGAATTCGATAACTTATATCAAAATCAAGATTGCCAGAGTGTATTGGTTGAGATAGTGCAACGCTTCTCCCCTCAAATAAGGTTTCAGGTTCGAGTCTTGAGGATGAACTGAAAAAAGTCAAACTTTTACAAGAGTTTTACTCTCTACTAAACTCAATAACTCGAATTGCATTAATCAGAATCTGATCTATTGTATTTCTGAATATCAGTTGTAACAACTAAAAAAAGTCAAACTTTTACGGAATTGACAATGACCTTTAAAAAAGCCGGTAGAACTAATATATTATATTGTTAGACATCATACACTATCATTAGCCATTCTAAAGAAGGAATAACAAAACTTCTAGCAGCGGACATAACGACGTAACAACGGCGTCGGGTGCGAGTAAATTAACGGACGGCGCGTGTTGTGCAAGGCAGGATTAACCGCGTGATTGCGGGGAGGGACGGACGGACGAAACCCTTGCGGCATGCCTCACTGCTCGTTCTCTCTCCTCTCCTTTCAGTTCAGACTGCCCCTTTCCCTTTCCCTTAACAAACCCGAAAAATAACTTATTCATCGAAAAAAAACCCGAAAAATAACTGGGTCTGTTACGCTGCTGTGCTGCTCGTCCATCCACCATCTCAACCTCAATCCCAAGAGCTACACCTTCACCCGTAACTCCTCCCGAAGGAGCCCATACAAGAGGAAGAGAAAGAAGGAAGAAGAAGAGGAAGAAGGAAGAAGGAAGAAGAGGAAGATGGGTCTTAATCATCATTTGGCTTCGATTACGTGTTTCCTGGTTGCGGCCCTGCCGTTGGCCCAGTCACAGGATTCCATCTACGATCACCTCCGCCGGTACGGCCTTCCCGCCGGCGTCCTCCCGAAGGGCATAACCGACTTCTCAGTCGACCCCTCCGACGGCCGGTTCCAGGTGAACCTGTCGCAGCCCTGCAACGCCAAGTTCGAGAACGAGGTCCACTACGACTTCAATGTCACCGGGGCCCTCAGCCCCGGCCGGATCGTCGAGCTGTCGGGCGTCTCCTCCCAGGAGCTCTTCCTCTGGTTCCCCGTCAAGGGCATCCACGTCGATCTCCCCAGCTCCGGCCTCATCTACTTCGACGTCGGGGACATCGCCAAGCAGTTCTCCCTGTCGCTATTCGAATCCCCTCCCGATTGCGCTGCTGTTGACCCCGACGATCCCGGGTTCTCTCCCCGCCCTGAGGAGTACGGTGGCCTTCCTTCGGAATTTCAGGTTCACATAAGCCCCTCGAAGCTTCGACTCCCTTCCTTTATTACCTCGTATGAACAGATGTTTTATGCTTGGATATGACTGAATTCTATTGTTTGGAAAACTATCATTCATACGGGTTTATCATCCTAAATGCGAATAATTTCTACTGAATTGTATTTGTTAGAGTTCCAGAAGAAAAGGCTGGAATTTGTTGAATTGTTTCGTGAGGATGAATGGGGAGATCATGAATGGGAATGGGTTTTTGTGCTGAGAAAACCTGTGGACTTGATGTGTCTTTGGTTGAACATGTTTCGGTTGTTAGGACTCTGTTCCCCGAGTTGTTTCTTGAACCTTTTACCCTTGCCTTTTCAGATTTTCACATTTTGTAAGGATAAGTTGAACATAATTTGCATTCCTGCGATGCTTGAATAATTCTCATGCATTAATTTTAGTAAAAATTTGAATTTTTTAAAATTCCCGATCGTTTTCTGGAAAATTGAAATTGTGTGCCGGATGCTGCATATTCGTGTCAAGTTATTGAATGGTCAAGATTTTGCATTTGATGTGCTGAGGCTGCTAGTACTCTGCAGTTCGTGGCATAAACTTCTTCTTGAGATAAACTGTATGTGTTTGAACCTTGCAACTGTGTTAATGAAGTAGCTGCTGTCATAAATGTAAGAACTTCTGCATTTGAGAGGCCTGTGAATACTTGAATTGTCTAGTCCAATACCTGAAATTGCTGTCTGTGCATGCGAAATCCCATTTATAATATCAGCTAGGATGTCTTGATGTTCCAACATCATGTGTCATCGTAACATCTTTCTATGAGCATCACTTACCCGTCCGTGCTAATTGTTCGTTCTCATCGGCATTTGATTCCCTTTAGTTCTTCATTCCTTAAGGCACGGCCCAGATAGTGCCTGAGTTGCTCCATCATCACTGCAGACTGAATCGGGTAAGATCTGTTGCAACGATATGCAGGAACATGGGCTGAGGGCTGATTCGTAGGAGTAGGAGCTGAGGCTGGAGGCCACCTGCAGTTCAGTCCAGATACACAGGATGTCTTCCTTTCATGTAGGGTTTGTGTCTTTGGGAGGTTTGTGCTTTTCAACAAGTGCTCCTTGTAACTTACTACTGTACAGGTTTCGGTCGGTACTGCTCTATATAATAATACGCCATCCTTCTTTGGAGGGACGGTGCATGTGACAAGTTTGGGCGAGAGGAGTAAATACAAATGCTCGTGGGTTATACTTATGGAAGAGATGAGGGTGGGGTCATGTTCGTTTCGTGTACCATAGATGGTTGCAGTACTTTGGCTTGTATGTATCTTTGTTTGTTTGTGTTTCATATGATAGAAAGAAAAAGGTCTTATTATGATTCTTCCTGTGATGAGGAGCATTTCCATCTAAATGGCATCCTCCTGCGAGTTCCCAGATTTGCGCCGATTGACTAGGACTAGTCTTGATGGGTGAGTGAGATCAGTGGTCCTGTCGGAGGCAGTCTTTCTTGCATTTCTTTCATTTGGTGTTTACCTTGATCTGCCGCTGTCAACCTCAAATTCACGGGATCCTACTGGGCATTCCACAGGTTACGATCGCACAGTAATTTCAGGAGTCTCTCTGCCTCCGAAACTTGCTCGGTTCTCTGGGCAATAGGCAATCTTTGAAACGATGATTCCCCGGTTTCCCGGTTCCTGTGCTGTTTCATACGAATGTGCATAAATATATTACCGATCATAAAGGTGCAAGCCTTGTTGCAGGTCCTGTGGGTAAGCTCTTGTCCATGTATAAGAACACAACAGAGGAAACATTGGCCGTGGATTGTTCTCTTCTGGCGTTTGAGAATCTTACATTAAGATATTTCTGAATGACGTGTTTAGATCCTACGTAACATAAGCCCCGTGGAAGATCTCACTTGAAATGGATTCTGTGTTGCAGTTCTCTGTACCTAAAGGGGACCAACTCGATCAATCAGTGCAACTCATCAACCTAATGCCCATAAAGCAGTCCTGCAATTTGCATCCTATCTTGAGAAATACGTCTCCTTTCCTCATCGATGAGGCTGAAAACCAAATGAGCGAATGAGGAAGGTTCCCATTGCCGTGCGAGCAAGGCCTTCCTCATTTCCATTGACCAATTCTCAAGAATCTTGGGATGTCATTGGAGAATGCGTTTTACTGACATTTAATGGATTTAGAAGGGCAGGGGCAGTCGTCCCTTGACCAGCCTGGAGACCATCCATAACATGAGCAGATAATTGGAGTATTACGAGGAACCGGCAAAATACTTGAGGGATCATCCATTTCTGATTCATGTGATCGGGACCGAAGACCTAGTGAGTGTCCACAGGAAAATCTCGATGCGGGTACAAGTACAACATGACTGAAGACTTGGAGTCTGTCTCCAGAAAAATGATGCAGAGTACAAGCACAACACGTCATGACACTGTAAGTATATTCCTGAATCTGGAATTCTGAATCATATGCTAAAGAGCATCAAGAGTGAAGCACATACAATGATGGTTGAGCGGAATCATTCTGATCCTTGCTGTGTTTGCAAACAAAGAAATTAGGACACTGGCTCCATCAAAGCTCATCCTGCATGACAAAATCAGGATTTCAGAAACAAAAGTGACATTTTTGGTTTAACGTGGGACAAACAAGTAGTACAGAACCTCTACAAACTGTCCCATCAGAGTTTATGACAGCAGCAGGAATTTCAAAGAAAAAGGTACAGAATCATTTCTTACATGATAATCGTCAAAGTCATGGCGATCACGCTGCAATTAAGAAGCTCCAAGTCAGTAATGCATATCCTATGTGTCGTTCACATTCAAACAACTAAAATGTCCAGGAAGATTTGGTATAATGGAAGTATCATTGCAAGCATTGCCATAATTATGAACTTCTTGATATAGTGGTTGAGTAACGAGCTCAAATGAAGACTCTTGTAAATGGCTTGGACATACCAAAATCACTAAATGTAAAATCTCAGAGTACGCGATAAACTAACCCTTCTATATTTGTCTCTGTATCTATCTCGGTAACGCCTGTCGTGACCTCTCTCCTGACGTCTCCTTTCGCCTTCCTCTCTCGCTCTTTGAGCTTCCTATACACATTAAGGCTGAAAGAAGTTGAAATCCGTGGATCAAAAATGAAATGCGATGGTTCAATCAGCTCTATAGGTGATTCACCTCTTCTTCTCGTGCTTTCCTTACTTTCTCAGCTTCCTCAAATGCCTCCTTCTCAGCCTGTAAAACAACAAATGTGAGAATTCAAAATTTCGGACAACTGTCTATTAAACGGTTCAAAATAGGACTGACCTCTCGATTGGCAAATACTTCTTGCACCACTTGTTTTGCATATTCAGGATCATCACAAATCAAAATGTTGTCAAACACTGAACCTGCCTTGACCTAAGTTCAAGGAAATAAAGATACCATGACAATTTCCTGAAATCATTGTCTTCTGTGAGGTAAATCTGCAAGAAATTTCTAGATGAATACCCACCTGCCAAACCTCAATTCCTACATATTTTATTGGCTTCAGCACATAAAGATCTGGATCGTCTTCAAACTCTGTCGGCAAGAAGAAGTCATAAAAAGAAAAAATTTTATTTCATGAAATTATGCAAGAGAATAGATGGCTTAAAGAACAGGTTGGTCAGTACCTGGATTATCGATCCATGGGGTTTTCCATTTACCCTTGTAGTTTGGGTTCTTAATTTTCTGGCATGCCAAAAAACCAACACTTATCAGAAGAGTCCCACAAACCAAGCCTGAAAATCTGGGGAATTAGGCGCTTTTACCAAACCTTTCGTTTCCACAGTCCTTTGTATGCTGGGTTTCGTACCTTCGGTGGTTTCCAAACGCCATCCTCTTCCTCATCCCAATCATTGGGCTAAATAAGAAATAAATGGCAGGTAAGCAAGTATATATTTCCTCATTTTATCAATGGTGACAGAATGGAGTTAACACATCATGTTCATAGCAGAATGCATCAAAGAGAAGCTGAAGAGGAAACTAAGGCCCTATCGAAGCAACCAGAATAAACTCGCCATAACTGGTCCACTTATAGCAGATTATTTAAAGAAATGAATACTAACCTCCTTAGCTTTTGGATCAGGAATCTCAGCTGGAATTGAATCATATCCCTGGATAATATCAAATGCATTCTGAGTCTATTTTTCCATCTTAACACATTAGAACAAGAAAGGCATCAAAGAATACCTCAGGTTTGACATCATTAGGGTCATCAATGTACTCTCTGTCATCCCAATCTGCAGGCTGTGGTGTTTAAAAGTCAGAATTAAGTAAATTTAAGATCTGGAAAGGGCATCAAAGTATCTCTCTCATGACAAAAGATAGAAACTTTTATCACAAGGTAAATTCCTATCTAAGAAAAAGACGCGGTTTATGGCTAACAAACCTTCTTTGCTTTGACATCTTTGATTTTTCTGGGAGGAAGGATATCCCAGTCGGTGTACATGCTCCCTGAGTCCCTTTCTCTATTATCAACCAGAACACTATAAGAAGCATCTGGCCGGAGAATAAATGTGTAAAAATGGGTCAATTTGTCAGTTTCACACTGTAAATCCTTCTTTATTGGGTAATTCTGCCCTTGGTAGGAGATTATGACATGGAGCTTCTTTGTCTGGCTCCCACAGAGATCTGGCCCAAACATCAAACTGAAAATAGAAAAAAGTAAAGCCAACTTAGCAAACGAATGCCACCAATAATTCACATAAAGTGCAGAGCATATCACGATAAGATTTGCTAGTATTGAACAGCAATCAGTGACGTGAAAAATGGTAAAAATTTGCTTTTCTTGTTTTCCTTGTATCCAGTGAAACCCTATTACAGACCTGAATTTAACATAACATGAATTAACATAATAAAGTATTGCAAGACTTGAAATGACCACTAAATTCATTTCATTGCCAAAGATACATCCCATAAGTCCCTCTCAATTTCTATTCCCTCTGCAAGATGGTTAAATTAAAATGAGAATAAAATGCTGTGCAAGTCATAAACAATGAACCTGTAAGGTGTGTCACCACCGAACTTCTTCTGATTGACATAACCTGAGAGAAGCTTTATGTAACCACCACCACATTCAATGTCCTGCTCAAACTTTATAGAGTACTGGAGAACCAGAGTCCGGTTCTTGCTGCTGAACTCTGGTATCTTTGCAGATATTGCAAAGTGTTTGGCGTCAGAAGATGTTTGGATGCCTGTGAAAAGGTGAGCATGTCAGACTAGTAGCTACCACTCCCAATATTACAGCAGGTAACAGCTTGCTTAGGCATAACATATTGAACTTCCAAGCACTTCCAATTTGATCCCAATTATACGATTTCCACATTTTGCTCACACATAATATGACACCGTCATTTAGAAGCTTCATCAAGGTTTTACAGCAATAAACAAATAGCGAGAATAAATCAAAATGATGATTGCACAGTACCCTTATCATCTGGATCCCCTGACCACTTCCCAGCAGTGTGCTTGAACGTGCCCGCCTTCCCTTCAGCCCTTTTCCAGTCTGATAAGACCCATCGGCCCTTCCAGCCATCTACAAATCAAAGAAAGCGAACAAATATGAATTACACAAATAACACACAGGTAATAAAGATTGTTAAAGGATAAATCACACATCCATAAGATATAAAAGGAAAATCCTCATGCTTTTAAGAAGCTACAGGTCCACCAAAAATATTTAACACACTATCAGTACACTATTCGACAGCCTCTTATGAGTCCCAGACAACAATCTGCCTGACAACCTCTCATATACACCCTTAGCTTCCACCAGTAAACCGGGATCCATTTTCTCATCAGAAACTAATTCAGGATACAATAAAAAATAAAAAAAAAAAAAACTAATTCAAGATATAGCCTACAAATGAAGAAGCAGCAGAGTTTAAAATTCAATCCGATAGCACAAGATAGGCAATATTAACATTTCTATCTTAGGAATCGAGACGATCAATAAGAATCCAACGACAATCTCGTCCCTATTTTACCCAAAAATAGAAAGTCTCGTTCTTTCCCAAAATCAACCCACCCAATTAAGCGAGTAGCCAATGCGAGCAATGTACTATGTGCTCAAGAGGGGAAAAATCCAATCTTTCGAGCAGCTCGTCCATACAGTGTGATCAAACAGTAGGAGCAGCGTACAACAGTTTCAGGGAGCAGCAGGGTTACCTTCGAATCGCTCTTCAAAGATGATCTCTGCGATCGAAGAGTGAGCGAGGAAGAAGAGATGCAGAGTCAGAACTAGCAAGGGAGGACAACACTTGGTAGCCTGCCCCGCCATTGTTGGTGGGGGTTAAAGGTACAACTCCACCTCCAACTGTGAACTGCGAGGGGACTGCCGGGACCAGCGATCTCTCCCCACCCTCCCGACTGACTAAATAAGAATGTTTCTCGACCAATGATTGACCTCGCTATTTCCATTTATTACGGAGCATGCCATCCCACTTCCAGTCGCACACTCCAATAGGCTGGCTCCAACTCAGCATGCCGTTCCCACTCCCATTTATCTTTTTTTTATTATGCTACGGCACAAAAAATATTACTGCTGGTCGCCTCATTGCACCGTCATTTGAAAGGCTGACCCAGTGAAAATACAGTGCAAGAGCAGGAAGGCCTCACCCATTTTCGGAACCTCGACCACAACTCTTCAAGTTCTCTTGATTCTTGACAAATGTATGGAGGGTGTGCTAGAAACGAGCCCAAGAGTACTTTTACAATGAAATTTCCATAGCTCGATGAACTCTTCTATAGGATACATTGGTGAACCTAGGTAGTGTTTGTTATGTTAGGGTAATTTGGTCAAGTTCAGGAGGGATTGGAGGAAGGAGGCTTGGTGTCTATCTGAGCTGGGTCTCTGGAAAATGACTGTTTTCTTTTTCTTTTTGTAGTTTCATAGTTTTTGAAGGAATTTATATATATATATATATATAATGGACTTTCATATAGGTTACTATAACTGATTTCTCTTAGATCTTGTACAGTTGTATCATCCTTAAATTAAGGTCTGGAAGTTCATAGGTTCGTCTATTATTAATAGAACTTTTCGTATCAGTTTATTCTGATTTTTCTTGCTACTTTGTCTGAATCTGTGGGCACCTCTGTAACTAGGAAGTCAGTTTCTCCATAATAAGAGCTTACCAATTGTGTTTACACTTAGTGGTGACTTGTTTTGAGTAATTATTCAATGTACAATATATAACATATCCGTTTTGTAGAATTAAAAACAAATGTATTTTGAATGAATGATCAAATTATAACTAGTTAGTGCCAGCTTCATGGGGGCACGTATGATGTAACTAACCCTAAACCACTCTTAGGATGGTTCGAGAATGGTTTGGAATCATCTGATTTTAGTTTGAAACCATAATTACAGTTATTTTAGAGCCATCAGTTTGAAAACGTTTGGTTCTTATTTGAAACAGCTAATTCGACAAATTAAAAAAAAACATAAATGGTTAAAAATTACAATGAAATTGAATTTTAAAAATAAATTAAATGTATTATTTTAAAAAGTATATAATTTAATACATTAATTGATTAACCCTTTTAAAAATATTTTCACTTTTCGGTTTTGGTTTGAAACCCCAATTCCAACCCGGTTCTGGTTCTAATTCCTTCAAGGAGAGGAACAGACCCCGTTGCCATGACTATGCAAAAAGCACAAATTTCATTTCCATTTTCACTATCTGTCTGTGTCAATACATTTCAATTCACCCACTGAAATATTGAGCGTGAATTATGATAACATGTGTCAAATGAGGTTTGAAAATATCAGCGGTGCCTAATTCACTTGTTAGTTTCTCTAAAAATTATTTTTGAGAAAATATTGACAAGGATCTCTAATTAGTGAGTTACGAAAATCATTAGTGAGCTAGACCGCACATCAGTTACAAGGTTGGCAATGGGTCAATGATCTCCTTTTGTCACAACGCATGGTGTAGTAAAGGCCCACTTACTTCGCACATCGGCAACAACTCTTTATCTGGCTTGAGTGATAACAAGAAGTTGTTAGTTATGCTCCATAGCAGAGATTTGAAGTGGCCAAGAATATCGATACCATCCATCCATTCATTTCTTGATGATGCTATCCAAGCAGTCTCATTCTATAGTAGGGAGACTATATGTTGGGACTCAAATTATAAATACTTAATTCCCAGGAATCCATCATATTAACTAGGCCAATCGTGCCATGGCACCAGCTGATATGGTCCACGGCTCATGTCCCCTGAATCTCATTTATTGCATGGCTTGTGGTAAATGATAGACTCACAATGTGTTGGGATCATATCGCTTCGATACCATCGGTCGGGTCTCGAGATACCCTAAGCGAGATGATGAAACGAGAAATTCAGAAAATTGACATCGGATATACGTGGTAAAACCCTCAATGCAGATGAAAACGTCCACGGACAAATGAGGAGATTCCACTAGATCAAATTAGGATATTACAATCTCCAGGAATGACACTAATCTCAACCCTTATTACAAAGCTCACCTAGAAAAGAGTTATAATTCGACTTCTCAAGTTCTCATGCCCTGATACTACCAAGAAATTTATCAGAAAGATATTTCACCAGACTCTCTCACCCGAGGCCTAAGGCCCCCAGAGGTTTTACGGCACCGAGGCACACCTTTACAACTCACACAAGACCTTATTTATAATACAAGATTGTATTCTATTTGATACCCTAGAAAACATGATCTGCATGTATTTTCTAAATTAAACAGATTATAAAACCTAGGATATCCTATTCAAACAAAGAAAAAATATTCATAAAATCTCCTAAATATCTGTCAAGATTCTGTCCAAGATATTCGTGCTTCCAATTGCAATCTCGACCGTTGATCGTTGTTCATACATATCTTGTATCTTGAATTTGAGCTCCACCTCGTTATTCAAGTCTTTCAATATTCAAGTTCCGGCTTATGTGGAGACATATCCCAACTCAATGAAGGTAAGAATCTAGAAGTGAAATTCCAACACAACCCTACATATGTTTTCTACTATAGGGCAAGTAAAACTCCTGACCACCTATTCTTCACTTGCCAAAGGGTATTAAAATCTGACAATGCACTGAAAGTTGGTCTCATTCAAATTTTTATCCCAAAAAATGAAGAGATATGCATGAGCGGCGAGTAGCCCAAGCCTTAAAACCAGCAGAAACTTACTGTTAGGAATTATATATTGAAAATCTTGGATTGCATTAGCTTGAGTTAGTTGAGATAATTATACATCTCTTTCCCTTAAATTAGGCCTCGAATTTAGTCTTATAATCAGAGAAAACTCATGTTGGAGAGAGTTTTGTCTCTTAGAGAGCGAACTTGATTTGAACTTGGATTAGTTATGAATTATTGGACTTATGGGTACTAATTGATATACACTAAAAAATATCTCAGATGGCAACGAAGTTACAATTAAAAATAAAACTGTAGATCTACGACATAAAGTCAAGTTAGAATTATATTGTAAAAAACTGATAAAAGATTCGAGAAAGAGAAGTGAGAGTGATTATCGAGATACGTGACAATCACGGTGTTGTTCCGACTAGCTCGTCTCCTATTGGTCGTTTTGAAGATACGTGGACGTTGGCCTCCTAACATACAATAACTCATAGTTGAAGTTAGTGTCGAACTTCAAATTCTCTAGGTAAACTACAGAAGATAAATACAACTTCAAAAACGATGAATGTTATTTAATGATACTAAACCTGAATTGAAGTCCTGAACTGGGCATTAGACTTCCATGAAAAGTCCACTAGAATCTAGAAAATACCAAGAACATAATATGTAATATAAAACGGGTGTAGACCACTAAATTAAGCTTGTAGATTCAATCTCACTCGACTTCTATCTTTACCTTACCAACGTAATTTAGTTAAGATGGTTTGACATTAAAAAAAAAAAGTGAAATCTTGGGCTCGAATTTTGCGACCAAAGAAAGTTCATGCCAGAAGAGTGTCACCTCTTAGTGAGCCGTCTAGGTTTGAACTTGAAATACTCAAGATTAGGACTTCTAAATAGCCGGTGGGATGTAGTAAAGGAAATATAGATTGATTTCTACACAATTATAACTTCACTACCTGACCTTTGATGCTGCTATCTTGGGCCGGAGAATCAAGGCCCATGAACTAGAATTGTGGGCTGGGGCTTCTTTGGGCCCAACTCTTAAATGGGCTTTTTGAACATCACATAATAATAATACTAACATAAGAAAACCAAGCCAGCAGCTGCCCCCTTCTAAATGAATAAGCAATCTTCATAGATCTGATAGAGGAAGGGGAAAGAGAGAGGAATTAAATCGTATGCATGGACACGAGGAACATGATGCGAGGATTCGGGTATTATTAATATGTGAACCATACAACGTCTGTTTATCTTATAATAAATGAAACAAATATCATATATTTTGTGCAGTGTGATTGGCTGAATGCATTGGTGTAGAAATACATTAAGAGCACTCGTAGTACACGCCCATCTGCATTTACAGTCGACCCTGTTTGGTTGCTTCCTCGAGGTTCCATAACATACGAGGAGGCCTGGGTAATGTCGTGAACGTGTTGAAGGATTAATAAAATGTTAAACACAATCAGCTCATGGGGGAGCAGCCAACAGGTATATGAGCTGCATGGGCACGACAACACGCAATTAGCTAAATAAATCATATCGAGAATTATTTAAGGAAAATAAAAATAAACCGTTTTGGGTTCGATATTTTTGGACCCCAGTTTTTAATACGCTAATAAATCAATACAAAAAATAATAAAGTAAAATTGTTATTATAGATGCAAACTATTAATTATAAATTCTTACCAAAAAAGTTATTAATTATAAATATTTTGATGTATTAATAATTTAATTAACATATATCAGCGAAATGTCTAGTATAAAAACATCAAATATACCATTTTTATCATCAAAATTTGATAATCATACAATTAAAGGTAATCTTCTAATTTTTATATAAATTCAGTCAGTCTCAAGCCCATTTCGAATTGGGGCCCGATTTTCCCCAGCCAGTTTTTCTTCCTAAATCTATGTAAGGCCTCCAAAAACTCGACTTTTTCCGGGTCGGTTTGAGTCAGATTTTTTCGGCTTTTTCCTTCTTTTTTTTTTTTTTTTTTTTGCTTTCCTTACACCCCTTCGTAAAGACGACAATGCTTCTTGTCAAATGGTGCGAGAACTCGGCAACCAGAACGCTGACGTACACATTATAAATAATTGTTTATTATTCAAATGGACGGAACAGGGAGAGCACCCAGCACAAGTTCCATTGATGTCTTCTAAACTTGAGAGCATTTACTTGAAGCTAATCCTATTTTGACCAATGACTCTTCAAGGAACATAGCAAAAGAACCTTAATGTCGAGAGATAAAGCTTCGAGCAACGCATGAAAGAAGATAACATGCCCAGGTACACAAGAGCTCGGTTCAGTTGACAGCAAAAATGCCTAGATAACATGGGAATTATGAAAAGACAGTGGCGATTCTTCATCTCTCACTTTGCCTGAGGGTGAGAAGCAATGAAGTCCACCGCAAGATTGATGGAGTTTATCTTGTCGGCTTCGTTGTCAGGGATCTCGAACCCGAACTCCTCCTCGAGTGCCATAACGATCTCAACTGTGTCCAGACTGTCCAGCCCGAGATCATTCTGGAAGTGGGCATTTGGTGTAACCTAAAGCCAAAGAGGAAGGCAAAATTCAGCTACAGTTAAATGCAACCAAAAAGAAAACAGTGAGCAACTTCCTCATTCAATCTAAACTCAAGAGGCAGCGTAGAATACATTCCAGCCCTCTGGATCTCCAAAGTACCAAAAATAATCGAATAGAAATTTTAATGATATAGAAGAAATACTGTAATATGGTAATCAGGGGAGTTCCTCAGCCAAATGTTATATCTTACTGAAAGATTCAATCCCTATGCAATTGATTGATCAGTACACGGGTAACTTGACTTTGTGTATCCTTTACTATGAAGCATTGTGGTAACCTCGATGCCCCTTTTTTCTTTCGAAATAAAGAGTCAAGACTAGTCACTAGCAGCTAATTCATATGTACCAACTTAAAAAAAAATAAAAATTGAAACAGGGGAAATCCAGCCAGCTATTAAAATGCAATGCCATTTTTCTCTGTCATGGGAAAAAGATAGGTGAAGAGGCTATAATAACCTACTTATGTGAAGAAGCTATGCTGGAAGGGTGACGCTTAGGATTGTTTCTTTCACCCCAGTTCACTGCTTCACCCAAGACCGACAGTATAATCCATGACTTCCAGAAAGCTCACAGCTGTATCTCTTTAGAAATGAATAACTTAAAGTAAATTGACACTTCATAAAACAATTCGATAGAGAAATACATATGATTCCCAATAACATTACCTTTATTTCAATATCGCAAGTCCTGAGTTTGCTAACTAGAAGTCCTGGGTTTGCAACTAGAAATATAGATAGATAGATCTAATCTTCCTAAGAGAGCCACAGAGGGGTACGTAGAATATGATATGGGTCTCTATAGTTGCGGAATCACTGATTCCATAAGGTAAATGCCATAATGGAGTTTCTTTAGATCATACAGATAATGCACAGGAATTACTCACAATGTACAATGGCATTCAGTAGGATCAGTAGGAGCCCGAGATAAGAACAAAATGAAGACACCAAAGTTCAAACTGAATGCCAATTTTTCATCTTTCTATTGTATAAAAGAAAAACGGAGCTTGCAATCCTCATGGAAACACAAAATTATTTAAGGATGTGTGGAGCCAAGGAAGCAACTAGAAATTCCTCTCAGATATCAGAAAATGAGGTTAGCTATCAGAACTGCCGTAATCAAACATCGATTCAACAATGTCTGCTAGGAAACTATTCAAGTGTTAACAATAACATCACCGAAACAATAGCTACTTCGAATGGAACACTACTTTACAGTGGTTTGGGAGCTTTCAATTGACATATAAATTTTTCAGTAATTTCGCAGCAATAAACCAACCGGACTGGAACAGCAAATTGACATAACAGAAGATCAAATTAACTACCACCAGAGGATCCGAAAGGAGGCTAGAAGTGAAAATGGGAGGATATACCTTGGAAGGATCGACTTTCTGGAAGTGCTTGACGACAGTGATGACACGATCGGCGACCTCCGACTTGTCGAGGAAGGAGCCCCTCACCTCCTCCGAGAAGAGGCGGCGGAGCACATTGAAGGAGAGCCCGGCCGAGCCATTAGGGTTAAGGTTATGGGACAGGGGCTTCACGTTCACCCTCAGGTAATTGAGTAGAGCCGACCTCGCCGCCATTTTTGATAGCTCTCTTCAAAACTAAAACCTTTTCCTCTCACTTCAAACCTCTCTCTCTCTCTCTCTCTCTCTCTCTCTCTCTCTCACTGTGAGGTGAATCCTTCAGGCGAGTTCGAGGATGAAATGGAGCGACAGCAGCTCCCTCCGGACGCCTTCATGGGCCGAATCTGAAGGCCAGATGTGGCCCAAGGGGAGGCCCAACTTGGATTTGTGGGCCCAAATATTGACTCGCGGGGTTCTGGTTCTGGTTCCGCTTCGGTCCTTGACCTCACGAGAAGTGTGATTTACGATGGCAAAATTGTACATTTTTGCTAAAATAACTAAAAAAATATGGTTGAGTCATCATCACCGCTCTAGTCTTTCAATTAAAAATAAAAAAAATTTATTTTAGAAGAATTTTACTCTTTAGCGGGCTCTTTCACCCATGTCAAAATTCACTTTATCTTTGATGCCATTATGGTTTTTTTTAAGTATATCAATGGTATCCGAATGAATATCTTCAATGGTGTAGAATGTCTAGTAAATCTTCCAATAATGAGAAACTAGAGGTCTACCCATGCTACGCACAATATGTATTATCTCAATAAAATTATTAAAAATACATATTCAAGCACAATTGAAGAGAGTAATATATATATATATATATATATATAATTTTCAAATTAGATAACAATAAAAGTGGACTGTATTCGTAATCTGCATATACTAATCACTGATAAATGGGTGAGAAACGAAGTATGAAAATTTAAAATAAATAAATCTATAGAAAGAATAGAAGAATGTGGGGAGAGAGGGGGGAAGCTTTAAGTGGAGAGAAAAGGAATGGAAATGGGTAGTTATACACGTCAAATTTATGATCATTCTCCTATTTTATTCTAATCCAAAGGTCAGAAAGATTTTAATTTTTTATGCACTGTGAGTAAAAATGGAGAAGAAAAAGTGACACAAAAAAGAGAGAGGTCTTTTCTTAAGGCTATTTTTGGATGGGGGTGAATGAATGGAAAAGGAGGGGAAAAGAGAGGAAAGGAATGAAAGAGAATGGAGGAGAAATATTTATCTTGTTTAAATTTATTATAATAAGGGGAAATTAAGAGAAAAATTAACTTCTATGACTTATTAATTAATAAACAAAAATATCATTCTCTTCATATCAAATTTGATTACGACTTTTTTCTTGCATTCACTGAAGCATATGTTGTACTTGAGTTGATCATCAAATATCTACTTGAAATGGGCCAATAGAGCGATAGTACAAATTCAATACTATACGCAGGAAGGAATCAAAGATGAAAAAAGAGCTGAATAATTAGGTCACATGTTTGAGCGATAGTACAAATTCGGTACCTTGATCCTCGCTTCTTGCAATGCCAGGAAACAAAACACGAAACCTCGAATTAGTGCGGAAGGTCTTTATTGGGAGTTGAGAGTAGAGAGACGACGACCTGTTTCTAATTTACAAAAAAGGAAAGTATGATTAGGTTTTTATATTAGTTTCATAAAATGGATAAATTTATAATTTTGTTTTAAGTAAATTATTATTATCCTTTTCACCTCATTCAACCCCAAATCGAGGGAGGAAAAAAGTGGGCTTTGGAGGGGAAGAATGGGAGAGAATAATTCCCCTCTATTAAATCGAACTACTCAAACAATGAAAAAATTTCCCCCATTTCCTTTCTCCTCTATTCACCCTCTATTCACTCCAATCCAAACACAAGGTAAAGTAATAATAGATGAGTCTTGTTGGAAGATTTATCTCCTTTAAGTTAACAGAATTGTTAAATTTCTTAAGAGATTGGACCCACATTTAACCTAAAATTTTAAGCTAGTAGGTATGTAGAGTTCGAGTATAATAAAATAATCTCGATGGCCATAATTAAAGGATGAATAATATAAGTAGAAATAATTTAATTCTTTCTTTGAGCACGAAATGGTACTAGAAAGATTTTACCGTATGAAAAGAGTAATCTATTAAAAGGAAAGCACAAAATAGTATGAAAATGTTACTGATCGTCAATGATTGTGGCGGTCACAGTTTCCTTAAGACTTATTTGCCCCCTCTAGGTTGTGATCAAGACACGTGGATATAAGTCTCCCATGATACAACAACTGCAGAGCTGTAAGTAGCACCGAACTGGAAGCTCCAAGGTGAACCGAAATAGAAGCTGAACACCACAGAAAACAATGCATGACAAAATAGAGAGAGGAATATTTCCTAAAACTAATTTTATGAAGAAGGCAAAGGTTGTCAGTCAAATGGCATACAATATGCTTGCTTACGAAGACTCCTTTTCTTCACTGCTTTTATTCTACATGCATACTATGTGTGTATGTATATATATATATATATAGGTGGAGTGGAGATGCCGACATGCGTGGAGAGTTAAGGCTCCCAATGATTGCCTTCATTAAACTTCAATCATTAGACATGAAAACTCTCCTGTAAATGCGATGAATTAATCGTAAATGATGGATGAAATTAAGAGGAACGTAGGAACAATCCATTCGTGTACGCGGTCACATTCATCCACACAGGTGCAGTTCAATGGACATCCATCGTTACATCTTCAGATCGGTCGATCTTACCAGTATAATTTCCTCTAATTTCATGAGAAACAATTTTTCATTCACACATTTTTTACGTGTCATTCATGCCATTTTTCCAACAATCCCCCATATGAATGAAAATTGTTTTGGTTTTGACTCTTGGTAGTGTTCAACGAGTGAATCCTGCCTAGGATAGGTAGGTGTCTCCACCTTTGAACCTTCCTTCGTGAAAGTATACTTATTTTACTAGTTGTTCAGTAGACATGATGTCCTTGAGTCGTGCTACTTTCTTGTGTAAAGGATCATACACCTCACACAGGAATCCATGAAACTTCTGTTCAGTTCTTATGGTTGTGTTCTTTTGGCCCTAAACACTGTCCTGGTTCTGCGAGAGTTTTTAAAGAATTAAGCCCTTAATTCTCCTTCGAAGCGGCCCCACTTCTTTATCACATAAGTGATTTATAAACTCTAGAGTATTCTACTTACTCCTTTATAAATCATTAAAGCATATGCATATGCTAACCTTGTCCCTTTAATATTACTGTTTCATGTCTAGGAACAAGTTGAGGATTAATCTCCCACAGTGATCTCATTAAATCTTATTAGTAGGTTGTTTCTTTGAACCTGGATCTTGGGATTTCTAGTTAACTAGGTTGGGTTTTCCTTCATAAACCTTTTTTCTCTAATGGGCTTAAGTCCCATTCCTTTTAACATTTTCTCAACTAACTCTCTGTTTAACCCTTTGATTAGCGGATTTGCCAAATTATCCTTTGACGTCATGTAGTCAATAGTAATAATTCCAGTTGAGAGTAGTTGTTTAATAGTATTATGTCTACGACGTATGTGTCTAGACTTACCATTATACATATTACTTTGTGCCATTCCAATAGCCAACTGACTATCACAATGTATACATATTGGCGGCACCGTTTTTCCCATTTTGGGATATCCTCAAGAAAATGGCGTAACCATTTAGCCTTTTCTCCACATTTATCTAAGGCCATAAACTTAGATTCCATTGTGGATCAGGCTATCATTGTTTGCTTTGAGGACTTCCATGACATTGCTGCTCCCGCTAATGTGAATACATATCAACTTGTAGATTTCGAGTCTTTTATATCAGATATCCAGCTTGCATCACTACACCCTTCGAGTATGGTTGGATATCTGTTATAGTGCAGCCCATAATCCCGAGTATATCTTAGGTACCGTAATACCCTTACAATTGCCTTCCAATGGTCGGCACTCAAGTTACTCGTATATCTACTCAACCTGCTAACCGTGCATGCTGTATCTGGTCTAGCACAACTCATTAGATAGATCAAACTATCAATAATTCTTGAGTATTCTACCTGTGAAATGTTCTCTCCTCTATTCTTCGATAGATGGAGACTTGTATCTAATGGTATTCTAATGACATCAGAATCGTTCTTGTTAAATTTCTTAAGAATTTTGTCCACATAGTGCAATTGGTTTAGGATAAGTCATTCTAATGTTCTCGTGATCTTAATTCCTAAAATCAAATCAGCAGGACCCATATCTTTCATGTCGAATCTTGCATTCAACCAACATGTTTTTGGTAGATTTAATGATTCTCTCATTACTACCAACAATGAGTATATCATCTACATATAAACATAAAATGACATAACTATTTTTTGTCTCTTTTATGTAAATACATTTATCACACTCATTAATTTTGTAGACATTGGTAATCATTGTATTATCAAATTTTTCATACCATTATTTTGACGCTTGCTTTAAACCGTACAGTGATTTTATCAATTTGCACACTTTCTTTTCCTTTCCTAGAGACACAAACCCCTCGGGTTGTTCCGTGTAGATTTTTTCATCTAAATCTCCATTTAAGAATGTCGTTTTCACATCCATTTGATGTACTTCTAAATTACGTAATGTCGCAATCGCAAGAATCATCCTAATGAAATTTATTCTTGTCACAGGAGAATATTTATCAAAATAATCAAGACCTTCCTTTTACTTGTTTCCCTTGATAACAAGTCTAGTCTTGGATTTTTCTATGGAGCCATCTGCTCTCATTTTCCTTCTAAAGATCCACTTAGATTCGAAAGGTTTACAACTAGGAGGAAGATCGACTAACTCCCACGTATGATTCTATAAAATAGAATCAATTTCACTGTTGATCGCCTCCTTCCAAAGAGGTTCCTCTAAAGAAGTCATGACTTCTTCATACGTTTATGATTCTTTTTCCAACAGATATGTTATAAAATTATCTTCAAATAATTTTTTCACTCTCGCCCTTTTACTACGTCTAAGCTCAAATTCATGATCAGAACCATGATTCGATTCATGACTTTTATCATCATAGCTTTGGCAGTTCGTTTTGACGAACTAGATCCTTCGTTGAATCAATACGGAAATACATCTTCAAAAAATGATGGATTTCTTGATTCTATTATCGTTCTTGTATATATCATTAATTTTTGATTCATACACAAGAAATAGATATGCATTACTATTATGTGCATAGCCTACGAAAACACGGTCTATTGTTTTAAGACATATTTTTACCTTTTTCGGTGTTGGTATTGGTATTGGTATTGGTATTGCTACTTTTGTAAGGTACCCCCATAATCGTAAGTGTTTGTAGGATGGTTTCCTACCATGCTATAATTCATATGGGGTCTTTTCCTCTTTCTTTCGAGGCACCTTATTCTAAAGGTAGTTACTTATCAATATAGCTTTCCCCCACATGTTCTGGGGTAGCCTTGAACTTAGAAGCATTGCATTCATCATTTCTTTCAATGTGCGATTTTTTCGTTCAGCAACACCATTTGATTGAGGTGAGTAGGGCGTAGTTACTTCATGGAAAATTCCATGTTGTGCACAGAAATCACCAAAAGGTGTTTAATACTTGCCGCCTCTATCACTTCTCAATCTCTTTATTCTCTTATGAAGTTGATTCTCAACTTCATTTTTGTAGAGAATAAATTTATTTAATGCTTCATCTTTGCTCTTAAACAAGTACACATAACAATATTTCGTACTATCATCAATAAACGTAATAAAATATTTATTACCACCTTTCGTTTGCACAAATTTCAAGTCACAAACGTCGCTATGAATTAGCTCAAATAGTTCAGTTTTTCTTTCAATTGATTGAATCGGTGACCCGGTTAACTTTGCCTCAGCACAAATTTCACATTTGTGATTTGAATCAATTTGGAATTTCGGTACGTGTTCCACGTTAATTAATTTTCTCATTGAATCATAATTAACATATCCTAGTCTAGCATGCCACAAATTGTAACACTCAAGCAAGGAAGCAGAAGCATTATCGATTTTATTGATAATTGTGATTACATTGAGCTTAAACAGCCCATCACTCATATAGTCCTTGCCCACATACATTCCAAATTTAGACAAAACTACTTTGTCTGACGCAAACACCATTATGAAACCATGTTTGTTCAATAATGAGCCTGATACCAGATTCTTCCAGATTTCTTGCATGTACAAACGTTATTCAAAATCAGTAATTTTTCAGAGGTCATTTTCAGTATCACCTTTCCTTGACCTTCAACCGTAGAAGAGGCCGAGTTTTCCATGAAGATCTTCTCTCCACTGACCATCTCGAAGGTTGTGGATAGATTCCTACTAGAGCAAACATGTCGAGCAGCTCTAGTGTCAATCCACTACTCCTTTGGATTTGACCCTACCAGGTTTACTTCTAAAACCACTACAGAAAGGTTGATGTCGGATACATCTTGGGATATGGCATCAACCACGTTGGCTCCGGGCTTCTTCTTCTTGGGAAGTCGGCAATCAGTAGACCTGTGGCCCTTCTTGCCACAGTTGAAGCATTTTCCTCGAAATTTTGGCTTGGAAACTCCTCCTTTAGGCCCGGTCTTGGCCTTATTTTTCTTGGGCTTTGAGGCTTGCCCATGCTCCATCACGTTTACCTTAGCACTAGTAGGGATGAACCATTTAGACCCTCTGTTATCTTCAATTCGAAGTCTAACAATTAGGTCCTCTAATATGATCTCCTTTCGCTTGTGCTTAAGGTAGTTCTTGAAATCCTTCGATCTGGGTGGTAACTTCTCAATGATAACAGCCATTTGAAAGGTTTCACTCAGTTCCATGCCTTTTGCATGAATCTCATGTAAGATCACTTGAATTTCTTGCACTTGACTAAGCAATGTTTTAGAATCCACCATTTGATAGTCGAGGAACCGTTCGACAACAAACTTCTTTGTGCCGACATCCTCTGTCCTATACTTGTGGTCCAAGAAATCCCACAATGTCTTCACTGTCTCTAGTGTACAATACACATTATACAACGAATTGTGCAGTCCGTTCAAAACGTAATTTCTGCATAGAAAATTAGAATGGTTCCATGCATCAATAGCTTGAGTAGCCTGAACATCTGATTGTCCCTCAGGAAGCTTGAGAGTCTCCTCAGTTAAGAACCGAGTAAGGTTCAGGGTGGTCAAGTAAAATAGCATCTTTTGCTGCCACCTTTTGAAGTTTAACCCATTGAACTTCTCAGGTTTCTCACTATGGTTAACAGGAATCACAACAGGCATGGAGCTTGTGCCTCCTAGAGGCATGACTGGGGTTGAGCCCGAGCCCCTGGTCACAACAATGGCAGCATCACTTGTAGCAATCACGGTTGGAGTGCTATCAGTAGCATCTGAGATCAAAAGGACAAGCAAATAAGTCTTAAGATTGTAAAGTCCAAGTATAATAAAATAATCTCGATGACCACAATTAAAGGATGAATAATATAAGTAGAAATAATTTAATTCTTTCTTTGGGCACGAATCATGCTAGAAAGACTTTGCTGTATGAAAAGAGTAATCTATTAAAAGGAAAGAATATAATAGTATAAAAATGTTACTGATCGTCAAGACCTGTGCTGGTCACAGTTTCCTTAAGACTTATTTGTCCCCTCTCGGTTGTGCTGAGGACAAGCGGACGTAAGTCTCCCAGGATACAACGATTGCAAAGCTGTAAGTAGCACTGAGCTTGGAGCTTCAAGGCGAACCGAAATAGAAGCTGAACACCATAGAAAACAATACACGACAAAATAGAGAAAGGAATATTTCCTAAAACTAATTTTATGAAGAAGGCGAGTGTTGTCGGTCAAATGACACACAATATGCTTGCTTACGAATAACTCCTTTTCTTCACTACTTCTATTCTCCATGCATACCACTTATACATATATATATATATATATAGGTGGAGTGGAGATGCCGACATGCGTGGAGAGTTAAGGCTCCCAATGATTGCCTCCATTAAACTTCAATCATTAGACATGAAAACTCTCCTACAAGTGCGATGAATTGATCGCAAATGGTGGATGAAATTAAGAGGAACGTAGGAACAATTCATTCGTGTATGTGGTCGCATTCATCCACACAAGTGCAGTTCAATGGACATCCATTGGTACATCTTCGGATTGATCGATCTTACCAGTATAATTTCCTTTAATTTCATGAGAAATAATTTCTCATTCACACATTTTTTTACTGTCATTCATGTCATTTTTCCAACAAGGTGTGGTGATTTTCAACCCATTTATATTTCTCCGACGTGGATTACATTCTCAACAAAATTGAATTTATCCCACGTGAGGAAACGATGAGTTACAATGGGCCCGGGCGCTAATGGGCCTTTGACCTAAGTTTGATTGGATGGGCCCAGCCCACAATGAGGTTGAGTGTTCGGGAACCTCTAACTTCTCCTGTTATTCCAAAAATACCCCCAGCGGTTTCGTCTAATTTCCCGTCTTCTGCTCGCATCTCACCCTGATCACTTTCGCCCATCGCCACCGTCTCCTGCTAGTCCCTCGTACTCTCTAGATATCACTTCGGGCTGCATCACCGCGGCGACTCGGCGCTGGCCAACCCTCCCGCCGAGGTTCCCCAGTTGCGTTCTGTCTTTCAGATACGGAATCAGCGTTCTTACGAGGATTTGTCCGCCATAGAACAGATATAAAAGGCCTTTGCTCTTATACCTATTTGAAAGAGAATACGTTCTTCTGGATCTCGCGGAGCTGCAAGATGTCGCTAGTGAGCGGCGCGGAGGAACCTCACCGACTGGACGGTTAGTTTTCGCTCAAGTCTGATGTCCGGCTCTTCCATTTCTTGGGACCATACCCTCTATAATTTGATTGAAATTTGTCTGTCTGGTGAAATTTTAACGGACATGTTGTCTCTCCTCTGCTTGAAATTTGAGAGAGAAGGTTAAGAGAGAAGCCTCTCGCGTCGCTTGTATTGTGATTAATGGATTGGAAGAGGACTAAAAGAGGGCTTTCCCTCCTTGTATTTAGGTGGAGACAGCAAGCACGGGTATCCTGACATGGCTGCGGAAACTGGATGGTACGTTCTGGGCCAAAATCAGGAGAGTATTGGCCCCTACACGTCCTCAGAGATACGCCGTAAGCATCCCAAATTCTTCCTTCTTGTTGCCTGTGTCTTTTGATGTTTGGAAGAAACCTTAAGTTACGGTTCCCCCTTCTCCTCTTCCTCTTCTTGAATAGGATTCGCTCAGAATCAATTGGGTTGGTATCTAGCACGTTGCTAGCTATCTAACTTACTGCTGCCCTGGTGTCTGCTTTTGTTATTTGCTTCTGATGGACAGAGCATTTGTTGGACGGGTATCTCTCTGAGGGTACGCATGTATGGTGCCAACGAATAGGGGAATGGAAGCCCATATCATCAATCCCCGAGCTCCTAGGAGGACTAATTCACCAAGGAGTCAATAATTCAGGTCCAGATGAGAGTAAGGGCTTTCTTTTACTCTTCTTGCGTCTCTCACTCCTTATTTAAACATGTATCTTGTAACATCGCAAGAATTTGTACAGCTCCATTAAGTAGCGAGGATGAGTTCCTGAAATGGCAAAGAGAAGTTAGAGAAGCTGAAGCAGAGGCTGACGAAGTGGGCCTGAAAAACGGATCACTTTCTGCAGAGGATGATCAAGCCAGGCCTACTACGCCTCCAGAGGGCGAGGAAGAATTTACTGATGATGATGGGACTACATATAAGTGGGATCGTGGCCTTAGAGCTTGGGTCCCTCAGGTTAACAGTCTTGCATTTGTCTTGTTTTCGAGTCTGAATCTAGTAGCCTTCATGTTAGCGCAAGCTTAATATTGCAGATTCTTTTTGTTGGAATTTTTTATTGTTTTCTTAAGGATAGAATGACCAGGTTTTCACATTATATTGGCCTTATGGCTCCATTAGATTGGTTGTAGTTTATTAATGTTGTTGTTGGTCAATAAATTTGTACTGTTAATTCTCAAGAAATAGTTCTTTTTCTCTGCTGTTTGAACTTCATTATCATGATTATGTTCTGCTACTATATGGCTTAAAATGGTTCTATAGTATAGTCATATTACTAATACTGAGTGGATGAGTTGAAATCGGTCCGTAACTTTAACATCCATGAGGATAGCAAGAAATACTCAGCTTAACAATGTCAGAGCAATTGCCCTGATATCTTCAGTGCCAGTTTTTACATTAGAAATATTATGTAGTTTATGGATGTTGACTTGATGCTTGATTTTGGTGATCTGATTTCTTTCAAATGCATTCTCTCAATCATTTGTCCTTGAGGTTTTGAAGGACAGCAGATATGTCCAATATTTGGGCTGTCCATGCCAGTTGGTCATTCCTTGCTCTAATGAATGCCTAGCTGACTGATTTGAGTGTATTTCAGGATAATGCACAAGCCAGAAATGACCACTATGAGCTGGATGACATGACTTTTGAGCAAGAAGATGAAATAATTCCCACGTTGAACTTCTCAGATTCTTCTACGAAGGGAGAAGATAATGAATCTAGTAAGGCAGTGGAAGCAAACCCTACTGAGGAGGCAGAAGAAGTGAATCCTGGTGTCAAAAGAAAGCAGCAGCCTGAAAAGGAAGTGGCCAAGAAGGTTTACCTTTTCTTTTCACTATTTGTCATAACAAGTGGTCCCGATTATGTTCATTTACATTTTAGATTTCTTTATGGAACTGTTCATGTCGATGCCTTTATCCTGGCCAATTCTTGCAATGCTGTCTTCAATAGTACCATTTTATTTTTTAAGGTCTTTGTGTCATAATAGTACCATTTTCCTTGTTTATGACATCTCTTCCACCTTTAAATGCAATTCCTTTGCAGGAAGCAAACAAAGCTCCTGATAGTTGGTTTGAATTGAAGGTTAACACACATGTTTATGTCACTGGGTTGCCTGATGATGTCACTGTAGATGAAGTAAGTGATTCATGCCCTTCTCTTAGCTTGATTGCTTCTGTAACAATGAACTGAACTTGTAATCTGTTGTGGTGCAAGATAGTGGAGGTGTTTTCCAAGTGTGGAATAATAAAGGAGGTGAGTCATGTTTTACTACTACTATTCATTCTGCAGTTTTCAGTAATCCTGCCTATCGTAGCGATTTTAAGTTAACAAGCCATGCTTTACTTTTTTGTGCTTGTGAAACTTGATTTCATTTGCATTCAAGCACCTGTGGCATTGTTTTCCTGTCAAAATATTTTAGAAGTTGACCCGATACTAACTGTCTAAATCTTGGGGCAGCTTTCCCTGCTTATTTGGTACTTTCACTTTACTTTGTCACATTGACTGTGTTTGAGTTAATGTAGCATGTTGGCTGAGTCATAGGCTAGAACTCTGTAGTGTTACCTGAAATGGATCACTTTTCAGCAATATTCTTGCAATAACCATTTAATTCATCTTTCACCAAAAAATGTAATACCCACATTTATGTGGAATATTGCAGGATCCTGAGACGAAAAAGCCGCGTGTAAAGATCTATGTTGACAAAGATACTGGAAGGAAAAAAGGGGATGCTCTTGTTACCTATTTGAAGGTGGTAGACATGCTTTCTTTTACAAAATTTTACATGCTTATCTTAGCATATTTTACATCAACTATTTATTGTGCACATTAGGAACCCTCAGTGGCTCTAGCTACCCAACTTCTGGATGGGACACCTTTTCGACCCAGTGACAGGATACCCATGTCAGTAACCCAGGCCAAGTTTGAGCAGAAAGGTAATAGATGTAGATATTGTTTAATATTGAGATGCACCAGAAGATTCTATTTTTGCCGTTTGAATTTTATTTTTCATGCAGGCGAAAAATTCATTTCGAAACAGACGGATAGTAAGAAGAAAAGGAAACTAAAGAAGGTGGAGGAAAAGATGCTGGGCTGGGGTATGTTTTTGTCAAGCGACAAGCATTTAGACATTCTGTTGATGTATTTAATGCCAGCTTGGGGCATTATATATGTAGAATATGGAAGCATCACTTATGAATATTGATGCCCGTAATAAATGTCTAGCTTGGGCATTAAAAACTTATGATTAGACTTACTGATGCTCCAGTAAATATTCCTGTTCCATTCATAAGCTACGTTATATGAAACTCTTGTTTAAAAATGATTTTGTACTTCTCTGACATTTATTTATCATGTTCAATGTATATGCTGCAACCATAAGGTGCCAGCACTGACAAAACAATATCCTTCTCATTGTTGATTCTTCTGTGGTCTGCATAAGATTGAGATACTTCATCATGTAGATCTACTTTTGGATCAGATGCCAAGCAAAAGGCAAAAACAAGTGCTATTGACTTTAGGCAAATCCGATGATGTAAAGGCTTTATGCCATGCATGAGCTGGGGATGACTATAAATCTGTTAATGGAAATAAATGAATATTTAATGTATCACTGAGATTTTTGGATTCATTATTTTATATGCATTGCAGGTGGCAGGGACGACGCAAAGTTGTCAATACCAGCTACTGTCATTCTTCGAAACATGTTTGCTCCTGCAGAAATGATGGTAATTTGCAATGATCATTTTAGTACAAGAATTTACAGGACTTGGTCAGTTGCTGTGGTTCCCTGTATTGGTTTTATCAGCAAATGTTTCTCCATTTGCTGTTCAGATTCTCAAGGCTCCATTTTCATGTGAAAATCTTGTTCATCCACTCGTAATTCAACTTTGGCTCTGGAATCTTATTGAGCATATGGTATGATGTATTGGCTAGGGAATGGGCTGGAATATATATACACATATTGTCACCATATGGAGCAGATATTGAAATTGCTCTGTAGTAATAAATAATTGGGGCATCCATTAGAATTATGTAATGCTGGATAGTTGTAGCCAACCATGACCAAGAAAACAACTTTTAATGAGCAGCTTGTTTCTCTGGGCATGCCATTTAGAATCTGATAGTGCTATACATTTATTTATCTGGAATGGGGAGCTTGCAATAAGCAAGAATTTTAAATCAGACTCTAATTTTGCTACTGAACATTGCAGGCCGATGAGAATTTGAAATCTGAGCTGGAGGCAGATGTTCGAGAGGAATGTGTCAAACTTGGTCCAATAGATTCAGTGAAGGTCTGGTCTAAAATTAAGTGCTTGCTTCGATCTGAGGGATCAGTTCTGACTTGATTGATCCAAGGGATTAGTTCTGACTTGAAACTAATTTCTGAGTCATAGCTATGGTTCTTTAATCTGAGTTTTCAATTGTCGGTTTGCTTCGTAGGTTTGTGAAAACCATCCGCAGGGGGTTGTGCTGGTCAGATATAAGGATCGGAAGGATGCTCAGAAATGCATAGATTTGATGCACGGGAGATGGTAATTGTTTCAATTTGCATTTGTGATCATTACTTTTGTTCCCCATCTTACGTTTAGAGCTACTGGGGTTAGCTTGACAGGATAGCATATATATGTTTATGTATATATATGTTGTAATGATATTGTCGGGTCTTCGGGAATAAGACTTCGGTTTTGTCCTACTTGGATCAGGTTTGCAGGAAGGCAGGTGCATGCAAGTGAGGATGACGGAAGTGTGAACCATGCTCAGATTCGTGATATAGATGCTGAAGTCGCGAGATTGGAGCAGTTTGGTTCCGAGCTTGAAGCTGACTGAGCTCTCAACCCGTTCTCCCCTATGCAACCTGCAGCTTTTGACAACTCTTCAAAACTCCTAACACTCATTTTCTTGTCCATACTTGTAGTTTTGACTGAAGCGGTGTTGGCTTAGTTGTGTCTATAAGCTGGAGATATTCGACATGTGTGTCGAGTCCCAGGGATGCGAAATAGATTAAGGACAGTTGTCATCCGGTGCAACAATATTTCTGAGTGTTGGGTTTGTTGGCGATCTACAAATTACATGCGGCCTGAAGAGGGAATGATCGCTGGATGGCTTTTACTGTGACCTCCACTCATCTGTTGCAGTCTAGGTTATCCCAGTAAGCTTGTGACTGAGGCTTTAAATGGTGAGGCAGTGCAGGACAGGAGGAAGCCGGACTTGCATCCCTGGTTGTTCGGGAGTAACCCAGAGGCTTCTCAGTGGGCTCACAGCCTTGGATCCTGTGAATGTCGTCCGCGCCTGGGCCAGGAGAGGTCAAAGTCTTATTTATGATCTGGGCCAGGGTAGGTGTAAGTCTTATTCATGACCTGGTCTGACCTGACTCGACTCGACTCGACTTTCGTACATATAAAATAAATGTTTTTTGTGCGGCTTCAAAAATACTTTATGCTTAGGACAGCGGTATATGAGCTCAAAATTCTCGTCCATAGGTATTTCACACAATTTGGTGAGATTGATATCTCAAATTTGAGTTTTACGCTTGAAGAAGACACTTTTGACCCGTGGACATTGGCTTTTTAAGTTATATTACCATTTGATGGTATTATGTTGATGGGGTCATTGTTAGTCTCGACTGTTCAATTTATCTAATATATTTGTAGTTGAATACAACAGCCTGAATAATTTGCAGTTGGATTAACTCAATTATTACTACTATAATTCCCCTCTTTATTTTCACTACTGTTACCTTCTTTTTTATTATCGCATACCTTTTACTGTCTTATTGGTATATGAAATGTAAGAAAATATGTAAATATTTGAAATTGTTGGGCAACCTATTTTGTATTTTCAAAAGTGACATTACTTTTTTGTGTAAAAAAATTAATTTTGAAAGTCAAGAGCGACATAACTGTATCAAACTCTCCCTCTGTTTTTTTTTTTTTTTTCAAAAACTATTTTGTGCTTTGATATATGCCCAGAAATCTCTAGATAGGATGTAATAACGAATGGTTTTCATCATAAACTTGGTGGAAGCAAAGCTCTCGTGTACCAAAAATGATGAAACCCGTGAATTACTACTGACTATTGCAGGAATTTTTTGCTCGCTGCGTGAGATAAAATCTACAGATCGGTATAATTCCGTAGTAAATTTAAAATTTTCGACGAAAATCATGAGCCAACCTTGTAATATGACTCCGAACAATTTTCACAAGAAGAGCGATAGAATTTTTCGATGGAGCATTGGGAGAGATTCCATGAAGTTTTTCAAAGAAGTTTTAGTGATTGTCGGAGAATTCTTTCCCGATACCAGATTTCTTCGTGACTCGAGCATTGAACTTTAGCAACTGCTGGGCAATAATTTTATCTGTGATATTTATTACACTTCTTGTTATTTTTTAGATATGATAAATTTTTAGCTTTTAAATTAATAAATTTATTGGTCTTAATACTATAGATCAACCCGTGATACACACAATTTTATCATTTAAAAAAAATTATTGAAAAATGAATAATAGATTATATAAAATTGCAATCAGGCAAGTTGCTAAAGTTAATTTATCCTGAGAGGAGACCGGAATTCAAAAGACTAAAAAGAAATAGAAATGGTCGGAGAGTCGAGAAAATGGATAAGGGAATCGGATGGTTAAGAGAGTCCTGAAAATTGTCTAGAGGGTCGTGGGATCGGTTAAGAGAACCTTAAAAAGACGGAAATATAGATAAATGCATTGAAATTTTGAAATGCCAATTATTTTATTGTAAATTACTTTTGAGAAGGGTATTTCTGGAACGCAACAATGAAGCCGAAATTCTTCTCGTGTTTGCTTAAAGTAATAGAGATGAGATCGAGATTTTACTTGTAATTGAAGAATTTCCAACGGATTTCTTCCTTCCTCGTTGCTCCAGCGAAAATTTCAGCATATTGAGCGTGGGAAAAGAGGATTTTCGATTTGGACTCGGGGAGGGAAGGGGATGAGTTAAAAAGAGAGATAATGTAATAAAAATTAATGAAATTTATTAAAATTTATAGGATATAATTTAATAATTAAAACTTAGATAATATTTAATAAAATTGAGATTTTCAACTATTCTCAAAAATGTTTTCTTCGACCTTGAATTCTCTTAAAACTTATAAGAGAGAATTTAGAAAGAAAAATACAAATTCAAATTCCAAATAAAAATTTTAAAATACTAAAAACCTTAAGAAGCTCTTAAAATCTCTTAATATATTAAAAATTCATATTTTAAAATGTTCGACATTATTCCCTCCTCTCTAATTGACATCGAGATTTTTTTTTTTAGGATTTCTTAATTTTTTTAGAGTTTTATTTAGGTTTTTGAGGATTTTTTTTTTATTTTTGAAAATATTTGAGTTTATATTTTTTCGCATAAATTCTCTCTCATGACTCTATTGACGTTCTTGATTCTTATCGACTTCTGACACAAAGTCGGCAATTCTGACATGGTATATCCGTGACATACAAGACTTTCTCCCACTTGTGACCAATAGGTCTTGAGTTCACTTATCACTATTGGGACTTCTGTATCACCTTATTCTCTCTTCAATGTATATCCTTCTAAGATTATGCATATATCTTGTACACAAAAAAAAATCATGCCGACAATATAAGTATTTTTTTTGCCGTAATAAATGGTAATTAAAAAAAGATAAATTCACCTTTTCATAATTTTACCCTAGTGGACTCACTTGACTCGAACTGAATTATTAAGTGTCCGTTGAGTTTTTAAGTACTAGTGCAACAAATAAAGAAATAAAAATAATAAAGATTTTATTCATGCAGGAGGAGTAGAAGGCTACGATGATCAGCTCTCGATTATTTTTACAGGACTGCCCACGCATTCCATGAAAGTAGACTGCAAACAAAGATATTGCAAAAAAGACATGGCAGACATAACACAAGATCCTTCAACACAACATAGTTAACATTGCACAACGAAAACATGGCTAAACTTCCGCCACGTCCCCTCAAGCCGATATCGCATGGACATTGTTAGATATGTCTTGAGTTATTTTTGGGGTGTAAACCCGAACCCGATTAAAATTTTTGTGCAACCCTATTGTGGATACCGACGCAAGTCAGTGGCGGAAGCGAGGGGATTGGGCCGTGAGGCCCAAGCTCGAGCTCGACACTGATTTGTTTGGGGTGCAGGGCGCGAAGCCCCCGCGGTATAGATTATGTATTTGCGGGGTTACAAGAGCAATAGGGCTTTTTATTGTATTATGAGAGGTTACGGTTCGGGTTCTTCTATACTCCAACATTGATCGCTGCTCATAGTGAAGATCGTTACTCCTCTTTTGTCCGTGGACGTATGGACGGCACCCCGCTGTGCCGAACCACGTATATTTGGTGTCCGATTCTCTTTCCTCTACTCTCGAACACTTCGTCTATTCAGCCGATTCCCAACAGATATAAGCATTGATTTCCTTGGTGAAACCGATGACGAGATCCATGTAATTACTGGGAATCGGTACATCCTCGTTCAGCCTCTTGTACTCTATGGCACCGGCTTCACCGTGCAGCCCTTCTTCTTCGGCACGGGCTTGAACGGGGGTCTGTAGACCTTGTACTTGTCGAGAACATGTCCCTCAATGCAGTGAAAGGTTAGAGTCAAATCATCGTCATCGAACTCCACCTTCTCCTTAAAGACTTCCGATTTCCCTTCTGCATAAGTAATACGTAATTGTATCGAGATATCTCGTCTGTTTTTCCAGGAAAATGTGTTGCGCCAGAAGAAGAATTACACTGATTCGTTATTCCCTAATGAACTTTTCACCGTCCGCACAACATGCCCTGGAAGGTCACGAGCAGTCAACTGTTAACTGACTGATCAAGAAAGATAACAAAAGAAGGGGCTAGCCCTCTTTGTTAAAAAAAAATTGAATAGATCCACAGGGCTTGCTATACATGCTGCACGAGTTTATGGAACCATGTACAACGAGCTAGGCGCAAGGGGAAACAAACTCGAAAAACAGAGCTCAGAACCCTAGTCCATTCGATTTCAAGTAGGAAACTCCTCTAGGTCAAGGACATTGAATTGTGTAAGCGGATCATTGGTGAAGCAGGCGACTCAGCCTATAGGAGATAGTTGGGTTTACCGGCTTATATCGGCGCAAGGACTACCTGAGATGGATTCAAATTTACGTCAAAGATTATCATGGTCAGGCGAGCTCATATATTATAGTATTGTTAATGTGTCTTATAAGAGGGTGGGTCCATTTTCACCTGTAAAAGCCTAAGCTATTCAGTTGTTTTATAAATTTATTATTATTTTTTAATTTGACCGACATGGAATTTAACAAAGAGCATATGTGCTGGTTGGCTTACCGCTAGTGTACTTCCAGATCTTGATAGCTCCGTGGTTGTGCCAGTCACCCCATGGAGGGCAACTGCCTGAATGTTTCCGGGTGTGGCCGGTGGGCTTCGCTCCTGAACATCTTATAATATTGGTCTGCTCTCGATTTCAGGTCGAGATCAGTCTACAACCTCCCGCAAAGTACTTCAAGTGACACCATTTGTTGCTAGTTCACTGATACGTATTGCGATGATACCGTGAATGGTTTGAGAGACAGACCCTTTTATATACAATCTGTCATTAAGGAGTGAGCCCACAATTAGGGTTGTTCATGGTTTGTTTCAGTTTGAAAAACGATTTCAAATCGCACCGAAATCACATTTCCGGTTTGGTTGGTTCGGTGGTATAGGGAGCTAAACCGTAACCACTTTAAGAAGAAGAATTGTTAAAATTGGTTCAAACAATTCAGTTAACCCATTTTTTTATATAACTAAATATAATTTAATATATAAAACACATTTGATTTGGTTTGGTTCAAAATTAACCAAATCGAACCATAAAAAAACCAATTGAATATTTATTGTAGTTTAAATTGTATATTTTAAATTTTATTTAATTTTAAATTAGGAATGGTTCGGTTCGGTTAACCTCAATTAACTGAACTAATTATGTGAAATAATTAACCAAACTAATTATATCAAGTAATTAATCGAACCTCTTCTCGACAAAAAACCAAATCATTAGCGAATCGGTTTGAATGGTTCAGTTACTTTTGATTCGCTTTAGTAGTTTTTTTGCACAGCCTACCCACAATATCTTAAATTTTCATCGAGACCAAAGAAGTTGGACTTATATCTAATACAAAAATTTAAACTGACATTTGACATATCCAACTCTTGATATTCTCATGATTTTCTTACTAGGATTTCGATGTGAAATTTTACCTCTTTTTTTTTTTAAAGGTGAAAGGTTTCATTTAAAACCAAAACTATTCACACGTGTAAACCAAAATTCAACCAAACATATCCCCTTATCGATCAAATAAAGAAGAGCCCTGGCAATCTAAACTCCATACATGGATGAGAAAAAACCTTCATCTGCACCGTGTCAACAATAAAAGAAACTAAATGCTCCTCCCTTATAACAAAAAACACCATCGTTTTGCTCCGTCCACATCGTGTATAAATAACACGTCTAGCCAGGACGCTAAGCCACCGCGTCAATCGACTTGCCTCACTGGTCCAACAACAAACCCTACTCGGAAGCCCGGTTGGCGGTAGTTCGAACGATGCCAAGGCCACAAAGAGATGATCTCAGAACTCCCAAGAGGTGGTACGATACTTGCATAAAGAGAGCTGAGCATTCCATTCATGTAGCCTGCCCCTGCTAGTCAATTGATCAAGTCAGGCCAACCAACTGAGGAATAATACAAGAGGAATATTCCCTAAAAACCAAATTGCATTGGTCCAGGCATGCCGTTTGATATCTTCATTATTTCCAATTAATGCACTTCTCTAATGAATAATTCATGATACCTTGCATGAGGAATAATTAATTTTTCTTTTTTCCTCATTTTTTAATTGTTCTTATACTACAAATGTTATAATAGATTGTCACATTTGTATCACACCTCTTTCTTTAAATATCAATTGTGTTCGGTGCGGTAGCTATTAATCCCCAAATACCAACCACTTGGGATTTGGTATCACACCTCAAAATTTGACAACAAATACTGGACAGTAACATAATAAATTTACTTTTTTTTAAAAAAAAACTTCTTTATTCCTTTTATTTTCCCTAAAAAATCCCTATTCCAAAATGTCGTATTGATAAAACCTTTTGCACGATGGATTAGAATTACCCTTCAATTTTCATTTTTTTCCATCTCATTAATTTTTTTCCTTTCCCGTGAGCATACGATTTCTTCTCATTGTTTTATCATTTGCGGGTCCATACAAGCGTTGCTTATGGTCCATACAAATAGGGATGGCAATTCGTGCCGGCCCAGTCTTATCGGGCCAGGCTAGCATGGCACGATAAGACCGTGGCACGATAAGGGGCGACTCGAGCATGACACAAATTTTTAATTGGGCCTCCCGACACAGCCCAGTAGCACGAATCTTCTATTACAAGGTTTAGCTAATCATTGAAAGCTATAGATTTTTTTATCGATGAAAACTAAAGATAAAAAAATAGTCATTGCAAAGAGAGTAGGATAAGGTGGAGGCCCGATAGTAAGGGCAGGGGATGGGGATCAAGCCCTTTTTTTTTTTTTTTGTTTTCACATTGAATGGAATTTTCCTTGTTTTTCTTTAAGCTTAAATGTGCTATTAGGCTGTCACCGCTCGATAGTATAGTGGCCTAGCACGCTCGATAAAATTAACGAACAGGGCTGGCCCGGCACGCTAACCAGTTGGCACGATAAGATGTGGCCCAGGCACAGGGTTATCGGGCCAGGCCCATGCCTTGCTATTAGGCTGGGCCAAATTTTGGCGGGCCTACATACATAAGTTGCTTATGTTGTACCATCATTAGTCACGAGGATACCATGTTAGCACTATCGGTTAGTATTACATGACAGTGGGAATTGGTATCGTCAGCAAGTTAATAAGAGAGAATTTAGACAATAACATATTAATTTAAATATTAAATTAAAATTCTAAAAAATCCCTAAGAAACCCTTGTTATAAGCCCTAAAAAAACTCATATCTCATAATTTTCGACATAATTTTCCCTTTCTGCTAATTGATGCCAGACTTTTAAGGAGTTTATTTAGGTTCTTAGGATTTTCCATTATGAATATATTTGTTTAGATAATATTGGATATTAGGAAAATGTTTAGGATGTTAAATCGGATATACTTATATTTATAAATATGAATTGAGGGAGTTGCACCAGTCATGATTATTTTAAACTTTTGATTGTTCTTTCAGAATATATATCTATAAATCTTAGGGTAAACATGAGAAAAGTGATAATTTTGAGAGGTCAGTTTTTTCTCTTCTTGGTGAGTCGGGAGTAACTTTACTACTTTTAAAAATAAAAATTCTTTACTACTTTTGGTATCACATCTCAAAATTCGACATTATCAACAAATATTCAATAGCGATATCATAACTTTACTACTTTTAAAAAGAAAAATTCTTTATTCCATTCTCCTCATAAAAATTCCCTATTCCAAAATGTTATGTTGGCAAAATATTTTGCACGATGAATTAGAATTACCCTTCAATTATCATTTTTTTAAATTTATTTTTCCCTGCCGTGTGAGCATACATTTCTCTCATTGTTTGATCATTTGCTGGTCTATATGAATGTTCCTTATGCTGTCCCGTCATTTTGCTTTTAGGTCCCGTGGATTCCATGTTAGCATTATCAGTGGTATTACAAGAAAACAAGAATCGGCCACATTAACAGATTAATAAGAGATAATTTAGACCATAAAATATATATTCATATATTAAATAAAAATTCTAAGAAATCCTTATTATAAACACAAAAAAACTCATATTTCATAATACTTGACATAATTTTTCCTCGTTGCTAATTGATGTCCAGCTTTTAAGGAGTTTATTTAGGTTTTTAGGATTTTTTTATTAGAGTAGATAGACAATCTCATCTTTGAGAGATACATTGTACATCAAATTCGTCATTTTCCAATTGTGTACATCAATATTATCCTTCTGAAATCAATTAGATTTCATAAACATCAATTAGCTCTTATGAACATCAGTTAGCTCATCCTAAATATCAATTAGGTCATTCTATATATCAATTTTATCCTTTTGAATATCAATTTCATCTCTGTATTAATAGGGTTATAATGGTGTTAAAATGATAAATAAGCTACTTTCAAATAAGTCGCTTAGAGTTCCAATCTTTATTTTTTTTACTCCATCTCATCTTCTTCTCGCTCTCCCTCATCATTCTCACTTCTTCCCCTCCTCACTCCCTCCCTCCCCCTTCTCTCTCCCCTAATACACATACACACACATTATTCCTACCACTTTCTTAATCTCTCCCCATCATTCTCATCTCCCTCCCTCCATCCCTCCCTCCCTACCCATCATTCCCACATCTCTCCTTTCTTCCCCTTCTCTCACCCCTTAATATACATACATACATATCATTCTAGCCCTTGTCTCTCCATCTTTCCTATCTCTCTCCCCTTTAAGTTATTCCCAACTATCTCTCCCCTTTAAGTTATTCCCAATTCTCTCTCCTCATCACTCCCATATCTCTCTCTCTCTCTCTCTCTCTCTCTCTCTCTTCCCTTCACCCCTTATGACTCCTTCCTCATCTCACTCCCTCCAGTACACATGCACACATATCATTATCATCTCTCTCCCTCAAATCAGTCTCTCCCTCCCCCTTCTCTCCCCCAATAGACATGCACGCACATCATTCCCATATCTCTCTCCCCCATCACACTCTCCCTCTCAATCATTCCCATAGCCCATCTCTCTCCCACTCTCTTACCCCCCGTCTCTCTCTCTCTCTCTCTTACTCCCCCTCTCTCATTCTCTTTCTTGCACGTGCGCACCCCCATCTCTCCCTCTCTCTCTCTGTCCCTCTCTGTCCCTCTCTCTCTCTCTCTCTCTCTCTCTCTCTCTCTCTCTCTCACACTCGTGCTCCCATCACTCCATTCTCATGGAAGGACCTAATTGATGCTCAATGATTTTTCTATTAAAAATAGATGGAATTATAAACTGAAGGATGAAACTGATGTACAAAATTGACTAAATTTATATTCAAAAAAGTTAAGAACAATATTGATGTTTAGGAGTATCAAAATGATGTTTAGGAGGATCAAATTGATGTTCAACAGATCGAATTGATACTCAAAAAATCCAATTGATAATCAAGAGGACCTAACTGATGTTCAGAACGGTGATATTGATGTACAAAATTGAAAAACACAAACTTGATGTACGATGCATTTCTCAAGGACATGATTATCTATTTACTCTTTTTCATTATGAATATATTTATTCAGAGAATACCTACATGGGATATTAGGAAAATGTTTAAGATGTTAAATAGGATACGCTTGTATTTATAAATATAAATTGCTGGAGTTGCACCAAATATATTCGTGGGTGTTTTAAACTTTTGACTGTTCTTTCAAAATATATCTCTATAAATCTTGGGGCTAACACGAGAAAATAGATAATTTTGAGAGGTTAGTTTTGTCTTTTCTTGGTGAGTCGGGTGTCACAGGTTCATGAATATGATTGTCACATTTGGTATCACACCTCAAAATTTGACAGTATCAATGTATGTTCGACAACGATATCATAGCTTTACTACGTTTAAAAAGAAAAAGTCTTTAATCCATTCTCCCCATAAAAATTCCCTATTCCAAAATGTTGTATTGGCAAAATATTTTGCACGATGAATTAGAGTTACCCTTCAATTTTCATTTTTTTGGTTTATTTTTCCCTACCCTAGGAGCATACATTTTCTCATTGTTTGATCATTTGCTGGTCCATATGAAAGTTCCTTATGCTCTCTCGTCATTTTACTTTTGAGGTCGAACACGATTAATTTTCATTTTTCAACCTCCACATGAATTTCTCAATCTGAAAAGTAAATCTCCAACATATATGATGATGCCCTCCGAGCTTAATCTTATTGTCCTTGGGGCACTTTCTAGAAGAACTATCACTCTACATAGTTGATCAGTTTTTAAAGCTTAAAACAGATCTATAACATATCAAAAAGCGGGGTGAAACTTAACTGAGGATGAAAAGACGGGATTTGAGAAGAGGGTTGTCATCCTCTGACCTAAGAGTTCTTAAGTTCAATCTTGCTAATGATGCTCCCCGCCTTCCTTTTATCCCATTTTCCTTATACTACTTTGGGCCAATGTGCCTCCCTTGGAGTACACCACCAACATCTTGTGGTGCTACGTTTGATAGAGCTAATGTTGATTTTGATATGTTTTGCGGTTAAATATGAAAATTCAAATATTAAATAACAGAGGGATTGGGTCACTGCTCCTACTATTCTCTTTTATTACTAAGCAAAAGCAAAAACCAAAAGTAAAACAAAAACCCTTAGGAGTATGATGTAAGGCAACTAGGGTATCTGGTCATGGGACCGTCAGGAGAGAAACGACTAAATAGGGCATAAGTGTAAATCATCCGGACAATGTAAGTATTTCTTGTACAGTAACTATAAACTGCAACTATTGAAGTTTTTATTCATGCCAGAGAGCAGAAAGCTACTATGTTGAGCTCTCGATTATTTTGCAGAACACCACCCCTCCCAACACACACACACACACAAACACTCGATGAAAGTAGATTGCAAACAAAGTACAAAGACGACACGGTAGACGACAAACAAGATCCTTTCACACAAGATAGTTAACATTTTGCACAACGAAAACATGGCTTAACATCCGCTATGTTATGCCCTCATGCCAATGTTGCCTGGACATGAGCATCGATTTCCTTGGTAAAACTGACCATGAGATCCATGTAATTGTTGGGAATCGGTACATCCTCTTTCAGCCTCTCGTACTCTATGCCCAGCTTCGCGATGCAACCCTTGTCCTTTGGTACAAGCTTCAACATGGCTTTGAAGACCTTGTACTTGTCGAGAACATGTCCCTCGATGCAGTTAAAGGTTATGGTCAAGCTGTCGTCATCAAATTCCCCCTTCTCCTTACAGGATTCCGATTTCCCATCTGCACAAGTAAGCATAATTGTTGGAAATACACGCGTGGTCATTCAATTCTTTCCTGAATCGAGATCCTTGATTCAAACGAATAGGTGCAAGGGAAATGAAGTCGAAAAAATCGGGCTCACAGCACCCTAGTCGACTCAGACCACTCTATATAGATAAGGAAATCCTTGGTGGGTGATGGAGTGCGTATGGAATTGTCACCTGAAAACCTAAACGGTTTATTTTCAACCGAACGGAGCAGTTTTTTCAAGTGGAAACAACCTTCTAAACAAAACAATCGGAATATGGCTGGCGTCCTACGTAGTCAAATTCCATTATACATGGCCGGGATCGAAACAACTAGTTTTCATTTTATTGTAAATTTTAGTGATAATTTCATAATCTTTTATTATTTATGGACTATTTTGCAATTCTTGTTATTTGGTATTTAATTTATGAAATTTTGAGAATTTCTCAATTATCTAACAAATTCTCAGTATGCTTTCGAATAAACGAGTTCTTGGTCCTTCATTTCACCACGCATGCTGCATCAGGGCATACATGTATAGCTAATTCTAGGTGGCTTACCAATTGTATAGTTCCAGATCTTGATGGCTCCAGGGCTGTTCCATTCACCCTCGTGAAGGGTAATTGCCTGAACGATCGCGGGCGTGGCCTTGGGGATCTGGTTAGCTCCGCTCCTATATAACTTATAATATTGGCCCGCCTGTGATTTGATGTCAAGATCGGTCTGCAACCTCCCACAGAGTGCTTCCCGTGATGCCATTTGTTGCTCGTACACCAAAAATCTGTTGTGCTGTTATCATGAATTCATTGTCCAGGTACCCTTTATATAGCATTCTTCACGTAGGGTTTTATGAGTATTTATTCCAATTATATATTGGCCACATATATTTGTCATGATTCACGTGTGGCTGCCTGTTGATGTGAATAGCCATGTTAATTTCTGCAGTAATTAATTTTTTCAGTAACAGTAATTTCTTTTTTCTTTTTCTTGACAAGAATGATGATCTATTAGATGAAACACACGAATCCTTGTAAATTAGGTACAGAAGACAAAATTCGGATTGTATCATTCTCATCTCCCTCCCTCCCTCCCTCCCTACCCATCATTCCCACATCTCTCCTTTCTTCCCCTTCTCTCACCCCTTAATATACATACATACATATCATTCCCACCCCTATCTCTCCATCTTTCCTATCTCTCTCCCCTTTAAGTTATTCCCAACTATCTCTCCCCTTTAAGTTATTCCCAACTCTCTCTCCCCATCACTCCATACCTCACTTTTCTCTCTTACCCTATAATATATATCCACGCACATCATTCACATTTCTCTCTCCTCATCATTCCCATCTCTCTCTCTCTCTCTCTCTCTCTCCCCCCACCCCTTATGACTACTTCCTCATCCCACTCCCTCCGGTACACATGCACACATATCATTATCATCTCTCTCCCTCAAATCAATCACTCCCTCTCCCTTCTCTCCCCCAATATACATACACACGCATCATTCCCATATCTCTCTCCCCATCACTCTCTCCCCCATCACATTCTCCCTCTCAATCATTCCCATATCCCATCTCTCTCCCACTCTCTTACCTCTCTCTCTCTCACTTACTCTCCCTCTCTCGTTCTCTCTCTTGCACGGGCACACCCCCATCTCTCTCTCTCTCTCTCTCTCTCTCTCTCTCTCTCTCTCTCTCTCTCTCTCTCACTCTCTCACGCACGTGCGCTCCCATCACTCCATTCTCATGGAAGGACCTAATTGATGCTCAATGATGTTTCTATTAAAAATAGACAAAATTATAAACTGAAGGATGAATCCGATGTACAAAATTGACTAAATTTATATTAAAAATGTTAAGAAAAATATTGATGTTCAAAAGACCTAATTGATACTCAAAAAAATCCAATTGATATTCAACAGGATCTAATCGATGTTCAGAAAGATGATATTGATGTACAAAATTGAAAAAGACAAACTTGATGTACGATGCATTTCTCAGGGATGTGATTGTCTATTTACTCTTTTTTATTATGAATATATTTATTTAGAGAATACCTATATGGGATATTAGGAAAATGTTTAGGATGTTAAATAGGATACGCTTGTATTTATAAATATAAATTGCCGGAGTTGCACCAATTATATTGGTGGGTGTTTTAAACTTTTAACTGTTCTTTCAGAATATATCTATATAAATTTTGGGGCTAACATGAGAAAAAATATAATTTTGAGAGGTTAGTTTTGTCTCTTCTTGGCGAGTCGAGTGTACAGGTTCATGAATATGATTGTCACTTTTGGTATCACACCTCAAAATTTGACAGTATCAATGTATATTCGACAACAATATCATAACTTTACTACTTTTAAAAAGAAAAGGTCTTTAATCCATTCTCCCCATAAAAATTCCCTATTCCAAAATGTTGTATTGGCAAAATATTTTGCACGATGAATTAGAATTACCCTTCAATTTTCATTTTTTTGTTTATTTTTCCCTACCCTGGGAGCATATATTTTCTCATTATTTGATCATTTGCTGGTCCATATGAAAGTTCCTTATGCTGTCCCGTCATTTTACTTTCGAGATCGAACACGATTAATTTTCATTTTTCAACCTCCACATGAATTTCTCAATTTGAAAAGTAAATCTCCAACATATATGATGATGCCCTCCGAGCTTAATCTTAGCGTCCTTGGGGCACTTTCTAGAAGAATTATCACTCTACATAATTGATCGGTTTTTAAAGCCTAAAACAGATCTATAAGATATCTAAAAGCAGGGTGAAACTTAACTAAGGGTGAAAAGACGGGATTTGAGAAGAGGTTTGTCATCCTCTGACCTAAGAGTTCTTAAGTTCAATCTTGCTAATGATGCTCCCCGCCCTCCTTTTATCCCATTTTCCTTATACTCCTTCTAGGCCAATGTGCCTCCCTTGGAGTATACCACCAACATCTTGTGGTGCTACATTTGATAGAGCTAATGTTGATTTTGATATGTTTTGCGGTTCAATATGAAAATTCAAATATTAAATAACAGAGGGATTGGGTCACTGCTCCTACTATTCTTCTTTATTACTAAGCAAAAGCAAAAACCAAAAGTAAAACAAAAACCCTTAGGAGTATGATGTAAGGCAACTAGGGTAGCTGGTCATGGGAATTGTCGGGAGAGAAATGGCTAATAGGGCATAAGTCTAAATCATCCGGACAATGTAAGTATTTCTTGTACAGTAACTATAAACGGTAACTATTGAAGTTTTTATTCATGCCAGAGAGCAGAAAGCTACTATGTTGAGCTCTTGATTATTTTGCAGAACTGCCCACACACACACACACAAACACTCGATGAAAGTAGATTGCAAACAAAGTACAAAGATGACATGGCAGACGGCAAACAAGATCCTTTCACACAAGATAGTTAACATTTTGCACAACGAAAAAATGGCTTAACATCCGCTACGTTGTGCCGTCATGCCGATGTCGCATGGACATGAGCATCCATTTCCTTGGTAAAACTGACCATGAGATCCATGTAATTGTTGGGAATTGGTATATCCTCGTTCAGCCTCTCGTACTCTATGCCAGCTTCGTGATGCAGCCCTTGTCCTTTGGTACAAGCTTCAACATGGCTTTGAAGACCTTGTACTTGTCGAGAACATGTCCCTCGATGCAGTTAAAGGTTATGGTCAAGCTGTCATCATCGAATTCCCCCTTCTCCTTATAGGATTCCGATTTCCCATCTGCACAAGTAAGCATAATTGTTGGAAATACACGCGTGGTCATTCAATTCTTTCCTGAATCGAGATCCCTGATTCAAACGAATAAGTGCAAGGGAAATGAAGTCGAAAAAATCGGGCTCACAGCACCCTAGTTGACTCAGACCACTCTATATAGATAAGGAAATCCTTGGTGGGCGATGGAGTGCATATGGAATTGTCACCTGGAAACCTAAACGGTTTATTTTCAACCGAACGGAGCAGTTTTTTCAGGTGGAAACAACCTTCTAAACAAAACAATTGGAATATGGCAAGCGTTCTGCATAGTCAAATTCCATTATACATGGCCGGGATCGAAACAACTAGTTTTCATTTTATTGTAAATTTTAGTGATAATTTCATAATCTTTTATTATTTAAGGACCATTTTGCAATTCTTGTTATGTGGTATTTAAGTTTATGAAATTTTGAGAATTTCTCAATTATCTAACAAATTCTCGGTATTCTCTCAAATAAACGAGTTCTTGGTCCTTCATTTCACCACGCATGCTGCATTAGGGCATACATGTATGACCAATTCTAGGTGGCTTACCAATTGTGTAGTTCCAGATCTTGATGGTTCCAGGGCTGTGCCATTCACCCTCGTGAAGGGCAACTGCTTGAATGATTCCGGGGGTGGCCTTGGGTATTTGGTGAGCTTCGCTCCTATATAACTTATAATACTGGCCCGCCTGCAATTTCATGTCGAGATCGGTCTGCAACCTCCCATAGAGTGCTTCCCGTGATGCCATTTGTTGCTCGTACACCAAAAATCTGTTGCGTTGTTATCATGAATTCATTGTCCAGGTACCCTTTATATAGCGTTCTTCACGTAGGGTTTTATGAGTATTTATTCCAATTATATATTGGCCTCATATATTTGTCATGATTCACGTGTGGCTGCCCGTTGATGTGAATAGCCATGTTAATTTCTGCAGCAACTAATTTTTTCAGTAACAGTAATTTCCTTTTTCCTTTTCTTGACAAGAATGATGATCTGTGAGATGAAACACACGAAATCCATGTAAATTGGGTACATAAGACAAAATTCGGATCGTATTAGTTATCCTCATGATGCCTCTTCACAGAAAAGAAAGACAATCAATTGAAGTTTATTATAAATATCATTTCGATCTCAAATTAATCCAGTAAAATTTTGTTGCAATAAAAATAGATAACCAAAAAGGCACGCAAGTATACGTATCGCGCAAGTAATAAAGTGATGAATATCGAAATCGTTCCCACGAGGACCGTGTCAAATTCCACTAAGCAATAATCTAAACAATTAATTCTAAGGTAGGCAAGTCGTAAATTGAGAAAGCAATCCAAAAGTAAATTAGCAAATAAACAGAACTAGGAAAGGAAACAATAAAATCAATTGATGTTTATGGACCTAGGGCTCACAACTTCCCTCAATCTCATTCCTAATCCCAAATTGACTCTCTACATGTAATTGATTGCTTGGTTATTATCCTAAGGTTTTATATCTCCTTACCTGCCTCTCGGCTTAATAAGAACGTACTTCTAGGACGATGTTAACCACTCTATCTCTAGGCAATCAACATTAAGAAGTCCATTGAGCTCGAAACCTAATTTGGATACCTAGGGTGATAGGCTAATCTCTCGATGCTTCTCACAAATAATCCCGACCTCTCAGCGTGAATTATCCTAAGTTATACTATCTCTAGCATGATTACGATTTCGTCTCTCGAGTTCATCGAATCTCCTAATCGATCTAACGGGTGATCAGGCCACTAGAAAGCATTAAGGACGAGAATAGTATAAATAACATAAGTGCAACCAATTAACATGCAAAGAGAGAATTAAAATTAAGAAATTAGAAAGAGTTTCATTGCTCGCCCTAGGAAATAGAGAATTAGTTCATAATGAAATTAAGAGAAAATACAAAGAAAAGATTCGAGTACACCATGACTAAGAAAAGTAAAGAGGAAGGAAAGAAAAACTCTAGAATGGTTCGAAGCCGATCTCTCGATCCCCGAAGTAGTCTTGAAGCACGTTGATCCTCTTCCTTCCTTGAAGCCGTGAGTGACCCGATCTCTCTTGGCAGCAAAAAGATATGTAAAAACTGATATGAAAAAAAAAAGAAGGTCCCCCTTCCGTATGCTGTTAGGTTGAGACTTTATAAGGATAGAGAATAAAATATTCTGTCTTGCCTAAAAATATTCTCCCAATATCTCTATCCTAAAAATATATTTTAATAAGATATTGTGTTTCCCTCGGAATAAGTCAAGTGAAAATATGCTCCTTTGTGTTCTATTATCTCAGAATATCTTCCATATCAGGCTTCGGAATCTTTAGGAAATCCAATATTCCGCAAATATTGCGAAATCTTCTCTACCGGCGAGGGGTCGCGACCCTGAGTCGCGACCCATGACTCTGTTCAGCTTTCTGCTTTAGGGGGTCGCGACCCATGTTTCCTCTGTTTTCCAGCTTCTATCCATATTGGTTCCGTGAGTCGGGGTCCACTTTCTTGGCTCAGTTGGCTCTTCATTAAAACACCTATATAAATAAAAAGTCCGGAAGTACCTCATTCTTGGAAGAAAATTTGAATCAATTAATTATAAATTGATTTCACTCAACAAAGGAAAAAACAACCAATCATGTGTTAAAATCTCATAAGACTCGAACAACTTACTTGAATCTAGGCCAGAAAATATGTTCAAATAAGCATATTTATATAATTAACAAATTTCCATCGATCCCATAAAAAGTCGGACTTATATCAAATAAGAAAGTTCAAACTTACATTTGGCATATCCAACTCTTTGTATTCTCAAGATTTTCATATTAGGATTTCGACGTCAAATTTTACTTAATAATTATTTATTTATTTTTTAAAGTTGAAAGGTTTGATTTAAAACCAAAACTATTAATATGTGAAACCCAAAAATCAACCAAACATGGCCTCTCATATGTGAAATAAAGAAGAGCCCTGCCAATCTAAACTCCATACATGGATGAGAGAGAACCTTCATCCAGATCGTGTCAACGATAAAAGAAACTGATTAAATGCTCCTCACTAAGACACTTACAACAAAACACAGCACTATTCCGGTTGGCTGATATCGTGTATATATAATAAGTCTAGGCAGGACGCTAAGCCACTACATCAATCAACTTGCCCTGCTGGTCCAACAACCAACCCTACTCGGATGCCCAGTTGGCAGCAGTTTGAATGATGCCAAGGGTACAAAAAGATGATCTCAGAACTCCAAGAGGCAGCGGCAATACTTGCATAAAGAGAGCTGAACATTCCATTCAAGTAGCCTGCCCTTTATGGCCAATCGATCAAGTCAGGCCAACCAACCAGGAACAATGCACAAGGAATATTCCTAGAAAACCAAATTGCATTCGTCTATGCATGCTCCTCGTTTGATATCTTTATTATTTCCAATAAATGCACTTCTCCAATAAATAATTCATGATACCTTGGATGAGGAATAATTAAATTTTCCTTTTCCCTCATTTTTTAATTGTTGTTATATAAAAAAATGTTATAAAAGATTGTCACATTTAGTATCACATTTAAAAAATTGACGTTAACAATAGATATTCAACAACGATATCATAACTTTACTTTTTCAAAAAAAAAAACTTCTTTATTCCTTTACTTTCCATAAAAGTTCCCTATTCCAAAATGTTGTATTGACAAAACCTTTTGCACGATGGATTAGAATTACCCTTAAATTTTCATTTTTTTCATCTCATTTATTTTTTCCTTTCCCGTGAGCATACCATTTTTTCTTATTGTTTGATCACTTGTGGGTCCATATGAGAGTTGCTTATGCTTTCCCATCATTTTACTTTCGGTTGATTTGGCCTTTTTCATCCTCCGCATGAATTTCTCAATTTAAAAAGTCAATCTCCAATATATATGATATATCCTCTGAACTTAATCTTGTCGTCCCTGGGCCAATATCTAGAAGAATTGTCACTCTACAGTTGATCGGTTCTTCAAACCTAAGACGGATCAAGAAAATATGTAAAGGATTTGAAACTTCAGTAAGGGTGAAAACATGGGATTTAAGAAAAAAGTTTGATACAATTAGTACTATTTTCATCATATGACCTAGAGGTTATGAGTTCGATTTCACTAATGAGACTTCCCGCACCCCTTTTATCCTCTCTTCTTTCAACTTGTTCTGGGACGGGATTTAAAGGAGACGAATAAGATAACTTAAAAAAGATATGAAAAAATCTGTAAAATTTTGCATATTTTTTTCAATTCTATGAGGGACACCCTCCACCTCACATCATCCTTAGATTCCCAGGTTTGGTAAGGAAGGATCAAAGGGTTTCCAATGGAATGAGTTTCATATAATAAATTATAATAGCACGTAGAGAAAACTAATATTTGAATTTACTGTAACAATGTAAAGAAATGTAATTGAAAGAAGTGGATGAATGAGTATTCCCGTCATTTTCCAAGGAAAAATCATTATATTAATTTAACGAAAAAGTTTTCACTATTGAAAAACAACTCAAGTAAAAAAAAAAAAATGACAAGTGAAGCTAAATTGCTGATTTCATTTCCTTCTATTTCTCCATTACCAAACGTAACCCTGACGAAGATAAAGGGTATTCGAGCTAATTTCCTGATGAGCTGTCGATGATTTTACGGAACTGCCTGCACACACAAACACTCGATGGAAGTAGACTGAAAACAAAGTACAAAGACATGGCAGACACAGCACACAAGATCCATTCACGCAACATAGTTAGCGCATTGAACAATGAAAAAATGGCTAAACATCCGCCACGTCGTTCCCTCAAGCCGATGTTGCATGGACATGAGCATCGATTTCCTTGGTAAAATTGGCGATGAGATCCATGTAATTATAGGGAATTGGAACATCCTCGTTCAGCCTCTCGTACTCTATAGCCAGCTTCGCCACGCAGCCCTTGCTCTTTGGTACTAGCTTGAACGAGGGTCTGTAGACCTTGTACTTGTCATCGAGAACATGTCCCTCGATGCAGTTTAAGGTTACAGTCAAGCTGTCGTCGTCAAACTCCACCTTCTCCTTACAGACCTCGGATTTCCCATCTGCATAAGCAAGCAAGCATGATTGTTGGAAATACATGCATGGTCGTTCAATTCTTTCCCGAATCGAGATCCCCAATTCAAATGAACAGGTGCAAGCTGGGAAACAAGGTCGTAAAATACAGCTCACAGCAGCCCTAGTCGACTCGGACCACTCTACATGGATGAGGAACTCCTTTGAGGGCAGTAGAGTGCAGATGGAATTGTATCACTCGAAAATGGAAACAGTTTATTTTCAATCGAACGGAACGGGGTTTTTAAGGTGGAAAAGACCTTTTGAACAAAAACAATCGGACTAAGGCCCTTGTCCTACGTAGTCGAATTCCATTATACAAGGTCGGGATTGAAACGACACCCTTTCATTCTATTGTAAAGTTTAGTTGCAATTTCATAATCATTTTATTTTTTAAAGACTGCTTTGCAATTCTTATTATTTTACTACTTCTTGTTATTTTTGTACTTCTAGGAATTTATTTACAATTATGAAATTTTAAGAATTTCTCAATTATGTACCGAATTTTCGATTATCCTTTCGAATCAATGAGTCCTTGGTTCTTAGTTTCACCATGCATACTGCATCAGTGCATACGTGTGTGGCTAATTAACTAGGTGGCTTACCGATAGTGTAGTTCCAGATCTTGATGGCTCCATGCCTGTGCCATTCACCCTCGTGGAGTGCAACTGCCTGAATGTTTCCGGGCACGGCCTCCGGTATCCGGTGGGCTTCACTCCTGAAAATCTTGTAATACTGGTCCGCTCTCGATTTCAGATCAAGATCAGTCTGCAATCTACCGCGGAGTGCTTCTGGCGATGCCATTTGTTGTTCATACACCGGAATGTAATGTGTTGTTATCGTGAATTTGTTGCCTAGTTGCCCTTTATATAGCATCCTTCAAGTGAGGTTTTATGAATTTTTGTTCCAATTATACTGGCCACATATATATGTCATGATTCACGTGTCGCCGCCCGCTGATGTGAATAACCATGGTCAGTAATTAATTTTACCGTTGCCCTTTATATAGCATCCTTCAAGTAAGGTTTTATGAATTTTTGTTCCAATTATACTGGCCACATATATATGTCATGATTCACGTGTCGCTGCCCGCTGATGTGAATAACCATGGTAATTTTTACAGTAATTAATTTTACCGTTGCCCTTTATATAGCATCCTTCAAGTAAGGTTTTATGAATTTTTGTTCCAATTATACTGGCCACATATATATGTCATGATTCACGTGTCACTGCCCGCTGATGTGAATAACCATGGTAATTTTTGCAGTAATTAATTTTACCGTTGCCCTTTATATAGCATCCTTCAAGTAAGGTTTTATGAATTTTTGTTCCAATTATACTGGCCACATATATATGTCATGATTCACGTGTCACTGCCCGCTGATGTGAATAACCATGGTAATTTTTGCAGTAATTAATTTTACCGTTGCCCTTTATATAGCATCCTTCAAGTAAGGTTTTATGAATTTTTGTTCCAATTTTACTGGCCACATATATATGTCATGATTCACGTGTCGCCACCTGCTGATGTGAATAACCATGGTAATTTTTACAGTAATTAATTTTACTGTTGCCCTTTATATAGCATCCTTCAAGTAAGGTTTTATGAATTTTTGTTCCAATTATACTGACCACATATATATGTCATGATTCACGTGTCGCCGCCCGCTGATGTGAATAACCATGGTAATTTTTGCAGTAGTTAATTTTACCGGTAACAGTAATTTCTTTTTCCCTTTCTTTGACAAGAATGATGATATGTGAGATGGAGCAATATGTGAAATCATTCGGAAAATAATATCGGTTTATTGTTATTTTTCTATGTTTGGATGTATAATATACAGATGTTAATCTTTATAATTATGGAAAAATTATTCTCGTCTCGTTGCGAAGTGCGAATTTTCTCCCTAGTTATGAATTAAAAAGGGATGAACCACCTCAGATTTATTTGGAAGATGATCATCAAGGAGCAGAGAAAATGAAGATTTTCGCAACAGCTTCCTCTTACACGATCTTTCAGTAGAGAATGAGAAGTGGCAAAGTGAGATTTTGCAGATCTCTTATTATTCCTTTTATAAAAAAAAAAAGGTAAATATAACCCGGTAATTTTATTTAGACAATTTTCTCAGTTTATTTTACGTTCATTCGACTTCAGTTAGGGTTGACAAGAAAATAAATATTTGTACTAGACGCAGACATGTACTATATACAAAATTATTAATTATATACTCAATTACAAATTCGTACTATTTTAATTTTGAAATATTATTGTATATGATTTTACAATTGAGTACTATTTTTCCATAGGATTTTAATCCTTTTATAAAATGTAACGTGGATAATAAAAATAAAAATATGATTAAAGGAAAAAGGAATAGCTAGGGTGGCAATTGTGTTGTTATAATTTCTTGGAAAAAATACACTTTTGGTCCTTAACCTTTCGCTTTTTTACCATTTTAGTTCTAAATCTTTATTTTGTGTCATTCACGTTCTTAACCTTTTGAATTTTTGTCACTTTAGTCCTTCCGTTACTTTCTTATCCAAAAAAGAACATTTCGTACAAAAATTATTTTTTAACAAAAATATTTAACAAAAAGCACAGTTCATGATTAAGGAAATATTAATTGATAACATGTGTCTCTTCTGAAGTTAGAACTCACTTTTATTATAACGAGTCACAATTTTGTTATAATAATAGTCATCAATCAATTTTCAATCAGGGACGTGTCTCAATTTTGAAGGGAATGTGTTCACCTATAAAACTTGAAAAATATTTTTCACTTTCGTTTGCTTGTTTTTCTTATTTATTTATTTTTCAAAAATATTTTTTGTCAAAAAATAATTATTGGATGAAATATTTTTGGATGGAATATGCCTTTTTTGGATGGAAAAAGTAATGGTAGGACAAAAGTGATAAAGATTCAAAATGTTGATGACGTGAATGATAAAAAATAAAAGTTTATGACTAAAATAGTAAAAACATGAAAGGTTGAGGATAAAAGTATCATTTATCCTAATTTCTTCCTCATTTATCATTTGATCTTGAATCAAGAGCTTTTAGAGTAGATTTCATTAGTAAAAATCTCTCATTCTTTCATTTCTCTTTTTCTCTTACTACTGCTACTGCTACGACCTTCTTTTTGTAATGGAAAAAAGGCAATTATTATTTCCTAATTAATATCGATTTCTTACCACCAAAGTCTCAGTAACTTGGTGCAGGGAAGTTGCGTGCTTGGGTTTGCGATCTTCTAAGCTTGTGAATCTTTCAATCTTCTATTCCTTTTGTTCTTTCAATTTTCACATTGAGTAATCGATCTCAAAGAAGAAATTATACAAAATGTTTATGAGTTAGGGGTCATAACACCTTGACTGTATAGCTGAGTTTTATTAATTTTTAATTTTGCACATCAACTTGGAAATCACCATTTGGCTCAACAGTAATCGTACACTTTTTAGATGCTCAAAGGGGTGCGAGAATTATCTTATTCTGCGTTTATAAAATATTATCTTGTTGTACCTCCTTTAACTTTATGCTTTTACTCTTACTTTGAATGAAGTTTTTTCTTGATCTGAATTCCTAAATCCTTAAGTGTTGTAACATTTCCTTTAACATACTGGGTCCCGTCTGAAATTATCATTAATTCAACTATTATTAGATTATCGGAGAGATTTCAATTGTGCAAAATCTTCTTGAAAAATGAATGCAAATATAAGATTTTAATATTTGAAAAACATAAAATTAGTTGTAGAGTTTGATAACTATAGATAAAATATGTAATCTCAGATTAAATAATAAATAATAAAATCTGTGATGTAGAATATACTGTAATATAAAATTACAATACGCTTCATAACTATTCAAATGCCATATAAGAGATAGGAAAAGCCAGCTTTCCAATTCACTTAACACTCATTTGGATAAGTTTCATAAAGGAGATGGGAAGTGAGTGGAATACGAGGATGGAGGTAAAAATTAATCTTACTTTGGTAAATTTAGTAAGGGGACAGAAGGAAATTGATGTAAAAGGCTATCCTAATCTTGATAGACGAAAAATTCTTATGTGGCATGAGGAACTTAATTAATAAATATTTGACACGTAAACAAATATTTTAAATCATATTTAAAATATAAATATTGTTAATGAATATAAAAAATATGATGTGACACTTAATAACAACGTGTTACACATTCAATAGTGGAGTTCACAGATAATGTTGCGAGCCGAGTTCGTATATGAATCTCTCATTGATAGACCCATTAAGTGGAGAAAGTGTTCTGTGTAATTGGTATATGACGCGGTAACAGTAATAACATTGTATCACAAACTAATATAATTCAATTATTCCTACATTTTTTTGTTATTTTTAGAGTTTTATTAAAACTATTAAAATAATTTAATTTTATTTATTTATGAGATAATATAGTATTATTGCATGATATACTTGTTACCCACCGTACTCACTCCATCAAGTGAAAACGAAGGGAAGGGAAAATGTTATGGAGATTGTTAAATTTAGTCACCAACTCTTTTAGTCTTTTGTATTTACCCTAAACTTTTTTTTGGTCGAACATAGTCCTTCCTTAGTCCTTTTACTCTACCCGTCCGAGATTGTTGACATCTTACATGGCTATGGAGCTTGCCGGCAGGCACCTCCCTTCCTCCTTCTACTATGTTCACAGTTTTTCTTTTTAATATTTAAATATCATTTTAATTTTTCAAACGATCAGATATTTTCAACAAAACAATAATAAAATAACAAAAATACTAAAAGTCAGGATAAATACGAAAATATCAAAGTTTAGAAAAAGTCAAATTAACCATCTTCATTCACCTTGTCCTCTCTCCACTCATTACTTCCAAATGAAAAAAAGGTGGATGGATGATTCACCAATCAACCATGTTGCAACCCGAAATAAAATGCGGTCATGATATCATGGTAAAAAATGAAAGAAGTCGGCACTAATTATTTAAGATACTAATTTTAAGACTGATAAAAAACATATTATTAACTTAGGGAGCATTACACTAACTAACTAGATTCCTTATTGATTAGTCTCAAACCAGAATTTGGATTCAGAAGTTTTATTATGCTTGAAAGGCATTCTGGCCAATCGACACGTCCTAAATTGGTACCTTAGCAATCATTCTAAATTTGCCTTATTTTATTTAATTTCAAATTTTCTAATATATACTTGGAAAGAATGCAAGCTAAACAATGAACCTCAACATAAATTGTATGTCGGACACAATAAGAAATTGTATGACATGACAAACAAAGTAATCAATCCAATAGCAACAAATGAATAAGATAATTATACCTTACCAAGATGATAAGAGACCTGTTATCTTGATGGTGATTTATTCCCAATAATCAATTTGTATCTCGATGTCAATCTCCAAGCTCATTCAGATTCCTCTCGCTCAATTCCATCTCCATTTAATCTTTAAAAAAATCCAACACTACTGACAAAGACTAATAATAACCATTAAAGCAACCCACTTTCCCAATTCAGTCTTCCAATTGAAAAAGAAAACAAAGCAAGCCTCAGACAAATGGGTTTGTTGGTTTTTTTTTTCATTTTATACAGTAAAATAAAATGCCAAGGAAAAAAAATCTTTTAAAACAAATCACGTATAGCATTTATGGAAAAATGCATTCATGCATGACATGCAAACAATAAGAAGATCATGGATAAGAAAACAAGAAAACTCATAATTTCATCTTAAAATTGAGGAGCGACCAGCAACAAACTCGAATTAATTCCATATCTTTAAACATTGACAAACCCGTGGCAGCACGCATCCTTGGAGTAACTAGTTCAATCATGACACATCAACACCAAACATCGAAGGACAGTAGTTCGACCAAGGGAATCATAGAAATATTGTAAGGTGAAAATAAGACTAGTTAGCACCATGAGAACTAGGGGATGAGATTCAAAACTTGACTGAACCACATCTATCTTGGATAAAAGATTAGGTAAGGATCAAATAGTAACCGCGATCATTAACTAGTTTCTAGGTGCAAGAAAGTTTAGCGAGGAATCGTGAGGACCTTACCAATCTACAAATAGCCCGGATCAGATTGAAGGGAACTCGAGGTCATTGAGACCTCAGTAAAGGTCCTGACTGAGGAAGACATAGAGAAGGGACTTGTCTGGTTCAATGGTAGCCCCCGAACATAAGCAAATTGAGGGAGAAATCACAATTATAGTAGCTCACATGAAGAGTGGTGGCCATCTTCTTTTGTGGGTGGCTGCTCCGGATTTTGTGAAGTGCCTCGAGATTTTTCTTTACGATCTCCTTGGCTTTCAGCCACTCCCACTTTTATACACTTCACTGGGGACATAAATCTGGGAAGGAGGAGGATATCGAGGCTCAAAATCAGCCCCCATTCTCTAATTGCAGAATCAATTGGGCAGCAATAATATTTCGTATCCACTTTTACTCAATCTTTATGGCTAGAATATCATTTGGCCATATTATTTTTGAACCTGCCATTTTTTTCTTCTCCTCAACTGAGCACAAATTTTATCTCTCCTTTCTAAAACTTTTTTCATAAATATTCATCACCTTATTACTCTTGAAAAAAAGGAATCCCATAAAAATACCTTAGAATTAGTGAGAAACGAATTTTTGAACCCAACTGGCCGGTACAAGCTAGCCCTGCACACTGAGGCTCGAAGATCAAAATTTTCGAGCTGATTCTTGACCTTTCAATATTTTTCTATATTTTTTCCTTGATTCCTCATGAGTTGCAGTCCAAATACCATAAGTGTTGCTCAAATTGAGCATTTTAATAAATAGATATAATTTTTCCTATAAAGCCTATCATAGCCTATCTAGCCTAGTTACTGTTTATAGATTAAGCAATCTTCATTCAAAAAATGTATCTCCCTCTCCAAGATGAATTTCATGGTCCAAGATCTGTCAATTTGAAGTTAACTCAATGATATTCATGGTGACTCTAAATTTGCTCAATTGTAGCTCTATTAAGTTCACTTGCCAAGCCTCTAAATCCTATTTAGTCACTAAACTATGTACATTTTGTGTATGTCAATCATTAATAAAAATTACAATTATAAAAAAAACATATTGACAGTTCTTACACGGATTCTTCACTTTTTATTCCATGAGGAGTCTTTGTGCCTCGAACGTATTGAATGAGTTTGACCATTTTCTTCGGGACAAGGTTCCAAAGCATTGCTTTTCAAATTAAAATGAGGTGTATACAAACCACGTGCGAAAACCCTTTCATAATTATTCATTGCATTGAAATGTTTGTGAAATATTATAGACAATTTTCAGGGGCTATCACATTTTAAATTAATGGTTTTCTCATCATGATGTTGCTGTGAAGCATAAAAAAATGGCGGAAGATTTGTGTAAGGTTCTGGAAATAAATAAATGAATATATATATATATATTGTGTACAACAAATTTAGCGTCCGTAGAACTTAGACAAGAAAAGTGAGTCATAAATATTCATGTATTAATTTATCTGGGCACAATTCTTGGAGCAAAAATCTATAAGGAAAACACAGAACATGCCTCCGATTCTCTTTAACGTGCTGGAGTCTCGATCGAGGAATTGACAGCTTATTCTTGATCAAGGAATGACATGGAACCACTGAGGCCTGCGAGCTTGATCCGATGGGTCCGTTGGTGACCCTCGAGCGAGGACTTGAGGAGTTTGTTCTTGATCAAGGTGAAATCACCGAGGCCTTTGGGCATGAATCAAAGTGAAATTCCTCCAAGTGAAGTTCCTTAGAGTCTCAATTATAGAGCTTCTCCGGACCCTTGTACCTTTTTCTCATTACCTATTTTCTGAAGAAGATCTCTCTATTTATAGAGGGAGGTGAACCGATATAAAACCCTGTGCTTATATCTGATTGGTTGGCTGTAATTGATCTCAACCATCCATCTAATTAGTAATAAATAATTACCAAAATTTAAAATTTTTTTTAGGTAATATCTGTCTAAACCCATAAGCATCTATTTCCCGGTGACACGTGTCAATGTATTAGAGTGTTAGGAAAATCAAGCAATTTGATTTATATGATAAATTGGTATCAAAATAATAATGAGGTGACAAATTGTATCTTGCAAGCGTCTATCTTATCTGTCTATATTATATGTGCTTACGAGTTTGGTATTTGTTCTACTTTCCAAATTACCCGTTAATATGTACAATTTAATTTTTAATATTTATTAAATTAAAAAATAGAAATATAATAGTAAGCTCTCTAATATTAACTACAAATTGATTTCCTTCATTACTTTCTCTCCCTTATTTTATACCAATTTTTCTCTAACTACCTGTTAATAAGTTTTACTATATATAAAATCACACTATTTTCCTAAATTTATTGCTTGACACATTTAATTTACCTAAAAATCATACATTTTAAACATTAATTATAAATAAAAACTTATTAAATTTTTCTTCGAGAAATTTATTCTCCCCATGTCCATGAACACCATACAAGTCCATAAATTCAAGTAATGTGCAAGATACATATGTTGTTGACAACAATTTCATTAAATAATAAAATCTGCGAATAGTAGGAGAGGATATTATGTGTATACCACATGTTAGTTTTGATATAGTGTTATAAACCAATAGTGTTATCTTTTTTAAAATAAAACATTAAAAAAAATCCCAGGAATAACTTAAAAGTTAACACCAATCCAAAAAAGCTGTAAAAGGGGCAAAAGGGTAAAAAGACGGGATCGTGATAAATAGAGTTTTATATAGTTGATACCAATTTCGTTTTGAGACCTGGGGGGTCTGAAATTTAATCTCACCAATAGGACTTTCTACACTCGTTTTGTATTCTCTCCCATCTATTTCTTTTGAACTTATCCATCTCCTTTGTACATCGAAAAAGACAGAATTTAAAAGAGAAGAAAAGGATAACTTAAAAAACATATAGAAAAATCAGTAAATTTTATGTAAAATATTATGAATTTTCCTTTTCCATTCTAAGAGGGACAGTCATCCCCTTCACCTCACATCCTCCTTAAACCTATCCCTAGATATTCATATTAATAAGATGGGAGGCCTCTAGAGTCAGGGCACGACGTCGTCAAAATTGGTTGGGCACCTATTTTAACTTTGGACTGAGATTCCAGGGTTTGGTACGGAAAATTCTAATGGTTTTGAATGGAACGAGTTTTATATAATAAACTGTAGTAGCATATAGATAAAGCTAATCTCTGAATTTATTTTGATAATATGAAGAAATGTAATTATAAAATGTGAAGGAATGAACATTCTTTATCTTTTTTAAGGAATCGCTATCCTATCAATTTGAAGAAAAAGTCTATACTAATAAAATGCATGTAACAATTTTTAAGAGGGCAATCAACCAAAAAAAAAGACAAAAAGATATCGGGAGTTATATATGTTTGTCAACTTTTGTAAGTTAGTCCTAAATATTTCAAAATGATAAATTAAGTCCTATATATTATCCGCCTTACAGCATCAAGTCCTTTTCGTCATCTACTGTTACTTTAAGTTGACATAGTATCAACGTAGTATAGACACACATCAATTTAAAGTAACAATAAGTGATAGAAAGGACACGATGTTGTAATGCGGATAACGTATAGGATTTGATTTATCACTTTCAGACATCTAAGACTCACTCATAAGAATTAAATAACATATAGGACTCCCGTGTCTTTTTCTCTTAAAAAATACGACAAGCAAGCCATTGATCAAAATATGACAGGTAAGGCTAAATTTCTCATTCCATTTAATTCCCTTCGATTTTTTCGTACCAAATATAACCCTAATGAAGGGGAAGGTATTCAAGCTAATATCGTTGAATATATGCTACATTGAATGAGTAGTGAAGCTTTTATATGATGAAATTTAGATTCGAACTACATATTATTGAATTTCGATTCACCAAACTGTATTATATCAGGGTTTTGAATGCCACTAGAGCATGTCATCTTTTCTCCACTATATATTTAACTATGAGCATATTAAATTATTTCAGCATTTTTATTGGTTTAATGCTACTAAATGATTTATTTTATGGTATACTTCCGCAATTTTAGTATGCTTTTGTTGGTTTAGTATTTTAAATTGTTTTGTTGTTATATTTTATTTAGCGTTTTGTTGAACTTTTAGTATATTTTGCCATGTTTTTTTAGATAATTTATTATTATCTATCTATTATTATATGTGAGGACGAAATAATTTTCATCTCACTTTTAAATTTTCAATTTTACTCATGTACATGAACGTGGATAGTTAATAATTATCTTTACATAGATAATATAATAAGGGCATGATAATAAATTTAGCATGCACAATGATCTATTCTCCACTTTTTTCTCTTTCAATACTCATTCCACCCCTTCTCTCCCTGCATTTTTCTACCTTTTTTATATTTATACTTAATTTTCACTTTTTCTTACTTAGTTTAGGTACTTAATTTTATTTATTATAATTCTCTTTTGAAATTATATAACTTTATAAATGTAAATAAATCGACTTACTCCGGGAATTAACTATAGTAACTTACTTGAATTATGTATGAGCCAGAATTTTCAATCAATTTTATTAAAATAACATATATTGTACGTAGCACAGATCAATGTCTACTATTTATTATAAGTCTCTAATTTTTTTTAATATTTTGGATGGTAGTAAATTTATTAAATATGCATACTTGATAAATAAATAATTATAGAGTTAGGAATTTGGCTATTCAAATGGGAGGAGAATTGAAGGTCGAATGAGAAAGCTATAATCAATGAAAAATCAGCCATCACAATCATTTTAATAGAATTGAGGGTCGTAGTGAACGTGCATCCTCTGTCAAATTTCTAATTCTAGGTATCTGTTCCGCCTCTATGAACTCTATTCGCTAAAATCAAAATCATTTTCCGATTTTAAAGGATAAAATCTCGCATTTTACGGGAGTACTATGTCAACAGAATTTAGTGGTGTAACAAATTAATAGGAATTAGCCATATCAGTAGATTCGTGAGAGAGAATTTATACGAAAAATTATAAACTCAAACAACCTAAATAAAGTCCTAAGAACTTTAAGTAATCTTAAAAAATTGTAATATCAATTAGTAAGAAGGGGAAAAAGATGTCAAACATAACATGAGATTTTTTAAAGATTTTTAAGAGTCTATTAGGATTTTAGCTTTTTATACTTAGAATTTGAATTCATACTTTGTCATTTAAAATCTCTTTCATATTTACGTCACACATTTAAAAAAATGAGAAATAAAAGGTATAAAAAGTTTTACATTATCTCTTACACAAAGGTCAAAAAGGAATTGCATCTACAGTCGAGCTTCTCATTTCACGTGGTCTTGTACGTAAAGGTCAAAAAGAAATTGCATCGATGGTCAAACTTCTCGATGATGAGTACGATGAGTTTGCAGATGAATCACATCTTAAATACGCATAATTTTGCATTTGTTTTCGCTAATAACACATGAGAGACACTGCACTATTGTTTTTCAATAAAAGAAGTTTATTGTTTAGAAAGTATTAGAAGAAAGAGTGAATAAAGTAATGTCAAAAGTTTAATTTATAAGAACTAAACCTACAACATTTTAATTTCAAATCAAGCGTGATATAATCGTAGCGAATCCCTTTCTCTCCTTCACTAATAAAACCTGGAATAGAAAAAAATTCATATGTGGATCAACATTTACAAATAATTCGGATTACACTAGTGTCAACTGAATTTTTTTATTCATTTAACTATTACTGTAGTGAATTTCAGTTTTCAAGAGTTAATTTTATTTGAAAATTTCAATATCACTTTCTTGCATCTAATAAGAGGTTTTCCCCCCTAAATCTACCGTTCGATACTTAACAAGACAACTGAGAGAAGGAATTGGGAGAGCTCTGAGGGTAGGGAATCAGTGTAAAATTTGTGTAAAGGTTAAGTGGTTTCAGATACTAGAGGCATATATAGACCTAACTTGGACAAGGGCTGACATGGTAGACTGCCTTGGAGAGGTAACTGTAGATCTAACATAAGGGGTCGGATGTCCATTAAGAGCGGTGGCTTAGTGGTTTACAACTCACTCTTATATCATTTAGTGAGGTCGAGATCTCAATTTTGAGTTTTGTTCTAAACAGTATTATTAGAAGAAACTCTTAACTTGAGCCTTAGCAATACCGGTTTCACGAACCGTACTAGATCATTTGTGGTACTATATTGACAGGGTTAGTGTTGATTTTGATATGTTTGAATTTGGACATTAAAACTCAAGCATTAAGTAACAAAGGGTGGTTCAATCGTTGCTCCTGTTGCTCTCCTTCGTTACCAAGCAAAATAAAAAATTAAATTAAAAAAAAAACTAAGGAATCTGATGTAAGAGAACTAGGGAAGTTGGCCATGGAACTATAGGCAGAGAAATGGCTAATAGAGCATCAGTGCAAATCATCCCGACAATACAAGTATTTCTTTTACAGTAATAAACGGTAACTAAAGAAGTTTTTACTAATGCCAGAGGGCAGAAAGCTACCATGATGAGCTTTCGATTATTTTATAATGCAGCCCTCACTCTCGATGACGGTAGATTGGGAACAAAGTACAGAAACATCGGAGACACAAGACACAGAAACAGTACATGCTACTTCCACAAAACATAGTAAACATTACACCACGAAAGGATGGCTAGACATCATCCATGTCCTCTCAAACCGATGCTGCGCAGGTATGAGCATCGATTTCCTTAGTGAGATTGACGAAGAAGTCCATGTAATGGTTGGGAATTGGTGCATCCTCGTTTAGCCTCTCATACTCTATGGCCAGCTTTGCCACGCAGCCCTTGTTCTTCGGTACAAGCTTGCACATGCCTTTGTAGGCCTTGTAAAGGTCGAAAACATCTCCCTCGATGCCAGTAAGGGTGAAAGTCAAGTTCTCATCATCGAACTCAACCTTCTCCTTAATGGATTCCAATTTCCCACCTACATAAGTAAGCATAATTGTTGGAAATACACGCATGGTCATTCATTTCTTTTCCAAATTGAGATCCCCGATTTAAACGAATAGGTACAAGGGAAACGAAGTCGAAAAAATACAGCTGGTAACAGCCCTAGTCGGCTCGAACCACTCTATATAGATAAGGAACACCTTTGTGGGTGATACAATCCAGATGAAATTGTAACACACGAAAGCCCATACAATTTAGGAGACATATTTGATCAGAACGTTAACGGTCTTTATCTTCAAGCGAATGGGACAGTTTTTTGGGGTGGAAACAATCTTTTGAACAAAATAATCAGAAAAACATCGGTGTCCCACGTTATTTCAGCCAAATTCCATCATTTATAGGTAAACGCGACACCTTTTCTTTTTTAATATCGTAAATTGTACTGCAATTTCATAATTTTTGACTATTTCAGGACTATTTCATAATTCTCATTAGTTTTTGCTTTTGCAATTTTATTTATTTTGACTTGGGAGTTTTGGAGGTAGACTATTCACTCAAGAAATTTTGAGAATTTCTCAATTATTTATTCAGTTCACGGCGAGTTCTTATAGCTAAGGACTAGCGAGCTCGTTGGCTTACCGATAGTGTAGTTCCAAGTCTTGATGGCTCCATGGCTGTGCCATTCACCCTCATGAAGGGCAATTGCCTGAACGCTTCCAGACGTGGCCTTGGGGATCTGGTGGGCTTCACTCCTGAACATCTTATAATACTGGTCAGCTCTCGATTTCAAGTCAACATCAGTCTGCAACCTCCCGCAGAGTGCTTCCGGTGAGGCCATTTGTTGCTCGCACACCCAAATCTATTGTGGTGTTATCATGAATTCATCGTCCAGGCCCCCTTTATATAGCATCCTTCATGTAGGGTTTTATGAATATTCGTTCCAATTACATTGGCCACATATAAATGTCATGATTAACGTATGGCCGCTCGTTGATGTGAATAACCATAGTAATTTCTGCAGTAATTTGTACTGGTAAGAGTAATTTCTTTTTCCTTTTCTCGACAGGAATGATGATCTGTGAGATAAAACATATGAATTACTTTGAAAAATAATATATTAGAAACAATGTACTCCATGCAAAATAATAATTATTAGTCGATACCTCTGTTATACGCTATGCATTTCCTGAGAGCCATGGCTTCCTTCGAGCTAGCACGCCCTCGTTCACATGGGTTGCGAGTTTGCATGCACTTACTGTTCATTGAGCCGGTAATCATAAACCGTTATACAAAATACATGTACTTTATGTAATATCCTAATGTGAACTGGATTCACCTAGAATTCCTTCCTCTTGCGGGAGAAAGTCTTGTATGTGGTCTCATGTTCACTTCATTTTCTACGAGCTTCTCTTAATTCAAATCTTTCACATAAATTTTAGCATATATTCTATATAATTTTATTTTATTGAATAAAATTTTCTGTAATTTCATTAGAAATAAGTAGAAATCTTTTCATTCCTTCATTTCTTTCTTCGTCTCACCACTGCCACTGCTACGAGCTTCTGTTTGTAATGGAAAAAAAAAAAAGCAATTATTATTTCCTATGTTTAATGATTTCTTATCACCACAGGCACTATAGCATGGTGCAGGGAAGTTGCGTGCTTGGGTTTGCAATCTTCTAAGCTTGTGAAACTTCCAATCTTCTATTCCTTTTGCTCTCTAAATTTTCACATTAAGTAATCAATCTCAAAGAAGAAATTATGGGAGAATTGCAGCAATATAGCTACAAATTTATCTTTTCTTCTAAGTCAGTCCTATGAGTTTTAAAGTCATATTTTCAGTCCTAAATCTTTTCTCTGTTACCCGTGTTAAGTCCATTCCTTCATATATTGTTGATGTGTCATTGACAGCGTTAAATCATCATTTTTTCTATTAATTTTGCTAATGTGGCGGTAATACATTTAATTTGACATTTTTCAATGTTGTTTATTTTAGTAAACTCTTCTTACCCGATTCAACTAGCGATGAACGAAGATTTTTCGAGTTGGGATTGCGATATTTATTTTATTTTTGAATCAATTATGTCGATTTTGCTCTAGTTAGATAATCAGGTCAGGACATGAATTTTTCATGTTAAATTTTTAAATTTTGAAAATCACTCAAAATTTATTTAGGGTCCTATAAAATGTCTTTTTACATATGTCATGTCATATATTTAATATAAAAAAAAACCAACTCATTTGCCATACCAGTAAATTAACGGTAAAATTGGAAGAATTAACAGTGTTAGTGACGCTTCGATGGCATTTTAACGGTAAGTAACCTAATGAACTTCACATGTCTAATAAACCAAATATTTAGGACTGAAAATGTCAATTTAAAACTTAAATGACTAATTTAGAAAAAATGACAAATTTTTAGAACTACCTATATAATTCTCCCAAGAAATTATATAAACAGTTTATGATTTATGGATCATAAGTCATAATACCTTGAATGTATAACCGAGTTTTATTAATTTTTAATTTCGCATATCATGAACGTGGAAAGTCATCTTTTGGTATTGGCAGTAATCTTGCACTCTTTAGAGATGTAACTAAAGCTCAATTCTGAAACAGAATAGCACAAATTAATCGAGTCATCTAATCTGGCAAGATATAACACAAGACCGTACCAGAATTGATTGCTACTTTAGACTTAGGAAAGGTTATAATATATCGTACAGATTTTAAGAAAATTGATTTTTATTTAATTATCTTGCTCTACATTTATTTAAAAAAAATTATCTTGTTTTACTCTTAGTTAAATGTCGCTTTTCTTGAACTGAATCCCAAAATCCTTAGCTGCTGTAACATTTCCCTAGACATGCTAGGACACGTCTGAAATTATCGTTTAATTTAATTATTATTAGATTATGGGAGAGGATTGAGAGGTTTGAATTGCGTAAAATTTTCTTAAAAAATGAGTGTAAGTTTAAAATTTAAATATTTGAAAAATATAAAATCAGTTGTAAAGTTTGATAATTATAGATAAAATATGTAGTCTTAGATAATAAATAATAAAATATGTGATGTAAAATATACTGTAATATAAAATTACAGTATGCTTCATAACTATTCAAATGCCGCATAAAAGACAGGAAGAGCAAGCTTTCCAATTGAGTTAACACTCATTTGGATAAGTTTCATGAAAGAGAAGGGAAGTGAGTGGAACACGAGGATGGATGCAAAAATTAATCTTACTTTGGTAAATTTAGTAAGGGGACGAAAGGCAATCAATGCAAAAAGTTATCGTAATCTTGATAGATAAAAAATTTTTACGTGAGCTAAGTTCATAGATAATACGATTAACTCAACCAATGAATATTTGACATGTAAACAAATATTTCAAATCATATTTAAAAAAGAAATATTATTAACAAATGGAAAAACGAGATGTGATACTTAACAATAACATGTTAAATATTTAATGGTGAAATTCACGGATGAAGTATGGAGGTGAGCTTAGCTAAGAATCTATGTGGATAGAACCACAAAGTGGAGAAAGTTTTCCATGTAATATATATATATATATATATATATGTCACATGGCGATAGTACTAACATTACGTCACAACAAAAATAAAATTTAATTATTTTTATGATTACTTTTTTATTGTTTTTAGAGTTTCATTAAAAACATTAAAATAGTTGAATGTTATTCGTTTGTGACATTATATCAGTATTATCACATGATATACTTGTTACCCGCGTCACTCTCTCGATCAAGTGAAGACGAAGGGAAGGGGAAAACATTATGGAGATTGCTAAACTATCACCAATTCTTTGGCAGGCACCACCCTTCCTTCCTCCTATTCTGTGCATAGTATTTTCTTTAGTTTTAAATATCATTTTAATATTTCAAACCATCAGATATTTTCAACAAAACAATAATAATAAAAATACTAAAAGTCAGCATAAATACGATAATATCAAGTTTAGAAAAAGTCAAATTTACCCCCTTCATTCACCTTGCCCTCTCTCCACTCATTTGGAAGTACTTGAAAAATAGGTGGATGGATGATTCACAAATCAACCAAGTGCCAAAAAACTTTATAAGTTAGCGAACCTAATTTAATGCAAACTACATATCCATAGGATTGCAGTGTTTCAAAAGGACAAATTGATGACATAATTACTCATAGCATTGAAATGTTTGTGAAATATTATAGACAATTTTCAGGAGCCCGTCGCATTTTAGATTAATGTCTTTCTTATCATTATGTTGCTATGAAGCATAAAAAAAATGTTGGATGAATTGTGTAGGGTGCAAGAAATATATATATATATATATATGTGTGTGTGTATTGTACACAAAGAATTTTGCATATTTAGAACTTAGATAAGAAAATTGAGCAACAAATGTTCATATATTAATTTATGTGGGTGCAATTTTCTAAGTAAAAATCTATAAGAAAAATACATAATACGTTCTCTGATTCTCTTTAACGTGCTGGAGTCTCGATCGAGGGCCTGACAGCCTATTCTCAGTCAAGGTGAAGTCACCAGGGCCATTGGGCATGAATCCGAGGGAACTTCCTTCGGGTTTTTAGCTCGGCAAAACTTCAGGAAAATTCTAGAGGGTCTCCATTGCATAGCTTCTCCAAACCCTTGTGCCTATTTCTTGTTGTCTATTTTCTAAAAAAGACAATCTATTGATGGAGGGATGAGAAAGGACATCAATCCCTCGTGCTTGCATCAGATTGGTTGGCTGTAATCGATTTCAATCGTCAATATAATCAATAGTAAATAATTACCTAAATTTATTTGTTTACTTCTTTTTTAGGTAATATCTATCTAATCCCATAAGTGTCAATCTATTAGCGTGTTAGGAAAATCAAACAACTTAATTTATACGATACATTAGTATTAAAATAATAATGAGGTGACAAATTGTATTTTGTAAGTTTTCACTTTCTACATTTATATATATATATAGATATCTTATCTATCTATATTATATATGCTTACGAGTTTGGTGTTTCTTTAATTTTCCAAATTACCTGCTAATATATAGAATTTATTTTTTAATATTCATTAAATTCAATCAACTACAAACTAATTTCTTTAATTACTTTCTTTCTCTTACTTTATATTGATTTTTCTCTACCTACCTCTTAATAAGTTCTATTTTATACAGACAGTCACTCTATTTTCCAAAATTTTTTGCTTAACACATTTATTTATAGAAAAATCAAGCATTCTAAACATATATTACAAATAAAATTTTATTAAATTATTCTTTTGATAGTCAGAAATTTATTCTGCCTAAAACTTCTGAACACCCCACGTTCATTTATTCAAGTAAATCTATGCGCATGACACATGCGTTAACAATTTCAACAATTTCCATCCCAACAATAGTATTTAGTATTTCTTTTACAGTAATAATTGGTAACTAAAGAAGCTTTTAGTAATGCCAGAGAGCAGAAAGCTACCACGATGAGCTTCCGATTATTCTGTAGTACAGCCCTCACTCTCGACGGCGGTAGATTGGAAACAGAGTACAGAAACATCCGAGGACACAACACAGACTCAGTACAAGATACTTCCACACAACATAGTACACATTACACCGCGAAAGGGAACGCTAAGCATCCGCCATGTCCTCTCAAACCGATGCCGCACATGCATGAGAATCGATTTCCTTAGTCAGATTGACGAAGAAGTCCATGTACTGGTTGGGAATCGGTGCATCCTCGTTTAGCCTCTCGTACTCTATGACCAGCTTCGCCACGCAGCCCTTGCTTTTCGGTACGAGCTTGCACATGCCTTTGTAGGCCTTGTAGAGGTCGAAAACATGTCCCTCGATGCCATTAAGGGTGAAAGTCAAGTTCATATCATCGAACTCGACCTTCTCCTTAATGGATTCCGATTTCCCACCTCAGTAAGTAAGTATAATTGTTGGAAATACACGCACGGTCATTCATTTCTTTTCTGAATTGAGATCCCCAATTTAAACGAATAGGTAGAAGGGAAACGAAGTCGAAAAAATACAGCTGGCAGCGGCCCAAGGCGACTTGGACCACTCTATATAGATAAGGGACTCTTTTGTGGGTGATACAATCCAGATGGAATCATAATACCTAAAAGTTCAAACGCTTTACGAGACATGTTTGATCAGAATATTAACGGTGTTTATTTTCAAGCCAATGGAGCAGTTATTTCGGGTGGAAACAATGTTTTGAACGGAAAATCGGAAAAACATCGACGTCGTACGTGATTTCAGTCGAATTCTATCATTTAGGGGTTAAAGCAACACCTTTTTGCTATATCATAAATTGTATTGGCAATTCTGTAATTTTTTACTATTTTGGAACTATTTTATAATTCTTATTAGTTTTGGCTTTGGGAATTTTATTTATTTTGACTTGAATGGCATTTTTGGAGGTAGATGATTCACCTTCATGAAATTTTGAGAATTTCTCAATTATTTATTCAATTCTCGGTATTCTTTCAAATCTACGGGTTCTTATAGCTAAGGACGAGCTAGCTAGTTGGCTTACCGATAGTGTAGTTCCAGGTCTTGATGGCACCATGGCTGTGCCATTCACCCTTCTGAAGGGCAACTGCCTGAACATTTCCGGATGTGGTCTCAGGAATCCGGTGGGCTTCGCTCCTGAACATCTTATAGTACTGGTCAGCTCTCGATTTCAAGTCAATATCAACCTGCAACCTCCCGCAGAGTGCTTCCGGCGACGCCATTTGTTGTTCATACACCGAAATGTATTGTGGTGTTATCATGAATTCATTGTCCAGGTCCCCTTTATATAGCATCCTTCCTGCAGCACATAGCCACACAGTGAGCACAAAGCGTTCTATTCTTTCCCCTTTTACTAAAGCATCTTTCCTTTAGGGTTTTATGAATATTTATTCCAAATTATATTGGCCACATATATATGTGATCATTCACTTGTGGCTGCCCTTTGATGTAAATAACCATAGTAACTTTTGCAGTAATTAATTTTACCAGTAACAGTAATTTCTTTTTCCCCTTTTTTTGACAAGAATGATCTTTGAGATGGAGCATATGAAATCCTAGGGAAAATATAATATATTAGAGATAATATAATCTATGCAAGAAAAAAACAGAGAAGTTATCGAATAACTATAAAATTACAAATGATAACGGAAAATGAAAATTTACAACGCGATATAAAATTAAAATACTAAATTTAATAAAGAAGAGTACAGAGATACAAATAATAGAAGTCGAATATTTATTATACACGGTATCTTTAAAACAAATTTACCCCCTCTCAATGGATGCATTAATCACCAACTCTTTTAACCTTTTTTTTACCCTAAACTTGTTTGGTCGAGCATAGTCCTTAATCTTTCCCCTTCAAGCTCGTTCTTAGTCATTAATTATTTTATTTAATAAAACAATGCGATCATGTTAAAAATTTTAAATAAAGAAAATTAAAAATAATAATAATAAGCGAAACCGAGTAAAGAGTCAGACGTATGGCTACTCTACCCCCTCGGAGGTTGTGCATGTCCTGTAAGCTGTTCAGAGACCTTGGAGTGGATGGGTTTAGCCCGCACCACTTCCTCCTGCTCCGATCACAGTATTTTTTTTTTTCAGTTTTCGCTTTTCTTTTAATTTCCATTACACTGTCAAAGCTTTTAAAATAATTTTCAACAATATTTTAACAAAAGGACTAAGAGCAAGCATAAGTAAGAAGATTGGCAATCGACAGATGTGTCTCCTCTGTACAAAAAAAAAACACGTGCATAAACACTACATAAGTAAGCGAACCTAACTTAATTCACCGTTAAATTATGAATTAAAGGAGATGTGAACCCTCAGATTTACTTGGAAGGTCATCATCAGGGGAGCAGAAGATTTTTACAACAGTTTCCTCTTACACGATCTTTTCAGTAGAGAACGAGAAGGGCCAAAGTGAGATTTCGTAGATCTCTTGTTATTCTTTTTATTTAAAAAAAAAAAGAGTAAATAGTCCTGGTAATTTTATTTTAGACAGTTTTTTAGTTCATTTTACCTTCGTTCGACCTAGATCAGGGTTGACACGAAAATAAACGTTAAAGAGGAATTCTTCCTTTAAAAGTGTACTAGACGCAAGCATGTACCACACACAAAATTATTAATCATGTACTCGATTACAAATACATAGCATTTTTATTTTGAAATATTATTTTATATGATTTTGCAATTAAATATTAACTTTCTATAGTATTTTAAATTTATAGTGGTAAAATTTATAACTGAATAATAAAAATAAAAAATATAATTAGAGAAAATTAATTAGTTAGGGTGGTGGTTATAGTGTTAAAAGTGACTTACTCATTTATTATTTTTTTGATTAAAAAACTAATTATTAAGAGTGTTTCTAAAAGTTCAAAATCCTCCCACGTAATAATATAGATATTCTAAATAAATAATTTTCTCTCTTATTTCTTATTTTCCTCTCTCTTAAGTCTCAATCAAAACAAAAGGTAAAAATTCTGAAAACCACTGCCAGTGGCTTTGATGTGTACGTAATGTCGACATATATGAGCAATGAATGATCTAGAGTCACCAACGAAGGTTGGCGCAAGTGGAAGGGGCTTGTGTCGCTTAAGCAGAGGTGCCGGGTTCGAGTCCCTGTGAACGCAGCAGACCTTCTTGGGAGGGGTCCCCGGGAAACCGCCCGACAGTACCCCGAATCCGGATTAGTCGGGCCTTCGGGTACCGGATACCGGGTGGGCAACCAAAAAAAAAAAAAGAATGATCTAGAGTCACTTAAAAATTACTATAAAAATTGCATTATATTGTTAGAAGGTAACAAAATATTGTATGGAAATAGATAATTTGAATATCGAGAAATCTGATATGACCTGAGAGATTGTGCAATATCTTTAATATTATATACATCTTTTAGGTAAAACAGGGATTATATCTCCATATTGGAAATATTCTTGGTTTATAAGTAAGAATATTTTGCGTACTGTCGAGTCGAGTGCGATAGAGTTTCCATCAATCTCTTTAGTCTCTTAAGTCATATGATATTAAGTCAATGGCATTCACATGCATTTGAAACTTTATGCTATATGAAAGAAGATTCAGGAGTTTAAAAGATGATGAAATTAAGATGGAGGGATGCGGAAAATATGCTTTGATAAAGTCCTCTGTGTAGTCTTTGCTTGTTAGTGTCTAACCTTTTTTGGGTTTAAACCACTAGTATCCAAATGTCATAATCTAGTTCGAGTCAAGTCAGCTTATTATAGAGTAAAACTCTCATATCATGAATTTTTCTCATTTACAAGGACTTGAACCTCGGACCTTTATTTAAGGGGACCAAGTGATGAACCATTCAGACAAACCCTCTTCCCATTTTAACATCTTTCATTTCCGACGAAATCATTCATTTTCTTTCTTTCTTTCTGTCAGAGAAATCATTCATTTTCAATAACACAGAACCACGTATAATACATAGGATTGCACTGTTTCAAACAAGAAAAATTGATGACCTCATGAAATGTTTGTGGAAATATATTGACAATTTTCAGGAGCCGTTACGTTTTAGAATAACGTCTTTCTCATCATTACGTTGCTGTGAAGCATTAAATATGTTGGATGAACTGTGCAAGGTGGAAGAAATGTGTGCGTATATGTATATATATAATAAAAATTTCCAAAAAAAAAAGAGAAGAATTATTAAAATGGTTATCAAAGTTATATGTGGCCATCAAATAAGTCCTTCAACTACTTTTGCGACTAGTTTGATTCAATATCTACGATCTCGTCATCTAAATGGTCAGACATCATCTGTAGTGCCAGACATCCTACGTTACAGCCGATTACGATGACGACGTTAAAGTAAATAAATTTTCAATCAAAAAACACATGCAATTAATTATCATTTTAACCCTTAAACTAAATACGTTTTTAATCACGTGTCAACTTCTCTCCTCCATTCCTCAATGTCGGTTGAACCGATCCCCAGCCATCCGACTTAAGGAGTCAGATGTAAGTTCAAGTAATTAAGTCCCGTGAGTCAAAACTAATTAAGATTTTATTCACGCGAGAGCGCAGAAAGCCACCACAGTGAGCTTTCAGTTATTTTGCAGTACATAGGAAACATGGTGCAGAGACATCGAAGACACAGCACACACATAACACAGCACGAGATCCTTCCACACAACATATAGTAAAGCACTGCACAACGAAACGATGGCTAGGGATCCGCCATGCCCTCTCATGCCGATGTCGCGTAGGCATGAGCATCGACTTCCTTAATCAAACCAGCGAAGAAGTCCATGTAATGGTTGGGAATCAGCGCATCCTCGTTCAGCCTCTCGTACTCTATGGCCAGCTTCGCCACGCACCCCTTGCTCTTCGGCACTAGCTTGCATATGGGATTGTAGACCTTGTAGAGGTCGAAAACATGTCCCTCGACGCCGTTGAGGGTGAAAGTCAAGTTGTCATCATCGAACTCCACCTTCTCCTTGAAGAATTCCGATTTCCCACCTGAATACGTAAACGTGATTGTTGGAAATAAGCGCATGGAAGGTGCATAGGGCATTTGCCTAAACATATTGAACATATGTACAAATTTCCGTGTTAAAACGCGAGTATCTCAGATGAAATAAATAACCAACACTCAGTAGAGGTGTGCGCGGGTACTAGGCAGAATCGGAATCGATTAGAACTTATCCTATCGAGAATGTTGCAGGTGGATATCTATAAACTTCAAGTAGGGTTTTGGTAATGAGCTAAGAAACCGGTTAGAATAGGTTCTGATTCCAACCACATGTGCCCGAAATTGATACTATTGAAAGTTAAATCCCGCATCGACTGGATTGGAGAGGTAACTTGGGTTTATAAAGAATTGGGTACCACCACCAAAATCTAATAACTTAAATTTTTAGGTTGAAATGGGTCCAAAATTCTTATAGACCTAAGTGAAGATCTTACAAATACTGTATCCAGGTATATAAAGGAAACGATTGATTGACTATAAATTTCTCCAATTCTCATACAATTTATATTATGAAATTCCTAACTTGATTATAAAAAAAAAAAAAAATTCTAACTTGATAGATTTTTATTAGACATACCAATTATGCATATTTGTTAATTTTTTATATTAAAAAATACTAATAGAATTTATAGATAAATAATAAATAATATTATAAAATATATTAAAATTTATATAGAATTAATTAATAGTTAATAAATCTTATATCATTATATTAAACTAAGGAAAACCGAATTAAAATTATAAAAATCCACCATAAACTCTCTATATAGTTGTAAACCTATGAATAAGAACATTACGGTAAAAAATTTATCGTAATATGGAAAAAGGCAGGTTCGAACAAGTTATCTAGAAATTATAGTATAATAGAGGTTCTAGGTGGGATTCAATTCCTGATTCCTCAGGATAATAAGGTTCGAACCAAAAATATTGGAACTAATCTTATATAGTGTAGAATTTGAGTAGCATAAAAAATACATGGTGCCTAGATCTGAACATCCATAGAGCTCAACACCAATATCGTCCACAAAGCAGTATGAAATACCTGGTATAGATCACGAAACTAGCGTCCACTAAACCTAGACACAAAGAGCGCAATTATAACAAATATTTTGACAGATATTTAGAAGGGATTTGAATATAAAAGCTTGAATCCACGAAATCACATGGAAGTGATGAGTGTTGAACAGTTGGCTAGCTGGGTGGATTACCAATTGTGTAGTTCCAGATCTTGACAGCTCCATGGGTGTGCCACTCACCCTCATGAAGGGCAACTGCCTGAATGTTTCGGGGCGTGGCCTTGGGGACCTTGTGGGCTTCACTCCTGAATATCTTATAGTACTGGTTTGCACTCAGTTTCAGGTCGAGATCGGTCTGCAACCTCCCACAAAGTGCTTCCGATGATGCCATTTATTGCTCGTATATTGAAATATTTTGTGTTGTTGTGTGGATTCATTGTCCCAAGTCCCCTTTATATATACCATATCCATCATGTAGGGTTTTATAAATATTTATTCCGATTATATGGCCCCCCATATATAAGTCATGATTCACGTTATTGCCCATTGAAATGAATAGCCAAACTAATTTCTCTAATAATTATTTTCAATATATAAAGAAGAGACATAGGCATAGAAATGTATAGAAAGAAAGAGAAATAAATGGATATGAAAATTACTAGAAAATATTGAATTAAGAATCTTTTAGTTTTAAGTCGAGAACAATAACACTGTACCAAACCATCCTTTTAATTTGTGTAATAATTTTACTGGCAATAATAATTTTCTTTTCTTTTACTTTATTCTCTTTTTTTGGCAAGAATGATCCGTGAGATGAGGCCGAGAGGTGCTACTGTAGAGTGCTGTAGGACATGAGCAGAGAGTAAAAACTATGCATGAGAAATACAATATATGGTATAGTAATATCGTTCTCGATATAAAATCAAAAATTTTTAAATGATTTTTATCGATAGGATTCCCTGCATTCCACTTTTCTTCTTATAAATTTTTAGCCTATGAGTTTCCTTTTCAATTAAAAAATAATGGTTTTCTCATTATTATTATGTGTCCTTATTATTCCAGTAAATGCATTACAAATCTTCACTGATCTTATGTTGTCTTGTGATGTGAGTAAACCCTATTAAATTATAATAATAAGAACAAGTATTGTTGCAATTATTATTAGTTAGAGCAATTGTACCTTTAATCGTATCATTTTAAGGGAAGTAACTATCCTTCAACTCCTTAAAGATTTGATAATAAAATTTTTTTTATTTAAAGTACTCGAATTCAAATTTTTATTTAAGAAGAAGAAATATCTTATCATCTCAACAATTTATATTAGTTGAAATCTATATTCCCTTTTTTTTTTTTGTATCCTCGTGATTTTCACACTAAATAATGGAATATCAAGAAGTGTTTATAAATGCAGTGTGATTTAGGGATTATAACAACTCAAACGCATAGTGTTAGGTACTACATTGATAACACAAGAGAATAATAATAGGTTTATAAGAAAATAGGATACCACCATCCAATAGTTTAGATTTTTATGTGGAAATAAACTCAGACTTTTATAAGATCCATTAATAATAATATAAATATATGAGCGTATGACCGCGATAATATATGATATAAATCCAAACTGCCTTCGGTAGTCTCTCACCCATGTAACCCGTGAACCTGTTAGTCTCCTCTAAACCCAGTTGCATACTTCTCCAATGTTTCACTCAAAATATAATTCAACAGTTAGTTTTCTATTTTGCCCATCACGAACCTTAAAAACTATCTTTTGGTCCTTATCAGAAAACTTATGAAATCATCATTAATAATATATAATTCACTTTAAATTGGTATAAATGGTTATAAAGTTGATATAATATGAGAATAATATACTTTTTAATGTAAAAATTTTATTAATTATTTTGTAAAGTTTCAATTTATATAATCTCATATTACAGTGAATTTTACAAATGAACACTATAATATAATATAAAATGCACTGTAATATAATATTATAATACAATTTAAAGTTATCCAAATGCCCCTTAAATGATATAAAGTGCTAATCTTCCAATTGAACATGTCAGTGAGCACCTTTGAATTTTTCTTATTATACGTATTTGTTAACGTGTATACGAGATTTTAGAAATTATTGAGATGAAATCAAAATATCTATCCAAGTTGAAAACAAAGGTTAGCTGTCTATTTGGATAAGTCTCTTCAAACGGAAGGGAAGTGAGTGGTAGACTTCGAGAGAAAAATACGTCCACACAACTCTCGACCCCATCGTCCTTAACATTTTATATGTCTTTCCTTTTCTTTATTTTCTGTTTCATTTTTTATTTTTTTGCACGAGGAGATTGAATGAAATATTTTACTTTATGTAGAAATCTAAAAAGTAATTTGATTTGTCATACTATATGATTTATGCTAGAAGTATGTCTGCTTTTCACATCAATGTATATTCTCTCCACCATTATTTTATTTTAACAAACTGTAAATATTTACATTCTTAATAATTTATATTCTCGCTTCGAAGCGCAGATTTTACACTAGCAAACATTAATAAACATGTTAACTTTAAAAAGTAAACGATTACGACCACTTCCAATTATATTATGGTATGAGAGCACAGGTTCGAGTCACAGCACGTGCATTAACCCCTATTGAACTAATTTTACGCGATGGGCATTCAAAAACTAATTTGTCACACGCTTGAGGAAGAATGTTAAATAATAAATAATAAATCATACTAATATTTGACAGATTTTTTAAAACAAATGGTTATGATGATTTTTCACTTCTATTAACCATGTCGTTTTCTAGACTAAAAACAAAATAATTGATATTTAAAAAAAATCGCATGATATTTTAAATAGTTCTCCCATATCCAAGAAAGGGAGATTTTTCTTTATTTTTTATTGGTAAGAGATAGAAAAATAGACATTTGGTACATGTAGATTCCTATTGGTTGGTCACCTTTCAATTATAAGCCCAATACTTTGCCTCCAGAAGTTGTGCACTTTATCAATGCAATGTGTTTGGGCATCTTTAGCTAAAGGGTACGAAGGGTGATGTCTTGTGCGTCTAATACATTGCACTAAGAAGCCGCATACTTTGTCGATGCAATGCATTCGGATATCTTTTACTAAAGGGAATGGACGGTGGTAGCACGGTGCAAGGTACGTCTAGTACATTTGGACGTCTTTTGTCAGAGGGTACGATGGATGACAATTTATGTTGTACGCTTCATCAACCCCACGTATTTCGTTATATTTCACTAAATGTTACGGTGGGGTGTCACCCTCTGATTTGTCTAATACATTGCACTAAAAGGCTGTACACTTCATGGACGTAATGTGTTTGGACATCTTCCATAAAAGGGTGCGAAGGGTGACAATTTCTGTTGTGTTTAATACATCGCAATGGTAAGTTGTAGACATAAATGTTATGTCTTTTTCTTTCAAGGATATGGAGGGTGACAATTTATGATACGGTGACGTGGGAAATTTTAGAAGGTGATTAAAAAATTCTAATTATTTTCTATATTTACAATGATACAGTTGTAAAATACTTTGAATAAATTTGATGCGAAATATAACCTGAACCAGCCTATTTTATTATTCTCTCGAGAATTTTATTTTATTTTTTCTGATTATAATATAGGATACGAAGTATTATGCTCGATGAAAATTGAATGGGCAACCTTTTTACCTCAGGTTAAGGATGATGTAATTGTACCAAATCCATAGCTCTAATTTCTCTGTAGCAAAACAAAAAAAAAAGTATGTGGGCACTATTGAGAAGTAGATGATATCAAATTTATTTGATTATTTAACTTAAATTCTTTAGCACTCATCTATTACTATATATCTAATATAGTAAAAGAGTGTTACAACCCTTTTAGGCCACCACGTGACGGCTTCTTGGAATTTTATTCTTTTTTATTTTTTTTGAATATTTTTTATGCGATGGAGTCCACACAAACCTTACAGGCCGTCGTCCTTGGCTTTTGCTTATTGTCGATTTAAAAAAAAAATTCTGTGAGGTAGGGCGCATGTAACTCTCAACTCGATCGTTCTTCATTATTCATCTATCTTTCCTTTTCTTTATTTTTCATTTCATTTTTATTTTTTGCACAAGGAGATTGAATGAGATCTTTTACTTTTTGCAGAAACTTATACTAATCTATTCTAGAAGTATATCTGTTTTTCACATCATTGTATATTCTCTTCACTGTCATTTTGTTCTCATAACTATAATTTTAGAGTAGCAAAAATTTGTGATATTTTTTGAATGAATAATTTAAAATTGTAAACTTGAAAAAAGGTAAAAATTGATATAATATATGAATAACAACGGTATATGACTTGCGACGGTAAGTTAATGAACTTTAAATAAATTAAATTTGATTACGTTATAAATAAACGATCTAATTTTATAGATTCATTACAGTATTCTACATTTGTTTATTTTTATTTTCTTTTCATGTGTAGCACGGATCGTGTCTAGTAAAATAATAAAGAGAACTAAAAATAAATATAAGCAAGAAGATTAAAAAAATAAATATAAAATTGAAACATCAAAGTAAGAAAAAGTTGTTGACTAAATCTAATTTTGCTTTTCCAACAAGATCAACAGAAGAAAATTTGCCCTCCCTGTTCAACTTGTCCTCTCTCCACTTAGTTTTGTCCCCACAATTATTATTACTACTTACTTCCAAATGAAAAAGTAGACGATTCACAAATCAAACACCTGCCAAAACACTGCGAGTAAGTAATATGGGTCGGTGGACATAATGGAAAAAAATTTATTTTTTCTTAAATAAGACATTGGGTTCGAGACTCATAAATAAATATAATTTATGTCGAGAGAAACTTGTACTATTTTTCAATTCGAATCAAGATTACTCAGGATCTATTGTATTTTTGAATATATTACTATATGGTACATAGCGAAAAGAACATGATGAGTAATCAAATCAAATCGAATCATTATCTCATTTTATGCAGACATGTGAAACTACAATTGATGAAATGTTTGCAACTGCACATGCACTAAGGTCTTATCAGTCACCATGAAATTATAAATTAATGAAGTACTGAAGATTTAAAAAAAAAAAAATTGGTGGAAGATGATCAGCAGGGATCAGAGAAAACGTTGATTTTCACAGTAGCTTCATCCCCTTGCACGAAATTCTAATAGAGAGAATGGCAAGTGGCTACTGTGAGAAAACGTTGCCAGACCTAACCCGACTGACTCGATCAATAGGAAAAGAAAAGGGCAAGTTATCAGGCAAAACCCTCCTCATACTTTTTTTGGGCCATCGAAAAAATACGCAAAACCTACAATTTATAGTTTAATGAAATTAAATTTGATTTTCGTAAACGCAAGAAGATTAGGTAATATTTTTTATTTTAAAAAATAATAGCTTAATGTTGTGCTTGATTGGCATATTAAGAAAATGGTATTTTTAGTAAGTTCGTTAATCAAATGCATGAATAATTTAGCTGTATCCGTCACTTTCTGTATGCTACTCTTCTATTTCTCTCCTAGTCGACAAAATCTCTGACTCGATCGACTAAATAGGTAATAAACTTGGCTGGATAAAATCTACTTGTTACTGACAAAGGGGGGTTTTGTGCGGTGCAATCACCCTCAAATTGAAGTGAGGGAAAAGTATTATTTGTAACGATTATATTATATAACAATATTTATGCGATTCCGCAAATTAAAAAAAATCAGTTATTTTTAAAGTTTTATAAAAAAAATTAACTAAGTCCTATTGATTTATAAGGACACGCACTTATTGTCATACCGTATGCCCGTCACGTAGAAGACTCCACATTTTAGAAACAAGAGGATACGGAGTTTAAATCTCATCAGCAGGACTCTTTGTATCTTTTTTTTTTCCTTCCTTTTATTGCCTAATACGCTTAGATGACGGTTTTGTGTTACTTTTTGTTTTTTTTTTCCCCGATTATGATCTGTCTGTTGAGATTAGAATTCAATATCATAGATCTCCTTTTCATTTAATTTAATTTTTCACGTTTTCATTTGACTTTTATTTCTAATTTATTTCACATCTCTTCCCTACACAGGGCTGTATGTGATGTACCTATCAACATGATTTGTTATAGACAACAATTGATACTCATGTCTGATTTAGCTTACCATTAAAGGGTTTTCCAAGCCTGACAATTTTGACTCTTCTTGATTATCTTATTATGCTTTTCAATTTACTTGCCTTACTCCACATAACAAAATCTATATATATATATATATAATACACACACCTGGCATTTACATAATAAAATCAAGTCCATAGTTGACAACTGTAATTTATTTCAGAATTCAGTTGCAAATTCACATAAAAAAATCTATAAATAAGCTCTATCGAGAGTTTAAAATGAGATAGAAATAAGTGGTAATAAAGGGACACAACGAGTTCTATTGAAGAGGACCGAATTTAATGATTAGGCTAAGAGCAATGGAACAATATTAAATCCTCTCGCGTATCAATTTAATCATATATTTATCTAAGAATTAAAAAAAAAACCTCAACTGTACATTCTACGGTCAATAATGTATGCAATGATTACACGTCATGTCTATTTTCAGTATTCAAATTTTAGATAAACATAAAACTGGTCATTAACAAAATTATTAGTTATAAAAAAATTACATACATATTGTTTTCTACTACAATGATAAAAATTATACCATCCACAAGAGATAGCTAGTGAATTCTCCAATTTTGCTACTTGCTTACACGTGTAAAGCTCTAGGAAAATTTTATAAAACCGTCAAATTATTGTACCAAACACTTTGTCTGCCACTGAATTTGGAAAAATATATATTATTTTTTTATATGGGTTTTCCTATAGGTGTCGCTGCTTGACAGCTATTGAATTTCCACGGTATAAAACGACGAAGGTGACGATTTAATGAATAAACTTACGGTCTAGTCATTGCAGTAAAGAAAATAATTTTAAATTATTTAATAACAACTGCACACTATAAACTTTCTAATTAAATATAAGCACGTTGGCTGTATCGGCCTTTTGGGAGTAATCATTAGCCAGCTAATGGAGAAGCGTGGAATTGTGAATTTAAAACAAATTATCTTCTTCCCTTTTCAAGTTCAGTTCTGTCATTATTTCAATTTAAATTATCATGTTTTTTGAAATAATAACCCTTTTTTTCTAATTATAAAAGAAGTTCAAGGATTTGAAATGCGATATCACAAAGAAGAGAATAAAACGATGGAAAGTTAAATTAGTGAATGGCAATCCAATATCTCTTAGTTCGAGATTAAAAATAATATCATTATATTTATAATTTTTTGTCGTATTTATTTGCAATTGTATTTCACTCTCCACATTTTGCAGCGTGTGTTTTGCCACCATAAATAATGATAATTAAACGTCGACTCATGTTATGAAAGAAATTATCAATTACATAGTTTATTATGAAATTATATTAGAATATTTTGTATAATTTAAAATTGTATGCTAATTTTTATATCGATATCGACTCATATTACGCATGAAATTATCAATTACATAATTGATTATAAAATTATATTATATTATTTTTAATAATATTTTATATATTTTTCCAATCGTGTACTATTTTTATACCATTGTTGGTCTTTGTACAAGTACTATGAATAAATGAAAAAATGATATATAACTAGAAAAGGAATTAAAGAACAGATTTCACTTTAAGGTAATTTTGCAACTTAACTCTCATGAGTCATCTTTTTATTTACTAAAAATCTGCTTACTGTGGGCATTTAAAAAATGAGACTAGATGATTCTCTCTTCACGCAAATAATACAAGACATCAACCGGTGATATGTACAGATTTTGAAATTTAATGAAATCAATTTAAAAAAGTCAATATATAAATGATTAAATAAAATTTTTAATTGTAATCAATGTTGAAAGTGCGTGATCAGTTTTCATTCTATTTGATATGAAAATTAGTAATAAATTAAAAAAGGAGTTATTTTATATGTAATAAAATTGGCGAAGTAGTTAGAGAAAAATGCATGTGAAATAAGAGAGAAAGTAATGGTAAAGAAAGAATTTTATCATCATACTATTATTTTTTAGGTCTAATGCGTATTAAAAATTAAATTTTATAAATTAATTAGTAGTTTAAAAATTAAAAAAATGTACCAAAACTCCTAAACATTTCCATATATAAATATATTAGAGCTCCACATGTGATATACACTGATTTTATTATTTAAAAATTGATTAAGAAAGTGAATACGTAATAATAAATTATTAACAAATTTTAATGCATTTAATTTCAAAGTATGTAATTTTTCAGTAAATAAAATATGAAGAATAAATAATAAATTTAGGATAAAATTGAGTGATAATAAAAATGATAGAAAAATCATGAGAAAAATAAATGGAAAAAAGACACGAGAGAGAAAGGAGTGAGAGTAGCTAAATATTAGACAGCTAAGTTTTAGTAAATGCAACCGAACCTCTAATTTTTATTAATCAAATAATTATTAAATTTTGAATTTATGTGTCGTTGAGTAATTTGGAAAACATATTTCAGCTCAAATTTGATCTCATTAAAATCCACTATACTCGGAGTGTGTCCAAGTGAAATTGCTTCTGCTGCCCATCATTTTTACTTTCTGCCCCAGAAATTTTGCTTTTGCATGCGATCTCTCTTTTGCTTCAGGGCATCAGTTTTTCATTTTTCTGCTTCTGTCGACTTTGAAAAGATGAGACAGAATGAGAAAATAAAGATATACAAAAAATTTCGCTGGTCAAAAATAAATACAAAGACTCTTAACATTAATACACCAAAATCTCTTTCTTTACATTTTTATTTCTTTCTTTTTTTCATTGTCACAACTGTTCAGAGCAATAATTTTGTGAGTTTTCTTTTTTTCTTTATATGATTCAGTTTTTTCTTTATAATAGTTTCATATTCTATAATTACCAGATGCTCCAGAAATGCTGTCATAAATTGAATTTGTTTGACTGTGACTTCTTTATTTTTTTTTAAAAAAAATAATCAGCAAATAAAATTCAACTCTTCTAGTGCGGCGTTCGATGAATATATCAACAACTCTTTTTAATATATATTTTGAAATCCGTCTGGCGTGGAGATGAGGGGGAAAAGAACATGCTTTTCATCTTCTGGATGATGGACTATAATAATGTAATAATAATCTTAGTGTCCAGTAATGCACAATGAATTTGTTGGGTAAATCTTACTCATACTTTGATACTGTAATATTTTTACAATTTTTTATTATTAACTTTATACGCATGATGATCTGAACAAAGATTTATATCACGAACGTGTTACATATTATAATCTGAATGTTTACTAAGCTTTGGAACGTGGAAATAATTTGTCGTTTATCTTATGTATCATTTTCAATCAAATTAGAGCAGGAGACACGGGCAATCGATTGGAAAAGGAAGATAAAATCACCTGTTCATAGTCAATATGATCTTGGAGGCATATTGCCTGCTACCAATAATTTTTCAAGTACTAGAATTGAAGTGTGTTTTTCGAACCTGTTTGACAGTTAGACGAAGAATGAGAAGTGAACCATAACACAATTATCTTGCCCAACGTTGATTGTAGTTGTGATGATATTCTTCTCCCTGAAATAAGGGGGTTGATTGACTTGTATTCACCAGGCCAAGGAGCACCACATTAATTCTAGCCAAAACCTTCTTACACAATTATAAAAGGTGTTGTTATAACATGAAATAGGATGAAAGCCCTTCATCCTGTCGGCTTTTTCCTTTTTAGAAACTTAGTTCAAGATAGTAGAGTTTAACTCTCGGCTCAAGAGACCCGAAGAATCCCCCGTCGGACCGGACGATGACTTAAGAGGAAGAGAAACTACTGCTTCCCTTCGAGGCCAGTAGATGTTTTATCACAGCTTGCGCTCGTCTCGTCACCTTCCGTTGTGACTTATTTGGGGGTCGGCATACCAAATACTTGCACCAGTTCCACTTCTTGGACATATCTCAAATAATTGTGTACAGTTGCAAGACTCTTAAGAATGCCATCTCAGTGAAAGAGATGGCAGACGTCCGTCTAGCTTCAAAACACTGTTCTTCTCAGAGTCAATTGTCCGAATAGAGTGATGAAAAAGGGAAAAACAGAGAGCATTTACCTAACACCAAGAGCAGAACCAATCCAGCCAACATTTCCAGCCCACTGGGATGTTAGTTTCTGAGGCAGACATTTCGTGCATTGCTGCCATCTGTATCAACATATATCAACAGGGCTCTATCGAAGCATAGCAGATTGCTTTGGAAAGTTTCAATATCATTAAGACATTGTTGGGATTCTCCATGTCATTAAAACTTGGACAACTCTACGACCTTCGCAGCTTCTTGTAAATAAATGGAGAATGTTAGGATTCCGTTCGAAGAGACCTACACAGAGTGCAGCCTGCAGATTACCAAAGAGCTTGTTGATGGCATAACACAAGTTAACAATCAGATAGTGCCACTAGACTTCAGCAGGCATAGGACAGTCTCAATGATTCTTTGATCCTAGTACAACATTTCATAGGTTGGACACAATGTCTCTGTGAAGGAAGCTCCAGCAAAGAATATGACGGACAATTGGAACAAATATGTCGCATGCAACTTAGTATTGAGTCGAAACACAACTTACACAGATAATTCACTTTAGCACAGGACTCCATGAACCAAACAATAGCTACATCATTCATCACATACGGCAGAAGAACGATAGCGATCACTCAGACTGACAAAATGTAGATTGCATTATCCCAAAAGAAACCTTAGCCTGAAATATCGATAGCCTTCACATCGGGCTTCTTATCTTCGACCTTCGGCACAGTGACAGTGAGCACCCCGTTCTCCATCGAGGCCTTCACCTGATCCATCCTGACATTTTCCGGAAGCCTGAACCTCCGCATGAACCTGCCGGAACTGCGCTCCGCCCGGTACCAGGTGTCTTTCTTGTCCTCCTTCTCAACGCTCCTCTCCCCGCTGATCTGAAGAACCCGGTCGTCCTCAATCTCCACCTTCACGTCCTCCTTCCTCAGCCCGGGCAGATCGGCCTTGAAAACGTGCGCCTCCGGCGTCTCCTTCCAGTCAATCCTTGCGTTCACGAACCCCAAATTCTCCCTGAAGTTGGTGGAGAGGGAGGTGGGGCCAGGGAGAGGAAAAGGAAAGTCCCTTAAGGGATCCCAGAGATCGAGGGAGAAGGGATCCAAGATACTGCTCCTCCGACCACCGAACCAGCTCGGAATCAGCGACATCGTCTCTGTGCTTACTGAGAGATTCAACTAAGAACTTGGAGAAGTAGTAGGATGCTACTGATTAGCACTGTATAGATTTCCGTTACTCGATTGAGTTGGGTAAGAATGCAGAGACGATGGGCATTTTTATGGAGGGGTTAGACGAGAGTTCTGGTACTTTCTCGACAAACCAAGCCCCGATGACATTTGTGAAAAATGGGATCATCGTAACGCTTGTGGAAGTATCTGGTAAAGTCAGGAATCTTCCAGGCCTTTCCAGAACGAGGACTCGGCCCATGGGCGCCAAATTCGCTGCCCTCTGTTCATGTTGACCGTTACGTCGCGTCTTGACCCGGAGGAAGTCCACGATGTTACGGGACACGGAAACACATAACAATCACGTAAATGTCCAAAATCTAGATTCATGTAAATCAAATGCATTTTTTATTACATTGATTGGATGCGCATTTCCAAAATATTTTCTATATTTTTTGGACAAATTAAAATGTGTTCATAATTTTAAAGTACACATATTTCGTTCAAAAGATTTAGAAGGAATAATGGCGGATACTGTTTAAAAAATTCCTTTTTGAATAATAGGTATTGTAATTGATATTCATGCCATCGGTTTAATAGATAAATTTTTTTAATTGTTCATACTTAGGGTTAAATTCATCTCCGTAATTTCGTAAACTTCCATGATATTGTGTTCATATAAATGAGAAAATGTCACTTTTCCTGATGCTTAAAATCACCATTTCATTTTATTTTATAATTTTTTCTGAAAACTTTATTAATTGATTTAGAACAACACATATGGAGGCCCCTTACTGAGAATGAGCAGGAGCAAAGTGTATCCCCCATTCTTCTACCAAAGGGAGAGCGGAACCTTGAGAACTTATCTTTTAAAACCCCTGATGACGCACTACGAGATCTCCTGTTTGGATTTCATCACCGGACGGGAATTACTCCACGAAGTCAGCGTATGATCTAACAATACATTTGAACGGGGAGACCCCTAGGAATGATTGGGCATGGATGTGGAAAATGAAGGTCCAGCCTAGAGTCATACTGTTCGCATGGCTTTGTTGTCATTCCAGGATCCATATTGCTCAGTTACTGGATAGAAGGGTATGCAATATCCCCCACAATATTCCCTATGCAATGAATAGCATGAGGGCATGGAATGTGTTAAGGAGTTGCCCGATAGCTGCAAACTTCTAGTCACAATTGGAAATCCCTAGTTCTAAGACAGCTACTTTTGCCCTCCCAATCCCTTAATGGCTTGAGTAAATTGTAGAGCCTGTGAACGGCACGAGTCAGGAAAAGCTCCATGGAGCAACATATTCCCTATGGCCGTTTCGCTGCTTTGGAAGCAGAGAAATTGCTTGATATTTCAAGCCTGACTGTGGAGGCCTGAACTCTACGACATGGACTAGCTCTTGCCTCTAATCTTAGGGCAGAGAGACCCAGCTATAAACTGGACTCAAAGCCTTATGTGATCTCATCTGGGGTAATACTAGTCTGAACCTTAAATTAAGACAATTAATTCTTGATTACAGGGGAACATGTCAAAGCTTTAGGGAGGTCCATGTGAGGCACATCGACAGGGAGACCAGGAGGACGGTGGCTTTCCTTTGGTTTTTATTTTAAATTTCTCTCTCCTCTGTGATGTACCTATCAACATGATTTGTTACAAAAAGCAATTGATACTCATGTCTGATTAGCTGACCATTAAAGGTTTTCCAAGACTCACAATTTTGTCTCTTCTTGATTTTCTTATTATGCTTTTCTCTACATATGAAAATCTATATATATATATATATATATATATGTATATAATGCACATTTGGCATTTAAAAAAAACAAGTTCATAGATTACAACTGCAATTTATTTCAGAATTCGTTTGCAAATTAACATAAAAGAATCTATACATCAGCTAAATTGTTTATTTTCAATTACAAAGAGAGACCTATGAGCTTAAGATATATATATATATATATATATAATACACACTTGGCACTTACAGGAAAAACAAGTTCATAGATTACAACTACAATTTATTTCAGAATTCATTTGCAAATGAACACAAAAGTTATAATTATTAAATTCTAAAAGATCTTAAAAAATATAAAAAATCCTAAATTAAATTGTCAACCGTAATTGAAAACTTATGTAAATACTAATAAAATATTAAAAAATATAATAAATTGTGAATTTTAATTAGATAAATATATAAAAAGTGAATTCTAATTGGACAGATATATCACATCGCTTTATTGAAGACTTTCTTCTTAAAAAGAAATATGACGAAGAAGAGAATAAAGGGATGGAAAAATTAAGCTAGTGACTATGCAACCCAAGATCTCTTAGTTTGAGATTGAAGAAGGAAAAATCTATTATGTTTTTCAAATAATGATTTCAAATTATAAATTTAAAAAATTTAAAATTGATAGAATATACTGATTATAATTAAAAATGTTATATCTAATAATGTAAGTTAACGAATTTCAAGTGAATTAAATTGTATTATGTTGTAAATAAACGATCTAATTACCACATTTGTTTATTTTCAATTTCTTTCCGTGCGTGGCACGAGTTCGTGCATAGTATATAAAGTATAGATAAATAGAGATAGATAATAAACAGATATTTGTGCAGTAAACATATTTCAGCTCAAAATTGGTCTCATTAAACTCGGCTCAGAATGTTCCCAAGTGGAATTGCTTATGCTGCCCATCATTTTAATTTCTGCCCCAAAAATATTAGTATTGCTTGCATCTCCATGCGAACTCCCTTTGGCTTCACAACTACTTAGAAGCTGGACTTTTTCTTATAATTTTTTTTACAAGGGCATCGGTTTTTGTTTTTCGGTTTCCATAGACGTGAAAAGGATGAGAGAAAATGAGAAAATAAAGAGATACAGAAAATCTCACCGATAAAATGAAGTATAAAAACTTTTAATATCATTGCTCCGAATTCACTTTTTTAGAAAAAAAAATTTCATTGTCACAACTCTTCAGTACAATAATTTTGTGACTTTTCTTTTTTCCTCTCTTTTTTTTCCCTTTATATAATTCAGTTTTTTTCTTTATAATAGTTTCATATTCTATAATTACTGGATGCTCCACACTCCAGAAATGCTGTCATAGATTGGATGTGTTTGACTGTGACTTATTTATTTTTTTAAAATCAGCAAATAAAATTCAACCCTTCTGGTGCCACTGGCGTGGAGAAGAGGAGGAAAAGGACATGCTTTTCATCTTCTGGGTGATGGAATACAATATGTAATAATAATTTTGGTGATTCAGTTTGTAATGTATAATGAATTCGTTGGATAAATCTCTCTCGAATTTCAACACTGCAAAGTTTGCACAATTCTGAATGATCAACTTTACATATGTCAAGATTTTGATGTATTACAAACTGATCATTTGCTCAGCTTTGTGGGCTGTGAAAATAATTTGTCATTTATCTTATATATCATTCTCCAGTCAAACTATAGCAGGAGACACGGGCAATCGATTGGAAAAGGAAGATCAAGCCACCTGTTTGTAGTCAACATGATCTTGGAGGCGTATTGCCTTATAAAAATAGTCAGTTTTTCGGATATATTTCACATTTACACAGAGAAGGTGAAGCGACCCATCACACAACGAACGTGTCGGGAATTTCCATAAAATCGAGGTTATTTCGCTTCAAAATGTCTACCTGCTGGATCTGACATGTTTGTTCGAAGGGACCGGCAAGTTCATATCGACCCTGTGCTGCCAGATACTTGATGAACTTAACATTATCCGGCTGATGCTGAAGCTTATGAAGATGTACTCTTCAGGCTATATGTCTCTGAGTTCTCCCCACCTTTCGGCTCTCACTTAAGATGATGATAAGAGCTACGAGTTTCCATCATCTTTCTATGATCATTAAGTGTCAAAAAGATTACCTTGTACATCAATATATTTTAGTTAAGATTGTTCGATGCCTTTTTCCTTTAAGCAAAGACTCGAGCTTGAGCATCAGGAATGGTGAAAATTCAAAGGTTTAGATAATTTTACTCCATAATTGGTCAACTTAGTTCAAATTTGAATTCATTAAGACCTTCTAGATTCCAGAAAGGAATCCCCCAGATGAGGATTCGATCTCTGGTAGTAAGTTTGTTCTACCACATGAGCCAGCTGATAAAGGATGCCTTTGGTACATGGCCAAAACTAAACCACATGGCCCTGCACCATCTCTGGTACTTCTCCCTGTCTCGAATGGAATTCCAAGCCCTATGAGTTGTGACATTTCCTCGATTAGCATGGAACCGAGTTTAATGATCCTACAGGCTTCAACATCATAGCTTCTCAGCAACCCCTACGTTAATTGTTGTTCTGATGATATTCTTCTTCCTGGAATAAAGGGGTTGATTGACATGTATTTACCATGCCAGGGAGCACCACATTAATTCAAGCCAGACCTTTCTCACACACATATCAAAGGTGTTACAACGTGAAATAGGACGAAAACCCCTCATGCTGTCTGCTTTTTCCTTTCTAGAAACTAAGGTGAGGGTAGTAGAGTACCGCTCAAGAGATCTGGAGAATCCTCCTTGGAACGGACAATGACTCGAGAGGAAGAGAAACTACTGCTCTCCTCCAAGGCCAATAGATGTTTTATCACAGCTCACACGCTCGCCTTGTCACCTTCACTTGACTTGGGAGTCGACGAACCGAATACTTGCACCAATTGCGAGATGGCTTATGGCCAAGGATATCACAACTGTTTCTGTCATTCAAAATTTATGAAACATTCTGTGTTATGGGTTCCTCATAAGGAATATGGATCCCTGACTTAAAAGAAGATACTCTTCAAGTACGTTAATCTACCGATGCATTACTACTGAATCGCCTACTGGTTAGTTCCACTTCTTGGACATATCTCATGCAATTGTACTGTTGCTAGCCTCTTGAGAATGGCTTCTCAGTGAAAGAGAGGGCAGAGGTAGACGCCTGTCTAGCTTCAAAGCATTGTTTTTCTCACAGTCAATTGTCCAAATAGAGTGATGAAAAAAGAAAAACAGAGAGCATTTACCTAGTACCAAGAACAGAACCAATCCAGCCAACATTTCCAGCCCACAGAGATATTAATTCCTAACGCAGACATGTCGTGCATTGCTATCATCTGTATCAACAAGGGAAGACGCGCTTCTCTTGCGATGGAATAATAGGGATCTTTTAAAGCATACCACATTGCTTTGGAAAGTGTTAATATCATTCAAGCAGTGTTCCCCATATCATTGAAACTTGAGCAACCCTACAGCTGCCGCAGCTTGTCGTAAGTAGATGAGTATGCTAGGAATCTGTTCGAAGAGACCAACACAAAGTGCAGCCTGCAGATTACCAAAAGACTTGTTAATGGCATCACGCAAGTTAACAGTGAGATGGTGCCACTAAACATCAGCAGGCATTGGATGGATTTTCAATGAGTCTTCGACCCTAGTACAGCATTTCACAGTTTGGACATAATGTCTCCGCAAGCGAAGGTCCGGCAAAGAATATCAACAACAAAAAGAACGGACGTGTCGTACACAAACTTATTATTTATACATCAGAGTAAAAAATACAGCATATATAGTGCACTTCATCACAGGACTCCCAGGGACAGAACAGTAGTTACATTCATCACATACAGCACAAGACCGATAGCGATCACTCAGACACCACACGTTGACAATATGCAGAATGCATTGTTTATACGAGAATTATCCGCTTCTTAATAAGAATTGAGATCCCAAAAGCAACCTTAGCCCGAAATCTGAATAGCCTTCACCTCGGGCTTCTTCTCTTCGACCTTCGGCACAGTGACAGTGAGCACCCCGTTCTCCATCGAGGCCTTCACCTGATCCATCCTGGCATTTTCCGGAAGCCTGAACCTCCGCATGAACTTGCCAGAACTGAGCTCCGCCCGGTGCCAGGTGTCGCTCTTGTCCTCCTTCTCGACGCTCCTCTCCCCGCTGATCTGAAGAACCCGGTCATCCTCGATCTCCACCTTCACTTCCTCCTTCGTCAGCCCGGGAAGATCCGCCTTGAACACGTGCGCCTCCGGAGTCTCCTTCCAGTCAATTCTCGCGTTCACGAACCCCAAATTCTCCCCGAAGTTGGTGGAGAGGGAGGCGGGGCTAGGGAAGGGGAAGTCCTTGAAGGGATCCCAGAGATCGAGGGAGAAGGGATCCAAGACATTGCTCCTCCGACCACCGAACCAGCTCGGAATCAGTGACATCGTCTCTGTGCAATCTGAGATATCCAACTAAGAACCTGTAGAAGTAAGAGGCTACTGATTAGCACTGTGTAGATTTCCGTTACTCAATTGTGTTGGGTAAGAATACAGAGACGATGAGCATTTTATAGAGGGGCCGGACCAGAGTTCTCGTACTTTCCCGAGCCCCACAACCAAGCGACGACGACACTGGTGAAAAATGGGATCTTCGTAAGGCTTGTCGAAGTCTCTGGTAAGGTCTGGAATCTTACAGGCCTGTCCAGAACGAGGGGCTCGGCCCATGGGCGCCAATTTAGCAGCTGCTTTCTTCCTGTCGACCCTTGTAAGGTGAAATTCTTAGAAGATTCTCGTTCACACCAGATAACCTAAGAAAATATCAAATAAATTAAGATAAATAAATTAATATTAATCACTCGAACAGTTATCATAATTATTATTAATTAAAATAATTTGATTGATTTTTTCTTATTACATTATCGTAAAGTATTGTTATATAAGATTTTTGTCTTTGACCTCGAGAAAGTCCAGAATGTAACTGGACATGAAAATATATCACAGTCACCTAAATATCCAAAATATAGACGCATGAAAATCAAATGCATTTTTTTACTATATTGATTGAATGTGCAGTTTCAAAATATCTTCTTATGTCGTTTGCCAAATTGAAATGTGTTCACGATTTTGAAGTCCGCATGATTAAAAAATTAGAGGGGATAAATTGCCGATACTGTGCAAGGATTCCTCTTTGGATACTGGGTGCTGTCATTGGCATTCTTGCGATTGGTTTAATAGGTGTTTTCTTATATATATATATATATATATATATATATATATATATATATCTTATATCGATATTGTTCAGCGACGTAACAACTGACTAATTTGCCGAACGGTGTATTGTACGACCCGGGATCTTCTATTAATCCCCAAATACCAGCCCTGGGAGAGTCAAACCATGGACCAAACCTACTGTATATTATCGGTTTGCCAGCGGATCCGCCTATCGAAGCCAAGTGTTTTTGTTATATAGTTCATACTCTTGGTTAGGCTCATATACGTAATAATCTAATAATCCCACGAACTAAGTTGGAAATCTGAAAGCTTACGAGCACAAGGGGATAATATTTTATTCTAATAAATGAGAAAATGGGTTTCATTTTCTTTGATGTTTAGAAAACATTATTTCATATTTTAATGGATCGGTTGAAGTAGTAGAAGTAGAGCACCCATTCTCTTTAAACAATATCACATGTTTGAGTCTTGTAAATAGAGAGAGTTTACATTGGAAGACCTTTAACAATAGTGGATCCTCCTAACTTGAACTACATTAATTAGAACTCGTTAGATTTTTAGATATCGATAATTCATATCGAAAAAAAGTCATTTCATTTCATTTTTATAATATTTTTGAAAACTTCATTAATCTATTGAGAAAAACACTACATAGTGTTTATTTGAGAGAAATAGATTCTTGAACTATACTAGACATTTGAAGTGCTACATTGACAAGGTTAGTATTAATATTGGTTATTCAGTTCGTATCTTATATTCGTAGTTAAATATAAAAATTCAAATATTATGTAACTGAGTGGCTCGGTCATCACTATGACTGCCCTCCTTTTTACCGATAAAAAAAGGGAAAGAAATCCATTTCTCTCAAATAGTGGAGTTGAAGTCCCTAGTAAGTAAGGGTGGTCACGAACCGGTTCGGTTCGGTTCGATATAACAAGTCCGAAGTCTAACTATTTTGTGTCCAAAAAACGGATTGGTTTAAAAGGTTCGGTTAACCAGTTCAAACCGAACTGGTTTTAAAAAGGTTCGGTTCGATTCAAAATCAGTTCGAACTGAATTGAATTGGTTTTAAAAAGGTTCGGTTCAATTCAAAACCGGTTCAAACCGAACCAAATTGGTTTTAAAACGGTTCAATTCTGTTTGAAACCGGTTTGAACAGAATTGAATTGGTTTTTCAACAATTCAATTAGGTTCGAACTGAATTGAATTAGTTTTAAAATTAAAATCAATTCGGTTCTGTTCGAACCGGTTAACCACATCGATTACACTTAGAAATTAACCGAACCTTTTTTCGTCTAAAAAACCGCACTAAAATGGAACTGGTTCGGGGGGAACCGCTGAAGCAGTTTGATTCCAGTTCGGTTCTCCCCGAACCGGTTCAGTTGAACACCCCTACTAGTAAGGAGAATGTCATTCCCTGGAGAACGTCTGTAGCGCCATCCTTTTTAATGAATTATAGAAAAATTCAATTAAAAATTCAAATTTAAAATAATGCATAAGAATTTATTCATCATAAAAGATAAGCCTTTTATCATATAAAAATTCATGCAAGATTTTAGTAATTGTAATTTTTAATAAATTCAGTCCGTACAATTTCAATATAGATATGCAGCAGACTCAGAATAGCTAGCGGCTCATTCAGTAACGACAAATTTTATTTACCTAAGGTAAATAGGGTAAAAATTGGATTTGATCAATATCAATGCAATGAATTGTTTCAAGGCCGACCTTAATTGACTCCTATTCAAACGAAATTCATTTGATTGATATTACCTACCAATTGACATAGATCCAAGGTATTTCATCGAATCATATGATGAAGAGATTCAACTTGTCCTCTGAATCAAACAAATTATTAAAGAAAAAATTTCGATAATTTTTTGATCCTCTCCTCCAATTTCTTGTTTGTTATATTTTTATGATTACGCACATTATTTTTTGAATTTATTTTGGCCCCGGATTAATATTACTGTAACAATAACTTAATACGAGAATTTTATTTTATTCGATGCTATATCATATTCTCAAATATTAATGAAGAGAGTTAAACTCTGCTTCAAATAAAAATTTAATAAAAATTTAAATTAGTCATTTACGTTTTTTTATTTAAATTTTGAGTTAAACAGAGCAAAAATTGAAATTCATAATTCCATTTCTGCATCCAGGGTTTGTTTCCATTCTCACTCTATTCTGACCTCCAAACTTATGACACCGTGGTGCAATGCATGTACGAAAGCCGCATGTTAGATTGTTGGATTTCAATCAACTTCGGTATATTGGCTCTTCCTCAAAGCCGCATCGGTTCCGCCGGCATCCACACGACATCTTTACGCATATCATACTGTGGGATACGGTACTGAATAAATTTGAAACTGACAAAAACCTATACGATATGATAAGTTTTGGGCTGACACGAATAAAATTAATGATAAATAACTTTTTTAATCCTCAATATTTCTCATTTTCTTCATTTTTAACTTAAATTTTTATTTTTTGTCATTCTTATACCTAATCTTTTAAGTTTTTATCGCTTTAATCCTACCGTTATTTTTTCAATCCAAAAAAATATATTTCACCTAAAAATTATTTTTAACAAAAAATTATTTTTCAAAAAATAATAAAAATAAACAAGAATGAAAAGTATCTATAAGAGTTTTACTGATAATCATATTTTCTTCAAAATTAAGACACATTCCCGACTCAAAGTTAATTAATAATTATAATCATTACAAAATCGTAATTCATTCTAAGAAAAACGAGTTCTAATTTTAGAAGGGACACTCAGATAGTAATCAATATTTTCTTAATCGAGAATGAAACATACTTTTTTTCAAAAATATTTTTGTTAAAAAATGATATTTGGATATAATATTTTTTGGTTGAAATATACCTTTTTAAAGTGAAAAAAATAAATGTAAGATTAACGTGGTAAAAGCTAAAAAAAACGAGAGCGTAAACAATTAAAAACATAAAAGATTAAAACAAAAATGATAAAAATATGAAAAGTTCAAGATCAAAAGTTTTTTTGTCACAAATTAATATAGAGCCCTGATTCCTAAGGTTAACGGGGAAGATTAAAATGAAAAATTTAAAAACTGCTTCTATATAAGAAAAAGAAAAGGTCCAAATTATTGTGAAAAATTGTATGATTACTCCGATCCCATCAGCACTCCTTTCTCAGTTGGAGCAACGAAAACTAGGCGACACCTTAGACGCATTGACCTGCAGGATAGCTATTGATGGACTTGCAGATCACACTGGAAGATCCTAATGGCAGAAACAATCGATTCAGCAGTGCTGACGAAGCTTTGGAAAGCACTTGATGATACCCCAAACACGCAAAATCCAAGCCCTAGTTTCTCTCGAGGACAGTAATCCCTCACTCTTCAACCTTGCAGCTGCATTTTTCAGAAGTTGGATACAGTATCTCCATAACGGAAGTTGAAGCAGAGAGCATCAAGGGAGCAAGTGATATAAAGCAAACAACTTATTACAATTTTACACGATACGCCCCTGTATGATACTCTCACAAACAACAAATACATCACAAACAACACAAGAACACAAAATCTATATGCTTACCATTAAAGGTTTTCCAAGACTCACAATTTTGTCTCTTCTTGATTTTCTTATTATGCTTTTCAATTTACTTGCTTTTCTCTACATATCAAAATCTATATATATATATATATATATATAATGCACACTTGGCATTTACAGAAAAACAAGTTCATAGATTACAACTGCAATTTATTTCAGAATTCGTTTGTAATTGAACACAAAAGAATCTATAAATCAGCTAAATCGATTATTTTCAGTTACAAAGAGAGACCCGTGAGCTTTATATATATATATATATATATATATATATTACACACTTGGCATTTGCTGGAAAAACAAGTTCATAGATTACAACTACAATTTTTTTTTAGAATTCATTTGCAAATGAACACAAAAGTTATAATTATTAAATTCTAAAAGATCTTGAAAAATATAAAAAAATTCTAAATTAAATTGTCGACCGTAATTACAAAAATTATATAAATACTAATCAAATCTTAAAAAATATAACAAATTGTGAATCTTAATTAGATAAATATATAATGGTGAATTCTAATTGGATAGATATACCATGTCGCTTTATTAAAGACTTTCTTCTTAAAAAGAAATATGACGAAGAAGACAATAAAGGGATGGAAAAATTAAGCTACTGACCATGCAACCCAAGATCTCTTAGTTTGAGATTGAAGAAGAAAAAATATGTTATGTTTTTCAAATAATGATTTGAAATTATAAATTTGAAAAATGTAAAATTGATATAATATACTGATAACAATTAAAAATGTTCTATCTAATAATGTAAGTTAACGAATTTCAAGTGAAGTAAATTGTATTATGTTATAAATAAACGATCTAATTTTACGGGTTCATGCCAGTATACCGCATTTGTTTATTTTCAATTTCTTTCCACATGTAACACGAGTTCGTGTGTAGTATAAAAAGTATAGATAAATAGAGATAGATAATAAACAGATATTTGCACAGTAAACATGTTTCAGCTCAAAATTGGTCTCATTAAAATCGGCTCAGAATGTTCCCAGGTGGTATTGCTTATGCTGCTCATCATTTTAATTTCTGCCCCAAAAATCTTAGTCCTGCTTGCATCTCCATGCGAACTCCCTTTGGCTTCACAACTACTTAGAAGCTGGACTTTTTCTTATAATGTTTTTTAACAAGGGCATCGGTTTTTTGTTTTTCGGTTTTCATAAACTTGAAAAGGATGAGAGAAAATGAGAAAATAAAGAGATACATAAAATCTCATGGATAAAATGAATTACATAAATTTGTAATATCATTCCACCGAATTCACTTTTTGAAAAAAAAATTTTGTTGCCACACCTCTTCAGTGCAATAATTTTGTGACTTTTCTTTTTTCCTCTCTTTTTTTTACCCTTTATATAATTCAGTTTTTTTCTTTATAATAGTTTCATGTTCTATAATTACCGGATGCTCCACACTCCAGAAATGCTGTCATAGATTGAATTTGTTTAACTGTGACTTGTTTATTTTTTTTAAAATAATCAGCAAATAAAATTCAACCCTTCTTGTGCTGCGAGCTCGGTGAATATATCTACTACTCTTTTTAATGTGTATTTTGAGGTGCCACTGGCCTGGAGAAGAGGGGGAAAAGGACATGCTTTTTATCTTCTGGGTGATGGAATACAATATGTAATAACAATTTTGGAGATTCAGTTCTTACCGCATAATGAATTCGTTGGGTAAATTTCTCTTGAATTTTAACACTGTAAAGTTTTCACAATTTTGAATGATCAACTTTACACGTGTCAAGATCTTGATATATTATAAACTGATCATTTACTCAGCTTTGTGGGCTGTGAAAATAATTTGCCATTTATCTTATATATCATTTTTCAATCAAACTAAAGCAGGAGACACGGGCAACCGATTGGAAAAGGAAGATCAAACCACCTGTTTGTAGTCAACATGATCTTGGAGGCGTATTGCCTTAAAAGAGTCAGTTTTTCGGATCCATTTCTCAATTACACAGAACAGGAGAAGTGAACCAGAACAAGATGAACGTGTCTGGAATTTCTATAAAATCGCGGTTATTTCGCTTCAAAATGTCAACCTGCTGGATCTAACATGTTTGTTCGAAGGGACTGGCAAGTTCATATCGACTCTGTGATGCCGGATACTTGATGAACTTAATACTATCCGGCTGATGCTGAAGCTTATGATTATGTACTCTCCAGGCTATGTGTCTCTGAGTCCTCCCCACCTTTGGGCTCTTACTTAAGACGATGATAAGAACTATGTCCCTGAGTTATCCCCACCTTTGAGCTCTTACTTAAGATGATGATAAGAACTACGAGTTTCCATCGTCTTTTCTGTAATCATTACATATCAAAAAAATTGCTTTGGATATCAATATATTTTAGGTTGAGATTGTTCGATAAGTCTTTTATTTAAGTAGTGACTCGAGCTTGAGCCTTACGAATGGTAAAAATCCATCGTTTTTGATAATTTTACCCCACAACTAGTCAACTTAGCTCGAATTTAAATTTGTTAAGACTTCTAAATTCCAAATAGGAGTCCCCCAGATGGGGATTCGATCTTTGGTAGTAAGTTTGTTCTACCACACGAGAGCCAGCCGATAAAGGATGCCTTCGGCATATGGCCACTACTAAACCACATGGCCCTGCACCATCTTTGGTACTTCTCCCTGTCTCGAGTAGAATTCCAAGCCCTATGAGTTGTGACATTTTCTCGATTACCATGGACCCGAGTTTAATGATTCTACAGGCTTCATCATCATAGCTTCTCAGCAATCCCAACGTTAATTGTTGTTCTGATGATATTCTTCTTCCTGGAATAAGGGGGTTGATTGACATGTATTTACCGTGCCAGGGAGCACCACATTAATTCAAGCCAGACCTCTCTCACACACATATCAAAGCTGTAACAACGTGAAATAGGACGAAAACCCTTCATGCTGTCTGCTTTTTCCTTTCTAGAAACTAAGGTGAGGATGGTAGAGTTCTGCTGAGGAGATCCGGAGAATCCTCCTTGGAACGGACAATGACTCTGGAGAGGAAGAGAAACTACTGCTGTCCTCCAAGGCCAATAGATGTTTTATCACAGCTCACGCTCGCCTTGTCACCTCCACTTGACTTGGGAGTCGACGAATTGAATACTTGCACCAATTGCAAGATGGCTTATGGCCAAGGATATCACCACTGTCTCGGTCATTCAAAATTTATGAAACATTCTATGTATTATGGGTGCCTCATAAGGAATATGATCCCTGGCTTAAAGAAGAATACTCTTCAAGTACGTTAATCTACCGATGCATTACTACTGAATCGCCTACTGGTTAGTTCCACTTCTTGGACATATCTCATGCAATTGTACAGTTGCAAGCCTCTTGAGAATGCCTCCTCAGTGAAAGAGAGGGCAGACGCCTGTCTAGCTTCAAAACATTGTTTTTCTCACAGTCAATTGTTTAGAGCGATGAAAAAAGAAAAACAGAGAGCATTTTACCCAATACCAAGAGCAGAACCAATCCAGCCAACATTTCCAGCCCACATAGATATCAACTTCTAACGCAGACATGTCGTGCATTGCTCCCATCTGTATCAACAAGGGAAGACGCGTTTCTCTTGCGATGGAACAATAGGGCTCTATTAAAGCATACCATATTGCTTTGGAAAGTGTTAATATCATTCAAGCAGTGTTCTCCATGTCTTTCAAACTTGGGCAAATCTACAGCTGCCGCAGCTTGTTGTATGTACAGATGAGAATGCTAGCATTCTGTTCGAAGAGACCAACACGAAGTGCAGCCTGCAGATAACCAAAAGGCTTGTTAATGGCATCACACAAGTTAACAATGAGTTAGTGCCACTAAACATTAGCAGGCATTGGATGGATTTTCAATGCTTCTTCGATCCTAGTACAACATTTCACAGTTTGGACATAATGTCTGTGTGAGGGAAGAACCAGCAAAGAATATCCAAAAAGAACTGGACGTGCCGTCCACATAACTTATTATTTATACATCAGAGTAAAAAATACAACATCTATAGTGCGCTTCATCACAGGACTCCCAGGGACAGAACAGTAGTTCCATCATTCATCACATACAGCAGAAGACCGATAGGGATCACTCAGACACCACACGTTGACAAGATGTAGATTGCATTGTTTATACGAGAGTTATCACCTTCTTAATAAGAATGGAGATGCCAAAAGCAACCTTAGCCTGAAATCTGAATAGCCTTCACCTCGGGCTTCTTCTCCTCCACCTTCGGCACAGTGACAGTGAGCACCCCGTTCTCCATCGAGGCCTTCACCTGATCCATCCTGGCATTTTCCGGAAGCCTGAACCTCCGCATGAACCTGCCAGAACTGCGCTCCGCCCGGTGCCAGGTGTCGCTCTTGTCCTCCTTCTCGACGCTCCTCTCCCCGCTGATCTGAAGAACCCGGTCATCCTCGATCTCCACCTTCACCTCCTCCTTCCTCAGCCCGGGAAGATCCGCCTTGAACACGTGCGCCTCCGTAGTCTCCTTCCAGTCAATTCTCGCGTTCACGAACCCCAAATTCTCCCTGAAGTTGGTGGAGAGGGAGGTGGGGCTAGGGAAAGGGAAGTCCTTGAAGGGATCCCAGAGATCGAGGGAGAAGGGATCCAAGACATTGCTCCTCCGACCACCGAACCAGCTCGGAATCAGCGACATCGTGTCTGCGCTATCTGAGATATTCAACTAAGAACTTGGAGAAGTAAGAGGCTTCCAATTAGCACTGTATAGATTTCTGTTACTCGATTGAGTTGGGTAAGAATGCAGCGACGACGGACATTTTATAGAGGGGCCGGACGAGAGTTCTGGTACTTTCCCGACAACCAAGCCACGGCGACACTGGTGAAAAATGGGATCTTCGTAAGGCTTGTCGAAGTCTCTGGTAAGGTCTGGAATCTTGCAGGCCTGTCCAGAACGAGGGGCTCGGCCCACGGGCGCCAAATTCGCTGCTCCTTTCCTCATGTCGACCCTTGTAAGGTGAAACTCTTAGAAGATTCTCGTTCACACCAGATAACCTTAGAAAATACCAAATAAATTAAGATAAATAAATTAATATTAATCACTCGAGCAGATATCATAATTATTATTAATTAAAATAATTTGATTGATTTTTTTATTACATTATCGTATAAGATTTTTGCCTTTGACCCCGAGAAAGTCGAGAATGTAACAAGACACGAAAATATATCACAACCGCCTAAATATCCAAAATATAGACGCATGAAAATCAAATGCATTTTGTTATTATATTGATTGAATGTGCAGTTTCAAAATATTTTCTTACGTCAGTTTGCCAAATTGAAATGTGTTCACGATTTTGAAGTCCGCATGATTAAAAAACTAGAGGGGATAAATTGCAGATACTGTGCAAGGATTCCTCTTTGGATACTGGGTACTGTCATTGGCATTCTTGCGATCGGTTTAATAGGTGTTTTCTTTTATATATATATATATATATATATATTATATCAATGGTGTTCAACGACGTAATAACTGACTAATTTGTCAAACGGTGTACTGTACGGCCTGGGGTCCTCCATTAATCCCCAAATACCAGCTCCGAGAGAGTCGAATCATGGATCGAGCCTAATGCATATTATCAGTTTGCCGCCGAATCTACCTCTCCAAGGCAAGCGTTTCTTTTGTAGTTCATACTCTTGGTTAGGCTCATGTATGTATTAATCTAATAATCCCTCGAACTAAGTTGGAAACCTGAAAGCTTACAAGCACAAAGGGGATAATATTTTATTCTTATAAATGAGAAAATGGGTTTCACTTTCCTCGATGTTTAGAAAACATTATTTCATACCAGAATAGATCGATTGAGGTGGTAGAAGTAGAACGCCCTTCCCTTTAAACAATATCACGGGTTAAAGTCCTGTAAATGGAGAGAGTTTATATTAGAAGACCTTTAACCCTAGTAAATCCTCCCGACTTGAGCTGGATTAATCAAGACTCGTTAAATTTCTAGATATCGATAGTTCATGTCGAAAAAAAGTCATTTCATTTTTATCATATTTTTGAAAACTTCATTAATCGATTTAGAAAAACACTACACGGTGTTTGTTTGAGAGAAATAAATTCTTAAACTATACTAGACTTTTGAAGTGTTACGTTGACAGAGCTAGTATTAATACTGATTATTCAGTTTGTATCTTATATTTGCAGTTGAATATGAAAGTTCAATAGATCATTACGTAATCGAGTGGCTAGATTATTACTATCACTGTCCTCCTTAAAAAAAAGAAAAAAGAAATCCATCTCTCTCAAATAGTGGAGTTGAAGTCCTAGTAAGGAGAACGTCATTCCCTGGAGAACGTCTGTAGTGCCATACTTTTTAATGAATTATAGAAAATTTTAATTAAAAATTCAAATTTAAAATAATGCATAAGAATTTGTTCATCATAAAAGATAAGTCTTTTATCATATAAAAATTCATGCAAGATTTTGGTAATTGCAATTTTTAATAAATTCTCTTCGTACAAATTCAAAATAGATGATCCTTTAAAACTATTTTTTATGACTACGCACATTATTTTTTGAATTTATTTTGACCCCGTGTTAATATTACTGGAAAAATAACTTAATACGAGAATTTTATTTTATTCCACTTACATCATTTTCTCAAATATTAATGAAGAGGGTTAAACTCAGCTTCAAATAAAAATTTAATAAAAATTTAAATTAATCATTTACATTTTTTTTATTTAAATCCTCAGTTAAACAGAGCAAAAATTGAAATTCATAATTCCATTTATGCATGCCAGATTCGTCTCCATCCCCACTCCATTCCGACCTCCGAACTTATGACACCGTGGTGCAACGCATATACGAAAGCCGCATATTAGATTGTTGGATTTCAATCAACTTCGGTATATTTGGCTCTACCTCAAAGAGGCATCAGTTTCGCCCGCATGCACGACATCTTTATGCTTGTCCGAGAGCCGTACACGGGTACCGGATAGATTTGGAACTGACAAGAATGATATAAGTAAGTTTTGGGATGGCACGGATAAAATTAAGGACAAATGACACTTAATCCTCAATTTTCCACTTTTTTAAAATTTTAGTCCCAAATTTTTATTTTTGGTGATTTACGTCCACAATCTTTTGAGTTTTTACCATTTTAATCCAACAACTGCTTTTTCCATCCAAAAAAATATTTTATCTAAAAATTATTTTTCAACAAAAAAAATATTATTCAAAAAATAAGAAAAAAGGAAAAAATAAAGAAAATGAAAAGTATTGATTGTGTTTTATTGATGATCATATCTTCTTCAAAACTAACACATTCTGGATTTAAAATTGATTGACGATTATTATCGTTATAAAATCGTGACTCATTCTAAGAAAAATGAGTTTTAATTTTAGAATGGACACCTACCAGTAATCTAATCGGGAACAAAACATACTTTTTTGAAAAATGATATTTTGGCATAATATTTTTTTTGGGTGAAATATGCTTTTTTTTTTTAGATGGAAAAAGTAACTGTAGGTTCAAAGTAGCAAAAATTTAAAAGGCGAGAACGAGAACAATAAAAAAATAAAGGTTTAGAACAAAAATTAAGATAGATTCGGGGGATTATCTGAAATATGTACCTGATTTCTAAGGTTAATGGGGAAGATTAAAATAAAATATTTAAAAACTGCTCCTATACAAAAAAAAGGGTCCAAATATTGTGAAAAATTAAAGGGTTACTCCGATCCCATCATCCCTCCTTTCTCAGTTGGAGCATGGAAACCTTGGCGACATTTTAGACCCATTGACCTGCAGGATAGCTGTCCCGCCCCATTTTTTATACAAGGAATAGGCTCGTAACTGGTCGTTTACTAAAATACTCGACTTGGTCCCATAGTAAATAAAACCATCTATTTATACTCTTAGTTTATAATATTTTCAATTTCTCTTGAAGAATTGATCATTATAATATTTGATGAATAAAGTTCAGTGCAAAAGTGAAAATTTGTAATTTAAAATTCTAAAATATTTTCTTTTAGAATTTGACTTTGGTTTGGAGGCTCATCATTTTTTTAAGGTTTAATATTTTCTTTTTTTCGATACTAGTAAAGTATAAATAATTTGGAGAGGCATTAGTTATAAATCTTGTCTATACAATAGCATGCTTTTCAAAAAATATCTATGTAAATTTGATCACAGGACATTATATATACATATATATTTAATAATCTGTAACGAGGTATATATTAAAGTAATTGAATTCATATTGCATTGAAAACTAATTATAAAATAACAAAGTTTATATGAAAATATCGAGTCTAGTTGAAACTCATTTAAAAATTTCAATTAATTGATTGTCAAAAGCAACATAATATTAAATGAAAAGGCAACTAACATGAGTTGTTTTAAGTGATATGTACTTATTTTTCTTCGGGTTTGAATTTTTATAAATGAATAAAATTAATACTGGGGAGTTTTACCCTTTAATGTGCCTATCTGGCTCGAACTGAAGATTAGTTAATAATCCAAAAGAGTTATGGATAGGGGTGTGTACTGGTATAGAGTAAATCCAGAATCAGTAGGAGTCTAACATATTAGATAGGTTCTGAATAGATCTCAATGAAAAGGGGTGTAAGTTTGGGTAGCAACTGAAGAAACCGATCGATTCCCGATTCCAGCGCACATGACACTCACAGTCGGAACTGGAACCAGAATCTATTAACTTATTCGTGTGATTAATTTTAATCAGTCGTAATTTTCTCATTTGAACTCTAATTCACGAACAGTTTAAATTATTATATTTCTAACTCGATGAAAGTTCATTTGACATAATAATTGTGCGGATTTGATAAATTTTTCATGTGTAAAGTGTTATTATAATTCAACTTAGTAATAAATAGTATTTAAATGTAATACGGATATACTTAAAATTGCACATATTTTAATATGATATAAAAATTATATGAAATAATAATAATCATGAAAAAATACTAAAGTAAACAATATTTGAGAGGTAAAAATAAATAATAAATAGATTCTAAGAGAGTATCCAAAAATTATGGTATTTTACAGATTTCGGTTCTAAGATTTAATAAGGTAGTGTCCAAATTCAAAAGTTGGAATGAATCTTATATAGGGTAAGGTCTAGGTATCATGAAAAAGTACATATTATCCGAACCTGAAAACTCGTGCTTATAAATATCAGTGGTGTGTACTAAAAAAAGTTTTAAAAAACAATATTTTCACGGTTTTAATTATTTCATATAAGAATTAAGCAAAGAGCATAGCTAAATCTCCTCTTGATACAACTGGCATTGTCCTTAACCTGTGATCAGAAGATCATGAGTTCAATTTTCATCAGCGGGATCCCACGCTCTTTTATTTCTTATATATTTAAAATCAGGACAGTCGAGGTCCTATCACTTTTTCGGGTCGAGACCCGACCTAACATGGCCAATTTTCCCTCCTCTAAAAAACTAAGCAACTTTAGATATGATCCCAAGATTCCAAATTTTTTGGGTTGATTTTAGAATATTTTTTCGATTTTTCGATTTTTAACATATATCCACAATATTAGGTGCACTTCAACGTGAGATGATAATGCATTTAGATCAAGGGCATATTCATAGAGTAAGCAAGTACAAAAGTGATAAAGATATTTTTCACTGGAACCGCTCTGAATCCTAAAGATTTCATATATACCACAAAATACGAACAGAGCTCCTTATAGAAAATTGTTTCTCGTGGCAACATCTAACTGAACTTCATCATAACCATTCTGGGGAGCAGGAATGGAATAGAGATCAAGTTACGCTTTTAAGCCCTGCAACAGGAATCCTGGTATCCTAGCTTTTAGAGCCCACCCAACGAGAAAGCATCTTATGAATCAGTCGGCGACAGGGATCAAAGTGACGCGACACACCTTCCCTTGCCCCACATACTTTGCTTGCCCTCTGATTCACAGAGAGCTCCTCCGCTCCAGTGTCGGTTCAAACGGAGAAAGCTTGGTAACTTAATCTGAAGACTGCAGATAACACTGAGAGATCCTGCTCGGTAATCAAACTAAAGACTTGCAGATAACACTGAAAGGGGTTGCCCACGGCAGAAACAACATACTTTCAAAGGAGATCGTATCAGTAGAGAATTAGAACAAGAAGCTGTTTACGCAGACTTGGCTCACTGCTACAGCAGAGGCCAGATCCAGCCAAGGACAAAGCGAGCAGATGAAGTCAAATAGCCTCTTTATCATCTATAGATCACAATGTACCATTACAATTTACTTAATACACCATCATGAGACATCACACAAGCAGCACAAGAAAGGTAGGACTCATCACAGCACACTTGAGAAGATCAGTGTAACACCCTTTACAGCACACAAACATTTAAGGTCGAAATCCCGGTAAGTAAACATCTCAACCCGAGATGTCAATAGCCTTCACCTCGGGCTTCTGCTCTTTGACCTTCGGGACAATGACAGTGAGCACCCCATTCTCCATCGAGGCCTTCACCTGGTCCATCCTGGCGTTCTCCGGAAGCCTGAACCTCCTCAGGAACTTGCCCGAGCCGCGCTCCGCCCGGTGCCACGTGTCGTTCTTGTCCTCCTTCTCGACGCTCCTCTCACCGCTGATCTGAAGAACGCGTTCGTCCTCTACCTCTACCTTCACCTCCTCCTTCCTCAGCCCCGGCAGATCCGCCTTGAAAACGTGCGCCTCCGGCGTCTCCTTCCAGTCGATCCTCGCGTTCACGAACGCCAGATTCTCCCGGAGGTTGGTGGAGAGGGAGGAGGTGTGGGTAGGGAAAGGGAAGTCCTTGAAGGGATCCCACAGGTCGAGGGAGAAGGGATCGAACACATTGCTCCTCTGCCCACTGAACCAGCTCGGAATCAGCGACATGATCACTATGCAAACGAAGAGCTTGGAAATGTGAACTTGGGAAGATGAGTAGAACGAGAGACTTGATCAACAAAATAATCGCTTTGGCTGACTTCGAGATGCAAAGCGAAACGACGGATTGGGCTTTTATAGGGAACCGGAGGAGAGTTCTGGATCTGGAGATCTCTCGACAGGTCAACCGACAAAGATCGGAATTTGAAGTCGCTCTGTTCGCCGAAGACTCTCGTAAGCTCTGGAGTTCTTTAGGCCGGTCTAGAACGAGGGAGCCCAAAAACCGGCCGGTCTGCTTTTTTTCATAAATGTTGGCCGTTTTACCAAGTATTATACTGTCGGATAAATTAACTGAAAAATAACAACGTTCATGAAATTATAATCTTTTTTTAATATCTTAAAACATATAAAAAAATTATCGCATGATTTACCTTTTTTTCATGGAATATAATGGAATTAATTCCTTAGAATTCTCCGCTTAATCAATCGCATGACATTTTAAACAAAGAAACTATTCCAAATTGGACCAAGTATCGGCAAACAATAAAATTAATTATAAACATATAATAAATATGAATAAAAACTAACTATCACTTCCTGCTACTACGAGAATCCCAGTCCAACATCTCCCAGAAAGATTTTTCCTAGTATCATAGTAAACTTACAGTGATCGATCCAATCTCGTTCTGTGGCAGTCATAAATAGGCAAAAAAGACAAGTTAGTAGCAATAACAGCGACTAGCGGAAAAATTTAACAAACTTAGCTCTGTGATATTTCGAGGGAAAAGGAAAGCTCGTGTAATTTTTTCGTATGAACTACTAGTACTTAAAAATTCAATGAACCCTGACTAATCGACTTTGGGCTGGGTGGCCCAATCAGGGAATTAAACTCTCCAAAAATAAAATTTTTTCAATCATAATAATCGAACTCGAGATATTGTTGAAATGTAAGACGCGCTCTAATACTTTAACCAATCCATTTTGATAAGCACGTGATCATTTTTTTAATATATTTTTTGAGGATTCTAATAAAATAAAAAACCTGTAAAAATAGTAATTTAATAGGTAATTTAGCTATGTATTAACTATCATAGAGAAACAACAACCAATCAAATTCATTTGAGTAGAATGGGTGGGTCACATTTCAATAGAATTTTATTATATGATATGACATCTATTATGACCTTACATTAATTTTGAATAAAGATTATATTAATTAATCTATCACGTTATGGCTTTAGAAGGTGGTTTTACTGTCCTTTTTCTCTTTTAAAATTGCTCTCAATCAAAATTACTTAAAAATTAATTGTATATAGATAATATTATTTGAAAAATTAATCATATATAGATCATACTATGAATTCACACAATTATCCATCAACCTATAGCATTTGTATATAGTATTACTTTAAGGGAGGAAACCTCTTGCTGAAGAATTCGAAGCGAATGGAGTTTTCTTTCAGAGTTTGAAGCTCAGTCTAGTCCGAAGAAAAGCTAACAGTTATGCGGATTGGGTAGCATCTCAATCCAAGAAGGTAATGTGTCTTGGTGTCATTTTTTGCTTTTTCAAAATGCCCTTAATTAAAATTTCATTGATCCTTAAATTGGAATAAAATGGAACCGTGATTGTAAATTTTACCCTCCACTATTTTCCCTAGGCCTGGCAAACTGTGTCGTGTCGTGTTTAAACGTATCGTGTCTAAACGTGTCCGGGTTAGAAGTTCCAATGATCTGGATATGACACATTTATTTTTCGTGTTTAAACGGGTTCGTGTCTAAACGGTCGTGTCTAAATCGTGTCTAAACCGGGTTGACCCATTTAATGTAAAATATCGATAATATATAATTATACTCTAATAATATATGATGTAATTACTAAATAATATATTTATTGATAATTAGTACAATAAATAAGTAAGATTAATCAATTATTAATCATGTAATACATGTAATATTTTATATATCATAAATTTTCATATATAAATATATTAAATGAGTCAATATATGTATAAAAATAGTTAATACATTTAATAAACGTGTTTAATCGTGTCGTGTCGTGTTATACAGGTTCAAACCCAATTAAACACGTTTATTTATCGTGTCTGTACAGGTTCGTGTCTAAACGGGTTCGTGTCTGAATAGGCTTGACCCAAACCCGCCTAACTCCGTGTCGTGTCGTGTCGGGTTACCGTGTCGTGTCAATAATTGCCAGGCCTAATTTTCCCTCTCACTTCCACTGCTACACCTATCTAATTTAAATGTTAATTGAATAGACAATCACTCTTTTAATCTTGTATGAATAAGTATTTCTAATAAATTTTATTATATACCGCGTATAATACAGGTGAACTTCTAATATATATTATATAAGCCCTCCTGTTTAGCGTTTGCATATATGTGAAAATATCTCCCTTCTTTTTTCAAATATTGGAAGTTTCCAATACTAAGTAAACGGAAAGAACACTATGAATGAATTCAAACGATCTTCTAAGCACATGATTCCTGAATTACTCTGCTAGATCTGACTCTCCTATATTTCTTCTAATTTTGGATCTAAAAAAGATAATAAGGAAATGCGCTGAGCTCCACATGCTCAGTAAGTAACCGGTTCTCACTTTTACCTGATCAAGTATCTACACAAAGATTTTCTTATTTACAACAATTAGTTCAAAACAATCCTTTGCAATTCATGTAATTCAAAGTTTCATCCTTCAAAAAAAGATATATTTTGAAATATTTTTAGAACATCCATAAATCGTTCAGATAATAACCTCAAATCATGTGACTCATTCAGATATTTTTCAATATTTAGAAGTTTCAATAATCGGATGCAGATTTTTTTATGCCGGTTGTCTTCGATATTACGATGACACTTCATCCTATCACACAAACCCAAATACCAATATCATCGCTGGTAATGACTCAGATTGTCAGTTACGTCGCCGGTTTGACTCAGATAATTCGCTTAGCTAGCGTGCTCAATATATTATAATACTTAGTACGTAATAGACATATGAGCCTAAAATCAAAGCATAATATCATTCAAATCCACATAAATTTTTATAATTCGGTAAATTCGTATAATTTCATAAAAATAACATATCTTTCACAATGCGTAAAATCGATAATTCAATCATCAAATAATTTATGCATTTTTAATAAAATTGCACTTATATAAGTTTTTGATACTTGATCCTCATTTTAAAAATCATAAATCAAATTTCATGCTCATTTCATTATATATATATATATATATATAACAGTTTAGAATAATAAACATAATATGCATAAAATAACATTTCATAATTTTGTAAACAATAGAGTGAGTCTCGGGTAACTTACCTTAACTATCCCGAATCAAGAGCTCACAGTCTCAATTCAAATCAGAAGAAGAACCCATAATTGAAATTATACGTTACTATACAAATATTCAAAAATATCTTAGTCAATCATAAGAATTCTTCAACTGATAAAATATCTAATCAACCCTTAAATAAGTTTCTAAATAATATGTTTTGCATTTTGATTGGTAAACTTTCATAAATTATTACCATAGAGTATTTCGGGCTCCGTAATAACTTTATAACGTCAAAGATAGATAAATTTTGTTGTTTCAAGAAAATTTGGAGAAAAAAATAATTCGTAAAAATCTCGAAATTACATAAACTAGCAAATTCAATTCTATACATTTCGAAATATTTTCAAAATATTCATAAATCGTTCATATAATAACCTCAAATCATATAGCTCATTTAGAGATTTTTCAGTATTCAGAAATTTAATAATCGAATTCATATTTTTTTATGTCCATTGTCTTTGATACTAAGGTGATACTTCATCTTGTCACACAGACCCAGATACCAACATCGTCGCCAATAACGATTTAGATTACTGGTTGCATCACCGGTTCGACCCAGACAACTCGCTAGCTAGCATGTTCAACATATTGCAATACTTGATATGTAATAGACAGAAGGGCCTCAAATCAAAACATAATATCATTCAAATCCAAATAAATTTTAATAATTCAGTAAATTCATATAATTTCATAGAAATAACATATCTTTCACAATACGTGAAATTGATAATTCAATCATCAAATAATTTATGTGTTTTTCAATGAAATTGCACTTACATAATTTTTCGATACTTGATCCTCATTTTAAAAATCACAAATCAAATTTTATGTTCATTTCATTATATATAAAACAGTTCAGAATACTAAATATGATACCCATAAAACAACATTTCATAATTTTGTAAACAATAGAACTGAAACTATACATTATTATACAAATATTCTGAAGGCCCTAAGAATTCATCAACTGATAAAATATCTAACTCATCCTTAAATCAATTTCTAAATAATATGTTTTGCATTTTGATTGGTAAAATTCCATAAATTATTACGGTTGAGTATTTTGGGCTCACGAATAATTTTATAACGTCTAACATAGATAAAATTCGTCGTTTACGGAAAATTTAATAAATAATTCATAAAATCCCAAAAAATCATAGAAAATAGTAAATTAAATTACGAGAAAAATGCTGCAAAAATCATTAAAATCAAAGCTTAGATCAGGCCAAACGGGCCTCTCACAGTTTCTGTTTGTTTGAAATTTTATCGTGCCGGATCAGTCAACTTTGAAGGGTCGGTTCACCCTCCTTGAGCCACCAAATCTAGTGTTCTCGATGTCTATGAAAAGCTTGTGTTAAGAACTACAATTTGGGAATGAAGTCCGGTTCAAAATATGGACAATTTGATACAAAAATGTGGCTCAAAGTCTGGATTTGTACCAGGACAGAATCGAATTTTTTCGAGAGGCCAACTTTGAAAACTCATATCTCGGTCCACAAACCTCCAAATCGGGAGTTCTTGGTGTCCTTGGAAAGCTTAAATCATGAATTACAATTTAGAAACAAACAGAACATCACAAAGTGAAGCTGAGTTTAACCCTCTTCATTAATATTTGAGAATATGATATAACATGGAATAAAATAAAATTCTCGTATTAAGTTATTGTTATGGTAATATTAACCCGGGGCCAAAATAAATTCAAAAAATAATGTGCGTAATCATAAAAGAAATAGTTTTAATGGATCATCTATTTTGAATTTGTACGGAGTGAATTTATTAAAAATTACAATTACCAAAATCTTGCATGAATTTTTATATGATAAAAGACTTATCTTTTATGATGAATAAATTCTTATGCATTATTTTAAATTTAAATTTTAATGAATTTTTCTATAATTCATTAAAAAGGATGGCACTACAGACGTTCTCCAGTGAATGACATTCTCCCTACTGGGGACTTCAACTCCACTATTTGAGAGAGATGGAATTCCTTTTTTTTATTATTAGTAAAACGGAGGACAAGGATAGTGAGGGTCCAGCCACTCAGTTACGTAATATTTGAACTTTCATATTCAACTGCGAATATAATATACGAACTGAATAATCAATACTAATACTAACCCTGTCAATGTAGCACTTCAAAGGTCTTGTATAGTTTAAGAATCTATTTCTCTCAAATAAATACTATGTAGTGTTTTTCTAAATAGATTAATGAAGTTTTCAAAAATATTATAAAAATGAATTGAAATGACTTTTTTTATATGAACTATCGATATCTAGAAATCTAACGAGTTCTGATTAATCTAGTTCAAGTTAGGAGGATCCATTAGGGTTAAAGGTCTTCCAATATATACTCTCTCCATTCACAAGACTTGAAACTGTGATATTATTTAAAGGGAAGGGGCGTTCTACTTTTACCACCTCAATTGATTCATTCTGGTATGAAATAATGTTTTCTAAACATCAAGGAAAGTGAAACCTATTTTCTCATTTATAAGAATAAAATATTATCCCCTTTGTGCTCGTAAGCTTTCAGGTTTTCAACTTAGTTCGTGGGAATATTAGATTAAACATACATGAGCCTAACCAAGAGTATGAACTATAAACCAACGAAGGTTGGCGCAAGTGAAAAGGGTTTATGTTGTTTAAGTAGAGGTGCCGGGTTCGAGCTCCTGTGAACGCAACAAACCTTCTTGGGAGGGGTCCTCGGGAAACCGGCTGATAGTACCCCGAATCCGAATTAGTCGACTAGCTTTCGGGTACTGGATACCGGGTGGGCAACCAAAAAAAAAAGAGAGAGTATGAACTATAAAAGAAACACTTGCCTTGGAGAGGCGGATCCGCTGGCAAACTGACAATATGCAGTAGGCTCGGTCCATGGTTCGATTCTCCCAAGGCTGGTATTTGGGGATTATGAAGGACCCCAGGCCGTACAATATACCTTTTAGCAAATTAGTCAGTTATTTTGTCGTTCGACATTATCAATATAAATATATATATATATATAAAAGAAAACACCTATTAAACCAATCGCGAGAATACCAATTACAGAACCCAGTATCCAAAGAGGAACCCTTGCACAGTGTCGACAAGTTATCCCCTCTAATTTTTTAATCATGCGGACTTCAAAATCGTGAACACATTTCAATTTGACAAAAGACAAAAAAAATATTTTGAAACTACACATTCAATCAATATAATAAAAAAATGCATTTGATTTTCATGCGTCTATATTTTGGATATTTAGGCGATTGTGACATATTTTCGTGTCATGTTACATTCTGGACTTTCTGGGGGTCAAAGATAAAAATCTTATACAGTAATATTTTAGATAAAATGATAAGAAATAATCGATCAAATTATTTTAATTGGTAATAGTTATAATAATTATTTAAATAATTAATATTAATTTATTTATTTATCATAATTTAATTAATATTTTCTTTGATCACCTGGTACGAAGGAGAATCTTCTAAGAATTTCACCTTACAAGGGTCGACATGAAGAAAGCAGCAGCGAATTTGGCGCCCATGGGCCAAGCCCCTCGTTCTGGACAGGCCTGTAAGACTCCAGACCTTACCAGAGACTTCGACAAGCCTTACCAAGATCCCATTTTTCGCCAGTGTCGTCGGGGCTCGGTTGTCGGGAAAGTACGAGAACTCTCGTCCGGCCCCTATATAAAAATGCCCATCGTCTCTGTATCCTTACCCAACTCAATCGAGTTAACAGAGATCAATCAAGTGCTAATCAGTAGCCTCTTACTTCGCCAAGTTCTTAGTTGAATAACTCAGATTGCACAGAGACGATGTCGCTGATTCCGAGCTGGTTCGGTGGTCGGAGGAGCAATGTCTTGGATCCCTTCTACCTCGATCTCTGGGATCCCTTCAAGGACTTCCCTTTCCCTAGCCCCACCTCCCTCTCCACCAACTTCAGGGAGGATTTGGGGTTCGTGAACGCAAGAATTGACTGGAAGGAGACTCCGGAGGCGCACGTGTTCAAGGCGGATCTTCCCGGGCTGAGGAAGGAGGAGGTGAAGGTGGAGATCGAGGATGACCGCGTTCTTCAGATCAGCGGGGAGAGGAGCGTCGAGAAGGAGGACAAGAGCGACACCTGGCACCGGGCGGAGCGCAGTTCTGGCAAGTTCATGCGGAGGTTCAGGCTTCCGGAAAATGCCAGGATGGATCAGGTGAAGGCCTCGATGGAGAACGGCGTGCTCACTGTCACTGTGCCGAAGGTCGAAGAGAAGAAGCCCGAGCTGAAGTCTATTCAGATTTCAGGCTAAGGTTGATTTTGGGATCTTAATTCTTATTAAGAAGCTGATAACTCTCGTATAAACAATGCAATCTACATCTTGTCAACGTGTGGTGTGTGAGTGATCGCTATCGGTCTTCTGCTGTATGTGATGAATGATGTAACTACTGTTCTGTCCCTGGGAGTCCTGTGATGAAGTGCACTATATATGTTGTATTTTGATTCTGATGTATAAATAATAAATTTGTGTACGACACGTCAGTTCGTTTTGTCGTTGATATTCTTTGCGGGAGCTTTCGTCACAGAGACATTACGTCCAAACTGTGAAATGTTGTACTAGGGTCGAAGAATAATTGAAAATCCAGCCAATGCCTGCTGATGTTTAGTGGCACTATCTCACTGTTAACTTGTGTGATGCCATTAACAAGCCTTTTGGTAATCTGCAGGCTGCACTTTGTGTTGGTCTCTTCGAACAGAATCCTAGCATTCTCATCTACTTACGACAAGCTGCGGCAGCTGTAGAGTTGCCCAAGTTTGAATGATATGGGAAACACTGCTTGACTGGTATTAACACTTTCCAAAGCAATAGGGTATGCTTTAATAGAGCCCTACTGTTGTCTGTGGAGCAATAGGGAATGCTTCCACCGCAAGAGAAGCGCGTCTTCCCTTGTTGATACAGACGGTAGCAATGCACGACATGTCTGCGTTAGAAACTAATATCTCTGTGAGCTGGAAATGTTCGCTGGATTGGTTCTGCACTTGGTACTGGGTAAAATGCTCTCTGTTTTTCTTTTTTCATCACCCAAAACAATTGACTGTGAGAAAAACAATGTTTTGAAGCTAGACAGGCGTTTGCCCTCTCTTTCACTGAGAAGGCATTCTCAAGAGGCTTGCAACTGTACAATTGCATGAGATATGTCCAAGAAGTGGAACTAACCAGTAGGCGATACAGCAGTAATGCATCGGTGGATTAACGTACTTGAAGTATCTTTAAGACAGGGATCCATATTCCTTATGAGGCACCCATAACACTGTTGGAAAAATGGCATTGAATTGAATGAGAAATTGTTCTCATGGATTGAAAATTATATTTGGGCCTAAGTCCAATTGATTTGGAATTTGAAGGAATTGAAATGGGCTCAAGTCCATGGACTTATTATGGTTATGGGTTGGGTTTATAAAAACCCATGAAGAGGTCCGGGCCTATAAGGGCCCATAGGGCCCAAAGAGCCCATAATGGGAAATGCAGAAACTCAATCCCACATCGATTAGGGATGAGAATTTCAAAGGGTTTATAAGCTAAGAGTAGTCTTACGATAAGTAACTACTTCAGCTACAATAAACGGCTTTCTCGCGGCTCCCGCCTATGGCTGGAGGTGCCGGCCTAATTTTGTCATTTCTGTCAATTTTTTTTTTTCCTTCAATAAATTTGCCTCGGATTCCCGACTCTTCGGATTCCAGGCGGTTTAGGGTCTTAAAGGCCATATTAAGGGACGGCATTAAGGGTCCGACCTTAATAGGGGCACTGAATGACCGGTTCAATCGGATTAATGGCCGGTTCGGTGCTATTAAGGGCTCTTAACGCCCGGTTTAGCCCTTTTAATGTCCGGTTCAGTGCATTTACGGCCGGTTCGGGCATTCAATTGCCCGGTTCTCTGCCATTTAAGCCACCAGCCCTCCACCAGCCTATAAATAGAGGCCCCCTCCATAGGTTTAGAGCACACAACAAGCTCTAGAGCTCTCACTCTTCTCCCTCTCTGCATCTGCATAGTTTTCGGTGGTTTCCGGCTTCGGTTCCAGTTCGCCTCCAGTTGCGGGTCTCGTGCAACCTCCAGCTCCGAGTCGTTGTATCCTGGGAGATTGAAGTCCACGCTACCTCGGCACGACCAGAGGGGACGAATCAGTCTTAAGGACACTGTGACCGCCACAGGCCTCGACTCAATCAGTAAAAGATTTCCATTTCAAGTTTGTTAATTCGATTTGTGTTATTCGATTATTTATATTTTATAAATTTAGTCGAATTGCCTTCTTCTTCTACTTCAATTCCCGGTAAGTCTTTCTTGCACTATATTGTGCCTATAGAAAGAATTCGTGAAATATCATTTCATTTATAATATTTATTTCTTTGTGGCCATCGAGATTATTATTATTGGAATTTTTATATTATTCCGGGTTTACAAACTTAAGACTGATTCGGTTTGTTCTTTAATCTCAGATGGCTACTGAAAACAACCCGGCTATTGTTCCCGCCGCTGATGCTGCCACTGTGGCTAGGGGCTCTGGTGCCCCAGTCACACCGGGCTCGGGATCTATCCCAGCCATGCCTCTTGGAGGCACAGGTTCCGTGCCTACTGGCTCGGTGCCTACTGTGGTTCCTGTCAACCACAGTGAAAAACCTGAGAAGTTCAATGGGTTGAACTTCAAAAGGTGGCAGCAGAAGATGCTCTTCTACTTGACCACCCTGAACCTTGCTCGGTTCTTGACTGAGGAGGCTCCCAAGCTTCCTGAAGGACAATCGGATGTCCAGGCAGCTCAAGCTGTTGATGCCTGGCACCACTCTGATTTCCTGTGCAGAAATTACGTTCTGAACGGGCTGCACGATTCGCTGTACAACGTGTACTGTACACTGAAGACGGCGAAAACACTATGGGATTCCCTGGACCGTAAATATAGGACAGAGGATGCCGGCACAAAGAAGTTTGTCGTCGGACGGTTCCTCGACTATAAAATGGTGGATTCCAAGACGGTGATCAGTCAAGTGCAAGAGATTCAGGTAATCTTGCATGAAATTCATGCTGAAGGGATGGTTCTGAGTGAAACCTTTCAGGTGGCTGCAATAATTGAGAAGCTACCACCGGCATGGAAGGACTTCAAGAACTATCTGAAGCACAAGCGAAAGGAAATGTCACTTGAAGACCTCATCGTTAGACTTCGAATTGAAGAAGACAACAGGGGGTCCGAGAAGAACATTCCTCTTGCAGGTGCTGCGAAGGCCAACGTGGTTGAGCATGGGCAAAAGCCCAAAAAGAACAAGGCCAAGACTGGGCCCAAAGTGGCTGGGCCCAAAGGTGGAGTTTCCAAGCCGAAATTCCAAGGGAAGTGCTTCAACTGTGGCAAGAAGGGCCACAGGTCTACTGATTGTCGGCTTCCAAAGAAGAAGAAGCCCGAGGCCAATGTGGTTGATGCGATATCCCAAGATGTTTCCGACATCAACCTTTCTGCTGTGGTCTCTGAAGTGAACCTGGTGGGGTCAAATCCGAAGGAATGGTGGATTGACACTGGAGCCACCCGGCACATCTGCTCCAACAGAGATCTCTTCACAAGCTTTGAGCCGGTTAGTGGAGAGAAACTTTACATGGGGAACTCTGCCTCGTCAGAAGTTGAAGGCAAAGGCAAAGTGGTGCTGAAAATGACCTCCGGGAAGATGCTGACTCTCAACAACGTGCTATACGTGCCAGAGATCCGGAAGAATCTGGTTTCCGGTTCCTTGCTGAGTAAACATGGGTTTCGTATAGTATTTGAGTCAGATAAAGTTATAATAACGAAATCCGGTATGTATGTTGGAAAGGGGTACGAATGTAATGGGCTTTTTAAGCTCAATGTACTGACGATTATCAATAAAGATAAAGCCTCTTCCTCTTATTTGATTGAGTCTTCCAGTTTATGGCATGGTAGACTAGGACATGTTAATTATGATTCAATACGGAAACTAATTAACATGGAACACATACCGACATTCCAGATCGATTCTAAACACAAATGCAAAATTTGTGTAGAAGCGAAATTAACGAGGTCATCCTTTCAAACCGTTGAAAGAAATACCGAACCACTTGACCTAATTCATAGTGATGTTTGTGACTTAAAGTCTGTACAAACAAGAGGCGGTAATAAGTATTTTATTACTTTCATCGATGATAGCACAAAGTACTGCTATGTGTATTTGCTTAAAAGCAAAGACGAAGCCTTAGAAAAATTTATTCTCTATAAGAATGAAATTGAGAATCAACTCAATAAGAGAATAAAAAGACTAAGAAGTGATAGAGGCGGTGAATATGAAGCACCATTTGGTGACTTTTGTGCACAACATGGAATAGTCCATGAAGTAACTGCGCCCTACTCACCCCAGTCAAACGGTGTTGCTGAACGGAAAAATCGCACATTGAAAGAAATGATGAATGCGATACTTCTCAGTTCAGGGTTACCCCAGAACATGTGGGGGGAAGCTATTTTGACAAGCAATTACCTTTTAAATAAGGTACCTCGAAAGAAAGAGGAAAAGACGCCATATGAACTATGGCATGGTAGGAGACCATCCTACAAACACTTACGAGTGTGGGGGTGTCTTGCAAAAGTAGCAATACCAACACCGAAAAAGGTAAAAATAGGTCCTAAAACAGTGGACTGTATTTTTATAGGCTATGCACATAATAGTAATGCATATCGATTCCTTGTGTATGAATCAAAGATTCATGATATACACAAGAATACGATAATGGAATCGAGAAATGCATCATTTTTTGAAGATGTATTTCCGTATAGATCCAACGAAGGATCTAGTTCGTCGAAACGAACCGCTGAAGTTATGAATTATAAAAGTCATGAATCGGATCAAGGTTCTGATCATGAATTTGAGCCTAGACGTAGTAAAAGGGCGAGAGTGGAAAAATCATTTGGAGATGATTTTATAACATATCTGTTGGAAAAAGAACCACAGACGTATAAAGAAGCCGTGACTTCTTCAGAGGGACCTCTTTGGAAAGAGGCGATCAACAGTGAAATTGATTCTATTTTACAGAATCATACATGGGAGTTAGTCGATCTTCCTCCCGGTTGTAAACCTTTAGGATCTAAGTGGATCTTTAAAAGGAAAATGAGAGCAGACGGCTCCATAGATAAATACAAGGCTAGACTTGTTATCAAGGGATACAAGCAAAAGGAAGGCATTGATTATTTTGACACTTATTCTCCTGTGACGAGAATAAATTCCATTAGGATGATACTTGCAATTGCGGCATTGCGTAATTTAGAGGTACATCAAATGGATGTGAAAACGGCATTCCTAAATGGAGATTTAGATGAAGAAATCTATATGGAACAACCCGAAGGGTTTGTGTCTCCAGGAAAGGAAAAGAAAGTATGCAAATTGGTTAAATCATTGTACGGCTTGAAACAAGCGCCAAAACAGTGGCATGAAAAATTTGACAATACAATGATTACCAATGGCTACAAAATTAATGAGTGTGATAAATGTATTTACATAAAAGAGACGGAAAATAGTTACGTCATTTTATGTTTATATGTAGATGACATACTCATTGTTGGTAGTGATGAGAAAATTATCAAATCTACCAAGAACATGTTGAATGCAAGATTTGACATGAAAGATATGGGTCTTGCTGATGTGATTTTAGGAATTAAGATCACGAGAACATTAGAAGGACTTATCTTAAGTCAGTCACACTATGTGGACAAAATTCTTGAGAAATTTAACAAGAATGATTCTGGTGTCGCTAGAACACCATTAGATACAAGTCTCCATCTATCGAAGAATAGAGGAGAGAGTATTTCACAGGTGGAATACTCAAGAGTTATTGGTAGCTTGATGTATCTAATGAGTTGTACTAGACCAGATATAGCCTACACGGTTAGTAGGCTAAGTAGATATACGAGTAACCCGAGTGCCGACCATTGGAAGGCAATTGTGAGGGTATTACGGTACCTAAGGTATACTCGGGATTATGGGCTGCATTATACCAGATATCCAGCCGTACTTGAAGGGTACAGTGATGCAAACTGGATATCTGATATAAAAGACTCGAAATCTACAAGTGGATATGTATTCACATTAGCAGGAGCAGTCGTGTCATGGAAATCCTCAAAACAAACAGTGATAGCCCGATCCACAATGGAATCTGAGTTTATAGCCTTAGATAAGTGTGGAGAAGAGGCTGAATGGCTACGCCATTTTCTTGAGGATATCCCAGAATGGGAAAAACCGGTGCCATCAATATGTATACATTGTGACAGTCAGTCTGCCATTGGAAGGGCACAAAGTCAAATGTATAATGGTAAGTCTAGACATATACGTCGTAGACACAATACCATTAAACAGTTACTCTCAACTGGAATTATCACAATTGACTATGTGAAGTCAAAAGATAATTTAGCGGATCCGCTAACCAAAGGGTTAAACAGAGAACTAGTTGAGAAAATGTCGAAAGGAATGGGACTGAAGCCCATGAAAGAAAAGGTTTTATGAAGGAAAACCCTACCTTGTTGACTGGAGATCCCAAGATCTAGGTTCAAAGGGACAACCTACTCATAAGACCTGATGAGGTCACTGTGGGGGGATTATTCCTCAACCCGTTCCTTGATAAGAAACAGTGATATTATCATGTTGAGGTTGGCATTTAGATGCTTTAATGATTTATAAAAGAGTAGGCAGAATACTCTTGAGATTATAAATCACCTATGTGAGAGAGAAGTGGGGCCGCTTCAAAGGAGAATAAGGGCTTAATTCTTTAGAAACTCTCACAGAACCAGGACGGTGTTCATGGCCAAACGAACACAACCGTGAGAACGGAACAGAAGTGTTGTGAACTCCTGTGTGAGGTATATGATCCTTTACACAAGAAAGCGGGACAGTTCAAGGACATCGTGTCTACTGGACAGCTAGTAAAGTAAGTGTACCTTTACAAGGGAAGGTTCAAAGGGTTACCCTACCTATCCTATGCAGGATTCACTTGTTGGAAACCACCACAGAGTCAAAATAAAACAATTTTCATTCATGTGGGGGATTGTTGGAAAAATGGCATTGAATTGAATGAGAAATTGTTCTCATGGATTGAAAATTATATTTGGGCCTAAGTCCAATTGATTTGGAATTTGAAGGAATTGAAATGGGCTCAAGTCCATGGACTTATTATGGTTATGGGTTGGGTTTATAAAAACCCATGAAGAGGTCCGGGCCTATAAGGGCCCATAGGGCCCAAAGAGCCCATAATGGGAAATGCAGAAACTCAATCCCACATCGATTAGGGATGAGAATTTCAAAGGGTTTATAAGCTAAGAGTAGTCTTACGATAAGTAACTACTTCAGCTACAATAAACGGCTTTCTCGCGGCTCCCGCCTATGGCAGGAGGTGCCGGCCTAATTTTGTCATTTCTGGCAATTTTTTTTTTTCCTTCAATAAATTTGCCTCGGATTCCCGACTCTTCGGATTCCAGGCGGTTTAGGGTCTTAAAGGCCATATTAAGGGACGGCATTAAGGGTCCGACCTTAATAGGGGCACTGAATGACCGGTTCAATCGGATTAATGGCCGGTTCGGTGCTATTAAGGGCTCTTAACGCCCGGTTTAGCCCTTTTAATGTCCGGTTCAGTGCATTTACGGCCGGTTCGGGCATTCAATTGCCCGGTTCTCTGCCATTTAAGCCACCAGCCCTCCACCAGCCTATAAATAGAGGCCCCCTCCATAGGTTTAGAGCACACAACAAGCTCTAGAGCTCTCACTCTTCTCCCTCTCTGCATCTGCATAGTTTTCGGTGGTTTCCGGCTTCGGTTCCAGTTCGCCTCCAGTTGCGGGTCTCGTGCAACCTCCAGCTCCGAGTCGTTGTATCCTGGGAGATTGAAGTCCACGCTACCTCGGCACGACCAGAGGGGACGAATCAGTCTTAAGGACACTGTGACCGCCACAGGCCTCGACTCAATCAGTAAAAGATTTCCATTTCAAGTTTGTTAATTCGATTTGTGTTATTCGATTATTTATATTTTATAAATTTAGTCGAATTGCCTTCTTCTTCTACTTCAATTCCCGGTAAGTCTTTCTTGCACTATATTGTGCCTATAGAAAGAATTCGTGAAATATCATTTCATTTATAATATTTATTTCTTTGTGGCCATCGAGATTATTATTATTGGAATTTTTATATTATTCCGGGTTTACAAACACTTCTTAGAATGTTTCATAAATTTTGAATGACAGAAACAGTGGTGATATCCTTGGCCATAAGCCATCTCGCAATTGGTGCAAGTATTCGGTTCGTCGACTCCCAAGTCAAGTGAAGGTGACAAGGCGAGCGTGAGCTGTGATAAAACATCTACTGGCCTTGGAGGAAAGCAGTAGTTTCTCTTCTCTCTCGAGTCATTGTCCGTTCCAAGGAGGATTCTCCGGATCTCTTGAGCGGAACTCTACCATCCTCACCTTAGTTTCTAGAAAGGAAAAAGCAGACAGCATGAAGGGTTTTCGTCCTATTTCACGTTGTTACAGCTTTGATATGTGTGTGAGAGAGGTCTGGCTTGAGTTAATGTGGTGCTCCCTGGCATGGTAAACACATGTCAATCAACCCCTTTATTCCAGGAAGAAGAATATCATCAGAACAACAATTAACATTCGGATTGCTGAGAAGCTATAATGTTGAAGCCTTTAGGATCATTAAACTCGGGTCCATGGTAATCGAGGAAATGTCACAACTCATTGGGCTTGGAATTCCATTCGAGACAGGGAGAAGTACCAGAGATGGTGCAGAGCCATGTGGTTTAGTAGTGGCCATATGCCGAAGGCATCCTTTATCAGCTGGCTCTCGTGTGGTAGAACAAACTTACTACCAAAGATCGAATCCTCATCCGGGGGACTCCTGTATATAATCTAAAAAGTCTTAATAAATTTAAATTCGAACTAAGGTGACTAGCTATGGGGTAAAATTATAAAAAGTTATGAATTTTTACTATTCGTAAGGCTCAAACTCGAGTCTCTACCTAAATAAAAGATGTATCAAATAACCTCAACTAAAATATATTGATGTATAAAGTAATTTTTTATATATAATGATTAGAGAAAGGACTATGTTTTTATTTGGCTGCGAATTGTCTAGGATATTGGGATCGTGGCTGCAACTGTGTGCCCACTCCCCTGTTTTTTTTTTTTTTTTTTTTTATAAGGGCAATTAAGAGAAGATGATGGTTGTGCAGTTTGGCCTCTCCATTCTACGTCTTTTTAAACTGGTCTTCCTTATTTCACAATTTTTGCTCCCTGCATATTGAGTTATTACAGTAGCTAGTGATGGACTTGCAGATCACACTAGAAGATCCTAATGCCAGAAACAACCGATTCAGCAGGGCTGATGAAGCTTTGGAAGGTACTTGATGATACCCCAAACACGGAAAATCCAATCCCTAATTTCTCTCGAGGATAGTAATCTCTCACTCTTCGATCCTGCAGCTGCTTTATTTCAGAAAAGTTGCATGCAGTATGTCCATGACGGAAGCTGAAGCAGAGAGCATCAAGGGAGCAAGCGATATAAAGCAAACAGCTTAATACAATTTTACATGATACTCTCACGAACAACAAATACATCACAAATAGCACGAGAACAGTACTCAGAATCCATAACAGCACATTTAGCCATATTTAAGACCAAAATCCCAGTGGAAACCTTAGCCCGAGATCTCTACAGCCTTCACCTCGGGCTTCTTCTCTTCAACCTTCGGGACCGTGACGGTGAGCACCCCATTCTCCATCGCAGCCCTCACCTGATCCATCCTGGCATCCTCCGGTAGCCTGAACCTCCTCAGGAACTTGCCGGAACTGCGCTCCGCCCGGTGCCAGGTATCGTTCTTGTCCTCCTTCTCGACACTCCTCTCCCCGCTGATCTGAAGAACCCGGTTGTCCTCGATCTCCACCTTCACCTCCTCTTTCCTCAGCCCCGGCAGGTCCGCCTTGAACACGTGCGCCTCCGGCGTCTCCTTCCAGTCGATCCTCGCGTTCACGAACGCCAGATTCTCCCGGAAATTGGTGGAGAGAGAGGTGGGGGTAGGGAAAGGGAAGTCCTTGAAGGGATCCCACAGGTCGAGGGAGAAGGGATCGAACACATCGCTCCTCCGCCCACCGAACCAGCTCGGAATCAGCGACATCGTCTCTATCCAAACAGAGAAATCCGACGAAAGATCTTACAGGAGATGCTAATGATTACAGAAGATGCTACTGATCAACGCTGGACCGTTTGCTGCTCTACTGAGTTGGAAGGGAACACAGGGACAACGGGCATTTATAGAGAGCCGGACGAGAGCTCCAGACCTTTCCCGACAGCGGGGCCAACATCGATCAGAGATGAAATTATCAAAATCGTAGTGTTCACCGAATCTCGGTCACTGGTATGTTCGGGAATCTTGTAGCGAAGTCCAGATCAAAGGCTTGGCCCATGGGCCCGAATTCCGGCACAGTCAGAGGCTTGGCTCTTCAGTGCCTTGACTTTGACTTTGGAGGCTCTTCCTTTTTTTTTTTTTTAGCTTTAATATTTTCTTTTTTTCGATAATAGTAAAATATAAAGAAGTTGGAGAGGCATTAATTATAAATCTTGCCTATACAATAGCATGCTTTTTCAAAAAATATATATGTAGATTTGATCACAGTATATATTCAATAATCTGTAAAGAGGTATTAAAGCATTTGAATTCATGTTGCATTGAAAACTAACTATAAAATAATAGAGTTTATACGAAAATATCTGGTTTAGTTAAAACTCATTTAAAAATTTCGATTAATTGATTGTCAAAAGCAATTTAAATATTAAATGAAAAGGCAAACAACATGAGTTGTTTAAGTAGTACTGCACTTATTTTCCTATGGGTTCGAGTCTTTATAAATAGAAAAAACTCATACTGGGGGAGTTTTTTACCCCTTAATGCGTTGATCCAGCTCGAATTAGAGATTAGTCAGTAATCCAAAAGACTTATGGATAGAAGTGTGCACGAGTATAGGGTAAACCCGGAACCAGTAGGAACCTAACCTATTAGGCAGGTTCTGAATATATCTCAATGAAAATATCGTAGGTTTCAGGTAGCAACTGAAGAAATCGGTCAGCTCCAGTTCCGGTTCCAGCACACGGTATATCCGGAACCGGAACTGGAACCGAAACTTGCTAACTTATTCATATAGTTAATTTTAATCGTTCGTAATTTTCTCATTTGAACCCCAATTTACAAACCATTTAAATCGTTGCGTTCCTAACTCGATGAACTCTCATTTGACAAAATAATTATACATATTTGATAAATTTTTTCATGTGTAAAGTGTCATTATAACTTAACTTAGTAATAAATAGTATTTAAATATAATACAAATATGCTTAAAATTACACATATTTTAATATGATATAAAAAGTATATGAAATAATAATAATCATGAAAAAATATTGAAGTAATCCATATTTTAAAGGTAAAAAAATAATAAATAAGTTCTAATAGGGTACCCAGGACCTGTAGTATCTTACAAGTTCCGGCTATAGGTTATGGTTCCAAGATTCAATAGGGTATGGTTCAGATGCAAACATTAGGAACGGATCTTATATAAGGTATTCGGGTATGATGAAAAAGTGCATAGTACCCAAACTCGAACACCCTTATTTATGGATGTTAGGGGTGCACACTAAATAAAATTTTAAAAAGTAGTATTTCGCAATTTTAATTGTTTCATGTAAGAATTAAGCAAAGACCATAGCTAAATCCCCCTGTTACAGTTCGCATCGCTTTCAACCTGCAATCAAAAGATCATAATTTAATTTTTATCAATGGGATCTCATACCCTTTTATTTCTTATTTTCAGTATAGAATATTTTAATAAAACAATCAAATTAATACTTGAGTATTAATTATTCTCAATATTTCTCTCAAACAATGTATAGGCATTCCACTGATAAACATAAGAGGGGAGGTAGCTAACTCATAGCCAAGGCAATTGAAAAGTGGCAAATCTTAATCTCAACATTTTCAAGAATGCGATCTTTAATTAAAAAGGGGATTCTCTCCTAAGTTGGTAGACTCCAAAATTCCTCTCATTCCGAATAAAATAACCATGAAAGCTATTTTAGATATCACTGTAAGCAAACTTTTATCCTTCCAATTAGTGATACATAAGCAGAAGTGATTGAGTTAAGATATCTAATATTTTTATGGAATCAAGTAGGGATGAAAGGGATAAAAGTCACGCATGGTAGGGTTTTTTGTAAATAGTCGGACTCTTCACTTTTACGGGCTGGTTTTTTTTCTAATCTAAAAAATCATATCGATGACCTCGTAGAGTTATAAAAACTCGACCACTTTGGGTGTTATTTGTTCATGTCCCAACTTTTAAATACAATTAGGTTAAAATTAAAATTTCAATTAAATAATTCAAGAGTTTTATAAATTGAACGAAACTTATACATCAGAACTTACATTTTATAATATTTATTTGAACAAAATTATATTACTTTTTACTGTAGTATATTTAAAGATTAATTATATTCCTAATATATATAGTCAAAAATAAAAAAATATATATACTTGATATATTTAAAATAAGGGCAATCGAGAGCCTAAAGCTTTTTCAGGTCGGGACCCAACTTACATGTGACTGATTTTCCCTCCTCTGAAAAACCAAGCAACTTTACATATAATCCCAAAATTCCGACCTTTTCGGGTAGATGCTAGTATAGTTTTTTCAATTTTTTGATTTTTAACACATACTCATATGCACTTTAACATGAGATTATAATGCATTTAGACCTAATTATCGAAAAAAAAAAGAAAAAAATATAATACATTTAGACCAGGGGCATATTCATAGAGTAAGCAAGTGCAAAAGTGATAAAGATGTTATTCACTGGAACGGTTCTCACTCATGAAGATTTCATCTATACCACATAATACGGACAAGGCTCCTCATAGAAAATTTTTTATAGCGGCAACATCTCACTGAACTTCATCATAACCTTTCTAGGGAGCAGGCATGGAATAGAAATGAAGCTACGCTTAAGTCCTGCAACAAGAATCCAGGTATCCTAGCTTTTAGAGCCTACCCAACGAGAAAGCATCTCATGAAACACTAGGTGATACCGATCAAAATGACACGACACACCTTCCCCTGCCCAACAACTTTGCTTGCCCTCTTATTCACAGAGAGCGCCTCCGCTCCACAGTCGGTTCAAACGTGGAAAGCTTGGTAACTTAATCTAAAGACTGCAAATAACACTGAAAGAACTTGCTTGGTAATTAAACTAAAGACTTGCAGATGACACTCAAAGGCCTTGCTCAAGGCAGAAACAACATATTTTCAAAGGAGATCGTATCAGTAGAGAATTAGAATAAGAAGCTGTTAGCGCAGACTAGGTTCAATGCTACAGCAGAGGCCAGGGACAGCCAAGGACAAAGCGAGTAGATGAAGTCAAGTAGCTTTTTTGTTATTTATAAATCACAATGAACCATTACAATTGACTTAATACACCACCATGAGACATCACACAAGCAGCACAAGAAAGGTAGGACTCATCACAGCACATTTGAGAAGATCAGTATAACACCCTTTACAGCACTCAAACATTTAAGGTCAAAATCCCGGTAAGTAAATATCTCAACCCGAGATCTCAATAGCCTTCACCTGGGGCTTCTTCTCTTCGACCTTCGGGACCATGACGGTGAGCACCCCATTCTCCATCGAGGCCTTCACCTGGTCCATCCTGGCGTCCTCCGGTAGCCTGAACCTCCTCAGGAACTTGCCAGAGCTGCGCTCCGCCCGGTGCCAGGTGTCGTTCTTGTCCTCCTTCTCGACGCTCCTCTCCCCGCTGATCTGAAGAACGCGGTCGTCCTCGACCTCTACCTTCACCTCCTCCTTCCTCAGGCCCGGCAGATCCGCCTTGAAAACGTGCGCCTCCGGCGTCTCCTTCCAGTCAATCCTCGCGTTCACGAAGGCCAGATTCTCCCCGAGGTTGGTGGAGAGGGAGGAGGTGGGGGTAGGGAAAGGGAAGTCCTTGAAGGGATCCCACAGGTCGAGAGAGAAGGGATCGAACACATTGCTCCTCCGCCCACCAAACCAGCTTGGAATCAGCGACATGTTTACTATGCAGACGAAGAGCTTGGAAATGTGAACTTGTGAAGATGAGTAGAATCAGACACTTGATCAACAAAAGAATCGCTTTGGCTGACTTCTAGATGCAAAGCAAAATGATGGACGGGGTTTTTATAGAGAACCGGAGGAGAGTTCTGGAGATCCCTCGACAGGTCAACCGACAAAGATCGGAAGTTGAAGTCGCTGTCTGTTCGCCGAAGTCTCTGGTAAGCTCTGGAGTTCTTTAGGCCAGTCCAGAACGAGGGAGCCCAAAAACCGGCCCGTTTGCTTCTTTTCCATAAATGTTGGCCGCTTTAACCAAGTATTATACTGTAGGATAAATTAACTGAAAAATAACAACGTTCATGAAATTATAATCTTTTTTATTATCTTAAAAAATATAAAAAGTTATCGCATGATTTACCTTTATTTCATGGAATATAATGGAATTAATTCCTTAGAATTCTCCGTTTAATCAACCACATGACATTTTAAACAAAGAAACTGTTTCAAATTGGACCGTGTATTGGCAAACAATAAAATTAATTATAAACATATAATAAATATGAATAAAAAATAACTACCACTTCCTGCTACTACGAGAATACGAGTCCAACGTCTCACAGAAAGATTTTACCTAGTATCATAGTAAACTTACCGTGTAGATCCAATCCCATTCAATGACAGTAATAAATCTGACATCTAGTCAAATTTTCTTAGTTTCTTTGGTTGTGTGTAAATAAAAATTAGGCAATAAAAGAGACAAGTTACCAACTATAACAGCGACTAGCGGAGAAATTTAACAAACTTAGCCTCGTGATATTTCAGGGGAAAAATGAAAGCTCGTGATAAGTTTTTGTGTAAACTACTGGTACGTAAAAATTCAATGAACCTTGATTAATCGACTTCAAGTTTGTTGGGCTAATTAGGGATTGAAACTCTCCAAAAATGAATTTTTTTCAATCATAATACTCGAACTCAAGATACAATTTAAATTTAAGAAGTACTCTAATAATTTAACCAATCCATTTTGATAAGCACGTGATATTTTTTTATGTTTTTTTTTTTAAGATTCTAACAAAAAAATCCATCAAATATAGTAATTTGATAGGTAATTTAGCTATGTATTATCTATCATAGAGAAATAACAACCAATCAAATTCAAGTTGAGTAGAATGGGTTGGGTCATATAAGACCTCCTGTTATAGCGTTTGTATATATGTGAAAATATCTCCCCTCTTTTTTTTTTTTCAATTTTCTAAAGGCTTGTTAATATAAAATTTAATTGTTATTAATCATTAAATTAACAAAAAGAACGTAACAGTAAATTTAATTTCCTTTCGTTTCATATATATTTTTCTTCTTCCTTTCAATCTTTTTCATTATACATGTATATATATAATAACTCAATTTTTTAAATTTATTACTTAACAAAATCACATTCTCAATATAGTAATTACGATTACATGTTCACTTTCTTCATCAAATTCATGATATAACAAAATCCATACACAACAATACTTCAATAGGGACAACTCGAACTATCCCGCAATGAAACCCACTATTGCTGATACCTTCTTCCAATTCCTTCCTTCTTTTTTTCTCCCTCCAGTAAGCTCGGATTTATTCAATAAGAAGTCGGCAAACCATCAAATATACAGAGATGATCAACTAGAGACCTATTACCTATATTACCCGTCATGTGAGCTTCTTCATTATATTCCATTCCTTAACTGTTTGGATTTCCAGTTTCTCACATTACTCTAGCCCCTTTTTAGTACACAGAATGAAAGACCTTATATCCGTTGATGCTTGGAATGAATCATTTATAGCATTTATGATTGATAGGGCTTCTTCTTCTTCTATAATCCGAGCTTGGAGACGGAAGAAATCCCTGGGGATCCGAAGAGGATCAAGTTGGCTATGGGAGCAGCTTCATGCACAAGTTCCGTTCAGCCCTTTGAGTAAAATGTGGTAAAATGAAGGAAAATCAGTAGACCGAACCCATCGTGCCAAGGAAGTTTCCGGCGCACTCAAGGACTCTGGATTGACTGAAAAATCATGTTCAACAAATGGAATGCACCAGCTATACGAGCTCACATGATTTTTAATAAGTCCTTGAGTTGACTCACCGGATTAACGGATTTTCAAGGGGTTGTGGGTCAGATTCCGGGTTATGGGTAAACGAAGAATGGCTACTGAGTCTTCATTGATGACCTTCGATGGCCTACCCAGATGAACAATCTTCGATTGAGACTGGAGCAAACCTTGGGCAGAACTCGGAAGGCTTGAGTAGGCCTCGTCGAAGACCTGCAAAAAGCCAAATCCGAGATCACTCCTTGGAATGGTTCTCCGATACTTAAGTTAAAAAGTGATCTGAGTAAGAAGAGGGAGGAGGAGGAAAAGGAGAGACATGGAAGAGGGGAGAAATCCATGTCCCTAGTCCCCAAGTGGAGTTGTATTTATAGACCATTTTCATACGAAATGTGACATCAATATGTTTCCCACGCATAGAACACATGGGTGCAAGTCGACTTTCTTGATGTATGTGCATATAAGTCAACCTTGCATAGCATAAATAGGTGTAAGTCAGCCTTACCCGATGCATGTGGCCATAAGATAGCCTTACTAGCATAGGTGAATATAAGTCAACATTATCCGATGCATGTGGATGTACATCATTCTTACCCGTCATGAGTCGCTCTCATCTGATTCATCGCAGAGAGTAGTGCTTGACACGTTGATCCATATCAATTGTATTAGGTTTTCACGACGACAGAAACTAAAGGAAAGAGAGTCCCAAAAGGAGCAATTGACCACAAGCAAAACACTTTACTGCAACTTACGTGATACACTTCAGCATAAGACTCCCATTAACAACAATTATATAGTATAAAGGACAAAAGGAAAGAAACGACTCGTTACTCGTTAGAATCCATCAAACAAGACCCATAGATGACTCGCAATATTTGCAACCGAAATCCCAATTGAATCCTTAGCCTGAGATCTCAACAGCCTTGAGCTCGGGCCTCTTCTCTTCGACCTTCGGAACTGTGATGGTGAGCACCCCATTCTCCATCGAGGCCTTGACCTGGTCCATCCTAGCGTTCTCCGGTAGCCTGAACCTCCTCAGGAACTTGCCGGAGCTGCGCTCCGCCCGGTGCCAGGTCTCGTTCTTGTCCTCCTTCTCGACGCGCCTCTCCCCGCTGATCTGAAGAACGCGGCTGTCCTCGACCTCCACCTTCACTTCCTCCTTCCTCAGCCCCGGCAGATCAGCCTTGAATACGTGCGCCTCCGGCGTCTCCTTCCAGTCGATCCTCGCGTTCACGAACGCCAGATTCTCCTGGAAGTTGGCGGAGGGGGAGGTGGGGGTAGGGAAAGGGGAGTCCTTGAAGGGATCCCAGAGATCAAGGGAGAAGGGATCGAACACATTGCTCCTCCGCCCACCGAACCAGCTCGGAATCAGCGACATGATCACTGTGCAAATGAAGAGCTTGGAAATGTGAACTTGGAAAGATGAGTAGAATGAGACACTTGATCAACAAAGAATCGCTTTCAATCGCTCGACTGGCTTACTTGCAGATGCTGAGTGAGACGACGGACGGGCTTTTATAGAGAACCGGAGGAGAGTTCTGGAGCTCTCTCTGCAGGTCAGCCGACAAAGATCGGAATTTGAAAATTGAAATCACAGTCTGTTCGTCGAAGTATCTCGTAAGCTCTAGAGTTCTTTAGGCCAGTCCAGAACGAGGACTAGCCCATGAGCCCAAAAATCGGCCCGTCTGCTTCTCTTCATAATGTTGACCGTTTTCCCAAGTATCACAAGCAGGGTATGGTAAATTGACTAAAAAATCACAACTTTCTTGAAATTTCACACCTCTTTTTATTACCTTAAAAGGTACAAGGAATTATCACGTACATTTCTTTTTATTTTTCAAAATGTAATGGAGCGGCATGCTCACATGACATTTTTAACCACGCAGACACATGAAAGATGTTCCAAAATTGGACCACGCATCGAACAAACAATAAAAATTGTTCCAAACATTCAACAAATATGAGTAAAAAATAACTATTACTTTATGCAGTTACAAAAATATATAAGTCAAATATCTCACGGTCAACTAATAAATTTTACCTGATATTCAAGTAAATTTACAGTGACAGATCTAATATCATTCTGGAATAGTAATAAATCTGACATCATCCGGTTAAATCCTCCTATTTCTTTGCTTGCGTGTAAATAAAAAAGATGCAACTTAGTAATAAATTTTTTATTTTTTATAAGATTAGGACAAAATTGAAAATTCATCAAATATCGTGATTTAATGGTAATTTAGCTATATGTTAACTACCATAGAGAAATAATATCCAATCAAAATCAATTTAAGTAGAATGGGTGGGATCATGGTGGGTACAATTTTTCAATGGAACGTTCGTTTTGATTAGATATTATATTATTTAATCTATTACCATATGGTTTTAACTCTAAATGGTAGTTTTCATATCTTTTGCTCTTTTAAAATTACCCTAAATTGAAATTACTTAAAATTTAATTGTATAAGGCAATTAAAATTATTTGAAAATGAATTATATAGACCCGTGCTATATATAACGTTTGCATATACATTGTAGAGGCCCAACTGTTGTTTAACGGTGCCCACAGTACATCACACAGGTTTGTATCCATATAACTAGTCACTCTTCCTACAAACTAACTCTCTTTCTCATTTCATAGAAATTTTTCTTCTTGCTTTTGATCTTTTTCCTCATATATATTAAATAGCTCTCTCTATCTTTTTCATTATATATACAAAATAGCTTAATTTTTTAATTTACATTTAATTTAATCATTATTATATGTTTCATGAAATAACAATATCTGTACATAATAATAGATCGACTTGAACAACTTGAGTTGTCCCACATAGGGGTGTTTCGGTCCGGATACGCTATATTTTTATGATATCCGAACCCTATCCTATATAAGACAAGTTACTAACTTTCGGATCCAGACCCTACCCTGTTGAATATTAGAACTGGATCCTGCCCGGAACCTATAAGATACCACATGTTGCGAGTACCATGTTGGAACATGTTTATTATTTCTAAAATATGGATTACTCTAATATTTTTTTATAATAATTATTGTTTCATATAATTTTTATTGTAATAAATTAGGTGTAATTTTAAGTATATTTGTATTATATTTAAGTATTATTTATGACTAAATTTAAATTATAATGGTACTTTAGGTATGAAAAATTCATCAAATATATATAATTATTATATTAAATGAAAGATAATCAAACTAGAAATTCAACAGTTTAAACAACAATTTAGAATTAAAACGAGAAAGTTACGAACGATTGAAATGAATCGCGCAAACAAGTTAATAGGTTCCACTTCCAGTTCTAAGTACCATGTGTATTGGAACCGGAACCGACCGGTTTCGTTATTCGTTACCTGAAAATTACCCTCTTTTTATTGAAATCTAACTAGAACGAACCAAATAAGGTAAGTTCCTATCAATTCCGGGTTTACTCTTTACCCACACAAACCCCTAGTCTCACAGTGAAATCATTATCACTTACCCCACCCACGGCCTGATAAATCTTTTCAAGAATCAAGGAAAATACTTGAAAATTTTTCATGTTGTTATTTGGCAGTCTTAAAATCCAAAGTCAAAAGTCAAATAGTTTTCCTTATGATGGTCTGAGACGAGCTGATGCACCGTTGATGAAAGAATCCAAGAAATCCACTTCTAAAAGAGAGGGAAAGTTTTTAGATACAAGATAAGAGTACAACTTAAAAAAATGCTTAGTAAAAATCAAAAGATAACTTGTATGTACGTCAATGGACCTGGGAACTAGTTCAAGCAAATGTGCAGTCCCCTCTCGCATCTTTTACGCTCCGCGCTCCGCGCACATTTCCTTAGAGATTAAGCCAATTCAAGAAGTTTTTAATATCCTATTAATAAAAAATTCCATTAGTACCAATCTTTTTTTTTTTTAATCTCTCATAGATTTTATAAAATGGACTTTCTAGGGATCCCATGACTAATTCAAACTTTGTGTTTGTGGATGGGATCCCCCGAGAAGGGTTAGATAGCAGTTCCTGATCCTTGGGAGGACGAGGCCCGCACAAGCGATCGAGCATGTTGTTTAATGGGCCATATCTATTTCTTCATACTTCGACTCCTATGAAGTACTCATTAAGATTGTCATACTCTATTTCTAATTGGGAGCTTCGATAACTTTTTTTTTAGTAGCTCAAAAATTGCATCGAGCGCTTAGTTTTTAGCTTATAAAGCTAAATTCAATAATGATTATGTTGTATTAATGGGTGATGGTTCAACGAGGCATGGAATAGAGCCACTATGAAGAAGAAGTTTTGGGGAGCTACATTTGGGTTAAACTTGGATGTAGCTCAACAGTGAAATTTGGAAGATCAAAATACCTAACCGTGAATCGTACCAATAAAATTACTTCTTTTATACTATTAAATAACAAAGCTCTCAATTATTTTCGTTCAATTGATTCAACATCAATGAGCCTAGAAAATAGAGTTAATGATTGGAACGAGCGTATAGCAAGAATTCTTAGAATTCCTTGGGGATCACATTGAGTCATCTGGGACTTCCCCGATTACAAGAAGAAAAAAAGAAAACAATGGGCTTGCTGAATTTCATGTTTTTAGCTAAAGCACTAAGATCGAGGAATCGAATGATACTTTTTTTCTCACTAATAAATACTGCATCTTCAAGATTGTAACCTTCCCATAGCATATTGATATGAAAATCCTGAGTTGTCCCACACTGAATCCTGTTCCTGCTTAAACCTTCTTCCCGATCCCTTACTCTCCTTCCATAATCAGAGTTCGGAGACTCCTATGGAAGAGGATCAAGTTAAGCCTGACGACAGCTTGATGCATTATCTCCTTTGCTCTCAACCCCTTGAGCGAAATGTAACAAAACGAATGAGAATCCATGGACTCACCCCATCGTCTCCACCCTGTAGAAATTACAAGATTGCCCCAAGGATGCTTCGGCATCCTAATTCAACGGGTCTCTAACGCATTGGCTGTACTTACTCTCATTTTATTATGTCTCCATGACCGAAGCTATAGCAAAGAGAATCCCAGAAGGTGCAATTGATCACAAGCAAAACAGTTTACTACAACTTACATGATAACCTTCAGCATAACTCCCATGACCAGCAATTACATAACATAAAGGACAAAAATGATAGAGACGACTTGTTACTCGTCAATGGCCATCAGGCAAGATCTACAGATCGCACTTGCAATGTTTACAATCAACATACCAATAGAATCCTTAGCCCGATATCTGAACAGCCTTCAGCTCGGGTTTCTTCTCTTCGACCTTCGGGACAGTGACCGTGAGCACCCCGTTCTCCATCGAGGCCTTGACGTGATCCATCCTGGCGTTCTCCGGCAGCCTGAACCTCCTCAGGAACTTGCCCGAGCTGCGCTCTGCCCGGTGCCAGGTGTCGTTCTTGTCCTCCTTCTCGACACTCCTCTCCCCGCTGATCTGAAGGACGCGGTCGTCCTCGACCTCTACCTTCACCTCCTCCTTCCTCAGCCCCGGCAGATCCGCCTTGAAAACGTGCGCCTCCGGCGTCTCCTTCCAGTCGATCCTCGCGTTCACGAAGGCCAGATTCTCCCCGAGGTTGGTGGAGAGCGGGGAGGTGGGGGTAGGGAAAGGAAAGTCCTTGAAGGGATCCCACAGGTCTAGGGAGAAGGGATCGAACACATTGCTCCTCCGCCCACCGAACCAGCTCGGAATCAGCGACATGATCACTATGCAGACGAAGAGCTTGGAAATGTCAACTGGGGAAGATGAGTCGAATGAGACACTTGATCAACAAAAGAATCGCTTTGGCTAACTTCCAGATGCAAAGCGAACCGATGGACGGGGCTTTTATAGAGAACCGGAGGAGAGTTCTGGAGATCTCTCGACAGGTCAACCGACAAAGATCGGAATTTGAAGTCGCTGTCGGTTCCCCGAAGTCTCTCGCAAGCTCTGGAGTTCTTTAGGCCAGTCCAGAACGAGGACTAGTCCCATCAGCCCAAAAAAGGGCCCGTCATCTGCTTCCTTTGATAATGTTGACCGTCTTACCAAGTATTATTATAAATTGACTAAAAAAATGACGTCGATTAAATTTCACTTTATGAGATTCCAGGAATTATCGCGTGCCCTTTTTTTTTTTCTACGTAATGTAACAAAGTCAACTCCTTCTGATTCTCCACTTAATTAGTGACGTGGCATGCTAGCGTGATGGCTGTATCGCACAGACGTAGAGAGAGTGTTTCATATTGCACTCAGACAAATAATAAAAATAATTCTGAATGTATAAAAAAAATATGAGCAAAAAAATAGCTATCACTTTAGACAATTACCAAAATATGAATTCAACCTCTCACAATTGACTAATAGATTTTACCTATTATTAGAGTAAACTTACAATGATCGATCTAATATCATTCGTTTTGTAACAGTAGCAAATCTGATATCATCTAATCAAATTCTCCTATTTATTTGTTTGTGCGGAAAAAAAAAAACGCATCAGTAGTAAAAAGTGACAAGTTAGTAGCCATATCAACAATTAATGAAAATATTTAACAAAGTTAGCTCCATGATATTTCAGAAAAAAAGGGAAAGCTTGTGATAAATTTTTTTATGAACTACTAATATCTAAAAGTTTAATGGATTTTGCCGAATCGATTTCGAGTCAGATGGGCCCATTAGGAGTAAAGCACTCCTAAAAGGAATTATTTTCAACAATAAAATTCAAACCCAAAACCTTATTTAAATGTAAGAGGCATCTTCAAACCTTAATTAATCAACTTTGATAAGCATGTGATAATTTTTTTATATTTTTTAATATTATGAAAAAATAGAAAATTTGTCAAATGCCATAGTTTAATAGGTAATTTAGCTATGTATTAACTACCATGGAAAAATAATATCCAATCAGATTCAATTTAAGTAGAAATGTGCAAGTCACCGTGGGAGCAATTTTTCAATAGAATTTTATTATATGGTATTACTTATCTATTATAATTTTGATCAGATATTATCTAATCTATTACTATATGACTTTACAATGTAGTTTTAGTGTCTTTTTCAAAGCTGCTTCCAGTCAAAATTACTTAAAAATCACTTATATATAGACAATTAAAAATATTTGAAAATTAATTATATATAGGTCCTACTGACATTACAAGTAATTTTTCTTCACCCTATAGCATTTGTGTATATATTATTTAGGCCCTCCTGCCATTTCGTGCAATCTTTTTTCATCATATAGTATTTACATATAATATGTGTACATACATATATATATATATATATATATATCTTTTGAAAGTTTTGAACATAGTAATGAGTTAAAAAATTTTAAAAGAGTGAAATGAGATTATATGATTATTGTAATCATATGAAACAGTTGAATAAATTGTAAAAATAGTTAATAGTATATGATAAATTAATAAAATAAAAAATACTAAAATTATAAAAATGATAAAAATTAAATTTGATTGAGAGTATTTTGGGGTATGAAAATGTGACCAAAACTATCTTGGATTTGCTTAAAATAACTCAATTTTTTTAATTTATTACCTAATTTTTTTATGATTTACTAAAAATACGTTCTCAATATAATAATTACAATTGACATTTTATTTAATTATTATTACATGTCCACTTTCTTCATCAATTTTATGACATAACAATATCCATACATGGCGATAGATTAATATGAACATCTTGAGTTGTCCCACACTAAAACCTGTTCTTGCTTATGCCTTCTTCTCCGTTCCTTCCTCTCCTTCTTCTGTGTAATAAGAGCTCGGAGATCCCTAGGGAAGAGGATGGAGTTAGCCCTGAGGACAGCTCGATGCATTATGTCCTTTCCTTTCAGCCCCTCGAGCGAAATGTAACAGAACGAAGGAGAGTCCAGGGACTCACCCCATCGTCTCCTCCACTCCGGGGAAATTACAAGATCGCCCCGAGGATGCTTTTGCATCCTAGGACCCAGGAACACCGATCGTAGAATGCTGTTCAATGGGTCTAGCGCACTGGCTGTACGAACTCACATAATTGTTTTGCATCTCCACGACGACCGAAGCTAAAGCAAAGAGAGTCCCAGAAGAAGCAATTGATCACCAGCAAAACAGTTTGTTACAACTTACATGATACACTTCAGCACAAGACTCCCATTAACAATAATTACATAACGGAGAGGACAAGAACGATAGATACGACTCGTTACTCGTCAGAGCCCATCAGACAAGATCTACACATCGCACTTGCAATGTTTACAATCAAAATCCCAATGGAAGCCTTAGCCTGAGATCTCAACAGCCTTCACCTGGGGCTTCTTCTCTTCGACCTTCGGAACAGTGACGGTGAGCACCCCGTTCTCCATTGAGGCCTTGACCTGGTCCATCCTGGCGTTTTCCGGCAGCCTGAACCTCCTCAGGAACTTGCCGGAGCTGCGCTCCGCCCTGTGCCAGGTGTCGTTCTTGTCCTCCTTCTCGACGCTCCTCTCCCCGCTGATCTGAAGAACGCGGTCGTCCTCGACCTCTACCTTCACCTCCTCCTTCCTCAGCCCCGGCAGATCCGCCTTGAAAACGTGCGCCTCCGGTGTCTCCTGCCAGTCGATCCTCGCGTTCACGAACGCCAGATTCTCCCGGAGGTTGGTGGAGAGGGAGGAGGTGGGGGTAGGGAAAGGGAAGTCCTTGAAGGGATCCCATAGGTCGAGGGAGAGGGGATCGAAGACATTGCTCCTCCGCCCACCGAACCAGCTGGGAATCAGAGACATTGTCTAAACGCAGTCTGATAGACGGAAACTAACAGATTAGAAAAACACAGTACGAGGTCTGAATCGCTGTCGGATACTGAATTGAGTTGGAAAGGGGGAGAGGCATGGCAGGTATTTATAGAGAGCCACACGAGGGTTCTGGTGCTTTCCCCACAAGTCAACCGAGCCGACATTATGGTAATGGAATTGTCGACGCCTGTCCGTCGAAGCCTCTCGCAGGATCTGGAATCTTATTGGTTGGTCCAGAGTGAGGGCTTGGCCCGTGGGCCCAAAATTCGGAAAGGTAGGAGTCCTGGCTCTCGTTGCTTAAAACGTTGTCCGTTAATTGAAATTGTGAATATTAAAAAAAAAAATGGCATATTGAAAAAGACTTAACTGTCTGCAATGGAGAGTGATTAACGCTGTTGTAATATTCGAATTTTTATATTTAATCACGAATATATTAGATGAAATAAATAATAGATACTAACATTGATCTCGTTATTGTAATACATTCAATGTATTGTAATAGGTGTCAACCATAAATATGAAAATACTATATACGGATCCGTGCTACGCATAAAAAAATAAATAAATGTGAAATATTGTGATGAATTTATATAATTATATTATTTATTTATAATTTATTTGGATACAGCCAGCATCGAGCAAAGAAGAAGAAAGGGCGTGACTTTTAGCAGTTTGCACAACGCGCTAAATATGAAACGACTCGTGGAGTGCGATGGATGATATTTCCTTTTCCTATGTTACCTGCTTTCTTGTGAAGAAAAGTTGGTTAACAATACCACTGGCCGTCTCGTCCTCAACTACAGTTACCCGAGCACTCGAGTCCATGGATACAGATATGACCGCCCTCTAATCTGTCATCGAGCCATTATTAAGAGCAAGGATGGGATGGGTGCCATGGTTACCAACCTTGAATCGTCCGAGAAGCTTAGCGCAGTTACTAAACCCAGTGAGCGGAAGGCCAAAATGCAATGCCCTTTTTTGGGTAAAAAGGAGGGCTGCAACAGTTAGCCGTAAAGTCCGGATTTTCGTGTCAACTGTAAACTTATCGCACGAATTGAACAACTTGTACTAGCACTGACCTATCAACACAATACAATCAAAAGCCTAGCACAATTTAAGAAATCGGTGGTCAACAAGATATGAATTCAAGAGTCTCTTTCTAGTAATATTACTTGGAACGAAACTTAAACATGTAATTTCGATCTCATCAAATCACATGGGAGTGAGCTCTTGACCTTGGTGGCGGCGAAAATGTAATTTATGATATTCATAAATTGCAGCAGTATCTTCATTAATCAAAGTTCGAACCAAGTGGGTGTAATGAAAAGTAAATATCTCTAGATTACAGAAATATTTTTTTATTCATAATATTTAAATTCGAGATTATACTTAAAGAAAAATAAGTTCTACAATAAAGAATAAACTGATCCAACAGAGAGAATTATTTTCCTTCCGTTCGAGTTCTATAAATGAATAAAAACCGTGTGCCACTGTAAATAACCTGATGATGATATGGCTCCAACTTGGACTTAATCAAATTCGGGCCAAAACTATGATTTTGGGGCCGGTCAGCCTTCAGCCCATTGTATCCTTAAACATAAAACCCTAATGTCGACTATCCCATTCCCTTCCTCCCTTTCTCCACAAAAACCCTAGGGCCTAGAACCTTCCACGCCATGGCCTTCAAGGGTCCATTTATGCAGCACCGCTACACGGCTCCCAAGCAGTTGAAGGAACAGTAGTCCATCCTCGAAAGTTCCAGATCCCTGTCTCTGCTCCTCCTCCTCCTCCTGGTGGAAATGGCGAAACGATTGATTCCGAGCTTGAACCGCGTTCTGGTGGAGAAGGTCGTCCCCCCTTCCAAGACCTCCGCCGGCATTCTCCTCCCGGAGAAATCCTCCAAGGTCTTTCCCTCTCTCCCCCTCTCTCTCTGTACGTTCTCCTGTTTGTTTTGGAATGTCATTCTGTACGGTATTCTGAGTGGTTCTCGTCGTGCGACCTCTGCGGCCGCAGCTGAACTCCGGGAAGGTGGTGGCGGTGGGGCCGGGGTCGAGGGACAGCCAAGGCAACCTCGTAGCAGTCTCCGTCAAGGAAGGCGACACCGTCCTCTTGCCCGAGTACGGCGGGACCCAAGTCAACCTCGGTGATAAAGAGTACGTCAAGAATTGATTTTGTCTCATCCCTGCTCATCTGCGGGCCCATTCAATGGGTTTGAAGGAGCCCGTCTGATCAATGGGTGGAAAATGTTTTTTTTTTTTTTTTTTGCAGGTACCACCTGTACAGAGATGAGGACATCCTCGGAACTCTCCATGACTGATGCGGGGGGGTTTGCTCACTGATTGCAGCAGAGAGAGTGGTAGAGGCTGATATTGTAGCTTTTAGCCATGGATTTGAATCACCTTTGTGCTCTTTGCGGTAACTTGAATCGGAACTGAAATCGGAATTGGAATCTCATCTCTCCCTTTTCCCTCCATGCATCTTAGCATGTCATCCCTTGTGATAAATCGGTATCAGATTGCTTGGGATTGTAGCTGCAACTCGAATATCTGGTTGGAAAATCGAAATGCTTTATTTTTCGTCTGGCTCATTTGGTCCAAGTGGAAATGGCAATTTCGCCTCGACCCGGAAGACCTGACGAGTCTCGACTCAGCTCTGTGGCAGGCCGGCTCGACCCTTGCACGGGTGGGTAAGGCAGGTTCGGGTCTTTCTTCCGGCCTGACCCTACTGAAACCAGTATGGTTTTGTGTTAGAAATTAAGGAATCTGTTCCAATTGATCCTGGCTTTGGCAAACATGGTATCAGGAGTCGGGGTCAGAATTGAGAAATTGGAATCAGAATTGAGAAATTGGAATCAGAATTGATGAAATTGATTTGTATATTTAATTTTGAAGTTGGTAAACTTTTGTTTTATATAATAATTATATATAGTTAAATGAATTCAAAAAATTCCCTAAAACATTGATTAAACAATCAAAATTGTCATAAAAATTTAAGTTATTTGATTAAAAGTAACGAGTTGTTAAATTTTCTATATAACAACAAATTATTTTATCGTCTAGAAAGTTATGAAGTGTGTTTCATTTTTCTAATTTATTATGTCGGTAATTTTGATCGTTAATTACTAAAATATATTAAACATGACTTGTGTAAGATTTTAATTATTTTCTGATTTTATTAAAGTTTTTCCATGAATGATAGATTTCTAAATTTTGAAATAATTTTACAATAGAGTATGGAAATTTCGAAATAGTTTATGCATAATGCGGTGAACCTATCACATCAACATTTTCAAACGTTGACACCATAATGGTTGGGGAATAAATGAGGATAGTTTGAGACTTTTTTTTAAAAAAAGAAGGTTTATAATCGGGTAAAAAATTTTGGTATAGTTGATGTTTCTTTGGGACAATTAATCCAAAAAAATGTAGGGAGATAATACAAAAGGAGAAAATTGTCTTATTAGTGAAATAACACGATATTTGATATTTTAGGATATTATGGCACATCTTTGGAGTTTTGGGTAAAAATACCCTTATTCCAAAAAGAAATTCGTAAAAAACAAAAGTGTCGAAATAAATTGACAAGTATTGAAATTAAGTTTATCTTTAATATGTGATTTAGTCCTTTTTTTGTTCTTTTTTAAGTTAATCGCACCTTGAAAATGTGGTTTAGGAATTTTATTATTTTTCTCCGAAAAGAACCACAACCTTTGTCGGAGACAAATCAAGGAAGCAAATATTCTGTGCATAATACTTATCGAATTTATTATATAAATTGTCGTTTATATTTTGACATTAGTAAAAAATTATGACAAATTTACTCTTATGAAGCGTTTGATTTAAGTAATATTGAATTACGATGGAAGTTAGATTACAAGACAATCTCTAGCACCTTCCTTTGCCATCCAAGCCCTTTACTCACCTATATGACCTCTTTCCTCCTATTATCACACAGGAGGAAAATAAAGCTGTGTGTTGTTCGAATAGATTAGAGATTCAATGGGCAATATTTTCCCTTGGCTCTTTCAAATCCCCGGACCATATGGATTTCCTGCCTTGTTCCACCAACATTATTGGAAGCTCATTAAGGAGGATATGATACAAGCGACTCAAAGCATTTTCGAGATAACCATCTTCTCAAAGAGCTTAATTACTCTCATATAGCCCTTAACTTGAAAGGAGACACAGTAGCAACCGTCAATAACTATCGCCCCATCGATCTTTGCAATGTGGTTTATAGAATAATTTCTAAAATCATGGCAAGTTGATTGAAAAATCTTGTGCCAAAAATCATTTCTCCATTTCAGTCTACCTTTGTCTCAGGAAGAAATGCTCAAGATAATAGCATCATTGCACATGAAATTTTACATTTCCTAAACACTTATTGGGGAAAAAAACAATTTGTAGGTATGAAAATTGACTTGGAAAATGCATTTGATAAAGTTGAATGGTCCTTACTCTTGAACATCATGAAAAAAGCTTGAGATTTGCATAACCGTGGCTAAAATGGATAAGCTAATGAATTTCTACCATTTCTTTTTCTCTACTCCTCAATGGGAACCATTCGGGTTTTTCCAAACTCCTAAGAGGACTGAGACAAGGGGATCCTCTGTCCCATTTCTTAGTCCTCTTAATCACTGAACTCCTTTCACAAATTTTGTTTAAAGTTGAAACAATGCTGCATCTTCATGGCATCAAGATTGGTAAAGGAAGTCCAGTTTTTATTCACTTATTATTTGTGAACAACCTCTTTCTTTTTACAAGAGCAATGGACTAAAATCTAAAATCATTTTTTAGATGTTTTAAATGACTTCCTCTTATAGTCAAGGCAAACGGTAAACAAGGCTAATTCATCCATCTTTTTCAGTAAAAAAAACCCCAAACCAAAGGATGAAACAAATATGCAGTCTCATGAATCTAAAGAAACGGGTGACAAACCCTGAGTATCTTATCATCCCCTAACAAATTCAGAGTGCAAAACCAACTCGTTTGCTCTAGTACTAGAGGAAATCTCCAACAAGCTTGCATCTTGGAGGGGAAAACTCATTTCCCAAGCAAGCAGGGAAGTACTAATAAGGAGTGTGGCTTCATCCCTTCCTATGTATAGCATGTCTATCCACCTCATCCATAAGACTGTGACAAACAAAAAATACTTGATGCTAGCTATTTTTTGGTGCGATCCAATAGTCAGGGAAAAGGGAAAATGCACATTATATCTTGGAAATCCTTGTGTGTTCTCAGACAAGTACAAGATTTATGGTTTAGATCATTAGCTAAACAAAATTTAGCATCGTTGGCAAACAAGCATGGCAGTTTGCAGCTACTCCCCTAGCTAAGTACAAACCCCACCAAACTCTCCTGAAAGCCAGGTACTTGAAATGCAATACCTTCTTCTCATTCAAGCCCAAACCATGATCATCTTACTTTTGGCAGGGACTAGGGAAGACACAAGATCTTCTCAAAAAAGGAGCCATCTACTGATTTGGCAACGGAATGAGCACAGATGTTGGGAAAGATCCATGGGTTTCTAACTCCTTCAACCCAATCCTAGCACCTTCATTAGAATCAAATAGTCAAGGAAGCATACAGTTCATCAAAGTCAGTCAATTACTTTCCCAGGACAACTCTTGGAACATAGAGCTCCTCTAACACTTGTTTGATCCCCAAATAGTTGAGAACATCCTCTCAGGAACTTCTCCATACACAACAAGGGATGATAGGTTAACACGATAACCCATTGCAAATCATATATTCAGCACCAAACTAGCATACATCCTCTCCAAATAGACCAGCAAAGATCCCCAAGGAAGCCAATTCTTACGATGGAAGAATATATGTGTCAGATGTCAAAAATTCTGATTTGAGAGAAAGAATCAGTTTAGGCATGTACAAGACCTAGTTTGGGACTTTAATCATGATTGAATTGGAGTCGCAAGTAGACTGTTTATCGAGCTGTTTAAGTGCCTAAATCACTAAGTGATGACGATACTAACCACCTAATATATATTTGTCGATCTTGAAACCGAGATCTGAGTCCAGAAATCCTGTTACATATCCTGAAACTCATGAACCAAAACACGCCCAAATTTGGTACTTGTCCCTAAGTCTAGGTAATTTATTTGCTTGCATATTTTACTTTGTCCAGTTGTTGTCCTAATTGAAGTTCGAATAGATTGTCCAAAGCATAATTCGATAATTCGTACTGCGTTCATAACATGCCACTAACCATCCTAATCTAAGTGCCAAAAATAAATGGTTCCTCTATTATCAAGATTAATAAATTCATCATCATCTCTCTCTATCAATACCCATCCCAATACATTGGTGCACTCAAATACATGTACTTTTCCAATCCCATATATAACTGGACAATATGCATCAATTAACATTACTCAATATCATCAAACAAATCAAATACAATCAATTTATTCACCTAGGAGTAATTCTAAAAAGAAACTTAAAATTCATGAATTAATTTTCAAAATTTAAGGAACAATTTGAAAATCGAATTAAACTGCTCAGGACTCGAGTAAAAATTCAAGAAAACCTTGGTTAAGTTTTATGAGACTTGAAAATATCCTAGGACTTATTTGAATCATTTTAGGAAATTATGGGCTCTATAAAAGTTTCTAAACTGATTTGAGACACCCTGGAAAGTCTGTTATCTGGGTTGAACTGAGAAGTTTGGTAAAAACATCCGGGGCTGATTTGTAATGCTCCAAAAAGTTCAAGGATCATTGCCTAGGCCCTACAAACACTTAGGACTACTCTAAATCAAACATAATCCTCAGGGATTGATCTGTGAGTTCACAAAATGTAGGCTGGACTGAACTGAGACAGTGCAAAAAGTTTACAAAATTGAATTTTTGACAACTCATTTCATCATTGCAATTTTTCACAACTCAATTTCTAGTTATTCCCAATTTTACTAATCAAAATTTTCGTTTTTTCCAGTTTGATTTTTTTTTTATTTTTCTTTTATCATTTTTATATTTTCTTAAAGGTAAACAATACTATATATACTCTTAAAAATCTAGACTAACAAGGTTTCTATTTTTCTAGGACGATTAAAATTTCTCTACATGAAAATGTGCACATCATTTTTTGGTTTTCTCAATTTGTTTAATATTTTTTTCATTTTTCATGAAACAATTATTTTAGAAAATCTTAATTTTCAAGGATGTTATATCCCGATCAAGAGATTATACCTAGGATTGGAATAGTAGTGATGGCAAGGTGTGAGAGGAGCTTGAGCTTGGTGACGTACTCGGTCTCGGACTTGGATTGGAGTTAGACTCGATCTCAATGACGGGCACGGGCTCAAATCAGCAGCGGACTCAATCTTGATAATGAGCACGGGCTCAAACTCGAATCGGCTCAGGATTGGATTGATGATGAACTCAACTAGATGATGGGCTCAGACACGGATCGATGAAGAACTCCAACTTGATGTTGGACGTGGGCTCGGATCGGTGACTAATTCAAAGACGAACGAATTTGGGATGGAATGAGTGTTCTTGAATTTTTCCTCAACACATGAGTTTAATTTGAAAGTGTGTAGGGGCTGGCACTTCAAAGTGAATGAAGAGCTCTATTTATAGAGAAGGAACTCAACAGGGTTAATTTGCAATGAGTTAAAGGTTAAGTGGTCAGAAGGAAAGAGAAAATAAAATAAAATAAAATAATAAAAAATAAAAAAGAAATAGAAGACAACAGATAGAAGAGATAGGGAAGAGGGGAAGGATGGCGGTGGAGGAAGGGAGTCGGCATTGGCAGGAAACAAGGAGCCAAGACAGCAGAGTCGGCCAAGCAGTGTTAGACGACGATACGTGGCAGTTGTGGTAGAAGAGATCGGGGGGGGGGGGGGGGTGGGGGGTGTGGATAGAGGTCGTGAAATTTGTGATGGGATAGGATTGCGGCTTTGACAGGCGTGGAGAACAAGGGGCCTATCACAATGTAAGGGAGGAAAAGAGGAAGACAGAAGGTACCGATGCAAAGAAGAAGAGAACAGAGCAAGGAGACAAAAAACAGAGACTGAGCTCAAAAATGATTTGTTGTGTTGATTTATTCTTCACTTCATCTATTTATAGTGTGATTTACAACTATAACAAACAAGGTTGTAACTAACTCAATTCAGCTAAGTTGTAAGCTAGATATTTTCAGCTACTTTCGTGATATCCCCCTCAACATGGGCTTATACAAATCACAAGTTCCCATTTTGCTTATAATCAAATGAAATTGAGTTGGATGAAGAGCCTTTGTAAAAATCTGCCAGTGATTCTTACTTGAAACAAACATTGTCTTTAGTGTCCCATCTTGTATCTTCTCTCGGACGAAATGACAATCCATCTCTATGTGTTTAGTCCTTTAATGATAAACTTGATTTGCACCAATGTGTAAAGCCGCCTGGTTGTCACAATAAAGGAGTGTTATTGTTCAAGCTCTATTTCCATGTCCTTCAAGAGAGTGTGCAACCATACCAATTCACAAGTCGCAGCCACCATGGATCCGTATTTAGCCTCGATAGATGACCTGGACACCACTTCTTGTTTCTCTGATTTCCATAAGACCAAAGACGAGCCAAGAAACACACATAAACCACTTATTGATCTGTGAATGTCAATACATGCACCCCCAATCTGCATCAGCAAAGGATTTCATCTATAGCATTGAGTTGGATGCAAAGAAAAGTCATTGTCCTGGAGATCTCTTGACGTATTGCAAAATTCTTTTTCTACTTGCATATAAAAATCTTGTGGTGCTGACAAATATTGACTCAATCTATTGATTGAGTAACTTAGATCAGATCGTGTAATTGTCAAGTAAATCAATTTGCCAATCAAACTTCTATACTCTGTGGGATCTAAAAGCAAATTACTTGTACTATTACTGAGCTTAGCATTCAGTTCCATGGGTGTCAAAGTTGGTTTACAACCCAAATAACTTGTCTCTTACAGCAGCTCCATTACATACTTTCGTTGACATATGGTAATGCCTGCTGTTGATCGAGCAACTTCCAACCCCAAAAAATATCTCAATGAACCAAGATCTCATATCTTAAACTTCTTGTTCAATGCAGCTTTCAATGAATCCACTACAGTTTGATCATTACTAGCAATCAAAATGTCGTCAACATAAATGAAAATAGCCCTGAAAAAAGAACCAGAGGAACTCCTAATGAACAAAGAATGATTTGCTTGAGATTGTTTGAATCCTTCTGATCGAAGTGAAGTAGAAAATTTGTCAAACCATTGTTTCGATGCTTGTCTTAGCCCATAGATGGACTTATGGAGTCTACACACTAGATTAGACGGCAGATACTCCCCCTGTCCATATCCTTCTAGTAAGGACATATAAATTTCTTCGTAGAGATCCCCATGCAAAAAAGCATTCAAGACATCTAGTTGAGATAAACTCCAGCCTTTGATAGCTGCCAAGGCAAGCACAACCTTCAATGTAACTAATTTGGCTACTAGTCAGAAAGTATCCATGAAATCTATCCCTTCTCATTGAGTATAACCTTTAGCCACCAAACGAGTTTTACACCTCTCAATTGTACCATCAGTTCGGTGTTTAATCTTATAAACACATTTGCAGCCCACTACCTTCTTTCCCTCAGGAAATGACACAACTGACCAAGTTTTATTGGATTTCAAAGCTTACAATTCAGCATCCATAGCATCTTGCTATAGTTTGGACTCGATAGCTTGTGAAAAATGTTTAGGTTCAACAGAGGAAGATATAGACAAAATGAAAGACTTATCTGGTGTAGATAGCTTGTCGTATGACACAAAATTTTCTATAGGATGTGTTGTAAAAGACAAAGAAGAAGCAGACTGGGACAAATGAAGTAAGTTGCAATGATACTCAAACAAGTACAAAGGAGGTCTAGTAAGTCTATGCGGTCGAACCGAGTCAGTCGAAGCAAGAATAGAAGGTTGTAGAAATGATGTAATTGAATCAGTAACAAAGGGTTGACACGGAGAAGAATCACGTTGATAAACAAAAACAGGAAGAGAAAGAACTCAATCATGAAAGAAATCACTAGAAACATCATCATTGTGACTTGTAAGGAAAGGAAATATATCTTCAATTGCACACGGCAAGAAAAGTGTACCTAATTGCTTTCCAAGTCAAGCAACTTATAACCCTTGTAACCGGTGGAGTATCAAAGGAGAACACATGCCCTGACTCGAGGACTTAACTTGGATTGATGATTAGGAGGAGTAGTGCTATAATAAAGACAACTAAAAACTCGCACATGCTCATAGGAGGGCGGTTTGTTATTCAGAATTTCAAAAGGTGTATTATTTGAAAGCAAAGGTGAGGGAGTTCTATTGGTCAAGTAAACAAAAGTCAAGATGCAATCTCCCCAATATGTTAGAGGCACATTGGATTGAAACAGTAGAGCTCTTGCTACATTAAGAATGTGTTGATGTTTTCTTTCTACTACTGGATTCTGTTGAGGTGTTCTTGCACAAGAGTGATAAGCTAAAATGCCTTTTGACTGAAAGAAATTGGTGAAGTTCAGTTCTAGTGCATTATTAGAACATATTGCCTTAATTTTGGCTTGGTACTGTGTTTCGATGAGATTATAAAACCTGGGAAGAATATAAATGACATCAAATTTTGCATGAAGTAGGTAAACCTAGACTACACAAGAATAATCATCTACAATAGTGAAAAAGTATTGATGTCCATTTACTGTAGGAACTGAAAAAGGTCCTCATGTATCTATATGAATTAGATTGAAAGGATGATCTAATAGGTGGACAAGTGCTATACATTGCATGGCAATCCTCATGGTTTCCAATCAAAAACTAGACAAACACAAAGTTCTTTTCCATAGTCATCACTGATTGAACAGAGAGGAAATTACAAAGGCTAAACAGCAACAAATGCAGTTTCAATGCCTTCGGGAACTCTTACAAGTGACCAATTATAGTAGTTGATTGCCTTCCTCAGCTTGCAATTACGCACTCATACTCAAGACACAGCAAATGACTCATCAACTAAATCACCAGAACCCATCGTATCTCATGTCCATGGTATTTTTCCTTCATTCTTCACATTTCACCATAATCTTGCTCATCAAACCTCTTGGATAATTGGTTCAGGAGCAACTCATCATGCGTGTTGAAATTCAACATTGTTTCAATAGTTACTGCCTATTTCTCTAATCTCGATCACTCTTCCTAACAGAGATTTGGTTCAAGTTACTTACAAAGGCTAAGTTCAACTAACTGAAGCTTTTATGTTGTGATAAGTCCTTTATGTTCCTTTTTTTTCAATTTCAATTTACTCACTATTAGTTCTTTGACTTCTCAATTCAATTATAAAGTGACCTTTACATCCACTTCTTGTATCATACATAACCTGGCTCTGATACCATATCACAATGTAAGGGAGGAAAAGAGGAGGACAGAAGATAATGATGCAGAGAGAGAAGCAGAGAAAAGAGCAGGGAGATGAAAATCAGAGACTGAGCTAAAAATTGATTTATTGTGCTGATTTATTGTGCTAATTTATTCTTCACTTCATCTATTTATAGTGTGACTTACAACTGTAACTAACCAACAAGGATATAACTAACTCAGTTCAATCGAGTTGTAATATTTTGAGCTACTTTCATGATAGGGTAGTCACTGGACAAGCAAGGGGCGGTCGGATGTTCGAGGAGAGATCAAGAAAGAAATTGATGCTCAGAGAAGGGATCAAGAGAGATGGCGTTAAGACGGGATGGAGAGCACCAGGTCGGGAAGGCCGTAACCACCGGCCCTAACGATGCTCCAATCAACGGAATCTTCTCTGTGCCTACAATGGAAGCAACAGGCTGGACATTGGGCATGAATAGTGTTGTGCTCCCTACCTCTTTTTTTCTTTTTTCTTTTTTACTCTTTTTTTTTACATATCTAGAAACTCTGATAATAAAATAAAAATAAAAAAGTAAAATAATGATAGAAAGAAATAATTTGTGATTAGTTCGGGTCAAAATCGAGTGCATACAATATTGAGGGCAAAAATTCATTAAAGGCATAAACTCTTCTTGTGGAAACTAGTGTGGGACATATTTGCTACATCAGTGTACATTGTAAGAAAATTTCTTCTCTCATCAACCTCATGCCATCGCTGCTTCAACCAAGAAGAAACTCAATATCATATTTTCTTACACTATCCCTTCTCTATTATTGTTTGGTCCAGGCTTAAATTCCTTGAAATTTGACTACTTTAGTGCATATAGCCACGATCGATTAGACAAAGCTAATCTTATTCATGGACGACAGGCTTCACATATAGAAGGAGCTATAAAATTCTTTCCAAGGACAAGTTGTGATGGCGATGGACTACTTATGGGAGATTCAGAACAAAAATGTGGATAAGATGGTCTTGTCCAACCCTATCAAGGCAGCCGAATTGATAAACTGTCGCCTATCAAGATATAAAGCAGCTTGAAGAATTCATAATGCTGAGCAAAAAGGGCTGCTTACCTCAAATTTGCGAAAGAAAAGCTTCAGTGTCATTTTCAAGTATGATGCTTTAGTAAAATAGGGGCAAGTGTGGATAGGAGTCACCTACACAAATTATCGAGGTTCACTCATCACAGCTTGGTCTTTTAAGTCCTCTCACATTGCTCTAGAGGAAGGGGAGATGGAAGGCGTTATCAATGCCATCGAACTAGCCAAGAGTATGGATGTGCATTCTTTGCAAATCTGTAATGATGTGATGAACTTGGTCCAGCCTCTCCAATCGAGTTTATTCAATTTGCCACCTCAATTAGCAGACGGGATTCAAGAGGCCCACAACCTTTTGTCACATTTTACTTATGGTCTATAGACTATATCCCTAGAACCCATAATTTTTAGGTCACAATGTAGCCTAATGAGCTTATGCTGCAGACCATGCTGGCCCAATTCCTATCTCTACTCTCCTCTTCAGAGTTTTACTAAGGGAAATTGTGATATGATTTGGATAGAACTCACTTTTTGAGTATTGCTGTTAATGGAATTATCTTTGATAAAAAATGCTTGAAATTGTTGGGAAAATTTTGGAAATATAATATTATAATATTTGATATGATAAGTAATAAATATAATTTTACAAAACTACCCTCTTTTTCCTTTTCCCTTTTCATTCCTTCCCTTGTCTTTTATTGGACAAAGTTGGTAAAGTGATGGTTTTCTCCTTGGAAAATGATTTTGCATGGTTCATAATTTGCAACTTCATTATCGATTCCAAGCTTTGACTCGGTAAAAATTGAGAATCCTAGGAGAGTTAAATTGAGTCACATTTTCCACTCAAATAATATAAAATGGGTGTAAAATGTAACTTTCCATGTAAAGTTTCAAACTTTAGAATGAAACAAACACCACCTCATAAAAATCTGAAAGAGATTTATACAGTGAATTCACTATATATTACACAGTAAATATTTGTGTAATATTTAATCAAAAGCAACAGTGCCAAAGCCCATAAACATATGGAGAAGGTGAAGTAAATCTTCAATGTGTAAATTTATAACGAATTCATTGTTAGAATCGTCATTTAGATATTAATACTTGTAAAATTTATTTTTAAAAATTATAAAAATCTTATACATGTAAAGATTTGAGAGATATTTATATAATGAAATTACCATATATTGCACTGTGAAATTTACTTAAAATACTAGAGGGGCAAAGCCTGTAGGTGTACAGTACAAGTGATGAGCTGCAGTTTTTCGAAAAAAATTATAACTTTCTAAGTTGCATTTTACTTAAAAAATAATAATATTAAATCGTATTTTAAAGATGTAGTTTAATTTTAGTATTTGTCAAATTATTTCCTGCCATGTTTGCTTTTCACGAATTTCTTTTTGAAATAAAGGTATTTGATTGTACTCAGGACTCTGTCGTATATATAATCGATTAATGGAAAATCCGATGTACGGAGCCGCACGGCGAGCGGTTTCCGGCGCTCTCGTTTTGGAGTCCCCTGCGAAAGACTTCGTTCAACGCGATACCGCTTCGAAGCCGGTCGGTGGGACGATCCCTTCATCGTGGAGCTCTGTTAACAGTGACAGTATGCTCCAACTATGTTCTCCTTCCTTTGACCCTTTTCTTTTCCCTTCCGCTTCCTTCTCCTTTTCGTCGGAATAGCAATTCAAATTATTTCGCAGTTGCTTACCGGGAACAAAGAAGGCTGCGACTGCATGTTCGTTTTCTGGGCCCGTTTCTTGCAAGAATAAAGCGGTATCTTGTAATTCTATCGCTTATTATTTTCTGGGTCGTTTTAAGCATTGACGATCACCGAATTTTTGGGCCACAGAGCTTGAGTTTTGCTAAAGTTGCTGTGCTGGAGACTTTGCTCGTCTTCTTTAGTTACGTCTCCACTTCCCATTGATGAAAGGTCAGAAGCTGCTCATGATCCTGAACTCAGTGCTCGCGGGAGAGATCCTGCCGGACCACTTCGCTTTACGGCGCCTAGGTAGCTCTCTTTATATTCAAAGACGGCCTTTGAGCTCTCGGGTTAGTGTGCCGTGCGCTGGAGTTTCTGAATTTTTCGAGAAGGAATGGACTGAACCACAATCTCGTCCCGATTTCAAGGTTGACTTTGATGCTTCCATCGATTGTAAGAAGTTCCCCTCAATTGTTATTGGCAGTTCAAAGAGGGTGGAGTTGTATGATGGCTCATCAGGTAGCACTAGTTTGGCTCAGAGTCGTCAGGAACTTTTCTCCGATTCAAATAGTGAAAATTGGGCGCTTCCTGCTAGGCTCTGTGAGCCATGGTCGTCTTTGCCTCTTCACCTTCAAGAAGTTAACTCTTCTTCATCAGAAGTTCTGGAAATTGAAGGGAAAATTGAGACTTTGCTGTCGTGCAAATCCATTGAACAAGAAATTGAGAGACTTGTTGATGATCCAGTTATAGTGAAGAAACCTTTGAGAAAAGCTGGTGCAAGTTCAAGATCAACTTCAGATGTGACAACTGTTGAAGTATTGCTCGATCAACCCATTGGTTTAGTGTCTGGTTTAAACAAGAGGCAAAGCAATCAATTGGAGAAGCACGGGTTTCACACGGTGCGTTTTCAAGAATACTATGAGTTGGATCCATTTGCTTTTGAATTAATCTGCAGACATGCTTTTGGAGCATTTAAATTTACTGGAGTTTTTCTGCTTCCTTTTCAGTTGCGAAAGCTGCTGCACCATTTTCCTCGAACTTATGCTGATCTACAAAATGCACAAAATGGGATTAATGATGGTGAATACACAATTTCTATTGGCAAAATTGAGTCTTCCAAGTAACGGTCCATCCTCACCTGCTACGTTAAGTCTTTCATATGATAAAATGATAAATATTGTATGCATTCTTTGCTGCTTGTTACAACTATCATAGTGCAAAACAAGCATATTGGTTATCTTTAGACTTGCTCTCCATTAAGAAAGTGGTTATCTCGAGACTCATCTAAGACATGAAAAGTAACCATCTAAGCCACCTACTGCGGTTATATTGAGCTCCTCACTTCACTTAAATGGCAGGATTATCAATTTATATCAGTTATTCATTTTTTAATTCACATAATTGTTACATGGGTTAATATTTTATTGTTATTTATAGGTTGCTTGATTCATTGAGTTTTCCAATTTTTAATTCTTAAAAAAAAGAAGAACAAATTTTTAACTTTAATTTTTGGCTTGTTAAGTTAATGCAGATGTTACTTTTCCAACGAAGAAAAGAGGAAAAAATTATTCAATATCACATTGTTTGCTGCTTAATTGGGTGTTGCTAAGCTTGAAGATTTGTTTACTTTTTATAAATCTTATGCAAGTAAATTGATGCTAGATTCAACTTTTCAAGTTAGATAAATTGGACAATACGGTAAAGATTTTTTCATCTCGCAAATTTCTGCTGTTGTACTGCTACTACTTTTTGGGTTTATTTACTCTTTTAAGATGCTATACATGAACGTCTCCGATATCTTACTTGTCCAAGTACTTTCTTCAATGATGTTGACCTGGTTACATACAAGACCAGATAGAAAAATTTCCTATTTTGGTAAGAGTTGGCTATTTTTCCACAGGGGAATCAGGGCAGGTTCTTCTTTCGGTTTTCTGGAGGTGGTTGTGGGGTGTGAAATAGACACCAACTCATCTCCCGATAATTCTGGTACTTGTGATGATACAAAGGAAAGGAAGATGATCTATTTGCATCTAAAGAAATTTTTCCGTGGAACTCGTTTTACTAGTCAAGCTTTTCTCAGAAGCCTTCAGGAGAGGTACAAAATTGGAGATACTGCATGTGTGAGTGGCAAGGTTAGTATTCGGTCTCTTGACCTGAGCCTTCTATAAATTGTTTCTTGTGAAGATGATACTGGTATTAGGTCCTGAAATTGTTAAGTTCCATTCAAAAATTGATGCAAGTTTATGATTGTTCAGGTGAAGGCTATGAGAAAGAATGATCACTATGAATTGACACATTATAATATTGATGTTGTTGAAGATGGTAGGGGCTCACCTGTTTGCGGTGAAGAGAGGCCCCACCCAATATATCCTTCAAAAGGAGGGTTACCTCCGATGTTCATTAGTACTGCAATAGCAAGGTTTGTGTTAGTTGTAAGTGATGTTTTCATTTTCCTAACAAAACTATTCTCAACAAATATACTCAGTTCTCTTGAGTCAAAACAGAGGGTAGCATATATTTTGCTATACTCATTGATTAGTTCACAACCTTGTTGGAGATGAGACTCCTTGCTGCATGTTTCTTTGTCACTTATGTGCCTCCTTATCTTCCAGTGCATTAGAAGCCTTGACTATCAATGTTGATCCCATCCCTCAAGAGATTATCCAGGAGTTTGGGCTAGTAGGCCTTTGTGATGTGAGTTGGCTTTCTTTTATTTGCATGAATACTTTTCAGTTCACATCAAAGCATTCTCTGGGATCTTGCTATGAATGTTGACTCTGATGCTAGTAACGTTTTTTCTATAAGTATGTGCTGGAAGTAGAAAGGTCCAAGACAATTGCATGTAGTGCTGCAGGAGTCTCTGTCTTCTCAGTTGCAGTACTGTTTCAATTTCTCGTTGTTCCACTGTGCTTCTTGTTATTAGTTGTTGGTCTTCATAATCTACTACCTTACTGTCCTGGCTCCGAACAGCTAGGGAGTAGGAGTGGTATCTGTTATCTACACAATTCTGTTAGTGATCCTTTTAGCAGTGAATATTATTTAATCTGGAGTTTGAACATTGTAAATTAACATCTGACCGTGTTTGTGAAATACTTTCCTTAAGAAAAAATAATGGATAATGCAGGCATACACAGGAATTCACAAGCCAAAGAATATATGTGAGGCAGATTCAGCTCGCAAGAGGTTTATATTTGATGAGTTCTTCTACCTGCAGGTATTGTTGATCACCAAAATTATCAGTTGTTTGTTTCATCTGATCTTCTACAACGATGCTGGTGGACTTTGATGGAGCTTTGAGACTGAATAGAAATTGATCCTTTTTTGGACCGAGTGATCTGATCAATGCTATATGGTTACTATCTTCTTGGGATCTATATTAGTATTTTTCTGGGGATTTTATTACTTGAAACACATCATATTGTCTACTTTGTCACAGTTACCTATGCATTCATTTAGTATTGGAATTACGGTGCTATATTGGTTTAACAACTAGATTTGCAGATAAGTAGAGAGCCTATCGAGCACTCTCCTTATCAAATGGAATGGTCCTTTAATTATTGCATGGTCCATAGGTCTAACTCTCTATAGTTCATCATGAATACTGTATCTCTATTCCCTACTGAGAATCTGAAGAAACTTCATTGACAACAGAGAAATTTCTTCCTTACTAAACATGTTTATATTTCGAGTGATCTGTACTTGGACTTGTACTTGGCACCCAAGGACTTATTTGTTTTTCTCATGACAGTTGGGACGGTTATACCAAATGCTTGAAGGTCTACCTACAGAAGCAGAGAAAAATGGACTATTAGACAAGTATAGGAAGCCTGAGTTAAGCTCAAGATATGTTGAAAATTGGTCCAGTCTCACGAAGAAGTTTCTGGATACACTTCCATATACCCTTACTCCTAGCCAGCTGACTGCTGCATCAGAGATCATATGGGATCTAAAGAGGGCAGTCCCTATGAATCGACTTTTGCAGGTTCGTATTCATTTAGTTTTTGATTGTCCCTTCATTTTTCCCAATCCTAATTTTCCATGTTCTCATTGAGTTTCAAGAGTCTTAAGTTTGTTGAAAACAATAGTGCTGAACTTGCATATGTTTTGACACAAGGTGAACAGTGATTCTCTGTGTTTGTTGAGAGTGCTGATGAATTATGACAGTTCATTTGAAAAGTCTTGCGATAAGTCTTAATCCAAAAATACTGTGAAGTGGCTTGGGTACAAATAATGTATGTTGTTGTTGTAAGCATAACCTCAGAATTCTCATATGATACACAATATGTTTCATACAGGGAGATGTGGGATGCGGGAAAACTGTGGTAGCTTTTTTGGCTTGCATGGAGGTTGTTGGGTCGGGATACCAGGTTAGTCACATCATTCTTCTTAGAACCATAGTTCTTGTAAATTTGAATTATTAAAAATGTGGTCGGAGTTTTTTTTTTTTTTTTTCCAATTTCTTTATTTTCTTTCCTGTTTCTTCTATAGGCAGCTTTCATGGTCCCGACTGAACTGCTCGCTATTCAACATTATGAACACTTGCATAACTTGCTTGAGAACATTGACCTCGAAACCAAACCCTCCATTGCTTTACTGACTGGTTCAACCCCTGCAAGGCAATCACGGATCATTCGTCAGGCACGTGATAATCAACTGAGATCTACTCTTATTTATTATTCAAATGTAATTTTTGCCTGTTTAAATGATGGATTTTTTTAGGGTCTTGCAAATGGTGAAATCTCAGTGGTAATTGGAACTCATTCTTTGATTGCCGAGAGTGTGGAGTTTTCTTCCTTGCGAATCGCGGTGGTGGATGAGCAACATCGTTTTGGTGTGATCCAGAGAGGAAGATTTAGCAGTAAGGTAATCCACACTTTTTTGCTTTTCTCTGTAAGTGTGGCTTTTCTGTACTTATCCCAGGTCCGTGTGCTATTGTGTTCATTTTGTTACCTGCTTAATGGTGTAGTGGGCAAGTTGGTCCTCTGATAGTTGGGTGATCTATTCTTGTATGGATAGTCTGCTAATTTATCATTTTCCTGTAGTTGATTCTTTCTTGTATTGGACATAGTTGGATAACCTTTTGTATAGAAATGCTTTATGGGCACATATATTCCTGTGAAGGAGATGATATTTCATGCTATTTTTATTAAACTTCTGTGTTTATTTATGAAGGAGAACTTTCCAAGGTAAATAGCCCTTATGATTAAGAGGGTTGATTTTAGCTCCCGCAAATTCATTCAAACGAAGAGCTGGGAGACATGACAGTGACACAGCATGAGACAATCCTCAATTTCCCTTTAATAATTTTTAGTTTTCAAAACTCAATGTGAAATTATGATTGGCAGTAGTTATGAGTGCTGGGCACATCCATTTTCAAGTCTTTTTCTCCTTCCTGACCTATTAGAGTGTCCTCTTCCCATAGGTTTGTTGCAGGGGGAATTGGATATGTGCTGGGCACAGTGATTTATATTGTTTTTAATCTTGTTAATGAATTTCTTCCTCTCAAGGGGGGGAAAAAGAGTTTTTAATACCTTCTCTACTGCAGTGGTTGAGATTTGTTAACTTTTGCAGCTGCGTTATGCTACTCTGGGTTCAAGAACTCTGGTGTCTCAGGATGATAACAAACCAAATGTTGATGCTCCTATGGCCCCTCACGTTCTTGCTATGTCAGCAACTCCTATCCCGAGGACCCTTGCCCTAGCTTTGTATGGAGATGTGTCTCTCACACAGGTATGTGTAGTTGATCATTTTTCTTTTTTGGGGGTCAAATAGCTCATCCCAGAATCTCCTGAAGAGTTTACAAATTGGTCAGTCATAAATTTGGATACTCATAAACGATTTACAGTCTGAACTTCCCCCCAATTGATCTTTGAGTTAATTTGTTAATAGTACTGGTAGAATTTTATGTTTATCAAGCTTATTCAGAATGTAAGTTCAGGATATAGAATGATTATGCTATATTTTTTCATATCATACACATTGGTTATCACAATTTGTATCTTGAACGAAGTAATTTCATATATTGCCTGTTCAATCACTAGATTTTAAATGACAGATAACGGACTTACCTCCTGGGAGAATTCCTGTTGATACACATATTATAGAGGGCAATGACTCTGGATTGGAAGAAATGTACAAGGTAAGCATTTTCTATTGCTCGACCATCATTAGAATTTGTAGTTGGTTTTCTTTGAATCTTTTGGAGCAGAATATGCACTTAAGAAAAACAGAAGAAAAGGTTCTTGATGCTGCAACTGAATCATGCTAGTTCTCAAAGGGTTACTGTTTTGAGTTTTTGACTTTTTGTGATTCTGTCCAGATGTTTTCCTGCACAAGTTTATGTTTTCCTGTAAATAGCCTATATATGAGCTTCATTTCTGCTCTTGTATGTCATTTTACCTAAATTTAGTTTTGTTATGGTTGACTCCATGGCAGGAAAAGCTTGCTTTCATTCTCAAGGTTCAACACGAGTAGAGTATCAGCCATATGTGGCTGAGTAGTGTCTTGCAAATACAAATTTATGTTCTGCCTGATCGAAAATTTTCACAGTGCAAACTCTTGCTTCGCATGTCTTCTTTCATATTTATTTCCTAGTTTGGGTCCTCTTTATGAAAGGAGAAAGTCTCAAGTGCATTGGATGTGTCACGTGGCAATATTGATGTTGTATATCTATCCAATTGCGACTAATCATTTGTTAGGATCTTTTTTTTTTTTAGTATTTTGTATGATTTAATAATTATAACTGTGCTGATTATATATCAAATCCTGATTAGACGGATATACTATGTTAGTATTATCATATGGTATATCCGATGCACTAGAGACTTACTCCTGTCAAAGTATCCCTGTCCCTGTAACTGGTTATTTACATCGACTTTTCCATGCCTAGAATTCTTTGATTCTATACAATTTTCTGCTCAAATGGTCAGTTATGGTATTTGCCTTTTCTTTTTACAATCCATCTCGGACTCTGATGATTGATGCTATTTGTTGTACCAGATGATACTTGATGAGTTGGAATCTGGTGGTAAAGTCTACCTCGTCTATCCCATCATTGAGCAATCGGAGCAGCTCCCTCAACTCCGTGCTGTGACTGCTGATTTTGAATCTATATCGGAAAGATTTCCTGATTATGGCTGTGGCCTACTGCACGGTAGAATGAAGAGTGACGAGAAGGAGGGCGCGCTGAGGCGATTCCGATCCGGCGAGACTCGGATCCTCCTTGCTACGCAAGTGATTGAGATCGGGGTCGATGTCCCCGATGCGTCAATGATGGTGGTGATGAATGCTGAGAGGTTCGGAATTGCCCAGTTGCACCAGCTCAGGGGACGGGTTGGGCGTGGGACCCGAAAGTCCAAGTGCGTGATGTTGGCGTCTGGTCCGAGCAGCTGTATGAGGTTGAAGGTGCTCGAGAACTCGTCAGATGGGTACCACCTGGCAAACATGGACTTACTACTGCGAGGGCCCGGGGACCTGCTCGGGAAGAAGCAGTCCGGGCATCTTCCCGAGTTCCCCATCGCCAGGCTCGAGATCGATGGGAATATCTTGCAAGAAGCACATCTTGCTGCCCTGGTAAGCTTTCCCTCCATCCTTTTGCAAGTTCTGCTATTACAATTTGGTTACATAATGGAATGGAAATGAACGAAATGAGTTTAACAGAATAAAATGAAATAGGTTGGATGGAAAGCTGTCAGTTTTGTGGTCAATCTAGATAACGTGATGGAATTTGGTTGAAAGGAGCGGTGGAACGAGCATATTCCTTAATTTTTCCGAGGGAAATTTTTTTCCGTCAAATTAAGTAAAAATCACTTATCAAATGGAATGTACATTACGAGCTCTTAAAAGTGTGGTCGGTTAAAGAAACTGAAATGGGAGAGTAAAATACTCATTCCTTCAATGAATTTGGAGACGGACTGAAATTGTCATATGAAGTATTATCGTATGTGGATGTTGTGACTTCGATTCTGAACCCATATTGTTCCTTTTTGCTTAACACAGCCTTTATCATGCACTGCTTTAACATGACTTCGATATGATTCTCAACCTTGTTATCCCTGTGCTTCCGTACCCGGTTGCATAACCTAACCATATTATTCCTCTCCTTAGCTTTTATACGTAACCGAGTCTTACTACTCTCTCGCTGTCTTATCTCTGCAGAAAATCTTAGGGGCCTCTCATAATCTGGACCTGTACCCGAAACTCAAAGCCGAGCTCAGCATGAGACAGCCGCTGAGTTCCCTGGGGGACTGAGCGGGTGATCTTGCAAACATGGCTTCCTTTCCGTTACAAAATGGATCGAGTTTGAGACTGCCGGAGCTCCCTCAGGGTGTTTCTTCAGCTCTTGCATAGAAAGGGCATCTCTTTGTAAGCTTCTCCTTTCGGTTTGCAGGTGAAGTGTTAGCACTCTTTGTTTATACAAGGTAGTCGGTACATGGATCTGAAGCTCAGCAATCGTCACACCGACGGTCGATAATGTTACATAATCGAAAAGTTAATGTCTGTCCAGTGTAGTGAAGATGCATTTTGATTCAACCGAGTCAGGGCAGGAATTTTGAAAACTTCCTTTCCTACTATCAAAGTTATGATTTAAGAAAAATTGATAAGATGATATTTGATTATTAAGGTAGTAGAAAAGTCGACTATTAAGGAAATTGAAACCGTTTAATAATGCTATGTTGACGGGGTCATTGTGTTCAATTTGTTTGACTTGTTCACGGTTGAATACAAAAGTTCGAATATTACGTAGCAGCCATTCGTTAAAAGTTCCAATTTTGGACAAACTGAGTAGTTGAATTCTAAGAAACTTTGTAATGACCGCTATGATCAAATTAGGTCAATTCAATCACTTCTAATCTTATCTTTATTTTCCTTCAAAGGCAACAATCGAGCACAAGCATAGCTGTTACTTCCTCCAAAGATTCCAAACCAGAGCCTAGAGTTAGATCAACGAGCGAAAATAGACTTTGGAGGCCCGACTGATGGTCTAAACTTAAGAAAAGAATTTAATCGGTCAGAATTATTTTGTTCATTTGCTTAGCAGTTCAGTCATTGGACTATCAAATTTCCCATGACCCAGAGCTCTCGCATGATGCTGGCCTTAGTCTTGCTCGGCCTAGCCAGTTCGGGTATTGATTCCGTCGGCCGGGGAAAAGGTTTCGGTTGGAACCGATGTAATTCCGTCAAGTCTAAGTTGATTCTTCCACCTTCACCTTGGGCGGGCAAAGGTCCTGACATGGGAGAGAATGTAGAACGTAGCTCGGGGAGCACGACCACGACGATCTCAATCTAAGACTACGAGACCCTGAATTCGAATTCGATCTTTTGGAGTTCCTTCCACGTCTTTTCTATCTTCTTCCGGTCATGAACTAACTGCTTATAGGAAGAGGCCACGAAGGGGGACTGATTCCTCATTGCACGGGCTGACAATGGAAAAGCTAAGGAAGGAGCTAGCAGATTCATGGGATCGTGGGGCCCACATGTTGCCCGCTGACTTAGGTCGGAAACTCAGCAGGTCAGGTGTTTTCATTTTAAAGATCTTTTAATAAAAATTAAATAAAAAATTTAAAAATAAATAAATTTTATTAATTAATATTATTATATAAATATTATCACATAATAATACTGATACTCACCAAAATTTCTCTACAAATATCGCTTTCTATTTCCCTTCTCTCTTTTTTTTTTTAATTATTTGTGATAGGTAGCTCACGGGAGGACAGACAGACAAGTGGAGCCCACCTGTCTCCCAACCATTCATCGTGGTGGGGCCCGTCCCTCCTCGTTACACGTGCTGTCTTCAACCTATTCTCCCCAGCTGGGCCCCATGCCTCCCATTGCATTACTTACCAGAAGCGTGTAATATATTTTATTGAGCTTAGCTCACTTAAAAATTTATTAAGTCCACGATCTGATCTGTTCATGTAGATATCCGAGAAAACTTGCTCTAAATCCAATAGATGAGTTTCCTTGTTTTCTAATTAAAAAAAGAATTTTTCTCATTTATAAAAAGTTAAATCAAAGATATTTATTTAAGGGAAATCGGGGGCAGAAGCACTTGATCAAATCACATCGTATGTTATCTGTTCTTAATCCACCAACAATCAATTTTTTTCCACAGCCAGGTTGCGGGGTGAATATTTTTCTATTAAAATAATGTGTTAATTGTCATATTATTCCATTTATAATCTATTCTCCTTTCTCCTCTTGCCTCTGCACGAGAAAGTTTGGAATGTAACGGGTACATCACATAATAGTATTAATATGGTTTTACGTGCTAATTAAATCAAGTTATTTTATTCTTTTTAGATTTTTTTAAGATTTTATTAAAAATTCATAAAAAATAATTAAATTGTATTAGTCCGTGATGTCATATCAGACATGATATACCCGTTACACGCGAGACTCTCCCGTCCTATAGCCGTTCTCTTCCGTTCATTTTCTCTGCTCTATCATACTTTTTTTAAGGTCTACGTGGCTATCATTTTAACTCAGCACAGTGATGAAGGAATGCATAGTATGATTAAGTTTTCAACGTCAAGTTCGGGAGAAATCACAATGAAAAATTTCTCCATCTCCGTAAAATAAATTAATCTAGTCATAAACATTAAACTTTCCGAACTGTAAGAAAGAAAATATCACCAATCTTAATTATCCAAACAAGGCAGCCCATCTATAAACCTTCCGATCCCTCCCTTAAAAGGGAAAAATCTTCTCTATCATTTATATCACATGATAATACTGACATGATATACTTATTTAATTAGGGACTATAGTAGTAATGATGACGTTTTATTATCCGATACCCCGAAGACTTTCTCCTATCGATGACCCTCATCCCTCACCAGCCACCTACCTTTCCCTCCCTCTGAAAAGTCTTCTACGTAACAGGTATATTATATGACAATACCTGTGTGATGTCGCAAACAAGTAATATTAAGTTATTCTAGTGTTGTTATTTTTGTTTTTGGGGTTTTCTCAGAAGTATTAAAATGAATGAATCTTATTAATTTATAATATTATTTAAACATTATCAAGTAGTACACTCATTACTGAGGAGAGAGAGTTTCCTTCCATAAGGCTAAATTAGAAATTTTATTTTAGTTTTTAAATAGAATTTTTAATTGTTGTTTTCATATGTTGAAGGTAAAAAAAATTCTTAAATAATTTTATTTCACAACGTGGTGGAAGGAAATACCAATAAAATTATGACACAATCAAATTAATATTAATCATCCAAACAGTTGTCGTATTTATTACAAATCAAAATAATTTTATTAATTCTTTCTCACTATATTACTGTAAGTGAGGACCATCTAGTATTCTTTTTTTTAATATTAAAATCGATGTGGATTACCAATCAAGTACTTTCAATTTGGAGTACGATTTCTTAAACTTCCTCTTCCCTTCCAATGTGGAAGAGTTGCTTAAGCTGCCGTGTAAGGACGGGCGGTTCTGACTTCCATGAATAATTAATGGCCACTAGGGTTTCTTCTCCTTTTCATCGTTTTCTTCCCTTCCTCTTCTTTTTCCAGCGGAAGCTCCACCAAGTATCGAACAGCAAAAATTAATTGTGCATAATTATTGAAAATTGTAGCGAACAAACCCTAAGGTTAGCTTAAATAAATAGAACATGTATACGACCCACGTAAAAATCTACAAGATCAGAGATTCAAATCCTCCTAGCATGCATAAGTCCTTGGTGGGTCCACCAGCGCATATACTTTATACAGGCTCCTGACCTAAATCCATTAGCTTGTGGAAGTGTTCATTAGCCTAAAGAGAATAAACTCATCGTTGTCAAATAAAAAATTGTAACGAACAACCAAACATATGAGAGGATACGTGCCCTGGTACCGTATTGAATATCACAAGCGGATTACCGGGCTTGCTAGAGTTTATCAAGATATGATGTAATGCTAAATAAATATTGCAACTGCACTATCAGCTTTTATGAAAAGGTTGTTTGGATGTGCGCTGTATTACTGTACTAAATATTTATGTTGGACCTTCATCGGGTTCATGAGAGGCTGTCGATTTATGCGCCTTGAAATTGAACTTATATAATTGAATTAGTCACTTAGAATCGCATAGGAAGACAAATATATAGCGCTTCCAACATCATTGTATTCAAGATTTAGTTTTACTTATGATCTCTTTCATAAATTTACATGTCTATGTTTTATAAGTGGAGTATGCTTACACATATGTATATTCATGTATGTCTAAATTCGACCTGATTAACTACTCTTAATAAATTAAGATCTTTCTCTTCATGAGCTTAGAGATGTATCGAGAGGATCTGTTGAAGATCTGATAGATATCTTTTGACATCGACATTCGCCTAGCTATTTGCTTAAATCTTGGCATGCTTTAAGGTCAGAGGAATTCAATTCTTTCCTTAATTTGACGTTGTCTTAGGTCCTCTGGATAAATATTTTAATAGAACGGTTATATCACGTAAATAATATTGATGTAATATATTCATTTAATTAAAATATATTATTAATATAATTATCCAATTAAAGTTTATAATTTATTAGAAAAATTTTGTATAGTTTTTAGAAAATTTTAAGATGTAGTAATTATATCTGTATAATTATTGATATATGTTAAGTTCTGATTAGACGAATATACCACATTATCATTCACACGTGCTAAATTGTTTCACCAAACTTTCTCCCACCTTTTTTTTATTTGCACCATGCAGTATTCCAGGTCGGCCAGCCGAAACGTTCCTCGTGACTAATTTGTGAACAGATCGGGATCCCATAAAAAATTCTTATTGACCCTCCCAACCTAGGGATCGATTTTCGAATCCCCATTTAGTGTCTAATAAGGGAACTATTAGGTCAATCTCATATCAGTGACTTTATCCCTCCAATGAGCTTTACAGTTAAGCTTTTATATATATATATATATATATATGAGTCAATTATGCCTCTAGCCACGTCATAGCCGACCCAGAGTTAAATGGTTTTGCCTTTAATTTGTGTTGGTGAAACTTATCGTGTTTTATTATTTTCTATACCTTATTTCCTTTTAGAAATTATAGAACTCTTTCGTTGAGGATTAGAAATTATGCCTGTTGGGTTTACAATCATCGTTATTTACCAATATTATGGGAGTTTCTTTATTCCGACTATGCATTTTGTAATTATTTTTCTTTAATTAATGGGTTCTAAAAAGCCTTATTGGTTACCGAAATGAATGAGCTCAATAAGAAGAAGGAAAAAATAATTGAAAATGGTAAAATGTATATAACAGTTTATAGAATTTATAAACAAAAGAGTTTTCTTCTCTTTAATTCTTCAAAAAAGCAATTGAACTTATCAACATTTTCCGTGGTGGTCCTCGATTTATCGATCAATACTCCCAATTGATTATAGTATTTTCAGTATATTACGATTCTTATGTTATTATTTTTTTTATAGATAGTGATAGTACCTTTGGGTGGCCAATTGGATTGAGTGATCATTGATGAAATCATAACTGGCCTCGAGATGAAGAAGATGAGCGGATTTCGCCGAAGACTTGCAAAAAGCCAAGTTCGGGGTGGGTCCCCAAAATGGCATCTGTAGTGTGCGAAATAGTCGGACTCAGTAGACATCTGATGTCCATCATATGGGAGGAAGTTGGACTTAGTGGCCATCCATGCAGGAGAAAGTCGGACTTGTTCGACTTCCATTAAGTGGATGGAAGTCCCGATTAGTATGGAAGGTTGACGTGGTCATATCACCCACTTGTTGAGCACATGAGTACGGGCTCGACTTGGAGGATGTCCGACATCCACGTGGAAGAGTCGAGGACTTGGACATCGGTCATTCACAATATGGGGAAAGAGTTAGACTTGGTAGATGTCCGACATCCATGTGGAATAGAGTCGAACCTGGATGTCTGGCATCTGTAGTGTACAAAAGAGTCGGACTTGGTAAATGTCCAGCATCCATCATATGGGAAGAAGCTAGACTTAGTGGCCGTTCATACGGGAGAGAGTTGGACTTGTCCAACTTCTATCATGTGGATGGAAGTTGAATATTCAGTACATGTTATGTAGGTTGGCATTTCTTGAGTTAGTTTCTAGTGAGGGAGTCGGATCAAGCACCGGTATATCTGTTTATATTAGATAAGATTCTTACTCACTGATGATTACAGGTTACACAATTTCCATCCACTTCAAACATATGTAGAAATGATTTTGTTGACGATTTTCGAATGCAAGTTTAGCTAGATTTCTTCACGCGATTCATATTATTATTTCTCCTCATGTAAGGGAAGAGATTGTATCTCACACTCCTAAATTCATCCCTATTTCTTGTAATTAAAAAAAAAAAGGAAGAAGAACGCCAAAAAGGAGGCTAAATGGTTGCTGAACGAGTCTCCAAAAGGAGACCTCCAATTAGGGACAGACTTAGGGACAGACTTCCAAGGTTGTCAATCTATTAGTAATACATAACATATGAATTTGCTTATAAAAGAAAGAAAAAAAAAAGTCTCCAAAAGGAGGCTGACTTCAGAGTACGAATGCCAATTATCTCGAATAAATCAATCATTGACTTCTCTGTTCGCCGAATATGTGCAGACAGACATGCGACAGGATTTCAAGTGCTCGGAAAAGGCGCACAAAACATCTGTCCAAGACAATAATGTGTCCAAAATGTGTTCAAAGTTACTATTGATAACAAATCTCGTATCTATCAGCATAGGTTTTTAGGTGGATATGAACGTGATATTCTGGCAAATACATATGGAAATTTAACTTGGTATCAGAGCATATTATCGTGGGCTCACATCATGCTATGTCTAAGTGTGAAACTCCTGCCCGTTAAGCTCGAGACGGGAGGGAAAAAAAATGTTCTGCTCGTTGTTAGTTTGTTGAGCACAAAAAAAGTCTGACTCATATGTTAGCTCGAGAATGGAAGAGAATGTTCACCTCATAGTAGTTTGTTGAGTAAAATTCATGTTGAAAGAATTTCACTCATAAAAGGGTAGACTCAACTCGAACTTAAGTTAGTTAGGTTTCATTGAATTTCTATCTGTCAGGTGATATACACACCTATCATTGAGAAACTATTGACTGTTGATTTTTCCTTTCGGAACTTGCTATCTAGAAGTTCAATTTTGCCTAATTAGTTGAAGCAAGATAGATCTATTAAAAGGGTAGAACATTCATTATTACATTTTTTTAATTTATAAAATTAAAATAGGAATCCTCAATTAAAGCAAAAGCAATCTTTTTAATATAAAGGAGACATGTGCACTTAGAAGTGAATAAAAAGAATGGAAAATAAGAAGCACAACGAGTCCCATTGGTGATATTTGAACCCAAGATAACCCCTTATCCCTTGATAACAATGCTACAACCTACTTAGCTCTCTATGTGATAACCCCTTGTCCCTCAATGTCGCGACACCTTAGCTCTCTGCGTGGCAGCTTCTGTGAAGTTTTATTTTTCACTTTATTTTGAAATTTTTTTTCTGTGCGACGGGGCATGCGAAAACACTCAGCATCTTTTTATCTGCATTTCCTTTTCTTTATTTTCCCTTTCATTTTTATTTCCTGCTCGAGGAGATCGAGTGGGATTTCATACTTCCTGCATAAACCTAAAAAACAATTTGCCTTCTCAGACTGTATATCTATACTAGAAGTATCTCTACTTTTCATGTCATTGTATATTCTCTTCATCATCATTTTATTTTAACAAATTATAAATATTTATATTCTTAATAATTTATATCCTGCTGGACTAGTATAATTAATAGTCTCGTTAAGATCATGAATCAAGTAGTTTATCTTTATTCTAATTATTGTCCAATCATACGGTAGCTAGGTAATTTAATTTGAGCAAATCTTTCTGTAATTTCTTAATTTTTCAAGAGAGTGATAATGGAAGAACTCTTTCAAGTTTTGTAGATGACCAGCCAATTTGTTCTCGGAAAATCTACGGTTTCTTACCCGAAATCGTTCACAAATTTCTACAGCTTCATGCGGAGGATAAATGACATGATATGACAAACTAGTAAAATAATGTTAATCATCCGAACAGTTGCCATACTTATTTCATTACTAATCGAAACAATTTAATTAGTTCTTTGTTACCACGTTATTGTGAGACAAGAACACTTGAAATTTATTCCAATTAATGATTTTCATTAACCATTTTAATTTTAGCATAAATGAGAGGAGAAATCTTTTCTACTTTCTGATAATTGGATTTTTAAGTAAGTGAAAAAAAAAAATTATAAACCGTTTGGATTTAAAAAAAAATTGAACACTTGAATTATGAGTTGTTGGATTAGGGTGCTCAATGGTGCAGTGTTGGTTTAGGTTTACGATACAATCATCTAAAATTCCGCGTATCATAAATAAAAAAAAAAGTAAATTACTTCCATTTATTGTAAATTAATATCTCTACACAACAAGAAAATTGCTAAATACAGATGGATTATCTTTCGGAAACATTCCGTCCGAAATGGTGACGGTAAATCCAAATGGATCTCGATCTGTAGGAAATACCGACAGATTACTGACGCATAGGCCATTTAAAAATATGACTCACATTTTCGACAAATTATCCTTCACTAAACTGTCGAGAGATTTACGCAGGAAATTTACCGACAGATATTCTATCGAAAATTTGTAAAGAATTACCGATAGAATTACCGAAGTATTATCCATCCCGTAATTTTGGCAGGTCTTTCGCTCGTATTTTTACCCACGGATTATCCGTTGGGAATCCGTCACCGTTTAAATACACTTGACGAGATTTCCCGCCCATGTACGATGGAATTATTACATGTATTTACGGACGGATAATCTATCGGTAATGAAATCCTATTTCACTCCCATTTTGAGTGACCGGTGGCTCATTTAGTGAATGGAAAAGGGTTTCCTTCAGCTAAAAGGAAGGAACGAAGAACTGCGGGCAGAGAGAGAGGAGGCCCTAACCGAGCACAGGCAGCTTAATCAGGTGAACCGAAGCCACCAGAACCCATGGATTCCCGATGGCTCGATCCGTTAGAATTTGACAGTTTTTTTTGTAGTGCTAGTAACGATACCTAGATTTATATCAAACTGCTTAAACATAACATATGGTCACTTTTACTAATTGGAGGGTAGAATTCCTGCTATCAAAACACTTTTTAACCTATATGAGTTGGTTCAAGTGGTGCGACACTTGTTTCCTTTAAGCAAATATCTCCAATTTGAGTTTTTGTTAATGAAGAAAATTCATACTGGAAGAACGTGACCTTTAATGGACCGACCCGATTTAAACTGTATTAATCAGATTTCTGACTACTATTGGTGTATGTAAAAAAAAAAAAAAAAAACTCTTTATATGCTATCAACTTCCAATGATTTCCCATTAATCACCCGTAATGCGACGTGGAATGGACGCACTAAGTCCCACCAATCAGGGCTATCGTCGGTCAATTACGAAAGTCAAAAGTTGAACGACTTGGTAGACGACCCAACAAGTTCATGTGAACACAATGATGGTCAGGTGAACGGGACGGGGCTTCCCGGTATTACACGGAGGTTCTGCTGCCTTATCGGATCATATTATTATCTTTTTTTATCCATATACAAATTATGTCGATATTTTTTTATATGTTTAATAGTTGCAGAATAATTCGATTCGAAGGATTTCATGATACATATTATTAGTATAGTTCTTTTATCATAATTAAATATATTATAATTTTAAATATGTTGGCAATAAATTTAATTAATATTTATTACTAATTTTTAAGCCATAATGATATTTTAAATCTGATAAACTCAAAAATACAATGTTTTAAATTATTCGAGAATTGGAGTTCAAATGAAAAAGTTGCAAATGATTAAAAATTAATATTGTGAATTTTTTTGTAACATGTCCTTGTCCTAGATCCAAATACCCGTGTGCCAGAAACCTCGTAACTTATACAAACTTCATGGAAATTTACTCACAACTTGCATAATAGGGTATAGCTTTGTCGGTTTTGGATCTACCTTATATTTTTGCACACTAATGGTATGGTGGTCTAAAATTTACTATTTTTATACAGTTTAATGAGTCTTAAATCCCATATTCAAATATTTTCTTGAAGTTATGTCAAAATATCTACCGAAAGCTACAGTATTTTGACACGATACCAAACCTTGGAGGACATCGACTTTTGAAAAAATACGAACCTTTGATGATGCTAATATTAATGTTGATTTTTCGGTTTGAACATGGAAACCAAAACATACTTAACAGGGTCCAGCATAAGGCAGATTCTCTCAGTTTGTATTATTGTCCTAGGGTCTATAAATTATTGTCCTTGTGAGTCGATTAGTTATTACTCCTTAGATCAGAATGTTTGAATTATTGTACGAATACCAGAACAGTACTATTATTATCTATTTTTTACTTATCAAAAATTTGAAAAAAAAGTAAAGAGTTAGCTTCAAAAAAGATATTTGGTACATCAATAACTTTACTCTCAATTTAAAATGAAGATACTTTGAATTCCATTATCATAAATATAATTTCACGCATCCATTTATATTCTCATCCTCTCACGTTCTCTTTTAAGTTCTCTTTTAAATTCATAAACTTTATTAATAATTTATTAAAAAATTAATAATAATAATAATAATAATAAAGCATTCAAAGCTTGGGGGGTCAGGGTTCCCAATCATTTCAATGGCTGACCTCTGAACCAACAGGCAAGGAGACCTTCCCACTAATTGCTTCCCAATTCAGCTCTGCGTCTCCCCCACCTTCGGCTTTGCCGGAAATTCTCCTGCAAACCCCGGAGCCCTAAAATCACCAGCCAGACACGTGTCTCCAATCAGTCGTGTCATGCCACCTTGGACTTCGCCGTTGAAAACCCTAGTCGCCATAATGGAAGTTCGGCTTCCCCGTTTGACAGTTGAAATCTTCACTGCTGCGGAAGAAACACGGTCCATTGAGTCTTGACTGGGCTACGATCCATTCCCTTAACTTGTTGCATCGACCGAATTGAAAAAATTTATCCGAGGAGATGAAACTCGAGGTAGTTTCATATAAAAAGTAAAATGGTGAATTCAATGAGTCAAAATCAAAAAACTTAATTTAAAACTTGTTGAAATATTTATGATGTTTTGTAGTTTTTTTTTTCGAATTTAACGGATATGAGGTGACCTTAAATTTGTCCATAGTCTTGCCCAACCGAAATGCTTCTTTGAAATCAATAGAAGTATATGTTGGTTTGTTGGGGTTCCCTGCTCGACACTTGATGAGCTGATCAATTATTGTATTGAGCAGAGAAGATAGTCAGCTATTTTTACACATGAAGATTTTTTTTAATTTTGTAAAAATATTTTCTAAAAACAGAGACCACAAAAAAAAAAGTTTACTTATATCAAATTTTTATGGGAAAATTATCATTCACACTCGTTAAACCTATGTGAGAATTGACTTTTCTTGCCTAGTCATTTTTTATTATTTAAATTATTTCATTTTTAAAATTTTAATTTGTAACAACTTTTCTTGCCATACAATTATAACTATATTTTTTTTCTTACATATAAATTCTTTTATTATTTAAATTGAATTTTTCTCTTATTATTTATAACCTTTACTTTATTTTTTATATTTGCACAAGTAGTATTTAAAGACCCTCAAGTCTTTTGAGTAATCAATAAGTTCTTGCCGGAGCATTTATAGCCTTCATTTTTGTCTTATAAAAGACAATTTTTTTATGCAATACTTTAAGAACCATATTACACGTTTATGTTGAAATTTAAGTTTTGGAAATTGTTTTTCTGTCGTAGAATAGGCAATTTTTCATTTAACCCTTGACAATACATTTTTACACATTTTTTATTTAAAAAAACTAAAGTCAACAATTGAAAATAATAAATTAAAATCAATTTTTAGAAACAAACAAAACAACTGCTAACTCTCTTTATTATTAGATATAATATTTATTGCGATTTGTTAAAAGAAATTGATAGTGGCTTGATAAACAAAATCCAATTAATGATCTTTCCATATGGAGCAGTGAACCCAGAGAGGAAGCAAACCCCAAATTGTATCCAACAATTTTATTTTCCTACTTCCATTTTTTTGTCTTTCTTTATACATACATACATACATACATATATATTTGACATTCCATACCATCCCTCTATTCCTTTGATTTTATCCCTCTGTTCCTCCTGAACAATCCTCCCTCATAATATTCTCTGCTATACTTCATCATCTTCTTCTTTGCTTTTCATCTATATCATAGCTCTGAAACTGCAAGGGATCAGAATCATATCTCCATGGCCGCTTTTCCAAGAAGCTCTTCAAGCTTAGAGCTGACCATTTCCTTCCCGGGCTTGGCTTCATCTCCTCCAAGTAAGAAGCTTTCTCAACATGGAAGCCATGGATGAATCTCTTCGAAACAGCACCTTTTCTTTTCCATTCTTTTGAATCATTGTCTTTTATCTTCTAGTGATACTAACATCAACTTTTACACTATCATCGATCTTTCCTCTTCAAACCACCCTTGAATAATAGTTAGATCTTTCCCCTCTCCTTCCTCCCTTTCATCCAAGATCATGACAAATTTCTCGGTAAAGAATGAGATCTGTGGATTTAGAAGGAGATGAGAGGTAGAGGAAAATAACTGGTGCAAGAGGTGCTCTCAGAATAATCGAGACCAAGATATCTTGTCTCAGGTCGAGAAGTGATGTCACTTTACCAAATCCCCTTTCCCAAGTTTTCGAGTCTCGAAGATTCTTCCTTGTGTGGAAGGTCACGGATTACAAACCCTATGAAATCTTTTCATGGTGCTGTATAATTTTTACCAAGAACAAAGCAGCTCTATAGTATCTTTGTAAAATATGCTAAACAGATTTTTTGCTCCATTTTTTCTGTGTTTAACATATTTGGCATCGCTTATATGCTGATGATCGATGATCGCCTCGATATTTTCCTTTCCGGAGGATGATTTTCCGACACGCGTATAGTTCTGCTATTTTAGAAAGTTGCCGTTCCAGTTCTTGCTGCCGCGTCTCAATAAGCTATGATTTAATGAAGCTAAGGCCTTTTATTTTCTTTTTCTTTTTTGTCGTGTTGAAGGTGAAAATATCAATGGCGGGTTCCCCGTGAGGGATCTGGACATAAACCAGATACCGTCGGAGGTCGACGGGGAGGAGCAGGCGATGATGAATGCATCCACGGAGGATGACGAGGAGAGCTCCTCCATCAATGGCGGCGACGGCCCTCCTCGCAAGAAGCTCCGCCTCAACAAGGAGCAGTCCCGCCTCCTGGAGGAAAGCTTCCGACGGAATCACACCTTAAACAACGTACGTCGAGTCTCACGACACTTAATTGTTCTTGATAGGTTTTGCAACCCCTAATTTACTCATGAATTTAATTGAACTTTTCATTCCTTATTTTTTTTTTTGTACAGTTTATGTGACTACTGATCATGTCTATGAGAAAGATACTTGCTCGGTAACATCGTTTTTGACGCAAGACTAAGAGATTTTGACCGCTCCTTTACGGTTTAATCCCATCGGTCTAGTGAATCTTCTATGTAAAATTATTATTATATGATAATGCTTATACAGTAATTCTAATCAATAAAATTTAGTTATTTTTAAGATTATTTCTTATGAAACTTAAAAATCTCCAAAAATATTAATAATAATTGAATTCTATTAATTTATATTATTAAACAAATACTATAATGAGATGACACTCTTACATAAGACTTTCCCATCAGTGCAGCTCCTTCAATTCCCTCGTATTTCCATGAATATAGATCTTGTAATAAAAAATTTTTTGGCCAGGCAATACAAAATTATTATCCTGTGTTTTAGCATATTTTCTGAAAAAAGAAAAGGAAAAATGATCATATAAATGTGGACTGGTCTGTTTTTATGGCATGTAGCTAGAATTTAATGATTATTGGAAATGTCCTTTTTCTCCTGAGGAATTATGGGTTTGTCCGGTTTTTCAGAAGCAGAAGGAGGCACTGGCGATGGAACTGAAGCTGAGACCGAGGCAGGTCGAGGTCTGGTTTCAGAACCGTAGGGCCAGGTTCTGTTTTTTTTCCCCCTAAATTTATTTTCTCCCTTAACTATTTATTTATTTATTTTTGAAAAAAAAATACATGCTTGTGATCACACGAATAATAAAACAAAAAGAATATTTCCATAAAAAACAATGTACAATATGAAAAAATGAAGGAAAGAAAGCCATGGTTCATATACATACCCATATATATATATATATATTAGAATTTCACTCATGGTACACATGGATTTTACTACAAAAAATTTAAAATATGTAGTGTACGATTAAATAAAATTTTAATTCTAGTAATTTCGGAGTACGTGATTTTTTTGGAAAATCAAATATGAAAGTAATAAATTATGGAAAAACTGAGTAATAACAAAAATAATAAAGAGAATTGTAAGAAAAATAAATGTAGAGATGAGAATATAAGAAGATTAGATAGTTATGTACTAGTAAATTTACCGTCTATCTTTAGTTTTTTTTAATTTTATGGTTTTGAAAAATTAAATTTGGGTTTTGAAAAATTAAATTTGGGACGTAAAAAAGAAATAAAACTTTATAAAAATTTACATGGATATTATATAGACATATTTATACCCAAAATTACTTATGTTTGACATAAAAAAAGAATATAATCTCAAAGTACAAATCTAGACCCGTGCATGTAATCAGACCCAGATTGCATAAAAAGGGTACGTACGTACTTTCCCCTAGTTGCAGAAACGAAGTGGCCCTTCTGCAGATCTGCTTATACGTAAATTAAAACGAGCAACATACTACCAGAATGTTAATAAAATGGCTATACGTCCAGAACCGGTCATCGTTCATATCAAAACAATATCGCTGAGGGGTTTGCGTTCGGATCGGGATCATTGTCACGCGTTAAGCTGTTTTGGTAACTCGGGATTTAGTTTATAATGAGGAAAGAGCGTACATGTTTGAATACCACAGAACATTTACTGTAGTTTACAAGCGTAGGTTTTGTACCAGATAAATTTCATATTTTTCAACTTTTTTTACTGAATGGTTTCATCTTTTGGCCTCTTAGCTGGTGAATCAAATGCATCACTAATCGAAACGAATTCATATTACGATTTCATTTTCGACTCTACTGCTCCGTGCTTAGCGTGGTCTATGCGTATTGGCATATTATGCATCGGCATCAAAATGACTTATTAGCAGAAATTTGAGGTGAAATGCACACTTTAACAGATAAAACCTCCATCGCATTCTACATTTGTGCGCATACTGGATGAATATCATTCATTTATCGTGAAAGAATAATACTGTGTATTTTAACCGAAATTAGTTCCGGCCGGGTGCGGCAGATGTGACATTTAATCCAATTTAGGAGGTGGTGGTGATAATGTTTGCTGGACGGTGGCTCCCTAACGCGATAGGGTTAGGGGAAAAGAAATAATTGTGTCTCTAAAAGTAGAGAAACAGACAGACGACAAAGCAAAAAGAAGGACGAGGTGATAAAATAAAATGATTGTGTTTTTTTAAAAAAATAAATTTTATCTTATTTTATTTTATTATGTTTCAACTTTGTGGGAGCGTGTATCATTACTTGTCGGGGAGTCTGTCAATAAATTCAATGAAATTATTAGGAAATTGCAATCGCATTTACTTAATTTGTGTAGGCAGCAGAGAGCTAATGAAGTGTCGTGCCATTGTGTTGTTGTTCAGCCTCGTGTGCCGCTCAGAACCTTTAACAGCTCCTGCCTGGACCATCCCAATGCACTGTTGGCATTCATGTAGTGCATTAACTAATGACACATCTGGTTGTAGTAGAGGAAGGAGTTTTGGGTAAAAATACCCTTTTCTTTTTACAAACTTTTTTTTTCAAAAATTTGTTTAAAAAATATTTTGTTGAATACCGGAACAAAAGTGCATCTCGAAGATAAGTTCTTAGTTTTGTAAATATGTTAAAACTGCATTTTAAAAATGTTCTTCACAAAACCGGAAACTCGTTTTTAAAGTACGTTTTTGTCCCTGTATTAAACAAAACATTTCATTTATAACCTTCTTTTACAAATTAGATTTTTTTTTCCAGCGGTGTTTTAACTCAAAACTCGTCAAGGAAGCTTTGATAGTTTAGATACCGAATCATTCAACAATGTAAAATTTATACCAGATTCATAAGAAATTGAGCTCATATCTATGTAAAAATCTAAATTTTGAGACTGTGATACTTAATTACTCTTATAAATTAAGATCTCTTTTTTTTTTTAATATTTTCTATATGAGAGCTAGCAGTTTAGGATAAAACTAACAATTTAAATATATATGTAAAAAATTCCTTCAGTTAAATTTCTTCTCATTTTTCTATCCTTTCTAAATTCATTAACCTGTTCTGTAATAAAAAAAATTTGAATTATTATATGATATTGCTTTTTGATATGGAATAATAGGATTCTCTAAACCCATTTAATTTTCTTATTTTTCTTGCATACCCTAAACTCATGTTTCTTCTTTAACATATAAAAAGTGCATTTCTTATCAAATATATATCTCTATTACTTTAATGAAGAAATGAGTAATTTTGATCTTTTTTATTATCATTTCAATTATTTCAAAATATTTGCTTCACCCGATATCGTTTTTTCTCCACGACTGTTTTTTGTATGTGATCTCTTCAGAACCATAATGATATGAAATTATTCGTTGATAGGATGTCATTTTACAACCGTATTTCGGTATATTTTATCTTTCAAAGAGCTTGTTGTTTGGCTTGCTCATAACAACGTTTTATTTTTTTAATTATATTTAATAATATTTACTGTGTATAATACGGATCATTAGCTAGTATATATAAAATCGCCACTCAGCGTTGTGAAAAAGTAAGATATCATAGAAGTATTTCGTGCAACTACACCTTTGCATTAACTTGCTCCAGTCCTATATATATTGGTGCTCATTTGCACCGCGTGACGAAATACTTATTATGATACATCTGTCTGTATTATTATATAAGAGGAAGATGAGTGTAGTTATTTATATCCCTTTTAAATTTTCAAAAATATTTTTAATTAATAATTTCTAAATTGATTAAAAAAAGATAAATAGAGATGAAATTGTAAAATTACTGATAACTAGTCTCACCTTTTTTATAATTATATATTTTGTTTATCTAAGATACACTTTATAAATATTAATAATCTTTTGTAAAATCATATAAATTATATTATTGCAAGATAAAAATATTATGAGTTTGTAATCCACTATACGATTGACATTTTTGTGCAAAGCACGGATAAACATCTAATGTGTATGTGTGTATGTATTTATAAACACTAGGAATTTTATATATTTGTCGATTCTTATATGTGAATATTAAATATTTCAAAGTGTTAAATTAAGTTTTATATATTGTTTACTTACAATATTGAGTCCTTTCAGTACTGGATGCATGAAACTCCCTAATGAACTGAGATTATGTAATAATCTTCGAACACGTCGAATTCGAAGCTGCAGGAGCAAGCTGAAGCAGACGGAGTTGGAGTGCGAGTACTTCAAGAGGTGGTTCGAGTCACTGACGGAGCAGAACCGGAGGCTGCAGCGGGAGGTTGAGGAGCTGAGGGCGATGAAGGTCGGGCCTCCCACCGTCCTCTCCCCTGGTAGCTCGAGGCCCCTCCCGGCCTCCACCCTCACCATGTGCCCTAGCTGCGAGCGCGTGTCGTCCACTGCCGCCTCGTCCGCACCGCCTTCTCCTCTGCAGCCGAGGCAGCCGTCCACCGCTTGCTAGTCGATGACTTGTTTTTGACCGGCTAAAATTGTTCATAGCACAGCATAGTTCAATTGATCAAAGCACGGTGGGGCTGGACATATGTAAGATATACAAGATTTATGGCTGCTGTGAGTTTAGATTCGACAGACTTTCATGGAAATATTATCGAACATCGAAATCTCATCAATTTCTTTAGTCTAACCGATGCACGAACACTACAAGAAGCTAAAACATCTCAATCGATCTAATCGCACTATCGTCACTAACCGATCAAGGGAGCATTAACTTCTTCAACGGAAAAGATTTTTGACATATTATCAATAAGCTAACTAGGGTTTCATGTGACATGTCGACTGATGATAACTCCAATAGACCTGTCGCACATCACCAGGTACCGAATGTGTAGGATGAAAATGATAGTATTTCAACAGGAGTAGGATGACAAAACATGGAAAAGTGAAAAGATTGTTCGTATCTCCCGATCAGCCATCATTGATATGGTCATAATGAACATCGAAGACCTTATGGAAATCCCAAAGCCAACCCTCGATTTCAACCGTCTTGGTCCAAACAAAGTGTGAGCAAGCTCGCGCAGGACGATACATCAGACTAACTACAGTGCTCGTGCAAAATGGGACAAGACAGACACGGTGTGGACGATACGAGGACAAAGGATAAGAAGAGAAATTGGGAGACATTCTTGGATTTTGTCCTGTGTGTGTCCCATGCGCGGAGCTGGCTCTCCCATAAAGGATTAGCGTGTCTTGTCTCTCCCACTTATTGACAAGCAATTAGGACAACTTATCCCATGAAAGAACAAGCAATTACGACAAAACTTGATGGTTTGCCCTAATTGCGCACTGTATTTCTTCGTTGAATTCAGCAGAAAAAATTGATGTCAAATTTACACCGAGAATAGACAACTTGAGATGAGGTTTGATACCTAATATTCTTGACAGTGGACCCTTCATCTCCTTTATTTCCATTGGATAGAAGATCGAGAAAAGATTTGTTGTTGTGGTATCAGTCTTAATGATGAGACTCCCCTCCTCTTTATTCGCCAACTCTCTATTTGTTTAGACTCATAAATCTTTTTTGTAATAAAAATAGTGAGAGTAAGCAACATTTGCTCCGAGAAAGTTGATCATATTTTCCGTTCATAATTTTGTAATCATTCTAGCTATTAATCCTTATAAATTATTTGGTACATCACGTGGTAACACTTATATTATGTTACATATTAATAAAATTGATTCATTTTAAGATTTTTTTTGTAAAATACGTAAAATAAAAAAATTAACCCTATAAATAATTAAATATTATTAATTTATAACATCATGTGAGAACTGTCACATAACATACCCTTCACGTATGAAACCTTCTGGATTAGAAGCTGTAAAAGAATTATTGTTATAATCTGAGTACGAAAAATTATTGTTTATAACAGGTATAGCATGCGACAGTTCTTAGAGATGTGGTGTCACAAATTTATAATGTTTGTTTATTTTTCCGGTTGCTCTTTCTAAGGATTTATAAAAAAAAAAAATAAAATAGTTGAATTTTATTGATTACGACAACATATAAATATTATCATGTGGTACAATCGTTATATAGAAGACTCTCTCGAGTAAGGATGGGTCTATAAACTTTATTTAGATGATGAATTTAAAAGGAAGATAAAGACGGAGTAAAAGAACGAGTTTCAACCCCAAAGTTAGTTCAAGTAAATAGAATGTAAGTATGATTCATGTGAAAATTACGAGGGACATTAAACCTTCGTTATTATCAAAAAAAAAGAAAAAGAACGAGTTATTTTGTTTAATCTATCAAACATTTTTGGGTTGAATTTGTTTCTTAACCTTTTCTTTGTTTCTTAACCTTTTCTTTTAAATTCGTTTTAGTCCTATTTATCATTAAAAATTATTCAAAAAATTTGATTGTGCTAAAAAGAAAAATGAACGAAAATAAAAAAGAACAAATTAAACGGAAACAGAGTAGAAAGAGGAGGGGGTTTCCCAAAGTGTCAGATTTCCTCCGAGAGTCGAGGAAGTCTTTACCATGTGACAGTGTTTATGTGGTGGCATTTGTCAATCAAAATAAGTTATTTCTATAATTTTTTATAAAACCTAAAAGGAAAAAAATAATCTTAAAAATAATTGATTTTGATTGGTCAGTGTCACAACATAGATACTATCATGTGGTGCTGGTGTCATCACGTTAGTACTATTATGTGGTAACACCATGGTATAAAAGCCTTTCTCCCAAGAGTGGGGAGGCTCGCCAACGACCACCCTGTTCTCTTAGTCCTCTAATATTTTTCATTTTATTTTTTATTATACTATTTTTAATTTTTAAATTTGCAAAATTTTAATAATTTTAATAAAAATAATAAAGAACTAAAAGCGAATGTTAAAAATACCAAGGACTAAATTCCTCTAAAAATAGCATTAAAATAGAGAAGGAAATATCAGGGATCACATGCATGTTTTTCTCCCTGATCTCTAGCTTGAGCTTTCTTTCCAATATCTGCACTCCAAGAGAGTTTTTTATATAGCGGATATATCATATGATAATATTTATATAATGTCTAAAATTAATAAGATTGAACCATTTTAAGATTTTTTTAATAAAATTCTAAAAATAAAAAACAGCCATTCAAATAGATGAATTTTATTGGTTTGTAATATGACATAAACATTGCCTGATGGACCAGTTACCTTTGCAGACTCAAGAGTCGTGGTTGCTACTCTGTGCAAAAAAATCGATTAGGGAAGAATTGAATTGGAACTAAATTGATTTGAACTGGTTTTCCCCAAACTAGTTCTATTTTGGTGCAGTTTTTTAGAAGAAAAATGGTTTGGTTAATTTATAAGTATAATTGGTGTGGTTAACCGATTTGAATTGAACTGAAATGGTTTTAATATAAAAATAAATTAATAATATTAAAATACAATTCAAAACTGATTTGCTTTAGTTCGAACCAGTTTTGAATCGTTTCAAAACCAATTCGATTCATTTAAGTTTTGTTCGGATTTAGAACCGAATTGAGCAATTTCAATGCCAATTCACCCAGTTTTGAACTGAATTGAACAATTTTAAAACCAATTCAATTTAGCTCGAATCAGTTTTGAATCGAACTAAACTATTTTACAAATCAATTTAGTTCGAATTGGTTAACCGAATTGTTCTAAACCAATCCAATTTTTCCACAAAAACCAGTTATAGTTCATGATTGGTATACCAAGCTGAATCAAAACCGGTTCTTTTAGTTCGGTTCAGTACGAAACTGATTCGACCTGTGAATCTATTTTTGTACTCCCCTAGGGTTACGTACAAAACTTTCTCCTCCATGTCAGCAAGATTATTGGATACAAATTGATGGGCCCATCCCAATATCAGGCCAAGCCCAGGAAAGTACAAACACCTATTTCCGGATGCATTAACTTCTGTTCTTGAATGGGCATTTTTTCTTCTTTTCCTTTTGATTCCGATTAAGAAAGAGGACCCGGATCGAGTCGCGATTCTCGATCGATTGCTTGTTGAAATATGTTACAGCCGAGATTGTGATTACCCCTTCGAGCATCTGTTAACCCTATAAATAACTGTCCACAAGTTTTGTCTTCCGGAAAAGTTCAACTTGAAATCAACTAATTTTATACTCGAATCTCCCTAGTAAAACTTCTTATATCCCTTTCAAAACCTCTTTTTCATCTTCATATCCCTTTAGACCGGCAGCCTTCTTTTAACCAACCCCGACAAAAAAAGAATCAAGGATATCCAAATCCAACATTGTACGATGATTAATAACTATGAATGCGATCGGCTTTGAAATGATGATATTGAGTATGGCCACATTTGCTCATGCTGGCCATTCCTCCATCCCTTTAAAAATTTCTTCATATTCTTTCTTTTTTGTTTAGGTCATTTAGTAGCTTCCGATCAATGAAGCAGCGTTACCAAAAGGCGAATGCAGAAATTAAATTGTCTCAATATCGCGCCATTCCGAGCCGTAATCATAGTTGGAATGTCCAACGAAACTTACTTCTCCATAACAGTGCTTAACATAATCTGCCAAATGCCTGATGATTAATTTATGTGAAGACATTGGTTTTGCTCTCTACCCATCACATCTCGTACTCTGGATCACTGGTCAAGACCCTCATGAATGTAATTGGATGCCTTCTCCTATCTCTCTTTTTTTGTTATAGAAAAATCTAGCAAGTCTACGAGGAAAAAAAAAGGAATAAAATGGAAATAAAGGGTAATGAAAATTCATACAAAAAAGAATTAAAATATGAAACACTTAATTATATATAGAAGATGATGTTTGTACATAAAATTTATTTTATTTATTCGCAGAATACTATTACAAATGGAAAGACCTCCCATGATGCCTGTCTGTGGGACATGGCACTTAAATGAATTTTGTCCACAAACGCATCAACCGATGGAAATTCATATCGGACAATGGCATGTTCGGGTGCATGCACTATGTTTCTCCGACTCTCAGCCACCTCTTGTCTCTATTCCCTGTATCGACTGTTCGAGCATGCAATTAGTTTTCCGTGGCGAATAGGATCATCATCGAGTTGCTCCTTTATATTGTATGTGAGGTAGGATTTTGTAATCCGGAATATATAAAATAATACGAAATGGATAATCTCAATGGCTACAATTGAAGAAAATTAATATTATAAAATTGATATTTCACAAATTCTTTCTATAGGCACAAATTGTGCAAGAAAGACTTACCGGGAAATGGAATAGAAGAAGATAATTCGACTAAATATATGAAATATAAATAATCGAATAACACAAAACGAAATAACAAACTTAAAATGAAAAACTTTTACTGATTGAGTCGAGGCCTGTGGCGATCACAGTATCCTTAAGACTGATTCGTCCCCTCTGGTCGTGCCGAGGTAGCGTGGACTTCAATCTCCCAGGATACAACGACTCTGAGCTGGAGGTTGCACGAGACCCGCAACTGGAGGCGAACCGGAACTCGAAGCTGGAAACCACCGAAAACTATGCAGATGCAGAGAGGGAGAAGAGTGAGAGCTCGAGAGCTGTGAAGGTGTGTCTAAAACCTATGGAGGGGGCCTCTATTTATAGGCTGGTGGCTTAAATGGCAGAGAACCGGACAATTGAATGCCCGAACCGGCCGTAAATGCATTGAACCGGACATTAAAAGGGCTAAACCGGACGTTAAGAGCCCTTAATTGCATCGAACCGGCCATTAATCCGAGTGAACCGGTCATTCAGTGCCCCTATTAAGGTCGGCCCCTTAATGCCGTCCCTTAATACGACCTTTAAGACCCAAAACCGCCCGGAATCCGAAGAGTCGGGAATCCGAGGCAAATTTATTGAAGGAAAAAAAAAATTGCCAGAAATGGCAAAATTAGGCCGGCACACCTCCTGCCATAGGCGGGAGCCGCGAGAAAGCCGTTTATTGTAGCTGAAGTAGTTACTTATTGTAAGACTACTCTTAGCTTATAAACCCTTTGAAATTCTTATCCCTAACCGATGTGGGATTGAGTTTCTGCATTTCCCTATGTGGGCTCATTGGGCCCTATGGGCCCTTATAGGCCTGGGCCTCTTCATGGGTTTTTTATAAACCCAACCCATAACCAATAAGTCCATGGACTTAAACCCATTTCAATTCCTTCAATTTCTCATTCAATTGGATTTAGGCCCAAATGTAATTTTCAATCCATGAGAACAATTTCTCATTCAATTCAATGCCATTTTTCCAACAGATTTCTCAAGATTTTCTTCTGGATAAGGGCTCACGGATTGGATTTTACTTTTCCACCCGAAAAAGAAAAGAGGAAGATTGAATGCATAGTCAGGACGACTCCCCTGGTGCCTGTGACTTCCTCTTACATTATGTTCGGTTCATTCCACAAAAGAATGAGAAAGAAATGGAGTGAAATGAGTTTTATAATAATCACAAATGATTATTTCTTTTCTTTTTTCAAGTGAATATTTGTAAAATACTCACTCGTCCATATCCAACTTAAAATTTTATGTTTAAACTGATAGATTAGTGATATCCACTGGGGATATAAATGAGATAGTACGATTCGCGAATAGTTCAGGCTCAGCTCGATAAAATCCTGAATTCGGCTCGATCTTAGTAAGCTCGAACTTGGTTTGGCTTAGATTCGTCAGTTAAACAAGTCAAGTCAAGCATAATAATATTCGACTCGTAAAACTCATGAGTCTAAACAAACATTGTATTTTATATAATAATAATTACTGAAAAATAAAAAAAAATAACAATATTATTGCCTCAAATTCTTATTTAAAACCCTTATTTTGTTCTATTTTACTCACTCACTGAATGCTAATCGTAATTAATTGTCATAAGCTTCCTCGCTCTATGCAATTGACACAATGATCACACGCCCGAGTTATATCAGCTCGGCTCGTTTACATCCCCAATACTCACTATCTTATAAATTAGATTTCAATCTTTTGTTTGTTTGATATAGGATTAACTGATCAACACCCGTTCTCACGCAACAACGTGTTCACATTTAACACTGGCCCTCAACAACTAACATCGAGTGGGTATATTTCTTCCAGTGTCAAGCAAGGGGAGCAAATTACCATGAGTTGGGAATTCTTTTCCATCCCTGGGCTAACATATGAGTCAAACTTTTTTCGTACTCGATAAAATGACCACAACCTGAGCATTTGTCTTCCGTCTCGGGCGTAACATGCCATGAATTTCACACTTGGGCTTGGCGTGATGTGGGTTCAAGATCAGACTGCTCTGATACCACGTAAAATATATACTTGGCCTATAAGAGGTTGGTGGTATCCAATCTCATATAAATCAGACTTCAATATTTTATCTTCTCGGTGCGGGATTGACTCCTCAACAATATTATTCTATCAACTTGAGAAAAAAAAAATCTACAATGGTGAAATTAACATAATAAGTTTCATAAGTATTATAAGTTCAGAAATATAAAAAATAAGATCAAATTACTGATTCCATTTCATTCCGGTCCTTCTGACGCTTTTTTATCAAAGGCAACATTGCTCTTTCATTAGGACATCATTCCAAGATGACCCCAAACAGCTTGGAGCAGTGACATTCGACCGAGAATGGATCTCAAGATACGAGGATTGATGTCTTCTCCATTTGGAAAGCAAAGCCAGCTCCCTTTGATTTTCTTTGCTGCTTTAGGCCTTTAGGGTGACATGGATGCCTCGTCTGCTCGAAGGGGACACTAAAGATGGGAAGGTGGGAAATAATTAAAAAAGTAAAAAAAAAAAGGAAAACTATTAAAAAGGAAAACTATTTGCCCTTTATTCATGATTTCATGTGCAAATTTTGGATCTGAATGCTCAGTCTCTAACCTTTATGGTGTGATCAGTTGGGTAGAATATCACGTGAAATAGAATAAGGAATTCCATTCCTCGTGGGATTTCAACGAAACAAATAATTCTATCCGAAATATCTATGCCGAGGTTTCGGGAATGGATAGGTAACATTGCTCCTTTTATTGGAGTAAAGAATAACTATTCCTTATATGGAATAGATGTAATTTGTTTAATATATCCTTGACTATTTATTAAAATTTCAACTACTGCCATCGCTCCAAATGAGTAAATGATTGTGAGTCGGTTTAGTGATGAATATAATTATTACTAATTAGATCGATTTTACTAATATTGTCATGTTTCATGTGACACTAACATCATCCCGCTCTATCACCGACAATAGCAAGGTTTGACCCCCTATAATTCAATACCTTCTTCATCTATCAGTGAGTCGGTTGAAATAATATAATATTTCTTTTTTATAAGTAAAGTTTCGAATTAGAGTACTATGAATGAAGAAAATTTAAGATGAGAGAGATTTACCCTTTAATATATCGATTAGGTTTCAATTTGAATTAGTTAGACTAATTTAATTTTTAAATATTAAATGATATATGGAAGAAAAAATGTCTCGGGAATTGACGCACTCAGATCACCTCTAACAGATTATAGGCAAAGAGATCGATCAATCCGAGCGCTAAACAGGACGCAGAGGACAACCGTTGGTCGAGTCGTGATGTTAAAGATAGACGTAACTAGAAAAATAAACATGATTAATTATAGGGTAAATGATATGTTTATCCTTAATTTTTTGTACTTTTGTGATTTCGTCCCAAATTTTTATTTTTTATCATTCACGTCCTTAATATTTTTGAATTTTTTTATTATTATGGTCTTACCATTACTTTTTTCATCTAAAAAGCATTTCTCATCTGAAAAATAATTTTAAATATAAATACTTATGAAAATTAAAAAATAGAAAAATCAAGCGGAAAATAAGAAGCATGGTGTGACCACACTGATCAAGAAATTATTGGTCACCAGCGTTTCCGTAGGACTCATTTTCCTCCAAATAAGTTACAATTTTATAATGATAATATTTACCAATTAATTTTTAATCAAGAATATATCTCAATTTTGAAGAGATGTGGCCGCCAGTGAAACTCCATTTATTTTTTTCATTTTTGTTTTTTTTTTCTTATTTTCTTTATTTTTTGAATTTTTTTTTGTAAAAAAATCATTTTTGGTCGGAATATAACTTTTGGATGGAATATTTTTTTGGATGGAGAAAATAATATTAGAATCAAGTGGTAAAAATCTAAAAGATTGATGACATGAATAATAAGAAAATAAAAATTTAGGATAAAAATGATAAATGTTTAAAAAATTAAGGATCAAAGTGTCTTTTTTCTTTTAATCATATAGAAGTACAACATTGCTAGGGTTCGTAACCTGATAAATTACACCTTTGCTATTAACACGATCCCATTTTTAAAAAAATCGATTTCCTAATTAATAAAAATAATGCCTCAATTTGGCACATATTACTTCCCTTATGACAGCTGTTACAGTTTGATTGACAAAATCGATGACGTTATACGTCACTGTCACTTGTAGCTGTGGTACATGATTCACTGATAAATGAATTGCTCTTCTCGGAAGTAAAGTGGATATAAACTTGGAGCTTCTCCATGATTGAAATAGAATCTGATCGGTATGAAAGTAGATTTGCAATGGTGAATCTGATCTGATTTTGCTCGTGTAACATCACGAATCCATCACCCAAAAGTACTAGCCAATACTCTTGGGATAATTAGGCCTTACATATATATACATCTGCTACTCTTTGGATAATTGGACCTTACGTATATACACCTAAGATCTCTTTCTCACACAACCGATGTGTGATTAGGGTATGACAAAACCCCCTATAGCCCAGGCGTCCTCGCCGCTGCGCTCGAGCTGGGTTCGTATAACTCCCGCCACTCAGGCTGGAGGGGTCCGGACTACTCTCACAATTTCGGATCGTGATTAGCCTAACACGTATCACCCACAATCTCACACGGTTGTGGTCTAGAGTCGATTCTGATATTATATGTAATATCACGGTCCTATCACCCAAAGATACTAGTTATTGGTGCTCTTGGTGATATTGGACCTTAAATATATACTCAAGAATTCTTTTTTACACAACTGATGTGAGACTATGGCGTGACAGTTCAATGACAAATGAGACCTCTGGTCAAATTCTTTTATCTCTCGGTCTATATGTAAATAGAAATGACACGTCAACAAGAAAAATGCCACGTCAGCATGCGATGCTAGTAATCAACCGAAAATCTTAACGGAGTTAACTCTTGCGATATTAAAACCCGTGCTACTTCTACCCATTACTAAATGACATGACAATGTATAGTGTTTATAAAAAAAATGTCATACCAATTGACTCAAATCACCTTTCTTTCAACAATTATTACAGTTTGACAAACAAACTCGATAGCGTTACACATCACTGTTGCTTTTAGCTGCGACGCATGACTCACCGATAAAATGAATCTCCCTTTTAGGACATGGAGTAAAGTAAAGCGGATCTCAACTCCAATCTTCTCTCCATGATTGAATTTGAAATAGAATCTGAGATGGCCATTAGCTACCAAAAAGGGGAGAAGAAGAGATAGGAGAGGAAAGAGGAGAAAAGATTCGGTGGGGATGATCTACAGGGGAGACATGTGAGTCCCCACGTTAATGATCCACGTGATGATGATGACAAAAAGACAGCCACGACCACATGATCGATCCATCGACTTTCCGAGGCTCATTCCGAGATTCAGATTCATCATCTGTTTATTATTGACGGGTCACGTTCTCCGAGCCCTGCTGCAGTGTTGCATGCCAAAGGGAAAAATGACAGCAAGTGAAGGTATGATTGATTCGAGTATCATTGCATTGCATTACATTACAGTGAATGTTAAAAATTGTAGAGAAAGTTTAAATTACGGTAAAATTTTCTCATAAAATGGGTTGGGATATGAAATTGTGGCCACATCGTGCAAATAAGGGAGTGAAATATGGTTTATGAGGGAGCGAGAACCACTAGCATATTAGTTTAAACTTTTAGGTTAGACATGACCCAATCTCTTGCAGATCAGTTGGGTATTTAACATTTGGAAAAATGTGAAATTGTAAAATTCGGTAAGTGCAGGTAAGATGGTTATAAAGTTGAAATATAAAGTTAATATAATTTGAAAGTATCACATTTTTTTGAAGTAAAAACTTTACGGACCACATCTTATGAATGTACGAGGTAATTACTTTCAATGCTTTTATTTTATCCATATAAGATCTCAACTTTCCATTATAATATCTAATTTTAAAATTTACTGTAATAAGAGAATAACGAAGTTCGGTCTAGTAGTGTCACTTTTGACCTGAAACTAAAATATCACGAATTCAAATTTTATCGATGGGACTCTCCATGGCCTCTACTCCCTATTCTTCTGTCTCGTTCTAAATCTATTTGTCTCCTTCATACACAAAAAATACGTAAGCGTACAAAGAGAATGTATAAGTGATGCTCACTAGTAAAAATTGAACTTAAAACTTTTTATTCTTAATTCGAGAACAATATCAACTGTACTAAAATACATTTTCCAATAATTTAAAAACATTTAGCTAAATAACATTTTTAATAATCTCACAATAATTTTTCTGACATTTTCCCAAAATTCTTCTTCCCGTCCCCTACCAGTGCAGTTGTCTCTGAGCAGTGTCCTGTGGATCAATCATAGATTCCTCCAAAACTCTCTCCTCTTCCAGAGTCTCTCCTGCTCCCTCGTCAACATCGCCTGAGATCCGCAGTCTTCAACTTCCCTTCCCTGATCGTGACCCTGAAGCAATATCCTTTTTTGTTGATTCAAGTGTCATTTGTCTCCCCTGCAATGCGTAACTGAGGTATTATCCGTTTCTTGCTCTTAACTTCACTCCTCTAACCGCTCACACATTCACAGACGCACTCTCCCTCTCTCTCTGACATTTGCTTTCTGATTTGCCTTCCCTTGTGGGTGATCGGAGAAATTGCATCTGTGGGTTTCCTTAAATATGGGTTTTGCAGTTTCTGTACGGCGGGAGTTTTGATCGATCTGCGTATTGATTGTGCAGGTGAAGCGCTGAAGTGTCGGTGGAAGATCAGACTTCTCGATTCTCATGGCGGGTGAAATCGAAGATTTTGGCTTTAGCTTTCAGGTCCCATTCATTTTCATCTTACCAACAACTGCTATAAACTGTGTGGGATTTCGATTAGTGGCCAGATGAGTGCCATTTGATCTGCTGATCTCAGTTATGTGTTCATGGGATTTGCTGATTTTTCCGTGTCATGTAGCAGCGTGGTCTTGAAAATGGGTCTCTGGTTTATTCGCATCCTATAGATGCAATTAGTATTTTGATTTGCATCGTTCGGCGGTGTTGTTTGAATATAAGCAATCAGACTAATTTGCCCACTTTGTGAGTTCGGGTGACATAATTCCTTATTAACAGAACACTAATAAATTCTTTGCTTGGTAAGTGCATATCTTTAATGACTTTGTACCATGTGAAGTGCAATTTCCTTGGAAAGTGTTTAACTGTTGATGGTTTATCCACTTCTGCTTGCTGACATTTTCTTGCCCATTTAAAAACTGGCAGTCGGATTCCGTTCACTCTGGTTCGATTTCATTTGGAAGGTTTGAGAATGAACCCTTATCTTGGGAAAGGAGGTCTTCTTTCTCCCATAACAGATACCTTGAGGAAGTCGAGAAATTCTCAAAACCTGGATCAGTGAATGAGAAGAAAGCTTACTTTGAAGCACATTTTAGGAAGAAGGTGCTGTCACTTGAACAAACTGGTGCAGAGCACCAAAATGACGAGCGTGATTTGGCTGAAAGCACAGATTACAGGGAAGAGATGCTGTGTGCAAGTAAGGACAGCTATTTTGGTCACTTTGATGGGAGCCCTGTGAGTTCAGAATACAGTGGAGGAGAATCCAAAGTTAGAAACAATTATATGGAAGAGATTCGAACAGCAGAAATACTGATTGAAATTGATGTTACTTCGGATATTGTTCCGGCAGAGGTTTGTGTGGAGAAAGGGATAATTACAGAACAAAGACCTGGGGGGGATGAAAAATTATTGGAGATCGCGTCAGAAGTCATTAGTTTGTTTCAGAATGATGACACCGTGGAGACCATCAGTATAACCGATAGAAGTCATCCTTCTCCGAAGGTGTGGAATGAATTCAACAGATGCCTCTTCAAGTCATTCTTAACTTAGTAGAAGTATAACCATTTGTTCGTCTTTTTCTGATTTTAGGTGGCAGATGCAGTTGAACAGAAGCCGCAGAAAGAAAGCCTGGAGTCTCATCCCTCAGTAGCTCCTAGGCGGAAACATTTTGCTCATGAAACAGCTAAGGATTTGCATAAAAAGTCTAGCAGTAGTGTAGGAAAAACTCCACCAAGAGCCAATAAAGGAAGACCCATGCGGCAAACCTCATCTGCAGCTACACGCTCAGTACAAGGAATACCAAATTCAGATGTATGCATGTGCTTGTTTACAAACATTCAAGTTCTGAAGGTTTTTCTTGGTCATGCCACTTTCTTCTATTTTGGTAATGCTTGTCATTCTCTGAGCAGGTTAGAGATGGCCAGAGATCGAGAGCAAAGCCCGAGAGTGGAAGGTACTTCTTTCTTTTACCAGAAGGTGTTTTTGTCTCTTTTTTGTGATCAATTTACACTGGTCGTGCTTGATGATCTTGACAGTGTTCGGGAACCGAAGGGCAAGAAGTTCACTGACTCGTCACTACCAGCAAACAATAAGATTGAGACAAGAGGAGCTTCTACTGGCAGAAGGTCATAAAGGACCGAACCACAAGATCATCAGATTTTGGTCTTCTTCGCTTTGCATGTTTACTTACAACAGATTCACCTTTTCTTTCTATTTAATAGGCTTCGGCGAACAGAAGAGTCAAAGAAGCCTGAGGAAAATCCAAAGACTGGAAAATTCAATTTCAAGAGCGATGAACGTGCCGAGAGGAGGAAAGAAGTGGGTGTTCTAACATATGTTTCCCTCCATGTTCGAGTGACCTTGTGAATATCGGTCAGTAACGCTTTTGTCGTGTTTTGTTTTGATTCAGTTTTATATGAAGTTGGAGGAGAAGATGCATGCCAAGGAGGCTCAGACTAATCAGATTCAAGCAAGAGCACAGGCAAGATTTTCCCCCATTGCTTAGTGAAGGATGGTGCACTTTACGTATTGTTCATCCGGATTATGATGAGAAGTGTAAAACATGAATCATTTGTTTATTCCTAACATGAACATATTCACATGTTTGTTGTTGCAGGAAAAGACAGAAGCCGAGATTAAGCAATTCAGGAAGAGCCTCAACTTCAAAGCAACACCAATGCCTTCATTTTATCACACCAAGGGAATCAAGGTACCCAAAGCCAGTAAAGAAAGAAATAAGAGCTTGTATTTCCTTCATGTTATATGCCTCTCGGCCATCTGATGAATGATTTGTGAACTTGTTCAGCCTGAAGTCATAGCCCACATCATGAAATATTTTCTGTTTTTGCAGTCTTCAAAACCAACTCAGTCATTTAACGAGTCTCCTGGTCCAGTGAAAGAATCTGCTCCAAGATCCCGAGTGGATTTCAAGGCCAGCACTCGATCTGTCTCCTCAGCAAGTGATGTTACAAGACTAACACGTTCCCTCAACATCACCAGCAACTCGGTCTCGAAAACTGGTGCTTCTAATGGCCAGAAAGGTGCCAGGACAGTAGTGACAAGTCGGAGAACGAGCAATGAGACGCCGAAGAAGGGAATCAGGAGCCCCGGGATGAACAGGGCAGGGCATATAGCGGTTAGAGTCGTGACCTCCTGAGATGGCAGATGGCTCCATAGGTTATAGCTATTTTCGCTGTCGTGGCTGTGACGGTGGCAACGATGTAATTAATTAAAATTCATTCTCTAGCGTTGTTAAGTTGAATAAAGCTATCGTAGGAAGAAATTATGAAGCATTTGTTAGAAGTTGAAGATCTGCTGATGGGTTAAAGAAGTGTTCTGCTGCTGTAAGATGAGATCAATTTGGAAGCATATATTATTTATATATTTATATAGACACTCATACAAAGGGAGCATGATGGCTACCTCGTAATGAATGGATTGAGAAATTTTTAATGCTGTTCGATCAAAATTTAAAAAAGAATTGATGAAAAATAAGTCATAAATATAAAAAAATTAAATTACCTAAATATTCTTAGTAATAATGATATTTTTTAGAGTTTCTGGAAATAAAACTTTGTATATACCGTACAAACTTTTATTTTGTGGAACCAGCTAGAACTATGAACCGAAACCGGCTGGCTCCGCGTATCATAGAACCTGAATCGGAACCGGTTCAATCCCAAACCATGGCCAGGATTAACCTACATTTTCCTCGGCCATCGCTGTTAACCGCCAGCACCGTACACGTTTGCATTGTTCCCAATGAACTTTGACAACGCTGGGCTCATTCTCCCCGGACATATTAACATTTTACAACTCCATGAATTCGAATGAGCTTACGCACAAACACATATAACCGGTGACATCGCTAAGAATCACATGCGCAAAAGAAAAACCAAACTTACAATTTTATGAACTATTTATACAGTTTACGCACATTTTCTACTACATTTGAGCTGGCCCTTAAATGTTAGGCAATTAATTTTTTTCTTCTATTTTTCCCAATTTCCGTGGAAATAATGATGTCATGGTTATCCCGAATGGACCACTCCCACCTACCCAAGAGCGGTAATTTAACACCGTCTGCTGCTCGGTTGCTTTTTATTTCAAAAATAAATGTTTCTGTAAATGGTCCTCTTGGATTGTGAGCAGACGCGTGCGTTTACATACAGGGGAAAGTTGTCTGGCAGGAAGTGTCGCTGTCGCATTACAATTCATTGTTCGAGCAAGTTACTGCTGAGAGTGGTTGTCTAATGGTTCTAAAGTATAGTTTCATGCTGCCCAGTAAGTTTAAAATTATATGTCCTGGTGATGCTCTGAATAAAACTTGTTAGTGGAGACTTTTGAGTTCGGATCTTGGCGGGCACCTGCCTCTGGAAATGTACTAGATTTTTTATTGTATTGGCTGACGGGGCCAACATTAGTGTTGGTTGTACAATTTGTCTAATATTTACGCAGTTAAACATTAAAGTTTGAGTATTACGTAGCGGATATTGTCTAGGTTGCCACTACTACAACCATCTTTTTGTAATATCATTCTTTGGGCATGTTGTCTAACTTCATGTGTACTAATACGTTTATCTGATATATTTACAATTGAATATGAAAATTCAAATATTATATAGCAGGAATAACTGGATCGTTATTGCTAAGCATGGATAAAAAAATTTTACTGTTTCATCGCAAAGATTATAAAGTTCATATTGTAAGCCAAGAGCTTGAGCTACTACATTTATAAATCTTTTTTTTTTTATTACAAGTGAAATACATGAGTCTAATATAACAATACGAGAAGTTTTACTAACGAGGATCGAGCCCATGCTCTCTTGATTTGGATCGAAAGCAATACCATCGGAAAGTTTTTTTCGTTCTGCATCATTTCGTATTCAAAAGTTCAATATTCCAATGACCATCAATTTCTGTAATTGTAAGAATCAAATCAAAGATATCAGGAGAGATATTGAATCATCTCAATCAATTTTCATTTGTTACCATAAAAGTTTCATCTGATCTATAAGAGGCTGAGTCGATAGCTTACTAAGTGGTGTTACCTCAATTCTCTTATATTTCATAATTTAATCTATTTTTATCTCATGTGCGATTCATTCCTCAACATATATCCTTGCGAGTCAACGTGTTTATACTTGACGCATGTCTTTGATACCCGTCCTCAGACAACTAACTTTGAGTTGGATATGAGGCTGTGAGCCAAGGAGAGAATTCCATTACCGATTATATAACTAAACACGAGTCGGGTATTTTTCTCTAGGTCTGAAGTCGATGCAGTTTAAACTCACGTGATAGCTAATTGAGATGAGATACGTATTCGCTTTTAGACGAAAAATTCGTACACTAACTCGAGGTTCTTTTTTCCCGCAGTGTTGACCGTTATATTTTTTCAATAATTAAACGAGACTCTACATAATACTTAAAATAAAAGAAAAATTACAAAGTATACAAACGGGGTACAGACACCCTAACAATATCAACAAATAACAGCTATGAAAGTTAATGGATAAACTGCAAGGCGGTGAGTATGTAAGGGCAATTGAATAGCTTAATTCGCTAGCCAATTTACACGGGAGTTATGTTCCTCTCGAGGTATGTTTCACATGGGATGTTCCAATCACGGCTCAATAATAGGTAGGTTAACTGTTATATTCGTTTTTAAATAGTGTTTGCTGATTACTTTTTGCTGAATTATCAATAATTTTAATTTTTCAATTTATTATTTCTATGGATTTTAATGTAAACTTCAATAATAATACTTTTTTTTGCTGAATTATCAATAATATTAATTTTTCAATGTATTATTTCCATGAATTTTGATGTAAACTTATCCTTCTTTTTTCTACAAGGGTACATGATGAGGAGATGATATGAAGAAGAACTTACAGGGATTTTCACCGTCTGTCAATTTTTTTTTTTTTTACCCTCGCTCACATTCATTTGTAATATTGTATACAGACCTGAGCTCTACATTTGGCAATTTATCAATGATACGTGTTTAGACTGTCCCAGATCAGTCCAATCTAAACCACCGAGAGCGGTAATTTAGTGGTCTAAAACTCACTCAAATGCGATTTTTTGGTGAGGTTGAAGTTACAAGGTCGAGTCTCTCTGTGAATAATATTGTCAAAAGAGACTCTTGAGCTTGTGTCTTGACAGACACCGACTTCTTAAATTATACTAAACCTTTGGTGATACTACGTTAACGGGGGCGTGCTAGTTTTAGCACTAGTTATTCAGTTCGTCTGATACATTCGCGTTTGAAAATGAAAGTCTGAATAATTATGCAACGGTGTGACTGGGTCACTACTGTAACTGTCATCTTTTTTACCTATAGAAAAAGATCATCCGATCTGACACTGGTCCAAATGGACTCTTTGGTCCAAACAATCAATAGTTTTTCCCACATGGGAAACGACATAAAATAAATCCTACGTAGAGCATAAATTTATGTATCCATCTCTGCATACATGCATATATTTATGTGGAAAAATTTTACGGTTCGGTCACCAAAATATTAAGTATGTACAAAAGAATATTTATAAATCATTAAAATTTTTAATTAAGTCATGAACTATAAAATTATTAAATTGAAAAATATTAAATGGCTCAATAATAGAAGCGATATCTCTTGACCAATATCCTGTGGTGCCAATATCCTGTGGTGTGTGTGGCTGTTGCATTTATAACTCATTTATTTGGACGAGCTCTCTGACATCATCTGTCACTGTTTCATTTTAATTCATTGCTTCATCTTATACTACGCGGTACGTTGTCAGCCAAGAAGCTGAGCTACTTCTTTTGTAACTCATTTTTTGTTTGACTACAAATAAGATTTATGAATTTAAGAAATTAAAAAATAGTAAAACAAAAAAAAATTTAACTAAAGGGTAATAAAACACGTGATCTTTTTATCTTGGATCAAGAGAGATATAATCCAAAAATTTCCTTTTTGATATTTACAATTTTGTATTTCAAAGATTTGCAGAAGTAGTTCCGAATTCACTTGAGTGAATCAACTGTGGTGACTTGATTTATCCAAACCGAAAGATAGATGCATGGCTGTGGTCAGCTCGTGCCCTAAGGTGTCGGGGCTAAGTCCCGCAAAGGTCACAATCCTGATGACTCTATGTCGGGCTCCTGCCCACTGATCATCCATTTCTCATCCCGCATTCCACAGAAATCCAAAAGACTGCCAAAAATCTCAGACCATGATCACATAAAGTTCCAACTAGAACGATGAAACAATTTTTTACTATATAAAAAAGAAATGAATTTTACTATTCAGAGCCCAGAAGAAAAAAGAAGCCGAGACGTGTGTTTAATTCACCAATTAGGAGCAGGTGGTACAAACTTGTCCGTTTCTTTCCCTGTGTACCACGACATTGTTTTATTTCCTCGTTGACCATCAAGGGCACGCTATCTACGGCGGACAGGCTGGGGAAATGCTTCCCTAATATTGATTCGACTTATCGATTTTCTCACTCTGCCGATGAGTGCCGGTCTCACTTGTTTTTCTCACACCCATTTAGCATGGCACTTTGGCAATGAATCCCGCAGAAGTTTGGCATTCACAGGCCAAGTGGTAATTGGCAATATGAACTTGATTGGTCCATTAACTCTTTGAGAGGGAATTCGACACAATGTTTCTTGCTGAAACTACTTTAGCATTCCCTCATTTACTTCCTTTGAAGGAAGCGAAATCTGGTCTTATATGCTGTTGAATCTCTCCCCAACTCCATAGCGTGGCAATCTATTGTCGTTCAATACGTGATCGTTTCCTTGGCTTTCTAGAATTCAAGGGTAGTATTTATTCTCAGCGACAACGTGTTCCACTAACTGAATGGGGGATTCCTATTTAGGCCCTTAAACCTTTCATAATGTATCCCGTGTGCTTTTGCTAGCCATTGGGCTTTGATTTCTACTCTTTAGACCTACTTATCTAAATTTGATGCATTTGTTTCAATTGGTTAATAAGAACATTGCTAATTCTAATCGATAAAAACAAAAACAAAAAATAAATGATTTTTTACTGTAGGTTTGTGGTGAAATAAAATGGAATATCAAATAACCCCAATCTCAACAACAACGATTCCATTCAAATATGGAAACAAAAAATCAATTGAAATTGAGATCCTTCTCAGCCGCTTTAACTTGTTACACGATGGCAGTGTCACTTAAGTGCCACTGTGACTGCAATCTCGGCCAATGCTCGCAGTTCACACCGCTTCTGTAACCTTAACTCGAGTCTTGAAACCGATTTCCTAGCCGTTGCTCACAACTTTGAAGTTTGTAACTGCAAGATTCCTGTTTCGCGAGCTAGCATTACATGGCACATCCACGAAATCAGTCAAAAATCGAAGGGTGATTGTCGATGAGAGGCAGAAATCAACCCCAGCCATAATTGTGAGGCAAGTAATTCTGTCAGAGAGATCTTTATTATTGAGGGAAATGATTATTTGAAAATACGATTGTATTGGTCAATTAGGTAAGTTATTATCTATGGAATTCTATGACAATAGATATGGGTATCATTTCGATATTTTGAATTATTTGTCTCCCAGTTTATTTGATTTTCTAAGCCTAAGAACAGGCGTGTTGTCTTATGTAATATTTTAATCAGTCAATCCTTCTAATAATAATATATGCTCGTGGTTTGGGGTTAAAGCCGATCACATTTATCTTTGATCAATATCTCTAATATTCTTCTCTCCTTATTTTATTTTAGTATTTACATGGTATCAGAGCGGGCCGATCCTGATTATTAGTCCACTGTGCAAGATGATCGAGATTTTTTCCTACGTATAGAGGAAATACATAAGACTAGAAAGGGTAGAAATAAGAGGAGATAAAAAGGGGAACGGAAAGTCCCTCTAGATCCCGGAGCGAGAGCGATACTGACTGTACCGAACCCTCTTTTTCTCATATGATCGAGATGTTAATACAATGATAAAGACAACAAGAAAATATATATGAAGCCAAAAAGACTCATATCCTCCTCCGGCTTCTAAAGTCAAAGAAGATAAGACTCAAACCGAGTTGTTTGACCATTGGAATGCATTACATTCCCATCCTGAAGGGAACGTCAGAGATATTACTACTATTTAGGAAAATGAACATTTGAAAGTATGATCTATTTATTATGTATAGGATTTTACGATATTGGATTTTATATATTTTTCTAGTATTCTGAATTATGTATTTTCTAATAACAATAATAGACTCCCATAATTTGTAATTACAGCTGACCATATTTATTTTTGTCAATATGTATAATATTCTTCTCTCCTTATTTTATTTTAATTTTTACAAAGTCTTCGCTGGATCATTAATTGATATCTCCAACTGCACATTCAAGTTGATGAGGCATGCGTACCTTCGTCACTGTCCCTCCAACTTGGGTGAAAGTCAAGTCGATAGAAAGTTTGAAGTGAAATGGTTATATCACGTGTCAATAATAACGTGATATATCTGTTTAATCAGATCTTAATATATAATTAATAATAATAATTATGTACATATAATTACTAAATCTTAAAATTTCCTTAAAAAATATAAAAGCATCTTAACAAATAATAATATTGTCTACGTGGTATGATTGCTACATTAAAGGTTGTCTCATCACCATTCATCTGATACATTCATCCCCTAAAAAACTGACATATATCAAAATATTTACTGTGGCGCAAAGGGAAGTTTAGTTCCTCATCTTCTTGGTACCGGCATTTATAGCGATTTCACCACTTGTCGGTATGTACGTTGTGATATCAATCAATAAAATTTAGTTATTTTAAAGGATTTTATAAAACATTCAAAAATAAATATATTTGATTGTTTACGTTAGACTTCCTTATGAGGCAAGGGAAAGAGAAGGAGAAGAAATAGAAATTAAAACTGTGTACCTTTTCATTGTTACCTGAAACGAGAGAGCATAGCTAGCAGACCTTGATTGCTGTCTCCGAACCTCGAACCTTAGGAGGTGTCGAATTCCATGAAAAAGCCTTGTGAAATAACCAGTCCCTTGTTCGTAACCTCACATTCGTCGACTGTTCGACCTTGAGAAACTGTTATCTATCTATATCGGGGTATACCGATAGAACCATGCCGACCTGTTTCTACGTACACTTATGAAGAGGAAGGAGAAAGAAAAGAAAACATGACAAATAAGGAAAACGAAATGAAAAGCCTACAGGAAATCCTTTGTTTCGGATTTTTTGGTCCGGTGACACCCGACAGCTCTGAACACTTAGTGTTCCATAAAAATTCACATTATTTGCAATTCATTTGCTGCACTTTCAGGGTTACCCGTGGACGTCGAACATGGCACACAAGCATAGATGAAATAAGCCGTGCCGGTGTGAGCTCTCGATTAATTAACACATTTGCCCTAACCTTCGAAAAACCACATATAGGAAATCGACTAGTTGTCTTTGTCTTGTTATTTATTCGGTGGATGCGGTGTCTGCTACGAACTAAACAGGATCCTATTGAGAGGAGCTAACGAAGGACAAGTTCACCTCATCGGTAAGGTGACTAAGGTCTCCAAGCAATGAGCAAGTAGCTGGCTAGGGCTGCAATTGGAATATAGTAAATCACTGGATCATACTCCGAAAACTACTGGGATGGAGAGAGGATTATAATACATGTTGTATTCCTGATGTAATTGCAACTCGAAGATACGATTTGTAGCTTTTCGAGTTTCTATTTTCAATCAATACGTACTGATATTAAGAGGATTTGATTGCACCACCAGAGGACACTATGGTGTGTGAAGGGATGCAGTGCTGGTTATAAGATCTCTGATCATAGTTGTTTGCAGAAACTTGGTAAAATTTCATAAAACACTAACGTAACGAATTCGGGGGACGAAACTCCGAAAGACAACAACATAACGAATTCAGGGGATGAAATAGGATAGTTCAATGAAAAATTGAACAAAATTAAGTAAAATATGTATAATAGCTTAAGGATCTTCCCCGCTTCAAGGGGCAATCACCCCTGCCCCCCAAAATCCGTCCCTGGAGTCAAAGGTTCTACCGTTATAACTAGGGTTTTTCAAAGATCTCCTAACATAGCATCTTCAAGGTCGAACAGACAACGAAGCAAAGGTTCTTCACAAAAGAGACTGCCTACTTCACAAGGATCTCATGGAATCCGCTCATCACCAGCGGCCACGACACAGATTGAAATTCTGTTGGACCGAAACTGCACCGATAAGAGTGCAGTACCCAGGAATCAGCAGAAGAGTGGAAAGAATTAACAGGGAATTCGAGGATGAACGTGGTATGTGTAGGAAATTAAAAGAGATGACAAGGAAGATGAGGTCGGAAGCAAGTACCTGAGTTGTTTCCCATATGGAAGGAACCCAGCTGACCAAGGGCGTTCGTTCGGGGCTCTCATGTCCATCCAAATTTATAGGGGAAGATGAGGTTGATTCGTTTGTTTATTTATTTATTAACTTACCTATGGCTGGGGTTTGGTGTACATCAACCTGAAACTAAGAAATCTTGAATTCGATTCTTGTCAGTGAGACTCTCCGAGACCCTTTATTCTCTTTTTCTTCGATCACCTTTTAAGATTATATGCCTCCTTAAAAAATACCCAAGAAGTTAGAAACAATAAAATTTGATATATTCTATCAGTGACATTTGATTTGGTTAAAGGTAATTAGGAGAAAGAGAGAAATAAGAGATACAGTGAGCCTCACTTACGAAGATCGAGTTTAGTTACTCTTACATTCAAGTAAAAAAAAAAAAAAACAGTAAAGGTCATGTGAGTGTATTAAGTGATATCTACTCACATGTTATGAGATCTTACTTACCTTCCACGTGAGAGATCTGTGACTCTTGGGTGGTAGGCACGAGAAATATTTTTATATAGCGAGTATATCGTTTATGTCATAATAAAATTTTGTTATTTTTAGAGGTATATTTTTATTTTTTTTTGTTTTATTTAAAAATTTTTAAATTTACTAAATATTACTGACTCATGACATCACATAAACAGTGCTACGTGACATACCCGTTATACACAAGACTCTCTCAGTATGTACAACCTAATTCTAGAAAAATCTATAAAATAACATATAAATTGCAACAATTTTATTTACATTTTAAAACCGAGTTACAATATTTCGTGTCTTTAAATTCGTCCTCCCATCTTTACTGTGAGTTTTTTCCAGAATTAAAATGAAAATTTTAAATGCATGTCACTTTCTCCGGTTCACAGGTGTTGAAACAGGTTTTCAAGTGCGGCAAGTTAGCTTCGCGAAGTCCAGCGCCAACTTGATAAACTGGTATCCAAGATATTAATAAAAATGTAATATCACATTTTTCTATATATTAATAAAAATATTTATTTTTTAAAAATGGTGTAAGACTTTTTACTGTCGCGTTAATGATCATTAATCCATATAACCACATTTTTCGGAAACCCGGTTCACCAAAAGATCTCCCCGTGAAATGCCCATTGAAATCAAAGGAAAAAGTGGGTGGATACGGTAGAATGAAAATCGAATGGATCGGAATTACCACGTCAAAAAGGACCCGTTTCGTGTAATAACTCATTTTTCTTTTGGCAATATCGAACATAAACTAAGTTGTGAAAACTTAATCGAATAAATGTACGAAAAAAATCGCTCAGTGTGATTTATAATAAGCAGCTAAGTTAATATCTCAATCTGAAATTTTAAGCTAACATCTCTTTAAAATTCTCAATTTTTCTATTAACTTTTAAATACATAATTATAATTTTAACATTCGTATCCTCGTATGACAATGCAGTTGACACTTATCAACACCTTCCCTAATTAACAATTAATTATGAATCAGATATAACCACAGTACGGAATTTTTCTTCGGTACCCGAGTTTACCGACTTCTAGCCCAAGTTTACCAAGTTGTGGGTAAATGCAATGGCATGTTTCAATACCGTATCAATTTTTCAACTTGATTCGTAAGAGATTGAACCAAATCCGATAAAGAAAATTTTAATTTTAAATAGTTGGCTGGTTTAGTTCAGTGGAAAGTAAAAGATGGAAAATATAACGAATGGGAAAGAGGTAGATAGGGAATTAAAAACAAAGTTTTGAGGGAATGATTTTGGTTGATTGAAAGGGATTGAAGGAGGAAATATAAAATAGCAGAGGACTAAAATGATCGTAACTATAGATATTTTTAAAATTAATTTTTCATAACGGAGTGATAAAAGTTAAAAATTTAAGAAATAGTCTTTTTCTTGTAATCTTTAAAAAGAGTTTTTTTGGACAATTGCATGATATAGATATTCATGACATGTTAATCAAATGCTGGATTAATTATTTCGCGTGAAATAAATGCTCAACGAAATAGTTATTTCAGCGAATCAAATGTTTTGTCGGTGAATCCGAATTCCATAAGTGATTCCTCCTAGAGGATCTTCACTGTTCCGTTCCACCGAATTTCCATGCCATAAAAGTTTGATAAGATAAATTACTATTTCTCCAGTAAATATAATAACACATCCTAAGAGATGGGTGGCCGGACGAACAGCAATTTTAGGCTTATTCGTACCGTCTAACAGGTTCCCGTTGTCAATAATCCGCCAAACATCCGGTCGAGAATTAGGCACGTCACGTGCGCGCGCGCCTAACAACCACAGCGATGGGTGCGGTTCGACTTGTACGTGTTCCCAGTCAACAGAGAGGTTTTTGCGATTGATGTCGATGGTTGCACTTTGATCTTCCCAAGGGGGAGATTATTGGGTCATAAAATATTTGAATTGGTCTGTTCTCAATATCGCTAATTTATAATTGAACAGTAAATTTGACGGAGGACAGAGTTGAAGAAGGGGGGGGCCGGTGGTAGATGGGTAAGCATGTGATGCTGAAGCGCTGATCAATCTCGCACACTTGCTCCTCTGCCCATATCTACCATCTGCTATACTTCCATGAACCAAAGGATCGAAAGTAACACGGTTTGGGTCTTGAATTCGAGTCTCGAGAATGGAGAAAATTCGCGATCGGAAGGCTTCTATCTAGCAGCTGGTTGGCCCGACTCAGACCGAATCCAATCACGACCTTTTGGATTTTTCAATACTTAACAGTGTGTGCAGAAAAGGAAAAAGGAGAATTGGGAATGCTTCGGCATTGATGAGGCAGCTGGGTGTTACACGTCTATTTAATGATGGATCTAGAAACTTGGTTTAAGGGGGCGAAACTGCACAAGACACTGATACAGCGAGTTCAATATAATGGCGAAATAAGATAGTCCAATAAAAAATTGGACAAGATCAATTGGCCTACCCTTAAATCCATCCCCGCGTCTATTGGCCGGGACTAAACCATGCTCAAGCATTGACTTGCCCAAGATCACGAGATGTTCTCAGTGGGGGTATCGAACCTATGCGCTCTAGGTTATATTTGGCCAAATAAAACATTGTCTGTATCGCACCTCGCATGGATGTATTTAGTGGAGTGCAAGGGATTAATGGCGTCAGAGCCCGAGAAAGTTCGCAATAAATATTTTATAAATTTTACTTGCTTTTATATTTTTATTAAATTATCTTATTTCGTTCATTTTAAACCTGTAGTCTTGCTCTTTCATTGAATTCCACACTTTTGGATAATTTTTCTAAATCCATCGTGCCCGTGATCTCGCATAATTGACATTCTCAATTGTATATATCGATTGATCATCTTTCCTTATTCTTTGATTTAGAATTTTCCTGTTAAATGCCGACACGTATACAGAAAGCAATGGATCTTGAACATGTACAACATTGTTGTGGCCCGTGGTCCAAGGAGTTGATATATAGCTGCAATGTGTCTGGTCGTTTTACGTGGGAACTCGAAAGTCTTCAATAAAGCAGATGTGATATGTCTCCAATTGAAACTTGACTTGTCATTAATAATTATATAGTTATACTTATTACATCTTAAAAAAATTAAAAATATAAAATTTTTTTAATAAATGGTGAACTCTAATTGAAAATAATATATAGATAATAAAAAATATGTTAAAAACCTAATAGACAGTGAAACCTAATTGAAAAAGTATGTAAAAAACGAATTCTAATTGGATGGATATACTATGTTAGTATCACTTATGTGGTATGACCGCTCCACTGAAAACTTTCTCTGTCAAAGCATGTGTATATGTACATATATCTATTTATAAATCTATCATTTGTTTGGACTGGTAGCTGAGCAAGAATGGCAAGGAATAATGAATGCTCCCAAGTCAGGAATAACTTTCCCAGTAGGAAAAAAAAATTTGAAGTTTCATGTTGAAAAAAAAAATTGTACATAACCAGTACAAAAAATTTTAAAATTATTTCTTCCCTAATATAAATTTTGCCTGACTTCAACTAACGCTACTAAGTTTTACTGACGTAGCAGCTAATATAGATGCCACACGTGTACATCGGTTGATCTAGTGAGTCTTATAATATCTTTAAATGAAGTAAAACATAAAAATTTTAAAATGTGTAAAGAGCTAAAATTTTATCAAATAAAAAATTGAAAAAAACTGTAGAGGATTCAATAAATTTTCAAATTTATACAAAAAGTTGTTTAAAAAACTCTAAAATTTTTCAAAATGCCTTTCTAAAATTTTTGCAATTTTATGAAATATTTAGAAGATTAAAAAATTTTAAAAACAATCAACAGAAGTTAAAAAAAAAAAATTAAAAAGCTAGCATTAGACTAAACCGTTAAGTGAACCGCATGTGTCAAGGTTATGCAAAAATGAAGTATTTAGAAAATATTATGTACCATATTTGAAATCAATCCAACCGTTTTATTTTCTTTATCTTGCCATTTAGGTATTTTATTAACAATAAATTATTTGTGTTCTTGAACACGACCTTTCTTGTTCTTCTCCCCTGCTTATTTTACTTAGAACTTTTCCAAGATCTCCGTTGGTGCAATTTCCTCCCAAATCAACACGATCAGCTTCTGAGCTCACTCGACCCACTTATTTGCTGTTGTTTTGCTTAAACACCCCAACTTTTGGTACGAACTGGTCGAGGACAACTCGACGAGACATCATCATTTTCTGCGATGCTGATAATTTTGCAAAATTGATAATATCATCCATCTATAATCCGATCCGAGTGAGCAGGAGAACTCGAGATGAATGAGTTTTCGAGAAAGATCACCGACAATCTACAGGAGACACGATGACTTTTTCCCATGAATTACAATGAGTTTATTCTCTCCGAACGCATAAACACTTTACAGACCCATAAATCATGTCAGTTCACGTGCAAAACACATTTGTGAATGGCCTCACCAAAGGCTACGCACTCGATATGAGATTCGAACCTCCGACCTTATAAATTTTCACACGAGTCGTATTCATATCTTATGATTATTATATGCTTAGCTAAATCTTGGAGTTATTTTTGCATTATCTTACTCATGTTTTATTAAGAGACGGCACCACCTTTTAGAAGAAATTGCATCCGATGGCTAGGAAAAAGGAAATATCTTAAAGATGACGGTTCGCATCCTATTTTATCTCACTGTATAACATGTGAAAATATCGATTAAATGTAATTAGTGAATTAAATTAATATTAATTACTTGAACAACTATTATAATTATTATTAATCAAAGAAATTTCATTAACATTTTCTCATCACCTCATTATAAGGCTGTATTTAACACTTTTTCCCTTTCAAGAGACGTTCATGGTTCTCTCTTCCCTTTTCTTTAAATTACACGACGTATCCTTCCACCAAACTCCTTACTCCTTGCTCTAATGTTGTTTTTTCCCCTTTTGTTTTCTACCTTCTTTTTTGAACTAGATCCTTCCCCCTTTATCTGGAAAAATTAGCAAGTGTAACGGTATTACCACGGTCATTATTATCGCATGGTAACACCTTTCAGTAAGATTGCAACATGTGGAAATGGTCTCATTGGCATGCTCTTTAGGTGAATAACAACCTTAAAAAGTTAATAATAGTCTTTATAAATTTCTAAGGGAAATTGCTAGTCTTGACCCTCAATTTTTTGGACTATGTTTATATTTGACCTAAACCTTTTTTGAGTTGATTCTGATCCTCAATCTCTCAAATATTATTTAGTTTTAGTCATTTATATTATTTTTAATATTAAAAAGGTGACTAGGCTTTTTAATATTAAAAATATATTTTTAATTACAGATTAAAAAATAAATGAAAATTTCAATGAAAAAGAGTATCAAATCCGACCACTAGGACTCTTGTAAAGTTACTAGTCGTATGACAGACTATTAATAATCTTTTCGGGACAGTTTATAGTTGAGTTCTGACTAACTTCTCATTTCTTATATCGAAAGTTTCTCTATTTTTTATAATTGTAAAAATAATTTGTAATTAACAATATATTTTTAATATTAAAAAGTCTAATCATCTTTTTGAATATTAAAAATCATATAAATGACTAAAATTGAACAGTATTTGAAAGGTTGAGGACTTAAATAAACCCAAAAAATGTTTAGGTCAAATATGAATGTGGTCCAAAAGGATGATGATCAAAACCTACTTTTTTTCCAATTTATAATAGGGCTATGCAAAAAAACCACAAAATCGAATTGAATCGGAGAGCCGAACCAAACCAAACGAAAAAAATCAGATCATTCAAACTGGTTCGCTAACGATTCGATTTTTTTGTCAAGAAGAGGTTTGGTTAATTATTTAATATCGTTAGTTCGGTTAATTGCGGTTAATCGAACCGGACCATTTTCTAATTATTAATTAAATAGAACAAAAGAAAATTAAAATATATAATTTGAACCTGAAATATATTTTTTACTTAAATTTTACTGTTCTCGTAATGTTGATCCATATAAAGACGTCGCATAAGTTTGATTTTGGTTTTCCGGTCCTATAATATTAAGTCTGTAACATATGCGAGTCTCAATCATCTTGTCCTGTAAAATCGAAGATGACATGGACTTTACACTGTCAAATAACGCTCAGCGGTTATTTTTTATCCGATGTGAGCAGTGAGTTGGAAAAAAAATTAGACGTGTCCGTTGTTGACGTGGATGAATGCTGCAATTACTTTTATACTCTTAACTATCGTTTTTAGCGTGTATTACTCAATTCGAAAATATCCTGCAACGTTAGGTTTTTTTTCCCTTAACTTCAAGATAGAAACCTTTGACTCTTTTTAATAGTTTACTTTAAAGATCATGGGCTTTTTACATGATTTGCCCTAATATTTACTTCTGTGGTTTCAAAAGCCCATAAACTGATTGGGTGGATCGTCCCACGTTCGATGCCAATCGATTGAACTTAAGCCAGGACCAAAGATCCTAAAAGCTAGGCAATTTGACAATGGACCCGAGATCCTAAAACGTAAGCAATTTAATTTTCTTTGATAAATAAAAATGAGAACATATACTATGTAGTGTTCAGAAAGCTTTCATATTTAACCGCGAACGTGTTAAACGAACTGAACAATTAGTATTAGCACTGATGCTGTCAATGCACCACCACTGACGGTCTAATATAGTTCAAGAAGGCGGTGTCTGCACATGTATGATAAACGAGTCTGATTTTGCCTAGAGAGAAACTTGAACCTTAAATTTCGATCTCACCCAACTACACAAGAGTGAGTCTTAAACCGTTAAACGACAGTCCTTATCAGTGGTTAAGCAGTTTAATAATATACAGTAAATGTATGCATGATAGAGAGGAGAAGGAAACACCCTCTGTTTGGAAGAGTTTTAACTCCTGCTACGGTCACCGACAATTTCTACTTTTAAATCGAGTTTGGTCTCTCGTGCATTCGATTTATAGATATGTCCCGATAATTAGAGCCCTCCAGTCCTGCAACAATAATCTTCCAGGAAAACTTCCTGATCAGCTCCTCAGCTTCTCATCCACCGTCTCCTCGAATCTCACATACGCATAATTGTTCTAAATATCCTATCGACTCATTCGTGCATTTTGTTGTCGAATCCATCAAGTATACAATTTGTTCATTTTAAAAGATTATGACTTGCCCTCGATTCTGTACTTTGTTTAGTCGGTAGATTCATCAACTTTTCAATTACGCCGGCAAGAATAAAGTCAATCTTGGTTACAGGACATGCCTTAAACACGAAGGACTATAAAAGAAATGCACAACTCACGGTGTCTTACACCTGTTCGATTCCATTCCCTTTTCAGTTGTTCCTTACAGAACATCTCATGCGTCATGACTTGGCCAAGAAATTAAAAATTTTAAAAATCCATGTCTAATTGCTTCAAGGAATTGGTCCCAGGTAACTTTGTGTCGCAGAATAAGTTTCTTTTAGTGATGCCTTTCCTTCGAGAGAAGAAAGCATAAATAGATTTTGCATGATCCATTCTCTGACTCCCATGCAGTTTCGTTTGGTGGAGATATGAGATCTGAATCCATTCTATGCATCCATGCCTGCTTGAAACATTCTCTTTATGCCCGGGCCTTGCCGGATATGTGGATAACAGCTTCTTGAACCAACCAAGGTGTTTAGTGGTATTGTGTGTGCAGGGATAGTGTTGAGCGCCGACTATACTGTTTTTGCCTAATAAGTCCGAGCATGACTTAATGGGGTGGTCAAGATCGTCTACTTATTGAAAAAAAAGTGGGTAGATGAACAGGGAGAGCTAGTTAAAAGTTCATTCCAATGGAACGCGCATTACAGCCTCCGAAAGTGTAATTATCGCCGTGCCAAATGTAATCTAACTAAATCGATTAGGACCAGATTTCCAAAAGCTAGAACATCCTCTCCATAGGGACTAAATATTCATATGCAAGAATCAGATTGATGATGTTAATAACTTCCCTTGTAGCAAGTAAGCTAAGACTGAAGCAACCAAAGCAGCTTTACAATCGGTCCATAAGAATGCAATCACATGGAATAGTCTACGAAGAAAACAAAAGAAAATCCGATTTCCAACCCCTCTTTATTAATTTAATTAAAGCTTTTCCCACTTAGTCGTGTGGTTAATTAACAACAAGAGAATTAATTGGTTTGTATTAGATCTTACATCGATCGATCGGGTTAAAAAATAATCTCAGGTACATATAATATATAATAGTCTAGAGTTTTAAGTGAATACGAACTCGACCACCTATAAAGAATGACTATAGGTAGATTCTTCACCCCTTGATATCTAAGCTCGAGTTGAGCAATGTGTACAACTTATTGGTCTCCGATGTACGTTACACCAATATAAGGGAGCTTAATTGCATGATGTAGTCCTGCATTGAGCCAGTCTCATTCAGCTTTCATAGTCCGTGTTGAGGGAGTATCGATTATTAGGATTTTTAAGTTTTTTTAGGGTTTTATTTTTTAGAATTTTTCAGGGTTTTCAAGGGTTTTTAAAATTTTTAAGGGTTTTAGTTCTTTTTTTTAGGGTTTTATGCGTTTTTTAAACAGTTCACTCGCAATAATTTGGGATGGCCGATCATCATGCATTAATTTTCGGATATTATTGAAAGATACCCAAAAAAAATAATTATCGATATTTTCAATAGATTCCCCATATAAATGTATGAATGGGTTCCGAAACCTGTCGGGTGAGTATTTCTCATCGCCTTTTGGTAAGTAAGCATATGATTAGAATTAATTCAGTGAAAACGATTCGACTGTAACCCAACGTATTCACTGTCCGTAGAATTTCCCGTCCACTGATTTCGATAAAGGGGAGAAACAGACCACAGTGGATGGAGGTGATCCGTCGCTTTTGGGACGGCTTCCGTCTCCTTCACGACGTTCCTTTCTGTGGGGAATCTCAAAGCGGAACTCAATAATTTGATACGTAACTTGCAAATGGTAAGCCAACAAGGTCCACTTTCCCTCTCCGAATTGCACGTCCCCGGTTCGGCAACCCTGAAAAGGGCAGGAAAAAAAAAAAAGGCACGTACACGTCACCACTTAACATGTTGTTTGGTCAATGTGGATTTCGATTGCCGAAAGCGGTGTTCGACTTTGAGTTTGATTTTCCAAGTTATACGAAAGAAGCAGGAAGAGTTGATGGAATTGATGCATTTGGTCTCTGACACCTTTTCTGCGCTGATTTTCCTACATTATTCGAGAAAGGAAAACAAGACCAGAATTTTATTTTTATTTTTTTCCCTAAAAAAAGCTTAAAATTAAAAAATTAAGATTTGATACAGTTAGTATCGTCTATATCTAATACTGCAGGTATTATTTTACATTAATGTAAAATAAAATATTTAGAAATAAAAGTATACCAGTTCGATTTATTAGTTTATATCATAGGGATTTTCTAATATTTGTTTGGTATTATTTTAATAATTTTCAGTATATCAACTTCCTTTATTAATAGACTCTCTATGCTATAGATTGCTCATCTATGTATTCAGTGGGTTGCTTCGTATAATAAAATTCGTAATTTGATCTGCGGTCATCACGTTTATCTTCTCTTAACATCTTCATCCTTCTCCTCTCACTTTATTTTAAATTTCTTCATCGACCAAGAGGTTTTGGCCCCTTTTATCCTTCTATTTTTCTCTAGAATTATGTGCCTATTTTTACATCGAAAAAGCCTGAAATTAAATAAAGAAATTCAATACAGTGACATTATCCTCGACCTATGATTCAAATCTCCTAAATTCGGTTTTCGCTATTGGAATTCTTCATCCTTTTTATTCTCTTCATTCTTCTGTCCTTCTGATCTCAAAAGTCTCTATTATAAAAAAATAAAATAAAAATCTTGAAATTATTTTATGAATGAAAGTTGATTTGGCTTCTCACAGCATTGATTCATTCTTAGGAAAAATGTTAAGCAATTTGGCTGTTCCTACTATGAATGGCCTTTCGGCTCGATGCCGGTTGGTGACGGCCAAGAGTCGAGATCACGTGCATGCATAAATCTCGGACGTTGGAATTATTTCAGTTCTTCGATTTCCGATGCTCGGGATTGGTTATTTCAAGATTTCATGCAGTTGCCAAAATTTCTCACAAATTATATTTTAAGCGAATTTATCATTTTTATTGCTTACACCGAGTCTAATAATTTTAATTAATATGGATTCGAGTCAGGCCAATTCATTAAAAGGATAAATCTCGTTTAATCATGTATTTTTCATACTGGTGAAACTCGAACGTGAAATATTTCTTAAGGGGAATGTGCTTTTCCTAACTCTTCTTCCATTATTCAACTGGAAAATGTGGAAAATGACAATCAAGAGGCACGGAAGTTCCACTGATGAAGACCTGATTCGAGCTCGTGAGACGAACATTTACAGAGGAGAGAGAGGAAGCACATTGTTTTTGTATGTGCCTATGTGTCACATGATGCTACAAAGTTGATTTATTTCTTATTAATTCATGCCCGAGTCAGTCCAGTAACAGGTGTAGAACTCTCTTAATTATAAATCTTTTCATTAATATAACTCGAATATAGAATTTCACTTAAAATAAAAATGTGTCAAATCATTTGAATTAAGCAATGTTAATTAAAAAGGCACATTTTGCATGACCTGTGGTCGAAAAGAGGATGAGCTAAGTGACTTTGCCGAAAAGGCAAACTCTTAAATTAATAATCATATCTGCTAGGGAAAAAAATTACAAAATTAAATTCGTCAAAATAATTGTACTCGCCATGATATCATCCCCTGACTAATGCACTAATTCGCCCCCGTGGCTAAGTAAGAAGACAAACAAGGAATAATTAAAATATCGACAGACCAAACAAAGACTTAGTCGGGATTCCATGGCAATTTGCAGTTTGGACGAACTCTCTTTGATTGGCATGTTTACCCACTGACGCTATAATGAGTTTTTTTTTTTTTTTCCTGGTGACGGAGAAGATCATTCATCTAATATAGGAATAGAAGAAAAAATAAATAAGCGCGTAATTCTTACGATAAAAATTGAAATTTAATCTCTTGGTAGTGAGTAAATATTTAGTGTATAACACATAACAAGTTTATTTTGTAAAACTCTATTAGATTTTAACACGTGTAAAGTTCTTAGAATTTTCGAGAATCAATTTTACACATGTTAATATATTAATTGTAATTTATATAATGCAGTCGTTATATATTACATACTGGATGGTTGCTCCGATTATATAATGTGTTAGATTGATGGAAGTTTGGTGATGACAAGACCCACCTAAGAATCTAGGAGGTCGGTTCATACCTCTCATGTCGATGCCCTACTTTCTAGGGTAAGCGACATGTACCCTTTCCGGGACGTATCTACAGAGCCTACTCGGTCCACCTTGTGGGTCAGTCGGTCAATGGATCGGCCTAAGTCATAGTGAAAGTGCATGCATGAGATGTCTCTCCACACTGATCCGCACATCTATACTGTAATAGAGCTTTTCCCTCGTACCAAAACATTTCACCTTGCGTTGCGACTCGTGCTCGGGTTTAGAGATCTAATTAGGTCGATGGTCTGTACTGTTAGCCTGAAATGTTGGTGGAATTCATTGTCTTAGTAGTACCATGTAGTAGGTATCCAGCCTGCCATTACAGAGATGCTTGAACCACACGTTGTGTGTCCCTTCTCCGTATTTTCTGGGAAAGGAATCATTATTTCCATTCGATGGAAGTGGAGAGGAATTTGATTTCCACTCCACGGACTTACCTTCACATTTTTGTTTATCCAACACAGGCTTCTTCACTGATCTCAAAATTTAGTTTAAGATGCAATAACATAAGATAATTTAATTTTAAAAAGATCAAATTAATTGATAAAATATATATAATATTTTGAAATGTTCCTCGAGTTTAAAGGGCATGTCGTACTTCGGCCCTATTCCCCTTGGTGGACATTGATCACCATGACAAAGCCACTGTGGTCTCAGACTCCATGAGTACCTCGGAGACTAAAACGAGGTAAATCGAAGGTCTCTAATGGTTGTGGTGATAGATGGTACTTGGTCACAAGTGATTTCTTATCAGGAGTTTTGGAGCCTGAGTGGAACCCTAATTATTATTGTTGTTACCAATACGAGTTGACCAGGATAATACAACATCTTTTTACCTGAACTAAAATATCAACTCGATACTCGAAATCCTACTGATTAAGAAAACAAAATCAAATCCCCAACAAGGATTAAGCCAATCTCAAAGGCATGTGAAGTCCTGCCATTGCACTGTCAATCTTAACGTTTCAACTTAACCCTTTCAAAACTCACGGTTCCACTTACAGCAGAAATAAACAAAAAGAAAATGCCCAGTTTTATCAGATATTTAGGATCCTTTTTTTTTTTTTGAAATATTTACAGCCAAGCAGAAATCGATACTAAGGTGCATTTTTTTTTTGCATTTCATTAATTTTCAGTTAATTTCCAATTTTATTTATATGTTAAGCAAATTGACATGGGATTTCATAATATGTATATATGTATTATAACAAAAACAAGAAAGAACGGGTTTACATGCCTCCTCTGTAAACAAAAAAAAAAAGAGGCAGAGTTACTGTTGTTATTGCGAAAATTAAGGTTTTTAATTCTTCACCGAGATAAATAATGTAACATACTTGTACAGACGGTCCAGTACACCTCGCAAGTCCTGACAGTTCCTTTTGCTAGTCTTAATAGAGAATAATGTAGTCGCACTCATTAAACCGTCCCTTTGATGGCTCATACGTCCAGCTAGAAATCTCATCTTAAACATGTTGTTTTAAACTTTTAACACGATATTTAAAGAAATATTTTGTCAAGAACCGATTTTTTTTAAAAAGTTCTCTGTAAGGGGTATTTCTATTATGAGATTACTTTACCTTATTAGAAAATGATGTATATTATGTACATTATGTACATTATATTTGAATAACTAGAATTTATTTGTATTGATTTCTTAATTTTCGGTTTCCTTGGTTTTCGTTGCCTTGTGCCCAAGTGTCCGAGTCACCTGCACTTATCTCTGTCCCCATGGCTGCTCCGCAAGACTATTATATTACCCGGTCTGCATCATACCCTTTTTTTTTAATGTTGTTGAAAATGTGCTGAAAATATTATCGAGAAAGACCAGCAGGGCAGTCCCCATAAGCTACACGTCAAGGAGTACGGTCAACAGATGTAGAATATTAATTACGGTAATTCGATATCTCTTTAACTCTAAAAGGAAAAAAAATTATGATTTGAATAATTTGGTCCGTTGGTCAAATCAATCTGGCTCGAGCTTGAATGAGCTCATTATATTTCGGGATACCATGTGATCAATATGAGTGAAAGGAGTGCAAAAGTAGTTGCGATCCAGCTACAGGTTATTAGGGTTTTTGTGATCGACTGAAAATTTATCAAATGAACTGAATAACAAATACTGACATTGTTCTCGTTAGCGTAGTATTATCAAAGGTCTAATATAGTATATGAAGTCAGTATCCATCAAAGTACGGACTTAAGAGCCTATTATTCTGGCAATGTTGCTTGGAGCGAAACTCGAACCCATGACATCTATCTGACCAAACCGCATAAGAATCGATTTTAGACTATTAGATTACCGTCCTTTGGTGGTGACGTGTCTCACTTGGAATGCTCGGAATTTCCGAGTTATTCTCCTGTTGTTGAATTATTAGTAGCACTATTTTTTTCCTCGTGGAAGAGGAGGCTGAAGAAGAATTCGAACACGTCTCGGCAGAATTGTTGGTCACATAATGGGACATAAAATCGGTATTTGTAATGAACAGTAGATGCGTGCGGAATCTTCGTTGTCGGAACTCGTTAAGATTAACCAAAAGAAACATATTGAACGTGATAACTTATCCTCACAAGTCACATGGGCAGGGCGATGAGTCATGGATGATGGTGCTGATACAAATTTGTCTAAGGGGCGGCTATATCTTAATTGGACCACTATCCAAGTACAGGACCACGAGATGATGCAAACTTTCAAGACAATGGTATAAAAAATCTACCGGGTTTTGATTGATTCGAGTTCAAATAGAGATTGATCCGTTAAGGGTTAAAACTCTCCAAATCATTGATTTTCTTCATTTATAAGATTTGTGACATATTATAGAAAGATGTGATCAACCGACCAAACCAGTTCGAATGGCTGGCTTCATGTTTGATGTATCATAAGAGATGATATTGGCATCTCAACCTCCATTGCAGCGGAACTATGGCAATCAAGTTTGAGTCTTGAATTGGCTTGGGAGTTAGGGTTTCACAAGATTATCCTTGAAGTAGATTCAGAGTTTGTAGCTCGTGCAGTGCAGGATGGACGTGAGGTGTGGGCTGTCACAGTGGATATTATTTGATATTTTCAGTATCATGTGTCTGGATTGGTTCATCACTGCGAGACACACTTTTCGGGAACAGAATACCTGCACGGATTAGCTCGCAAATCGGGCTTTAAGTAAGGAGTTAGGAGTTCATGGGGTTGACGATGTGTGTGGGATTTACAACACTTGTTATTTGATGATATTATAGAGATTTTTATGTTCCGTCTATGTATTTTATAATTATTTTCTTTAATTGATGGGCTCGATCCGAGAAAGTTTATTATGAGATGATGTAACAACGTGGCAGTGTTACATGGTGATACAGATCAATCAGATATAGTTGTTTCTGTGATTTTTTTGTAAAATCTGAAAAATGAAAAAATAACCCTAAGAATAATTTATTCTGGTTGATCCGTATCATCATGTAAACAATAATACTGTATCGTAATAGACTTTCCCGCTACATTGAGCGCCGTTGATAACCGAAACAAAAAAGGAAGAAGAATACCAATTTGCCAAAACGATAGAACGAATCTTGAGTAAGTGGCTACAGATTCTGGAGGAAGGACCAACCTTTCGATTCACACCAATCGACTTGAAACACTACACACTTTTTTGTTCTTCTTTGACTTTTTTGAAAAAAATAAATTTTTAAGGTGTCGTCTTCTCACCAAACCAGTGCGAAAGTAACATTGCCCACCGAACACCATGCCTTAACTATCAAATTTGCATTCGGACATGCCAACTTACTCGCTATCTTTCTTCTTTTTTTTTTATGGGAAATTTATTTTTCCCGAACTCAAGAATACCTTACTATCCATAATTAGAGGCACGAGAAACTTGCCAGATTAGTGATGAACAATGTCATGGAACGGGAAAATTTTATAATTGAGAGAGTTTTATCTCCTAGGAAACCGATATGACTTAAAACTGAATTAACCTGGTCAAATAAGTTTATGAATATCAGATAGTGCACATAAAAAAGTGTTTGTGATGGGTCTGAGATAAGTGATCCGTGAAAATTCACAATTTTCACAAATGTAATGAACTATTTCATAAAATAAAATAGTTTACATTTATTTTTTTTCAGATAATATTCGTTTCTTTTTAAAATTTATCTAATCAAACTGGACATAATTGCGGACCTAAACACCCCCCAAGACACGAGAATAGATGTCTAACACAGCCCTAATTAAAATTAATTAAATAAAAGTAAAATTGGGTAATGCAAAAACCTAACTAGAATGTAATAGAATCCAAAACTCGAGTAAGAGGGTTTGGTACATTTGAATATTGAAAAACATCGGCATGCTGCTAAAATTTAGAGCAACTCTTTGGTCAAACCGTATGTTGAATTGCTTGATTTCTCTATGATTTTTGTGAAAATGGTTGGGATAGCTGTTTTAGGAGAGTGAGGCTTTTTTCGAAAGTAATATTTCGGTACAAAAGATTAAACCATTTTTTTAATCAAATTTTTACAAAAATTAAAACTATCTTTCCTATGTTACGTCAACAGCATTTACACGTGTTGCTGAGTTAGACATCACGTTAGCTGCCACATCAGTAATAACTAACAACATTAATGAGAAAGATAAGGTGTAATAACGTGCTTCATTTTGAAATATCTTGTTGTATTCAATTATGAATTTTTTGAGTAAATTATCATTTTTATCTATAATATTTTGTGTTTTCATCATTTTTATTGTTAATCTAATTTTATCAACAATACCGTCATGAACGCTAAAAAATAACAATTTAGTCTTTTGCCATCATTTTCATCCCTAATACGAAGGCACAATCATCATTTTTGCTCCTCATACGATGGGACTAAATTGTCAGAATTTTCAAATATTGAGGATGAAAATAATAGTTAGGGACTAAACTGTCTAGATTTTTTAAATATCGAGCACGATATTAATGATAAATTGTATTAGAGATAAAAAATAATGACTACACAAAACATTAAGGAAGAAAATGATAATTTATTTTTAACCAAAAAAAAACGTTACATATGTAAAAGTTATTGGACTGCCTGATCCAATTATCCTTAAATTATTTTAATTTAATCTGTACATGTATTGAGCGCAATAATTGACCGGACTGTGATACACTCACAGACAGATGTTTGAAATGGACCAAAAGTCAGGTGAAACAAAAACCGGGGTAGCTAGAAACATCTCCAGTCAATTTTGGCCATTAGGGTTTCAAAAGCAACTAGGCTTATTTCAAAAATATCACTTTTAATTTAAAATTAGGAGAATGCAAGTTTGATTTTAATCTGCGGGACTGCCGTATAAATTAATTATCTCATTTTTTTTCCTTAATCATTTTACACTCACGGGTCATCTGGATAATTAAAACCTAAAAAGAAGGAGAAGAAATTCGATGTCTCGAAGACCCAGAGTCGGATTTGCTTGCAAAATACAATTGCGGGTTTTTCTTCTCTTGTTTTTCAACCTGCGAAATCGTTTTCTTATCCTCCTTTTGCTTTAACTCTTTTTGAAGCAAAACTCGGTTTCCATTGTGCTCCCGACAACGACCGTCACTCCCGACAGCCTAAGACCTTAATACGGTTCTCCTTTCCATCTGAAAATTGGAAAACGGAGAGGTAGGAAGAATCTTGTATCATCAACCAGCCTACTGTATGCTACCAGTCCGTTGGTAAAAAAGAAAAATCATGGTTTTTGATCGACTAGAAGCATGGTTTAACTGAGGTAGTTCTGTACCTCCTGCTTTCAAAAAGGTTTTGCGCTCGAATACTATAAACGGAGAAAATAAATAGATTTAGAGAATTTTATTTTATCCTTTAATGGACCTTTTCTCATTATAAAAAAGGGCTAGCACTATTAAACATGGATTAATTAGAATTTATTAGATTTTTTGATAAATTTTATGTGGAAAAAAAATATTACAGTTAGGAGACATGTTACGTGGGTGAAAATTAGAATCAAGATTGTACTGATCATTGCCGTCGGGGTTTTGGGTGTATAAAGATAGTTACGTACGAATTTGTTATTTAATAAAATTCATCGTAAAGAATTAGTGTGCCAATAATTAAATAAAATTTTGATTGTAGTTAATGTTTCAAACATGTGATTTTCCAAAAATTAATATAAAAATTAGGTAATTGAATGAGGGAAAAATTGATGGATCTTGTACATGTTGAAAAAATGATTTATGAGGAGTGAGGAGAAAAAGAAACTCGAGATAAGAGAAGAATAAGACAGAGTAAGTGAAAATGGAGAAAGCAAAAGAAATAGTGAAACGGAGTAATTTTTTTTTTTTTGTGAATTTATTTTCATATACCCATTTTTGTTTAGCCTAGATATTATTAAAATTAAACCACTTGTGTAAATAAATTATTTAAGAAAGTAAAAAAAATGAGGTCTCTTCATATAATAATACAATCTGTTAATCACATAAAAAATACATAGTATACTTCATTTTTTTAAAAATATCAAATATTGTAAATTTTAAAAAAAAGTATGTAATTCCATTTTATTCCTAAATTAATCCAATCCTTTCAAGTTTGAAAAAATAAATCGTATAATTTTATTTCATTATAAAATAAAACCAAACTTTCAAATTTTGAAAAATAAAAATTTTTTTTGTTGATAAGTTGAATAATATATTAAAATGTAAAGTGATATTCTTGTACGTCATAATCTACTTGAATTTTTCGTAGCACGTACTTGCAAATCAATAAAATTAGCATAATTTTTATTTTAAATCAGCTTAATAATTTTCTCTTAAATTAATAATATTAGTTATGAGAAAACATGAAGAGAATTTTATATAAGTAATTAGAGTAAATTGTAAACAAATTTTAATAAACTTTTATCCCACGATGAAGAAAAAAGTTAAAAAATTATTAGTAGCCTAACTAAGCACTGAATATCAAGTTCAATGAATTAATATGATCCAATAGTCAAATAAAAAATATGATTTTAATTTTAAAAGATGAATTGTCTCGCTTAAATTAGGATAAAAATAAAAAAATTAATTTATTTTTTAAATTTAGAATATTTTATTTTTTAAAAAAAATAAGTGAACCACATACTCTTTTATATAATATACGCTAGTACAATATGTAAGACAAATAATATATAGAAAGTGAATACGATCCAATAATTTATCAAAAAAATACGATGCAATAATATCATTTTCAGGTCCAATGTTACATTTCTGTCGGTGAAAGATCACATTATTTTTTTCCGCACTCTCCCAATACTATTCCCATGCACGGGAGCTGCCGACTCAGCAGCCTAACGCTGAGTAAATATTCAGTACTATTATGTAACGGGCTTGTTATATAAATAATTATCCAGATTTTAATACGTGTAAAGTGAACTTTTAAAACTTATAAAAATTTTATATGTATCGAGATATGAGAGAAATTTATATAACGATATTTACTCGACCAATGCTTTATCAGCGCAGTTCTTGACCATTGGAATGTTGATCGAGACTTCAGCATGCTTATTATTTATTTTTATCCAATCCTTTATTTTGGACAGAAAAATTTAAAATAAAAATTCCGAAGTGCTAAAAAAAGAGGACTCAGAATAGTTGTACTGCTTGAGACTTCTTATATCCTTTTTATTACTATTTCTTCTATCTGTTTTAAATTTATGCGTTTATCTTGTACATGGAAAAAAATTTCAAAGCTGGCCATCAGCTGACCTCACCAATTTGTTTGGTCTACTCGATGATATTAATGTATCATGAGCAGCCATCCATGGACTCACTGTTGCATTTTCATTTTCAATTGTAAATACTGTTGCGTGGTCAGGTGACACTGTTACACATAAGATCGTGCTTCAAAAAGAGATAAAGAGGAGAAGAATAAAGGGCACGGAATTCAAAATATTTTAATTTCGGGTCGATAATGATACTGCTATCCTAAGTCCCCTTCTCTTAATATTTCATCGAATTTGAATTGGGATCATGATCTAGAATCCAACTGGATCAAAATTGATTAGAAGTTTTATAAGCATTGTATCATATTGGAAAAAAGTGTAAGAAATCTCGAGAATACGAGAGCACTGTTCTCCGTTATCTATCAATTTAACATTTGGATTAGAAATGAATGCAGTCTCTTATAAGTCAAGTAGATGTCTAATGTGTTACTCATGGGATTGACTCAAGGATTGTCAACTCCGTTATGGGTTGTGAGCATTTACATTTTAATGGACTAATCCTACTCGAATTTGATTAGTTAGCATTCATTGTATTGAGGAATAGCTCTCACATCAGATAGTTAATGTATCGATACTCGGTTTATAAGAAAACCTAGTACCTATACCCAATAACTTGGGTTTTTATGTGGATATATGCCCAGTTTCTTATAGGCCGCGGATTTTACATAGTATTAGAGCCGGTTATCATGTGAGTTCACACCACGCCAGCCCGAGATCAAAAGAAATGACCCGACTTGTGACCAATAATATACTTTGAGGACGAAAGAGAATGTCACCTCCTGATCACTCATCCTCGTCTCTCGCGTATTCAAGGCAGGTGCCAAGTGTAAACACGTCGTCACGTGATGACGGATGTTAATAATTGAATCCCATATTGTGCCGTCAATAAATTGAAACATTATTTACAAGAAAACTTGATAGCACCAAGTCCCATAAAAATTTTACACATTGAATTTTCAGATAATTAGTACCGACGAAGGGCAGTAACGGTAGGTAAAAGAGGAAAAGAGCCATAAGAAATGTTCTTGAGAATTCCTAATTTACCAAATGTAAATAAAACAAATAAATATTTATGATTATAGCAAGAAATAAATATAAATAACAAAACATCCGGAGAAACCCAAGAATTAATGAACAGGAAATCTTCCCTGCGTTCTCTCACAAAAGCCAACCTTGGATTTCATGCAACACCAAACTGAAGAAAATCCATGTTACCGAAAAAGGGAAGATTTCTTTTTAATGGCAAATTCCATTCAATCCCAGAAGGGAAAATGGTAAATAGAATTGCTTTTTAGTTTAATTTCATAAATAAAGTGGTTAAAATAAGAAAATTTTAGATGCTCGTGTCACATAATAAAATATCGAAGCATAAATCAACAAAGTTGCTCTAATTTAATAATTATGTCAACTCTCTGTGTAATTCAGATTGATTTACTCATACATTACAATTTGATTGGTATTTCATGCGATGACTTACAATTAAGGGAAGAATTTTTCTTCAAAAAAGCATATGAAATTCAAGTTGTCGACATTAGAGATGGGAAAAGTCTCTTATCAGAGTTCCACTCGCAGTTGTCGGGACTTTCTATCATCCCTTTAAAGAATAATGTCGAGATGACCGCACTTGGATTAAGCCAGAACATCTTTAAGATGACGGGACTCTCCGCGGTGATGGTATAAGCACTGGCGTGAGAAAATTGGGGGAAAAAAAAGGGAGAGAAGATCTAAAGAAATCAAATTTGAACCTTTTGCTGTACATTTTTAATTTTATTAATTAACTAATTTGAATTCGAATTGGATCAGCTTAACGTGGGCAAGAATGCCTTCGATCTTACAATTTTTCTACATTTCGATTACGTATATCGCTTTTGAAAGGAAATATCGAACTAACCGAATGAATTGATGGCTGGTTGTATTTGTAACAAAGCTCGCATTGTGGTAGTTTGTTTCCATCATTTGGGATCGGGGAAGAAATATTTGATTCGAGGTCGATTATTAAGTGCGTACGTTTAATAGTATGTGACAAGTGTAAACCATGTCACCACGTGACTGATATTGAGAATTTAAATTCCATATAGATTTTAATTAAAATATTAATTTAAATTTATAAGAGAATTGAATATTATCATATAATTTGTTAGATTTTATTTGTCCTCGAGGGAACAACCTAGCTGGTAGGGCGTTGGGGTCTCAGATCTCTTAAGTTCAATTCTTAGGTGCAATGCCAATATTATTTTTTCGAGAGTGGGGGTTTCTACCCCTTGAGGCAGTCGGACTCGCTTGATTTATCTGGCAGATATGGTTCGCGAACTATTGCATAAGCTACGAGGAGGAGGATGTCACAATCTTACTAGTCAGACTCAAAGAGTACCCGAATACATCAATTATAAAAAAAATTATAAGATTTATTGTGAAATTGAGCACAATATGTAAAAAGTTTACATTAAAAAAAAAAAAGAAAGAGGCAGACAGGTTGTGACTTGTGGGTTGCTTTTTGGGGCAGAGGAAATAATACTAGAATAATGTCAGAGAGAAAGGACAATCAAAAAGCAAAAAATATATAAATTAAATTTTATTTTATTATAAATAATAAAAAAGGGGAAGGAGGTGGAGACTGAGAGAAGAGAAGAAGAAAGGGAGGGAAAAGAAAGCAGCAAAGCTGCGACTCATACAACGGCAAAGTAAGCAGAGAAAATACCAAGCTGCAGGAAATACTATAGCATGGTGGGGGAGTTCTTTGAGATGCGAGCCCATTCCGTCAGAAAGGGAAACTTCTCCTTACTCCTGTTCCTCCTGCTGATTTTACTCCTCATCCTTCCCAGGATTTAAATCATCAGCCTCCCTTCCTCAAGTTCTTTTACTTCTTCTTTTTTTTCCATTTTTTTTTTCTTTTCATTGTGAAGATTGGTGGGTGTTCTTGGGATCTGGGTTGTCGGAACCACAAGGGTCTGCTGTGGTGTCGGATGCTCCTCCGATCGATCTGGGTCTTGCTAGATTCAAGGTTTGGTTGTTGGGGTTCGGTTCTACGAAGCAAAGATTGCACTTTTGGTGTCGTTTGGATCGGACGAGATTCAGTGTACATAACTCTGTGTTGAGGCAGTGTTAGTAGTTCTTTCTTCTGTGGACTCAATCGGTCTTTTCCTCCATTGAAACAATTTTGTGTTTTCTCTGGAGGACCGTTTTTCGCTCCCTCTTCAGGAAGCAAAAACAGAGACCAAAAAAGTTCACCCGTTTCTTTATGTTCTATAGCCAAACCAGCCACCATTTTTCCTCTGGGTTTTATAAGACTGATCTTGGTTTTCTTTATAAACACCCAAAATTCTTTTTTTTTTTTTTGTAACTTCTTTTTCCCTGCAACGGAGGGGGGGATTACACGCAAGTACTTGGTTCGTTTGCATTCCTTTCGTGGGGGCTCTATTGGATTCTATGAGAATAGGCGATAACATACTCCTAAATCTAATAGAGAAGATCAGGTATTGGATTTCTGGGGATACAACTTCCGGCAATTCAAAAATGCCTTGTAACACCAATATCGGCCGTACGGTTTGTTGCGACAGTGATGCCAATGATGAAGATAATTTGCTTCGGTACCACTGCGTTGGCTGCAGCCGGTTCTTGTGCGGCAACTGTGCTCGGGGAAGTGGATCCGGGGCAGTTTTAGGTTCCGAGAAAGAGGGTACTAGAGTGAGCATTAAGCGATGTAAGTTTTGTGCTGAGATTAGTGCGAGGACTGATAGCCAAAAGAACAACTGCGAGAAGGTGCATCCTCGGGATAGCCCTGAGCCTCCATCTCCATGTTTCAGCGGCTCTGAAAAAACCGATCATTCGATGACTGTTGAATCTATTCACAGAGATTGCCTCTCTCGGTATCTTGAACCCGAAGAGCATGCTTTCTCAACTTGTGCAGGTAGTGTGAATGACTTTAGCGCTCATGCTTCACCTGCATCTGCTCGGTGCTCCCCAAACCGGTCAGTCTGATAGACTTTTCATTTCAGTATGCAAACTGACCAAATATTTATCTATCTGATAGACTTCTACCTGCACATGTTCTTTCCATATGTAAATTAATTAGATGCATCTTTGACTGCACTGTTACTTTGGATTGGTTTTCGTCTGCTAAGGTTGCTGTGGTCTTTTTTTAACTGTTCAATGTCTTCAGGAGGCGGTTATTTGGTTGCTTAATCCAATAAGCTATGCTGGAGTATATTGTAGGAATTGAAAATACTAGGTGCTTGGTGGTATTTTCAAACTGCTACATGTTTTTTGTCATTAGTTTTGTGAAAAAAAAATAATGCTCAAACTCAATTAGCAAGGTCAGGAAACGGCTTTAGAGTTGGAGCAAGGTTATGTAATTTCTTGTCATTTCCATCAGTCTGATTTGATTATGTTAATTTTGTGTCAAATTGTATTGTGTCGAAGTCCAAGATCTGCAATTAAAAGAACCATTACTTTCAATTTCCTCATATAAAAGATTTCTTTTTCTTTTTGTACTTGTTTTCTCGTTGACACATCAATTGACTCTCTGAATTGTTTTCTGATATCTCAGATGTAGAAGTGATGAAGAAGAGGCAGACGGTTCAGGGAAGCACTTTTTCAGCCCATTGAGCAAGTCTTGCCATGACATCTCAGACATAGATACACGTAGATTTAACTTTAGACATGACTTTTACAGTTTCAAGTCTGCGGGGTCGACGCCCTTGGACAGCCCCTCTAGGAACCATTTTACATTGAATAGAGGTGGGCACTTTGTACAGCATGAGCGGGAGGGAAGCCCGGTTTCTTGTGGCGATAGTCCCTTTAGTAGAGAAGAAACCATGGCCATTTTAAAAGGGTCAGGGGTAGGGACTGTGGACACAGAAAGCAATGATTATTGCTCAGATGACGTGTCAATCTTTCGTAGCCATTATGATCGATTTCACAAGTCACTTGATTTCGAAAACAATGACCTCATTTGGTATCCTCCACTGCCCAATGATGAGAAATATGAGGCGGAGGATAATTATTTTGAGTATGATGATGATGAGGATGACTACACCGGGGACTCAGGACTGGTATTTACCACTAGCAGTAGTCTTTCTTGCATTTTCTCTGGGAAGGAGAGACAGAATGAGGGCAGCAAGGAATCTCTGAGAACTCTGGTGCAGGGCCACTTCAGGGCTCTTGTGTCGCAGCTTTTATATGCTGAGGGCATCAAGATGGGCCAAGAGAATGAAACCGAGGAGTGGATTGATATTGCAACGAGGATAGCATGGGAAGCAGCAAATTTTGTGAAGCCGGATACGAGCAGTGGAGGCAGTATGGACCCCTGTGACTATGTGAAGGTTAAGTGCGTGGCTTCGGGGAGTCCAAGTGAGAGGTGCAGTGGACCTTTTCTTTCTTGTCTTCCTTTGGACTTAGCACCTGTTGTTACTGCTGGCATGGAAAAGAAACAGAATTCCATAACTTGATAATCTTGATTGTCTATTCTGTTCCAATTCTCTCTCCTTCAATTGTAACAGATAAGATATCCATCTCTTTGTTAATGGATGTTTTTATCCCCCTTCAATCTTTAATGTCGGACACTTTATATTCCGCGCAGCTCCCTAGTTAAAGGAGTAGTATGTACCAAGAATGTGAAGCACAAGCGCATGACTTCACAATACAAGAACCCGAGAGTACTTATTTTAGGTGGATCATTAGAATGTCAAAGAGTTCCCAATCAACTAGCATCCTTCAATACACTTCTACAGCAGGTACTCTTATGGTTTACGCATCAAGTTTTAGCCCTCTTGTGCTATTATTCTAAGGGGTTACGAGCAAATACTGGAACACCGGGGTAATTTTTAAAAAAGTACAAAATGTTTCTTGTTTCTCTCTGTAGAATAATTTCATAGTTTGGTGTAAGTAACCTCTGGATAACTCAGTGATTTTTTAATTGATTTTTCTGGGGCATTTCCTGAAATTAAATCTTGTGCATTTTGAATGTCGCTTTGGAGCAGGAGATTGATCATCTCAAGAAGATTATTTCAAAGATAGAGGCTCTTCATCCAAATGTTCTGCTAGTAGAGAAGAGTGTATCTTCATATGCTCTTGAGTATCTTCTAGCAAAGGAAATCTCACTCGTATCAAATGTTAAGAGACCAGTGCTTGAGCGTATATCAAGGTGTACCGGTGCTCCTATTACTCCTTCCACTGACAGTATCCCCACAGCAAGGCTGGGTCACTGTGAACTTTTCAGATTGGTAAGAGTGTCTGAAGAGCATGAGGTTAATAATCTATCAGGCAGGAAGACCTCCAAAACCATGATGTATTTTGAAGGTTGTCCAAGACGTTTAGGGTGCACGGTAATTCTTTAGTTATTTAGCTATTTTACATCTTTTCATTTCCTTTGCTTTGTCTAATTTTTATTCTGTCATCATTGTAATTTTGTATAACTAATTGAAAGCTGTTTATGTTTTTCATGGTTTATTCTATAGCTTTCTGAAGGATAGAGTAGTGTCATTCATCTCCTTATTTATTTCACGCGTTTAACCTTTATTTCATGGCAGCGAAATTTGTTTACTATGCTGGAATGAAAGGAAAAAATTGCTTCTGGCTTCTGAAACTTCTATCAAGGATTTTTCACCAGCAGTTTGCTTTCTTTTGGATGATTGAAACTTTAAAGGTGTGAAGCCTAATAAAGCCTAGGTTAAGCAGTGAATATGGGTAAAGAGATTTTAGCAAACTTCCACTATGAGATTTCCCATAAAATGTAATTGCAAATTTTCATCTTCTTAATTCCAGCTTGTTGCTTCTTTTCTATAGGTTCTTCTAAGGGGTGCTTGTCATGAAGAATTAAAGAAGGTTAAGCATGTTCTCCAGTATGCAGTGTTCGCTGCGTATCACTTATCCCTTGAAACTTCTTTTCTAGAGGATGAAGGTGCCACTTTACCTAAAATGCCCTCAAATCCCCTTGTCTCTTCATTGGGGAAGGCAGCTTCAGATTATCGAACTTCAATACTTTCAACTTCCGCTGGTGAGAGCATTCCTGAAGTAGTGCCTGATGCGTACAGTCACGAGGGACGTTATTCCACAGATTTGGAACTTCTGGACTCAAGAGTTGGAAGTTCAGCCTCTGATGCATATGATGATGGTGATGGTTTAACTGATTTTCTTGATGTGAAGGACTTGGATATTATACCTTCTCTGGAGTCTCAGATAACTTCCCACCCTGAGCTTGTTGAAACAATGGGACGAGATGGGGAAAATGAAGCTCTGGGTGAGTACTTCTCTTCTGCTGATACCAAACAGAGCATACTGGTCTCCTTTTCAAGCCGTTCATTGCTAAAGAGGACTGTATGCGAACGATCTCGGCTTCTTCGCGTCAGATTCTACGGATGTTTTGATAAGCCTCTTGGAAGGTATCTTCGTGATGACCTCTTTGATCAGGCAAGTAATTTTCAGTAATCTCTAACTTGTTAATATAGCATATAAGCTTCTTGGCTTTAAAAGATGTTTTTAAAAAAAATAATAATAATCTTTACATAAACCATGCCACGAGCCAAAAAAAAAAAAGTTAGCAGAGTGATGAAAAACAGCTGCAAAAAATTGAATGAACTGGCATGAAGGGGGACTAATTCGCTCCAACCACATACAACTCAATGTTTCTTGGCTCCCTTTTTATGGATGTCTGGGATTTCACGTTGACCAATTCTTTGTTTGTTGGCAGTCATCTCACTGCAGGTCCTGTAATGAACCTGCCGAAGCCCATGTATTATGCTATACTCATCAGCAGGGTAACCTAACAGTCAATGTAAAGCGAGTTCTTTCATTAAGACTTCCAGGCGAACAAGATGGGAAGATATGGATGTGGCACCGTTGCCTCAAGTGTGCTCACGATGCAAATGGGGTCCCGCCTTCGAGCCGTAGAGTGGTCATGTCAGATGCTGCTTGGGGTCTGTCCTTTGGGAAGTTCCTGGAGTTGAGCTTCTCGAACCATGCAACAGCTAATCGCGTGGCAACATGTGGCCACTCGCTGCAGAGGGATTGTCTCCGTTACTATGGGTAGTGCTTTTGGATTCTGAATTAAATTTGGATTGCATGGATCAATAAAGTTATTGGCTGATGGCTTGGGGTTTTCAATCTTGGCAGATTTGGATGTATGGTGGCATTTTTCCGCTATTCTCCAATTGACATTCTTTCGGTCTGTTTGCCCCCTCCAATGCTTGATTTCAATGATCATGTTCAGCAAGAATGGCTAAGAAAAGAAGCAGGGGAGGTAATATCCTTTAGATTGAGATTTTATGTGCATTTAATCGATATGTTATTCATTTTATTTCTTTGCCTATGAAAAGTGCTGTGGCTGTCTTTATGGATTTGGCGGAAAAACTAATAATTGGCACCATGGACTTTTGGAGTATTATGGAGCTAGATCTTAGCTACTCAATGGTTCTCTTTTGCGCACCCTAAAATGAAAACAAAGGAGGAAGGGGATAGAATACTGGAAGATGAGAAGAGAGGTTCTGGGATCATCTTGGTTGTGCTGGAATTAATGAACAATTCTTGAACTTTTGTTTGCATTTTCAGCTCATGGGTAAGATGGAAGCTTTGTACTCAGAGATATCTAGAAAACTTGAAGGCATCGAGCAGAGGAGTGCTGTTTTTGGAAATGAATTCATCGTCACACGTGAGCTGTGGAACTACATCTTGGAGCTGAAAGACTTGCTTAAAAAGGAAAGAACCAACTATAACGTAAGTTCCAGGGAGAGCAGATCTACTCATTTGCAATGTAACCTGTTCGAAGCTTGATATTGGTTCCTTCAACTTTGTGCAGTATATGCTAGAACCAGCACTCGCAGCTTCTTCTCAACTGTGTCATACAAGTGTAGACATTCTTGAATTGAACCGCCTGAGATGGTTGCTCGTGATGGGATCTCATGTTTGGGAGCGCCGGCTTTATTCTTTGGATTTGCTCCTTGAGACGAACTCTCCAAAAGCAAAGAGGGATGGTGCATTGTGTAACGAACTGAAAGAGTTGAAAATTTCACCTGAAAGTTTCATGTCCGAGCCACTAAATTTGGCCGCTACTTCTGCAAGTGGAGGCCGGTTGGAGAACAAGGAGGACTTGCACTCTGAAGGGGAGACGCCTTATGAAACTATGGCCGCTTCTGATGAGCCCAATCTCTCCGACAGAATTGATTCTGCATGGACTGGTAGTGATCAAGTGTCTCTTGGAGATCGTCCTATGGGTCGGACTCTTGGTCTAACAGGTGGAAATGACAGCCTACCACCGTTTAGGAGGATGATGGCACCAGTGAGGGTCCATTCTTTTGACTCGGCCCTGAAATTTCGACAGAGGATCCAGAGAGGAGTCTCTTCCTCATTGCATCTGTCAACAACCAGGTCCTTCCATGCTTCAGGAGATTACCATTACATGGTTAAAGATCCTGTCTCCAACATAACAAGGACCAACTCTCAAATGCTCCCTCGGGAAACTCAGAAATTAAACTCATCGATGCCATCCTTTGGAGCTCGGTTGGCCATGGGTGCTCGTTTATTAGTCCCGCATACTGGAAATGACATTGTTATCGCTGTCTATGATGATGAGCCCACTGGCATAATATCTTATGCCCTCAGTTCAAAGGAGCATGAGGATTGGGTTTCTAATAAATTGGATGACCATGGAAATGGTTGGAACAGAGTGGAGGGCGACAGAGAGAATATGAATACTGCTTCGAGCTTTTCGTCTTTGCATTCTTTGGGTGCTTTAAACATAGACCACTCAAATACTTATAGCAATTACACATCTGAGGATGCGACATCATCGTCCGCTGGGTCAATGTTCCGGGACCCCAAGAGGTCTCCTCATTTTCAGATTTCTTTCGGGGACAAATCGCCATCTTCTGGCGGGGACATGAAGTTTTCGGTGAAATGTTATTTTGGGAAGCAGTTTGAGTCCCTTAGGCAGAAGTGTTGCCCCAGTGAGCTGGATTTTGTGCGGTCATTGAGCCGGTGCAGGAGATGGAGTGCCCAGGGAGGGAAGAGCAATGTCTATTTCGCCAAGTCAATGGACGAGAGGTTTATTATAAAGCAGGTTACCAAGACAGAGCTGGATTCCTTTGAGGATTTTGCTTCTGAGTACTTCAAGTACCTGGATGACTCTCTTAGCTCAGGCAGCCCAACTTGCCTTGCTAAAGTTCTCGGACTTTACCAGGTTCTTGTTTCATCCTTCGCTTGCATTTGAATGTCCTTTCCCTTTTCACAAGAAACACAAAAGTTAATATTAAGTCCTGCAGTTTAGTTCTGAAGCTGTGCTTTTCGATGAGATTACTTGCCTTTTTCGATGAAATTGAAGAAAGAGCTTTCTTTAGCCCTGAAGGAAAAGCGGAAGTAAGAAGTTATATGTATGAAGATGGTGATTAACCTTTCTTATATTTCATTAAAAGTGCATGGGGCTGGAGAATGCGCTAGGAGTTGCTCTGTTTTGATTAATACTTTCGAAATGTTTGGCAGGTCACGGTGAAGCACCTGAAGGGTGGCAAGGAGACGAAGATGGATCTGATGGTGATGGAAAATCTCTTCTTCCAGCGGAGCATCTCGAGGGTATACGATCTGAAAGGGTCCAACAGAGCTCGGTACAATCCAAACACGGCAGGGAAGGATAAAGTTTTGCTCGACATGAATCTACTAGAGACTCTCCGGACGAATCCCATGTTTCTTGGAAGCAAGGCCAAGAGGAGTCTCGAGAGGGCCGTCTGGAATGACACGTCGTTCTTAGCGGTAAGCTTGGATCGCCTGCTTAAAACTTTTGAAGTGTAGTAACCTTCATCTGAGCGTGTTTCTCTTCTCCAGTCGATCGGTGTGATGGACTACTCGCTGCTCGTGGGAGTGGACGATGAGAGCAAAGTGCTCATCCTAGGAATCATCGACTTCATGAGGCAGTACACATGGGACAAGCACCTCGAGACGTGGGTCAAAGCGTCGGGGATCCTCGGCGGGCCCAAGAATGCTTCCCCGACCATCATCTCTCCGAAGCAGTACAAGAAGAGGTTCAGGAAGGCGATGACCGCCTACTTCCTCACCGTGCCTCACCAGTGGTCATCGTGAATGCCTTTCTCGACCTGCAAATGTATATTTCTTCATTGTTAAGATAATAACAAGGCGGCGAACCTGCACAGCAGAAAGTACAGGCGAAGCAGGTCGGTTTCATTTACGAGCAAATATTAGCCGTGTAATACACAGCCATGGTGGGTGTGTAAATCCAATCATGGGATGCCACGTGTAAAGTGAAAGCCCCAAAAAAATCTGCTCCAATTAACGCTAACGGCTAACGGATGGGGATCTAACGGTAACTGGACTAACGATTGAGTTAGGCCGTTATGGTTTAAAAATTTCCATTTCGATGTGCCTCGTTCCCACTTCGCTCTGTATGAGCAATTATTTGCTCTTTGTTTGACCCTCAGTAAACGATTGGGGTTACGGTTCTGGTCGCCAACTCTCATGGTGAGTTCTCGATCGAGCTCACATTCTTTCCTTCCCTTCTCTCTCAGCAATCTCATTCCACTCTCTCGAGAAATAGCTGAGTTATGGTTCTAGTGGTCCAACCATTGAGGTGAATTTCCAAACGATCTGTCATATTTCCCTTCGATTTTCTCTCAATAATCTCGTTCTACTCTGTCTGACGTAATATTCATTTATACTTCTCCTTGTTCACTGCTGTGAAGCTATCGATTCTTTCACTAATAAACTGAAAGATTTCTTAGAGCCAAACATGTTACTTCCGTTTGATTGATTGTCTATTTCAGTACTGTATGAAGGCCCTTTGAATGACCACCTCCTCCATTTGTTATCCTTGCTCTTAGTTGTTCTTTTTGCCTTCTCTGCTCCGGTCCCTGTTGTGTGTCTAGATCAATTCTTGTCACTCTTTGAGATTACGATCCCGAGACTCAGCTCAATTGGCCTAATATAACAGGTGATTTTTTCATGTTTAATATCTGGAGTTGGCTCTGTGATTCTGTTGGGTTTTCTCTCGGGTTGGCATTGCATTGTTACTATTCATTGGTTTCTCAATAGTGGCCTATATATAGTATGATCTACTCTTTCAGAACATGTTTGAGCTAACTTGCGTTGATTTCTCAATAGTGGTCATGAAATAATCAAAGATATTTTTTCTCCAAATTCATATATGTTTTTCTTCCCCTAAATGGAGAGAGCTCGTGCTTTCTTTCTGCTTGTTTGCCACTGCCTGCAGGAAAATTTGCTCCCCCTGCATTACTGAACAATGCTTGAAAGATTATCATATATAATCATTTTAACGTATACTTGCGTGCATGATATTGACAGGGATTGGAGCCTTCATAGTTCAAATTTTCAAGTCTAAATTAGATCACTTCGCTGGAGATGAAAGGGAGAAGATGATGATTACATTGGAAGAAAATGAGAAAGCGAAGCTGCCAGAGAAGAAGAATGGGGTTCTTCATCAAAACAATGTAGTTCTTCAAGTTTTAGTGCAATGTAATATCTTTTATGAGAAGTTGTCTATTATTAACTGAAGTTTGCAAATTGAAGTACCTACCATGGTATGTATTAGACGTATATTTTAGGCCACGCAGTGTTGATTATTGTTAAATTTGCTGGGACCAGCTCTTCTTTTACTTCAATTTGGTCCCGGTAGGTGGTCATATAATTCAGAGTTTGTTGGATAGATTAGGATTAGGAATATGACGAAAACAGCCTTTTCCAATAAGTCTTAGTATATGAAAGAATACTCAGCAAAGTCATAAAGGCAGTAACGTATTTGATCAACTGTTACTGTTTGTGATAACAGAGCCGATACCATGGTGTCTTGAGCACAATTACATGAACTTACGAGATGATTCTCATATACATGTAAATCTATTCAACCCAGGAAACAAATTACATATCAAACCAGCATATCTCATCATGTTTGATCCATCCATTCCGCAGAAGCAAAATCCAACTAACACTATTGGTTTGATTTAGACTGTTCTCCATCAACTCCACCTTGAAATTAACTGATTGAATCCAATGGATCCTGAAAAATTAAGGATGAAAAACAATAAAACATTTAGGAGCCAAATAATGTTGTGAAGTAATAAATCACGAAATTGACATATAAAACACATGAACAGTTTCATAGAACGTATAAATTAATGCATTATCTAATAGAATAATCAAGTTAAGATCCAAAAGCAAGTTAGAATAATCATGCCTACTATAGCGGTGAGCAACTGATGAAAATAGTATGGAGACAATTGGGAGAGGGGAGGCATGAATAATAGGCCATTCAGATTATCGAGATCCCGAGTTCAACAGTTAGACATATAGGCAGATCTGCTCCACTCGAGCGATTGTTGAAGATGTACCGGTCGTTCAGGGTGTCGACATCTTGAGTGTTTCTCATGCAATGGGCTGGATTTAAGGGCAATGGGCCAGATGGAGAGGAGATTTGCTTGTTCACAGAGCGATGGTCGGGATTTGCTGTTCATGGTGCCGAGATCCGGAGTGTTTGTCACGAAAGGGCTGGGTTTAAGAGGGATGAGTCAGACAGGAAGCGACATTTGCTGATACAGAGCAAATGGTAGAGAAGCAGAGTTTTTTTGGGTGAATGGAGAAATGGGTGAGAATGAGATTTGAGATTCGTGGGCGGGCAAAACAGTGGAGGGAGGGAAATTGAAAATTTTCATCTGCCGCTCTGTTAAACCCATTTCCGTTAACGCTGGCTTCTTTCTGTTATCGGTAGCTTCTTTCTCCTCTCCGTTGCTTTTTGCAGATGGTTAAACTTCAGCCTCTTGCTTTACACGTGGCTTACTGAGATTGGATTTTACACAGCCACCCTGGCTGTGTATTACACGGCTAATATTTGCTCGACCCAGTTAGTTTTTGCATAAACGTATCAGAATCATTTTCCCCGGTGAATCTGTGATCGCGTAGTTAAGGCTCGTACCAGGATACCATGTGGAATGTACGACCTTTGCTAACTGATGGAATTTACAGTGATCAGAGCTCATAGCCAGAGTTTCATTACTCCGCCAACGTATACCCAAAAAGAAAAAACCAAGACAAAGATTTGAATCCAAAAGCAAACCAAGTGTTGCTGCGAATCTACTCGGATTCAGTTCCGCTATTCTCCACGACCATCTCCATCTCGTATGTCGACTTAGCCATGGATCCCTTAGGAAGCCACTGGGATCTGCATTCCCCCTCCTCCGGCAGCCATAAAACTCACACGCCTCTGCATTTCATAAACGGAAGAGCAGAGGTGCAACATCAGAGAAAAGTTCTTGATCTCATTTAAATGTATTCTGAGTTCGATTTTATCTACCGAACTCGACAGCGGATGAGTTCAATTTGCACAACACACTAGCAAACTGCCATAGAAGACGAGAAGGTTCATGGTCTAGGAGGGAACATACCTCACGCTTCCTGAGACCTTCATTTCTGCTCCCATGGCTTCCATCACAGTGCAACTGCTGCTGTTGGTCCATCGAAACGTCCCGAACCTTCCCCTCATCGCTCAGTTCCTCGCCCTCAACCTTCCTCGTACTATCATTATCATCGGCACCACCTTCCTTGTAACCGTCACTGTTCTGATCACCGCCGCCGTTTTTATTCCCGTTGATGCATAACCTCAAAATCTTCTCAGCTGCTTCAGCCTCATCTCTGCTCTCCCTCATCAACCTCTCCGCCTCCGCCTTCGGGAGCCTCACTCTCACCCTCACACCGCTCCCCGCAGCCTCCTTCCCTTCCGGCTGAGCACCGCTGCCCTTGCCCGGCATCACCGGCTTATTCGTCACTGCAGACAGGTCCGAAGCCGACCTGCGGGCGAGCATCAGGGTCTCGAGCCGGTCCTTGGCGCTCATGTTCGCCCAGGACCGGACCCGCCTCGGGGCGGCGAACCCAGGCTCCTCGGGCAGCTCCACGAGGAAGTAAAGCCTCCCGGGTTCCAACAGCTCACGGGCACCCATCGGCTTCGCCCTCAACCCGTAATGCTTCACGGACTCGGACTCCAGCAACACAAGCCCGGGGTAGTCTTCAAGGACATCGCCGGCCTCCACGAGCGGCTTGAACTTCAGGGTCTCGCCCGTGATCTTCATGACCTTGGCCACCTGTCTAGCTTTCCGGCCTCCTACGGTGTTTCCCATTGATTCTTGGAGATTAGATGGGAACAAAGGAGTGGAACGAAGTCGAGGGTTTCTGGGACGGACTTCGATTAGTGTTTGGTTGGGCGTGGACAGGTAGGGATGAGTTAATGCACTTATATATGCGTGTGTATGTGTGTGTGGATAGTTAACGTTTATTTGGGGGGTCAGCGGTCAACAAAGAGGCCAAATTTGAAATTTCATGGAAAAGTTTGCCAAAGCTCCATGAACAAGTCCACGACTAGACCCCATACATGGGTGGATGACGAGATCATACAAGTCCACTGCAGCCTCTCGTGTCAAATTTAAATGCATTTTGATTCGTTCTTTTACTGCAGAGATCATCAGAACAGGCGTGCACTAAGGAATCCAACCTATAATCTTATGAACTACTTACAAAGTGTTAATATATTGTATCTATTCGTGTGAAATTTGTCGCTTGTTGTGTTGCATGTACATACCGGACCCTATCTTGTATCGGACAGATTTCTAAATATTAAAATCGGATCCTGTCCCGTTGAATTTCAGTCTACTCGGAATTTGGAATAAGATACCACAGATTGTTTATTTTTTTCACCTCTAAAATACATATTTTTGTTTGCACCATGTAGTATTTCTGAGCCAGCCAAAGCGCATCTCGAAAATAATCTGATCTGCAGTCAGTTCGGGATCCTTGAGAACATAACATTTTAAACGGTTCGAGGAGGTTTCAAACGATTGTAACTAACCGCACGAATAATTTTTTTTTTTTTTTTGGTAACAGATTCAGGTTCCGATTCCGTTCTATCCTAGGCCACTGGCTTCCTGACCCACATGCACATAATAGAAATGGTTCAAACGGTGACTCTTCTCCCATGACAATTCTTTCTTTCTATCAGTAGAAAATCTATAAGATTCTCGTGTACTTCGTTTTAAATTTCATAGCAAGCCAAGCCTTATTAGTTGAATCGTGCACGTATTGCCTCTGATAACTCAAACCCTGCGACTTCTATCCATTCAATGTAAATGGGTCAATGTGCATCTAGAAAAGAGCAAGGAATCGCGGTACGTGCTTAGGTTAGACACAATGTGTTCCGTCTCGTAGGCGATTTCTTGATAACTAGAAAAATCAACCATCCTTTTTTTTCTTTGTTACGGAGGAGTGTGATTTAAAAGAGAACATGATAAAGAGAAAAACGAGGAAGTAAGGCTACCTCTCATGAGAATCAAAAGTAGAGCTTCTTAATTTCAAATCGAGAATAGTAAAGCTAAATTCCAACCCTCCATTTTACGACATGTCCTAATTATTTAAGCTTCAAATTGCTATTTTATTGGCTACCCCGTGAAACATTCGTGGAGATGACGCCTGGTTAAGAGTTCAATTTCACATTCTGGCTTGTGATCAACGGTAATCACGGCAGAGATTCAACGGTCCCCACGTTTGAGTCTTGATGTACAATTTCTTTTTGTAAAGTCATCCGACAACAAGCTGGTGGCGGGGTCATTTGGGTAGATTCACAGGGTTTCAGGATCTTCTGGGTGGCTGACTACTTCAAAGTACTGAGTTAAGGGCGTTCCCCCACCAGTTTGATACGGTTGCAGCCTACAACAAAGTCGAGTTCGAGAGCAGTGATCTGGGTCGACCCTTTGACACGATCCCCTCTTACACTTAACTTTTAGAGAGGACCGAGGCATGCTACTGGAAGGGCGCGAAGGACAATGAGTGTGAAAGTGAGGAGGGGCTAAGAATCGGATATCGGAGCTGTCCAAGGGTACGAAGATACCTATTGTTGATGTGGTATATTATATATGTCATTTGCAGTGGCTCGATACTGTGGTGTGAGTCGAGGATGTGTGGCTTGGTCGGTTGCTTGGACGACTGTTGGAGAGTCGGGAGCGCGGACCGCCATCATGAGGAACTGGGGCCTCGCATGCTTGTTGGACTCGGTCGTACCGACGTCCCCATTAATAACACGTAATTGTTAACTGTGTTAGCCATGTCGAGTGTCACAATCACATCGGGAAGTCAGTAAAAAATTGTAAAAATATAACAGCTTTGAAATTCATCTTCTATCAATTCAAATATCTGAATTTGTATGCAAGCTATTCTTTTATTAGCGAGGTGAAAATTTAACGTAATACTGAAGATAATTACCGTGCGACTCACGACTCATCGGGATCGAGTGGGATAGGAAGATATTAATGGAGCCTGTTGTTAGTCTGACAGCTCATGTTAATAAAATCGACCAAGACTTGGTCAAGTGCACAATTAAACGCAAGACACGGACAAGTTTGCCTTTGGTCCTTATCAAAGCTGTGATGGCCCCAGCGGCTGAAACGACGGCCGGAAGACTAAACGCTCAACGACAAGGGTTTGTCCGGAAGCAAATCTGCGTACAAATCGCGCAGGTGAGAAATTACGGATAATATTGCTTCCATTAATAATAATTTATTTATTCTTTTATCTATATTATCCGTCTATACCTATTATTATATACAAATGTTTATGTAGTTTCGCTTTTTTTTTTTTCATTTTTCATAATTATTCTCTATTTAATTTGTATATTAAAATTTATCACGTGCACTGATTTCTAAATTAAGGATAAAATAATAATTTCAGTTATTTTCCTTTCACTATATACCTATGATGCTAAAAGTAAAAATTTTTCATTAACTACTCAGATTTCTTCATCCCACCCTATATCTAGCATTTTAGCAGAAAAATCTGTCATGTTCTCTAAACGAATAATTTGAAATTGTAAAATTGAAAAGGTAAAATAATATACTAATAGCAATTGAGAATATCATTATGAATACTATAAGTTAACAAATTTTAAATCAATTAAATTAGAATAAATTATAAATAAATAATCTAATTATATATTATTCTAGTATTTCACTTTTATTTATTTTTATTTTCTTTCCATGCATAACACAGATCTGTGTCTAGTATTAATATATACAAACATTCTGGGTTTTGATGTCTTTTTCAGTCTCTAAAAGTATCCATTAACGCATAAAATTGAATTGTTAATTTTCGTTAGATTAAGAAAAGTAGAGGCATGATGGTAAAATCACCAATATTTAACTGCTAAATCTTTCTCTACATATAATTATGCAATAAAAAATAATTTTTCAAATCTTATTTGACAAAATAATTTTTTTTACTTCTCACTTTTATCAATTTTTATTTTCCTTCAGTGCTGAGCACGTGCTCAGTTCTAGTTGTAATTTATTTAAATTCTTTTTTTATATTATATTATAAAATAAGATTACTGAAAGAATTTTCCCAAGTTGTTGACCCGGTCAAGGGAGTGCTATGTAAATTCCTGGGGGGAATAAAACAGACAGACCGGGTCCACTTGGAAAAGTCTTACGATAATCTCCTGGATGTACGGATCTGATTGGTTGAAGAGCTGCTTTGCCGTATGTGATGGAACTTCTCCTCGATATTTTTTCGGTTCTTTTCGATGCTCCAAGAATCTCGACCGTCGAATGAAACAGTGGACTCCTTAGGAGGGGCGTCCTCGGAGCGGTGAGATTTTATTTTGTACTCGATTCACTTATCACGAGTTTCACATTCGAAATCCAACAACTTATCACAAGCTAGACATTTTTCGTTTGATTTTGGGCTTACGGGTCACGAATGCCACACTCGGACCTAATGGGGTCTAAGCCCACACGATAACATGACCCTGATAACATGTAAAAATTTTTCACACGTACCGCACTCGGACCTAATGAGGTTTAAGTCCACATGATAACATGACTCCGATATATAACATCTAAAATTTTTTCACCTGGGCTTATAATAGGTTAGACATGTTTTCACCTAAACTGTTAAATGGCGGTATCTAATTTTCTTACAAATTACATTTCAATCTATTATTTGTCCGATACGGAATTTCACTGTTCAACAAGGTCTAGTCATACTAGTTGATGATCAGGTTGCATGTCCAGTTGCTGAATCGACATAACTAGCTTAATAGATGTAGATATCCAGGGGAAAAAAGGGCAAATTGATGTAGGTGACAGTGGCTTTTTCCGATTTTTTTTTTAAATTATAAAGGAGGTGTATGGACTCCTTAAAAGGTATGATGAAGATGAAAATAATTCGGCACGTGAAATTTTAATGATAAAAATCGAATTCGGAACATCTTAGTTACAGATGATAATAATTCACCGCACGGGATGCTCTTTTGTCGCTGTCGGTCCTCCGGTCTTGGCTGGTAATTCCTCCACTTGCTTATCGGATATGGTCTTGCTTTAATTCGGCGATGTAGCCAAGAAACCCAACTACAGTGACCCGATGAATAAGGGGAGTCACCCGTGCACGACCTTATCCTCTCCAAGTGGGGAGAGTACCGTTCATAATTGGTGGTATATCACGTGACAGTACTGAAGTGTTATAATAAATTAATAAAATTTAAATAATTTAAGATTTTTTAAATAAAACCTTAAAAAAGAAAAGAAACAATTCAGAAAATAATTGAATTCTATTATTTTACGGTATCATATCGATTACCGTGGGGTGATATACGCATTAGATGACTTTTCTCCTCCCGTTGGAATTAGTCCTGTCTCGTGGCTCCAGAGTGTCCTAATCGTGTGTCCCGTCCTAACCGGATTGCATTAGTTTTGAAGGTCCATTTCGTGGAATTAGTTAAATAGGAAGTCAGTGCACGCGGGCGGTGACTCGAACCTTGCTCCGATACTACAATGGGATTTGACGTTGTCGTGACCGTCTTGTCTAAAAGGATTAGTTAACCTTCTAAGATAGTAATGTGATTTATTATCTATTACTTAAAAGAAATTCCTTACTCGATGGGAATGATCGAGAGTGGATCGTTTGAATTCTTACGAGAGAGAGATAGAGAGAGAGAGAGTCGTTTCGGTTCGTTTGTTGGCTGCAAATCCGTCGGGTTCGATAACTTGAGGTGTTATCATGCCGATTAACCGAACATGACCTACCTTAGGTGGGTCTAATGCAGTATACAGGATCTTAGTATTGGTACTTCCCCACCAAAACATAGAGCAAGGTGGGTCTTGCCTAACGGTACCGACCCAGGCAGGGAATGGGCTTACCGTATGTTGCGACCTTCCCGGAAGCTATTGATCCCGTGGCGTGATCTTTGGTTTGTACGACATCAATCATTATCGAACGACTTAAGCCATCCGATGAAGCTTCTCAAATGCCGTCTTTGAGACGAAATTCTTCGAAAGCCGTAAGACGACGCGCAATGCAGATAAAACGCGCTTACACTTTAATGACATCTCTAACCCTTTTGCCCGTTTTTCCTGCCTTTGAACTTGAAAGATGGGTCCACGGTTTCAAGACCAATGGGAGAAGAGTCTGGTCGGGACCCCTGACTCCAACGTTGTCTACATGTCAATCAGTCAAATTGGGTCGTCAGCAATCTTGTAACATTAGCCAGGTTTACGTATCTGCTTGAAGCATGATGAAGGAAATGAATGAATGAACAGAAAAAAAAAAATTTAATTGTAAAATATACAAATGAATGCTAAATGGAAAACATTTTTTAATGAAAGAAAAATATGACTTCTCCGTAGTAGGAAAAATTCTAAGGTGATTCTACCTCGTCATGTGACGTGAGAAAATATAAATTAAAATACGATAAATGAGTAAATTAGTACTAATCACCCTAACAGTTGTTATAATTAAATTCTAACAAAAAAATTTGATTGATTCTTCCTCACAATGTTATTGTAAGGTAAGACATGTATATAATTAAACTAGCTAGAAATATGGTAATTTTTGATACGATACAATAGCTCGACTCAGCACGATACAGAGTTAGACGTGTTGGGGTTAATCTTAAACGTGTTTTGTCTCTAAACAGGTCGAATCAGTATAAATGAGCGTGTTAAACGGGATTGAACCTGCACAATCCAATAAGACACTATTTATCCTATTTAGGTCAATGTGCTTACCGTGTCTATTTAACCTTTTAACACGTTTGACCTATCGACTAGACAAATGTGTTGACCCAGTACGTGTTTGGATATACGCATTTAAACATGTTTAATTGTACTTGATTAAACGTACTATGTCGTTTCAACCCATTATTAAAAGGGTCGTGTCTGGATTTGACAATTCTGACACGTATAATAAATTGGTCGTGTACGAGCTCAAGCTAACAATTCACGATGTACACAATTCATATAAGAATTTCTCCATTTCTAGGCATCACCTCAATCGATTAGTTATCGTCAACAATCCGACCAACGGGAACTGATTCCATATTCGAATCGGCTCGGCCCATTAATGGTTAAATCTCTTCGAATCATAAGTTTTGTTTGTGTAAAAGACTTGAATTCAAGACTACATTAAAAAAAAAAAAAAGAAAGATATCAAACTACTTTAATTAACACAAATTGCCAAGGCCCAAGAGTGTTCATTTTGAAAGTGCCCCTTGAGTACATTTTGATTCTTCACTTCGGCTGGCACAACCCATTTGGGTATGGCCCAATTATGTCTATCCTTCTCTTCTTATTGAATTGGGTGCCGCGTACATGTTTTTCGGGCTATTTCGGCCTCATTGTACAGGTTTCTACCTTGCATTTTATTAAGAGAAAATGCGGAGAACATGCCGCCTTAGTGCCAAAAATAAATAAATAAATAAATATCCTAAAAAAATAAAAAGGGTAAATTACATGCAAAAGTACATAGTCTGCTCTTTTTTTTCAAAAAAGGTCGAACTTTTCAAATTTTAAAGATAAAATCATGCAATTTCACTTTGTAATTAAATTAAACCAAATCTTTCAAAATTTGAAAATAGAAGCACATGATTTCTTTGAATCTAAATTATCGGATATTTCATATCTCAAAATTGAATTCACATTAGTTTATTTTGCTGTTGAATTAGGTTAACTAATTTAACATGAAATTAATAGTTTATTACTCCGTCATAACATTTTTCATTATTACAGAATAAAAGTATAATAGATTTTTTTAAAATTTATGTCAGTTTTATATATATATAAAGTTCTCTTCGTATTTTCTCATAACTAATATTAATGCTAATGAATTAGGAGAAAACTATTAAATTAATTTTAAATGAAATTTACTCTAGTTTTGTCAATTCATCGGTCCACGACAAGAAAAGACGAATTATAATATACCGTGCAAGTATATAACAATATATTTTAATATATTAGTCTAGGAAACAAATAAAATAAAATAATTTTAGTTTATAAATTATAAAATTTAGGTTTATTTTGGAAATAAAATAGAATTACATGATTTATTTTTTAAGCTTGAAAGATTTGATTATATCGGGAATAAAATGAAATCACATAATTTTATTTTTTAAATTTAAAACGTTTTGCCTCTTTTGATAAAATGAGCAAATCACGTGCTTTTATATATAATTTATCCAAAATAAAAAGACCAATAAAATCCCAAATAAAGGAAGCCTTCAAGATGAAAAATGTTAAGAGGCAAGGATGAATTCAGAAAGATTGCCGAAGGCAAAACTCGCAGTAAAGATTGAAAAAAAAAAGTCTAAGGAGGGTAAAACATTTTAACTTTATTAAAAGAATAGATAAAATTTATTGTAATTTATATATTATTCCATAAATTTTCCGAATTCAGAAAGCAATTACCCCGCGCCCTTTTAACTCCATCCCCTGATAAGAGGGATATAAAAATCTTGGAGAACAGTTACCGTTTACAATTGTAAGGTCAGATCTCCATGGTTGATCTCACTTTAGCGAACCGACCTGACTTACAAATCATATTAACAAGAATCCATTGGTTTCTGAATATCAAATGATTCTACTAAAAAAAAGAAATTACACAAAGGAAGTGGCTTAAGAAAATATAAAATTACATTTATGGTAATTTATCAACTTATAGCACACAGAAGATCTTACAAAGAAAAGGGATGCATTCTTCACAATGAATTTCCGTAAATAAGCACGAACATATCAAATGAATCTCCCTCGCACGCAGTGTGAGTTTTGCTAATTAATTGAGGTGAGCAACCAGACTTACTAATTTCCTTGTCTCCTGCTCCTCCCTGTCAGCTTTTGATACCCAATAAAAAAAGCGGGGAAATATAAAAAATTTCGGGTTTTGGAAGAGTACCAATCTGTGTTATAAAATCAAGAGATCCCGAGGCCAAGTGCTATGGCTTGTGTTGTAGCCTCTGAAGGAGCTCGAGCAGTGACGTGGCCTTCCTCTTGGCCCTCTCGGTCCCGTTCTTGGCGAGCTCCGTCAGTGGAATCACTGCCCCGAGCCTGCTGATGCACCCAAGATTGTCGGAGTCTCTCTTGCATAGAGAGAGCAGTATCGCAGTAGCATTCTCCTTGTTCCTCGGGAGACCCGTCCTGAGCAGATCGATCAAGACAGGAATTGTGCTGGCCTTCGCCATCGCTACCTTAGCCTCTTGGCAGCTGGCAAGAACCGAGAGGATTGTCAGAGCCTCGTCCACCATACAGTGGCTCGACTCCGTCAGCATCTTCAGTAGCGCTGAGATGATCCCTGCACGTACCGCTCGGCCCTTGTTGCCCTGATAGATGCAGAGGTTAAATAGAGCAGTTGCAGCATCCTTCTTCCCTCGAGTGCTGCCTGTTTCAAGCAAATCTACCAATGCAGGAATTGCCCCGGATGCCCCGATAATGATCTTGTTCTCATCCCCGAGCGAGAGGCTAAAGAGGGTCGCTGCCGCATTCTCACGAGCTTCCATGCTTCCGGCTCTGAGGACCTGTACGATGGAAGGAATCGCGCCGGCAAGCATTATGAGCCCTTTATTGTTCTCATATATCGAGAGGTTAAGAATGGATGTAACAGCATTTTCCTGGATCAAGACATCCTCCGAAGTTAGTAAGTGTACGAGAGGGGGAATGGCTCCTGCCTCTGCAATCAATATCCTGTTATCGGTGCTCCTCTTGGAGAGAGATCTGATTTCTGTCACAGCAGTTCTTATCTCCTCAACGGACCGGCTTGAGAGCTTTCGGACGAGGGCTTCAATGGTTGCTATCTCACCACTTATGTCACGGAAAGAACCATCGCTGTTCTTGATCTTCCCATTAACTATACCAGTGGGTTGTTCGACATTGTGGGACGAGCACCACTGACTAATTAGACTTCTAAGGACATAATTCGGTGTGAGTGTTAGATTCTGGAGCTTCTGCTGTGTCTTTGGGCATGTCAAATTCCCATTATCAATCCATCTCTGGATGTATGATCTCTCATATGTCTGTAAAAAGGAACAATACATAAATCAGATGAAAAATATTGGAAAGAGAAGCTGAGGTTTAAGAGGTTGAAAGTGCATACTGTACCTGTCCGGTGGCTACAATGACAGGATCTCTCATCATCTCTAAAGAAATCGGGCAAAGAAAATCATCAGGTACTGAAATGGCATCAGATTTCTTAATTTCCTCGGAGCTCTTGACTTCTTGATCAGATGATGACCGGACATTTCTATCAGAATCTGATGAACAAACTTCTGATGATGTAGAACTTGTGTGGCCTTCGATCATACGATCTGTATGACGTCGTTTTGAAGAAACAGGTATAGGAATGGGGTTCAAAGCTGCAGAAACTTCGTGATCAACATTTCCGATATTATGAATATGCAAGGTTCCAATGGCCCGTTCTGATTGACTAAGGTTGGGATCTTCTAATGCAGGTTGGGACATGGTCCGGAACAACAGATTTGAATTCATAGGTCCATACTTGTCTGCAGCTCTCTTCAACTGAGCCCTCACCAATTCAACCTAGAAAAAGAAGGAAATAGCATTTGAGGGTATAGCAGGACGTCTAGAAAGGCCTGGGCCGAACAGCTCCACAAGTCAAGTACCTGTTCCTGAACTTCTTCAGAGACATCGAATTGGTCATAGGGCAGCTTCTCAAGTGCTTTCTCCAACTTCCATGTAACACATTGAAATTGAAAGGCGATTTTCTTTGCTTCTCCCTCCTACAATCAAGAATGTTTTATTCTGAGAGAGTAAAAGAGACACCTTATTGATTGTATCAGAATCATACCAAATATTATAACAAAGCTGTCATTCATAAAGATCAATCAATTAAGAGCAACTAGAAGATAACCCTGATACACATAAAAGGTTCATGAAACATCATATCAATTGCTTCGAGTTTCTCCAATATCGGGCTGCTTAAAGTTCTCTCTATATGATTTTTGTTTATAGGAAAGACAATTACTATATTTCTATCCACCATAGCTATCAAAAATTAACTACAAATAGAAAGTTCCACCTAATTGAGAATTAGAAATCACAATGAGAAAATATTGCATCTTCTGGGCAAAAGGATGTTTCCCCTCTACAAGGATGAAATCCTTCCACCAGTCACATTTCTATCATCAAACCAGACACTGCCGCAAAATCACATGTGCATGAAATGCTCGATTGAATCATTAATCCATGAATTCCTATATCGCTTTTAGACTCTGAAGCATTATTCATTGGCGACTGAAAACATTTTCTTCCACTTGAAATTGCCAGAGAACAGTCAGATCAATATTCTCCACCAACTGAAGCCACGCGATTGAGTGGAACTGCAAATCACCATCCCTCCTTTTAAGAACTTCAACTATGCATTCCTTAATCAAATAATGAAGTTGCGGAAGCTTCCACCACTCTTACTGATTGCAAACCAACAAAAGAATATACTAGCAAGCAAGCAACAGCAGAAATCATTGGCATGGACTGGGAAATGTAGAAGGAAAGCGGCTCACAGAAGCGGAAGCGGAATCGAAATTGGACGCGACGGAGAGGAGGCGCTTGGCGGCCTGCAGTGCAGCTGCTAGATCCGAGCACCACGAGTCCCCCAGCGAAGAACGAGAGCTGGAGCCGCCGGTGAAATCCCTAATCTCCTCGAACAAGTGAGTGAGCAGCGAGATCTTGCGGACCAGATCCGTGCAGTCTTTTCTGAAGAGGTCTCCTCCTCCTCCTCCTCCTCCTCCTGCTCCGGCAGCTGCGGCGGCAGTTTTGTGGCTATCACTGGTGCCGCTGGAGATCCGGACAATGTGATGGACGAGCTCCAGTAGCTCCGCCGTTGGGTCTCCGGCTACATTGCCTGCCATAGCTCCAAAGCTGCGAAGCTCTCTCTCTCTCTCTCTATCTAAAAGTTTGCGACCCGTGCAAGGCTCTGTCTTAAAACGGGTCCTGAACAGTACAGCAATTAGAAAATTAATTAAATTTATTAATCGAAACCTATAATTAACGACCACTTAATTTACATCGATGCCCCAACAAAGTTCCCCCGACCCAGTAATCGTTTTTTCAAGAAATTAAAAATGGCAAAATGCATTTGACAATTAAAAAAAATTGATTTGGTACATTAATATTACCATAATTTTGATATTAAAAAATTTTATATTCAATTTTCACTAATAAAATTTCTTTTTTATTTTATATTCCTTTTCTATCCTTCCTACTATTTGTGCTTTTTTTATTTTAAAAAAATACATTTGACAAAATTCAATCTCCGGCCATCCCGGCTACATCGGTTCTTACAAAATATGGGGTAATAATATTAATATGAATTGGCTATTCATATGTCATGTTGAGTTTTGTAAATAAAAAATGATAAAATTGGAATTCTTTAATTTCTAATTTAGTCAATTCTAATCGAGTCAATCCAATTCAAACATGAATTATTCAACATCTTGCAATTTAAAAGAAAAAATTTTAGATTTTTTTCCGTGTGCACTCCTAATATCTACAAATTTAACATGGCTTTGAGTAATGTAATTCAAGTCAAATAAATTTACTAAGGGGTAAAACTCTTTTAAAGTAAATTTTTTCCATTTACAAAATTCAGACTCATCTTTTGCTTAAGGGGAACTTAAAAATTTTAGAATTAAATTACATCAACCGACCCGTCACATGATTACCGTATATCCCACACATTCTACGATGTACCAACCTAATGTTACCATCATCCAGAATTCGAAAATTGTGATTAATTACTACACGCAACGTAAAATATAACGGATTACTTTATGCCAGTGACGAGAAATAATTAAATATAGAATATTCCCCAGTCATCTATTGCTGTACACGCAATCGATTTCGTGACGATATGAAATTAATAATAGTGTACCTAATCACCGTGCCCTCAACCATGGGCACTTAGATTACGGGGTGTGGAGAGGCTTCTGGCGCTCGGGACCTGACACGGAGCCAGGCGAGGTGCCCGAGAAGATGAGACTCGGGCGCCTCGGTGTGATGGGTTTACACATGCCATGAACACATGAAATGTGACTTGCTAGATGAAGAAATCGAGCTTAGCTTGATGGGAAGTACAGTCACCGCTCACGGGGGAGAGAGATTCTCCGGGGGAAGAAAATGGGGGATTTGAAGAAGACAAGGGGTGACAGTTGGATCCTTTGGAATATTGCGAATTCTGTAAGCTTCACCATAAATTATTTATTTATTTTTCAATATTTTTTATTTAATTTTATTTTTTTATAAATATTTATTTATTTCGGGTCTTCTTGCTGGGCTTTACAGGGGGACCATGGAAAAAGCCATAAGTAGTGCTCTTCTACTAATCCGTGAATTGCATTGCACAATGCGGGCATATGGTCTCTGCAAGCCTGTAAAGAGATTTTCTTTTCTAAAATGAATCAGAAAAAAAAAAGAAGAAAAAAGAGAAGAAAATATTAATAAATTCTTTTCTCTACATTTTTATCAATCCTATGTATATTTCACTTGATTTTATTCTTTTTTTATTGAACTATCCTATTTCACCATCTTAAACTCGTTATGTTAGTGTCATATGAAATTTTGCTGCCTTAAACTCGTTATGTTAGTGTCCCATGGAGTTTCGCCCCCCGAACAAAGTTTCTGAATTCGTCCCTAATTGTCCGTTTTATCTATCAAGACTCGAATTTATATTATTATTGTTGTTGTTGTTATTATTATTCCTGTATTAAAAAAAAGGAAGAAAATGCAACAAGAAAAATTAAATTTAGGCAAAGAAAAGTAAAAGGGTATGCCATGTGAGGACATCGCTGATGGCCACAACAGCTCGAATGAGGTCGCCTTCGACCCAAGATCTGATAGCGATGTTGTCTAGACAATAGTGAGCAATCGATTCCTCACTGCCCAAAGTCCCGTGCCACTCTCTATGCCTCCGACAGTCGTCGGTGACCTCGCCACGTATGAGCTATGATTGTCGACGGTCAGTCTTGTAGCGGGAATTACCCTGGATCTTCTTCCATCCTCCACGCTCGAAAGAGAAATTTTTAGATAATTCTTGGCGGTGATAAGTCCCATCATCAGCCGCCACTGTCGAGAATCCCTCTCCTTGTCCCTAGGTCTTTCGATTTCCTTTGATCCCTGCTCTATCTTGGCCTATCTGTAAGCGAATCGAACTGAGTAATTGTGAATGCTAAAAAATGAACTAACTAAATATTTCAAAATAAAAAATTTAAATCATTAAGTAGTTTTTAATTATTGAATAAGTAAGTGGCAACTTAATTGAAACAAATAATTTAACTTAAAAAAGCTTTCATCAGACTAGCATAACTCAATTATAAGTAGTGAAAATTAAATAAGTGCGTATATGGCTGTGAGGATCAGTCAGGTGAAAGACGGATACCCCGTGATATCAATTAAACATTGAAGATCAAATAAACACCTTAGATCCATATTATCACCATGGTTATATGTTTTTTTTCAAAAAAATTTCCACCGATCTTTTCAGTTTTAGAAAAGACCCCACGAGTTTAAAGGGGTGGAAGGAAGAGCAAATTGAAGGGCGTAAAAATTCCAACTAATTAAAATTGAATTAAAAACTTTTTACGCTCTGATCAAAGAGAATATCACTACATCAAACTCTTCATCTTTGTTACTCTTTTTTTCTCCTGAAGACGAGGGTTATCCGAGGTACGGATCCCAATTAGCCCCCTCGAGTCCATAAATATCTTGCAAACCCATGAGTCCAAGTAATTCTCGCATGTGCAGGTGGCCTCCAGAGGATTGACTCTCGAGCGGTGTCTCGGCGAGACCGCTCGGCAGGCGAGCACCTCATCACTCAGGCCAGTCTCGGTAGCTTCTCTGTTACTCTTTCACTATTCAATAAATTTTCTTTCTTTCTTTTTTTCATTGATTCCTAAAAGACCAATTAATATACCTTCCTTATCTGTAAACTAAAACAAACATCCTCATATGCCCCAATTCCACCACACTCCCTCCACCTTTCCTTTTGAAAAATCCAATGCATGCGAAATATTCTATTCTATGATCCTATCTTATAAGACATGACACATGATTAGAGAAAATACTAATAAAATTACTCCAGTTAGCATTAATTAAGATAACTCGTCCGCTGATTAACACCCGTTTGTTAATTTATTTTAATCTAATTAATATTTTCGCGTACTATATAATGAGACTAGAGCTGCATCCGTGCTCTGCATGGAAGAAAAATAAAGGCCAACAAAAATGAAAAAGTAAATGGTGTATTTTGAAAATAAGATTTAAAAAATCATTTTTTATTGCGCATTTCTATATAGAATGAGAAAGGAGTGCTAGAGTGATATTAGAAAGAGATTTAATAATTAAACATTAATCAATTTACAATCACACTCATAATTTTTAATCTAATGAATATTAACAATTAAATTTTATACGTCAATAGATAATTTAAAAAATTTTTTAGAAGAATTTTGAAATTTATCATTGTCAGTATCAATTCTCTTATATTCTCAAAACAAATTTTATTGTTTTTCCGATACGATATCCCACCCTCGAGTTATAAATTCGATTGGATCATTTGACACGTAAAGGATTTGCTTCAAGACGAAGCGAGTTGGGGAATTATATATGGGGTGGAGCCGACCGAAGGAAAAGGTCGTGGCCACGTTCTTGATTTCGGGAGGGGGATGGAACAAAGGAATTTGATGGTTGGATACAGAAGAGAGAGAAAACGGAAAGACAAGAGCTAAGGTTTTGATTTTCTTTAATCATTATTTTCTTCAATTTATTTCTTCAATTCAAGGGATGGCTTTTTTTTTTTTGGCTAAATTCAAGGGATGGCTATAACTCTAGTACTAGGAGTGCAAGCGAAAAAAAAATCGGAAACCTAAAAGAATTGAAAAAATTGACAGAACTTGAACTTAAAAATTGGATTTATAGGTCCTAAAATAAATTTAAGACAATTTTTAAGTTGAAAAGGACTGTAGTGGAAAACTGGGGCCCCAACTTGACAAACGCTGTGGGCCTCGAAGCCGATGTGAAAGTTATGTTGAATTTATATTATATGTAATAAACTATTTTATTATTAGATTTTGACAATAAAAAAATATTTTTTGATATTTTTAGACTTGAATCCTTATTCATATTTATGTTTTTGTCTTCTTTATACACTAAAATATTTATAATAAGTATTTCTCATTTATTATAATCAATTTTATTTTATTATTTTTGTATTTAATTAATTATTACATTAAAAATCGAGACCCGAAAAATATGTCCGAAGAAACTGAACCGGAAGTGATTAGTTTTCATAACCTATAAACGGTTCTCGGTATGGTTTTTCAACGTGAAAAAACTAGGACCTGATAATTTTCAAAAAAATTCGTCCGAACCGCCCATTTACAACCCCATCTAGCACGATAAAGAAAAAAAGAAAAAAATAATGTGGCGCATAACTTTCACGACAAAGATTAAATTCCAAAACTTTTAAATTATGTGTCAAAATTTTGTACCTCACACTAAGACTACAACCTCACTTCTCTTCAATATATTGGTTGGTCTGGTACTGGATAAATTTCTTCACTGATTTTACCAGTCAATATTATACAATAAATACTAATTAAATTACAATAAATATTAAATAAGTGCATTAATCAATAATTGTAACAATTATTATTAATTAGAATAATTTTCTTTACAATTCCTCCACATACTATAAAATACAAATATCTATAATTTTGTCTCGTGGGTTGACTTTGGGAGTGTTTTTCACAGACCGGCGTAGCCGCGGGCAGCTACTGATTGAATTGAGTCCCCGCTAATTTTATCTGTCACACGCGCAGTATCTCCCGGGAGGAAACGGTCCATCTCATCAGTTTTTTTTTTTTTTTCAAATAGTATCTAAAAATCTAACAGTTCATGACTAATCCAATTCAGGCTGAAAGGGTCTACCGACAAGTAAAATTCTCATATAATGGATTCTCTCTATTTACAAGTCTCAAACTCGAGATCTTACTTAAGAGGAATAGACGTCCTATCATCTCGATCAATCCACTTTGGCCGGTCGATCTTAGCATTTTAGCTCATAATAAAAAATCGACCCGGCGGGCTTCCAGGCCTAACAATCGATTTCTTTAATGACTGTATTGTCATTTAATTGTCATAAGTAAAAGGAGAATAGCGGCAGTGATGATCCAGCCACTTTTTGCTGCGTAATGTTCCGGCTTTCGTGTTCAGGCGCGATCATGTCAGAGGAATTCAATTACCGGTGCTAACATAGCGTCACTGAAGGCCCAGTATATTCTAAGAAATCCGCGTCCGCCAAATCTCAAGTTCAAGAGTCTATCCTAACAATATTACTTAAATTATGACTCGAACATGAAATATCGACCTTATCGAACCCTATAGAAGTAAGTTTTGCACCGTAGAACACCACCCTCGATGGTGGTCGGACTCTATCATCATATTTCGACCGAAAGTTACTATCTTGAATGGAAAGGATCGTCGGGTACCTTAGATAAGTCAAAATTTTTTAACTTCAGATTAACAACCATATCTTTCAGTTTCGCGCCAAGAAGGTGACCGCTATTTCTCAATTTTGTTTTGGGAGACGGGTAATGGATAGTTGACAGCTGGGTTGGGTTGTTTGTTGGTCTGTGAACCCGTCATTTTAGGCACTTGATTTGGTCCTGGATTGACATTCTTGTCCTCCCATGTTCTCATTCCTGACTAATTAATCTCTGCGATTCTTATTACCAAAATAAAAAAAATAAAAATAAAAATAAAGAAAAGAGAAAGATTTGTTGATATTGATTTCTTGATTTGACATTCCATTCGGTGGCAACAGCTGAGCCGACATCACGAACAAGTCATCCTTCCGGACATCGCCGGTCGGTTTTGCCCAAAATGGAAATACCCGAAACGAGGAAACCGAGTGGGATGCATGTCCATAAATGGGGTAAATTGCACCAAGTGTGCAAAATGTTTTGTCACCGTCCATTTTTGGTACAAAAATAATTTTTCATTTCCTTTTGGTACAAAATCTTTTAAAATTGTTCCATCTTGATACAATATGTTAATTTATACTAACGGTGTTAAATTTAAAACTGACATAACATTCAATTGGATTTAAAAACTGATGTGAAATCTGTTTCTTATTTTACCTGATCCGACCCGACAGGTATCTCTACCATAGCCTTTCGTTAAAACCCTAAATAAAAGAAAAATGAAAAGCAGAAAAATAAAGGAATTGGGCCAGGTGAAATTTTACAAAAAAAATTTGGGTCTGATCAGGTAAAATAATAGGCAGATTCCACATTAGCTTTTAAATTTAATTGGATATCATGTCAGTTTTAAATTTAACACCGTTAGAATAAATTAATAGATTGTATCAAGAGGAAATAATTTTAAAAAAATTTGTACTAAGGGGAAACAAAAAATTCTTTTTGTACCAAAAAGGAACGGTGGTAAAACATTTTGCACCATTGGTGCAATTTTCCCCGTAAGTGACTAACGATTTAGACAAAGGGTTCTCTGAATCAGTACCATTATCGACTTATGATCAAAAAATTTTGAATTCGAATTGGTTCTTATAATTGTACAAGAAAAACCATGCGATTATTTTAATGAATAATAGTCATGAAAATATTCTAGTGACTCATGTACATTGCTTAATTTATTGCATTCTTCTCAGGGAACAAAAAATTTAATGCATCCTAACGTGCTCTTGCTCTGTTATATGAACAGCACATTACCAGGGCGGTGGTCTTACGGCCCAAATCTCTCTCATATGGTTTGGTAAGATCAAGATATCATGTTCGAGTCCCTCTTTAAGTAGAATTAGGGGTGTGCAAAAAGAGTTGTTTGGGGAGAACCAAACCGGAACGGAATTGTTTTGACCAGAACCGATTCTATTTTGGTGAGGTTTTTAGACGAAAAGCGATTCAATTAATTTCTAAGTGTAATTGGTGTGATTAACCGGTTTGAATCGAACCGAATTGGTTTTAATATAATATTAATAGGACAATACAAAAATACAATTGAAAATCGATTTCGGTTCAGTTTGAATTGGTTTCGAACTGAATTGAACCATTACAAAACCGACTCAATTCGGATCGAACCAGTTTCAGATTGTACCAAATTATTTTAAAACCAACTCAATTTAGTTCGAACTAGTTTAAAATTGAACCAAATGGTTTAAAAACCAATTTAGGATTGAACCAGTTAATCAAATTGTTTTAAATCAATCCAATTTTTTCACACAAACCAATTACAGTTTGAGGCCGGTTTGAGCAGGTTCTTTTAGTTAGGTTCTATTCAAAACATGTTCGTGGCCGAAGTGATTTATGTGTTCAAGCCTTATCGAACTATACTAGGATTTTGGTGGTGGTATGTCGATGGAGCTAGTGTTAGTACCGGTTATTCACTTCGTCTAACATTTTTGCAGTTAAATTGAAAGTTCAAATATTGTGTAGTGGGATATGGTTGGGTGACCACGGCTGATACTCTCCCTTTTACTGATAAAGAAAAGATCATAATAGACAAAAAATTTACAGGTTAAATTGGATGGGAAGCTCATGTACAAGTTCAGATCCTCATCCATGTGATTTGGCATGACCAGCTAGCTAGGAAACCAGACAGCGCAGGACGTTGTTTCCTGGAAGAATGCAATCCCGATTTCAATTATTATGCGATTTTTTTTTCTGTCTTGGTTAGGATAAGAAGGTATTGCTTTACCAAAGGGGTTAGTCCGAATGGTAAGCAGCTCGGCGCAGCTTAAGGAGGTCTCAAGTTCGAGACCTCACGTACACAGACACCCCCTTGGGAGCCTCACCTGCCATTGCCAGGCGTGCTACCCGGGGCGACCAACGGATTAGTCAAGTATGGTTGGTTGAAAGATGTCGTCTTACCGCTGGTGGGTCCTACTTGGGTACCGTGGCTGGCGACCAAAAAGAAAAGAAGAGGGTATTGCTTTGATAAGTTTAAAATAACTTCTTTTTTCCCAATTTGTATCATCCATATCATAAGTCCAATGCATCTCAATTGATTTAGGTTCGAGACGTATCAGTTTGCTAAATGGTGAAATTTTTCATATTTTGAACGAGCGTGCTAAATTCATTCCCCTGTCAGACAATGAATGTGCCATTGGAAACTATTTCTTGAAGGAAGTATAAGTTCCGGAAAACAAAACTTAACGTACGTATAAAACTCCTGAAAGTTCCTAATGAAAATTCTCGTCCGTGTCATGTCCCGTTTCATTTCCTCCCTTGGAAGCTATACTTCTCAAGCATCAGTTTTCACCAACATGCTAAATTTCACTGCTCCATCTAACGATGAATGTATAATTCAAAATAGTTTCTTAAAGCGGCACTGGAAGTTCCCAAGAACATAAAGAGTATTCGGCTATCACATTTCAGGGTACACTTACAAAATGACTGATAATGGGAGTAAAATTTTCTGCTAGAATCACTCTCACATCCAATGATTGAGTTCTCGAACTTAGAACTTTAACATATAAAGAACACCCAAAAAGTTCCTAATGAAAACATTCCTTACGCGTGACAGCCCCCATGCATCTGCTCAACTTCATTGGAGAAATTCTTAGGTGAGCTGAACTCATAAATGATATGGTGAACTCGAGTAATGATTGTTCAACACGTGGTCAATATATGTCCATTTTAATAAGGTGAATATCATTCATGGAGGGAGAAAATGTGATGGGACATATCTTAATAATAACTTAAATTATCGACCGATTTCCCAAGTGGTACATGGCAAACTCGGCTCGTGTAATAATCTCTCTTGTCGGAGAGAGTCTTGTGAGTGTAACGGGTACACCACGTGACAGTGTTGACGTGATGTCACGAGCCAATAAAATTAAGTTATTTTTAGGATATTTATAATAAAACCTAAAAGAAAAAAATAAACTGTAGAATGGAAAAAATAACCCTAAAAACATCTTAATTTGATTGGGCCATAATATAATATCATCATTATCACGTGGTCTACCCGTTACATACAATACTTCCTCCTCCCGGCATAACTATTTCGCACTGACTATGCGCTCGGTGGTTGGGGCCGCAAGGGGCCCAACTCTATATGGGCCTTCCATGACACTCAATCGCCCACCGAGGCCCAACTGCGTCCGAACAATTTTTCCAGTGCTAATGTCGTAGACACGTACGGGTCACGCATTACGAAGATATCACACTAACGGTACGAACCTTGCGGTCCCATAAAAGTAATATGATTTTCCATAAAATTTTGATCCGACCGACACCTCGGCCTCCGGTTTTGACACGCTGCCTGCATCCCTACGTTCTACTCCGTCGATGTCCGAGACATGACGAGGGATACATACGGTCCTAGCTTGTCCTGCATTGAAATATCATGTGGATCAGTTTTGGTGGGTCGCTAAAATTTCGTGTTAATTTAGATTTTTAATACAATGAATTTTGATTTTTTTAATTATTTTTTCGACCATCACCATCCTCTGCAAAAAGCTTGTCAAATCACACGAGAAGTATATGCCCTTCCCTCTGATTCTTCAATTCTCAACCTTCAATGACTGCTTCAATGACTTGAGCATCGAAAAAGTCGAGCCAGGTCATTGGCGCACCCTCTGATCGTTACCCTTGGATCGATAACTACCTGTAATTCTAGTGGTGATCCTAAATTTAAACTTATCTGTGCTTTGCAAATAATTTATAATTAATTGTGCTGGTTGAAGATCGAGAGAAAGATCATATGATTCGATGGAAATATTCGGGCACGTTACGGACCAAAAACCTTGGAAGTACGACGAGTATGATGACCGGATCGGAACAGAGACAGATTAATCAAAGGAACAGCAGCTACACGTACGATGAGAAGAGGGGAGACTTGCAGGTGAGAACATTAAAAATCGGGGGACTACGTGAACTTACAAAATTTTTCAAACTCCTCTCCCCCACTTAATCATAATGCAAGTTGACGTTTATTTAATTTCGAATGAACTTTTCGTAATCTCCGGGGGAAAGCTTTGTTGATTTTACAATGATTTTACTCGGATTTTACTTTAAAATAAGTTAGAAAATGCTGACGTATTTATTATTATGTACGTTTTTCATTACACATGATCTGATGTTTAATAACCCAATTAGGTCTGACCGATTTGAATTCAAGCAGAGTCGGCTCTATCCACGAGTTTGAAATCCAACATGTTACTTAAGAAGTGATATGGATTATTTAACTCATTTTCCCTTTTATCTTTTTAATTTCGTGAAAAATAGGAGATAGCAAGTATCTTACCTTACCTATAAATGGGGCACAATAATAAGTGATTTTTCATATGAAAGAACGGAAAGGAATGCAGCAGAACAAGTTTTATAGAGTAAAATACAGCAATATATTAAGAAAATAGTAATTATTGGAGTCTTTTTTTTTTTTTAATATACAGAGGAGATACATAAGTTTAGAAATGGTAAAAAGAAGAGGGGACAAAAGAGGAATGGAAAATTCCATAGGTAAGATCGAACTTATAATCTCTATGTACGTGACAAAAATAGTGTGAATTTTACTGAGTTCCCTTTCTCTTATTGGATTCATTGTGATAATAAGATGGAATGCAATTTGAGAAGTGATACAATGGACACTATGTACTTTGTAAAGAAAACATTATTCTGTCAATTTGAAGAAAAATTTATACTAATGGAATGCGCGTAACAATTTAGTACAATCAAGTGAAAAAAATTTGACATATAAGGTTAAACTACCGATTTAATTTCATTCCATTATCCGTTTCCTTCGTACCAAACGTAACCTAAACGATCAGTAGATCAATGAAGAATATGTAGAAAAAGATAGAAACCAATGAAGAATGGCACCTGTCCAGATCAAGACCTTGAGGTTTTGAGGCGGTCTTGTTGCAACGGTGTCATCAGATGACAGTACTTATATTATAATGCAAACCAATAAAATCTAGTTATCTTTAAGATTTTCTTGTAAAATTCTAAAAATAAAAATAAAATAGTTGAATTTTGTTAGTTCAATATTACACATAAGCATTGTCACACCGTTACAAACAAGAGTTTCTCTTGATTTTCTTATAAGGAACGTAGGCTAGAAAACGAAGTAGGTTATCGAATTTGATTTCGCATGGATCGATCCTAGGTTAACACATTGGCTAAAACCTAAGCTGATCGAGGATGGTGGGGGACAAGGACCGGTTGATCGAACCTTTCAGGAACGTTGGATTAAAACGAAGAATGGCGGATACGTCAAAAGCTCCCCATCACATTTTAAAGATCCGAGGATCCTTGTCCCAGCAACGACATCAAGCCCTAGAGGGTCTGAATATCTCTGAGGTCCACCAGGAGATACTCTCCGCAAGATTCAAACACTAAACAATGGCAAGATCTTCATCGTCAATCTCCTGCAATATCAAGCCTGACTTATCACACCTGATTTTCCATTTAATCAGTTAACATTCGATTCTGCCAGATTAAGCCTAAGCTAAAGCACCAGAAACCTGCAAAGATTCTGTTTCCATTCGAGAGCAAGCCGGTGAAGCGCTCCAATCGTGCTTCCACTGATAATGTATATCTACCTGCAGCCGGTTTTTCATGCTGAGTTAGCATGGCAGGTTCAGTAAATTGACGAAATGCCGTGACCGAATTTCAATCTTTATTCAGATCAGATCAGGCATTCTGTTGTACACAAACATTGCATAAATATAACATCGGTGTAAACATATGAACAATGCGTTTAAATCATCAACTAGACTTTCGAGGAGTTCGCTTTTTGATAAGGTCTCACTCTCATCTTCCCGGGTGATACATGAACACCAGTCTGCTTGTTGATGTTCTGACGTATCTCCTCTTCGATTCACTGGCTCCTCACATCTCCTACCCGGAAAATCTTTCTTCGTCAAAACACCGACAATCCTTTTGCCATTTTGCCCTTACGCTGAATAATTCTCTGAAACCGGAAATGTTGTAAGGCTTATCATTTCAGGATGTCTTCACTTGTCATCGAATTGTTCAGCCCGTGAACAACTTGAAGTCCTGGCATGAGAATTTATCAGCTCTGCAGCCCCACGAAACAAACTTTCCTGCAGCCAAACGACATGGAAAGACAAGTATCTTTCGTGGATGGGAGTCATCAGAATCTCTCTTCTTTCGTAATGGGTACTCTCTCTTGTCTCCATCAGTCCAACCCCGAATGTTGTCCAGTTTTGTCTTCGGGAAATCCTTTTTGGTTACTTCTACGTTGGCTATCAGATCTCCATCAGTCTTGTACGTTGATTACTAAACTTGGGTTCCATTTGGGTGGCATGGGGAAGGAAATACCTCCTCAAAGGATGCCTTATGTGGGTAGCCTAAATACCAGCAAATGTTTCATGGAGTTGGCGAAAGATCCTAAAATTGTGGGACAAAGCCAAACCATATATAAGCTGGAGAATAGGCACAGGTAACAGCATCTCCTTTTTGGTATGATGATTGGGCTCGCTGAGGCCGTTCGATAACTTTCTATCATCGAGGACGAGCTTACTTTCCCTCCCTTGGGTTGAATGCTACAATGGCAGAGGTCTTGAAAGATCAAACTTGGATATGGCCGTGTACAGGTGAATACCCAATCCGGTGGAAACGCTGCCCACGTTAACATGAATGTGGTCCTAGCTACCAATGACCATATCCTATGGGGAGGGAGACCAACCTATTCCTACTGCACGAGCTTACAATGACCTCAAGTCATATAGACTGTGTGTTACTTGGGATTGTCCAATTTGGTTCCAAGGTCACATACCAAAAATGTCCTACATCTCATGGCTAACTATTCTTGACAAGTTATCAACTAAGAGCAGAGTTGAAGCCTGGTCAGCTGTCGTAATCTGCTCTATGAATTTTGTGGAAAGGAAACAAGATCGCATATGTTCTTTTCTTGTCATTCCACTGCCATTATATGAGAAGCTCTTTTGAATCGACTTCAACTCTTTCGAAGGTCCGACGACTGGGCAGAGGAGCTGCATGCTACATTGAGCTATAAAGGATGAGCACTAGACTCAATTTTGTGTAGATTGATCTGAACATGGTATATTTATCAAATTTGGCCCGGGCGAAACCATAGAATTTTTCAAATTGGAGGTTAGATGAGAATTATTTAACTAGTAAAGTCTTTCATATAGTTAGGCGTAGGGGAAGTACAATACCAAGGTTAGAACACTGCTTCAATTTGAGTTCATTCGCTTCTGCAATAAAGTTAAGGGAACTTTTATAAATTGATTTACATTTTGATGTAAGTTGCATCAATAAAATACCTCAATTACCAAAAAAAAAAAAAAATCTCCAAGAAAGATTAGTCTGGAACGTTGGGATTCGAGTGCAAGGAGCAAACAATAACAGAGGTTGAAGATGAGAAGCCTGAGAGACTTGACAAACTTGACTAACCAGTTTCTCAAAATTCCCTTGTTCTCTGCTCGTTTTCTAGACGGCTACATTTAGACAGACAATGCCATATGCATCCTCTTGTCAAAATATGAAACATTGAGTTTTCCGAGGTAATTTGACATGTGTTTGGCTTCTCCAGACGAGCTTTTCTATATAATCGAAGGGGCAGCCGGGAAATTTTCTTACTGAGAGATATACCTAATTGAAATGTGCCTTTTCGAGCTGAACAAAGGATGATTTGCAGAACAACACAGCTTGGTAGCTTGCTCTTACTGCATGGATTCGAATTGGCAAGCAACAAATTCACCGTACAAGCCCGTCTCGGGACTATCCGCTTACGATAGATTTCTAGTAAAAGAGAGAGATGTCGGAAAAACCTGTTCTGGACTAAGATTGCTCATATGCTGTGCAGGTTGGTGATTTTTTCTGACTGGTTCATCCGTAGAGCCATCCGACCAATGAATGCAGCCCCTTGATTCGAGCTGTAAACCTTCTGCCACATTGGCAGTAGCAAAAATATAATTGTGAAGGAAGAAATTAAATCCCTCCGTACAATTATCAATGGTGGGTGTGCTTGTAAATTTTTCGGTTGCTGATACGTATCTCACTCAACGGTAATCTTAATGCAGGAAAAGCCTACGCAAAACCCAACAGTGTTGCAAAGTCGTAGAATTGATGTTAGCTTGTGGGCATTTATAAATATTATGTCGGAAGTCTTCAAGGTTATTGTCTTTTTCTAAAAACCTACAATCCTCTCGATTTGGTCCGTTTCAAAACAAATAATCCTTAACTAAGATCTCAAATTGGAATCTTATCTTATTAATATAAAAAATTTATATTTGAAGAGTTTTATCCCTAGTGTTCAACCCGGCTTGAAATATATTATTCAAGACTTATTTGACTTTTAGATACCAGTACAGACTGAAAAATAAATAGTTCTCTTGGATCCGAGTTTTGTGAATGTGAAGAATTCATACTGAGAGAGTTTTATTTCTCAGGGCCCGCCCAACTTGAACTGGAATAGTCAAAGTCCGTTAAATTTCTACATACTAAAAAAAGATAATAATCTTTCCTATCCTTTACCGATATAACTTGAACTAGTAAAAAGAAAGATCATTTGATTCGAATTAATTCTCAACAGTAAAATTTCACGCCCGTATGTCCCTCCCGTTTTTCCTGCTATCAACATCTCTCGCATTTCAATATTGTCATTGATCCCTGCCAGTAGATATGACAAGATCTAAGCTGATGAGGGACATTAGTCACAGAATATAAAGTGATGCCATGATAACACAGGTGACCCCGACTTCCATCACCGACCATCAATTGATGCACCAACCGATGAGGTAGGCTCATTATGATGGGTCTAGTGTCTGTCACATGAAAAGACCCAAGATACATTGTAAATGTGATCCATATAATTTTATTCCTGAATATATACATGTAATTTTTTTTTTTTTAAAAAAATGGATGCTCTTGAAGACTTGGAAAAAGCACAAGACAGTTATGGTCAATCGGTATCCTTAAGATCCATCATTACATAGTTATAATTTTTTCCTTTCTTTAGTTTCTTTTTTCGTTCTTTTTTCGTGTAGAAGGGTCAACCACCAACCGTCAGCTGTCCTAAACAAAGATACATGAGAATTTCTGGTGACAAATTCCAAAAGAGAAGCGAGAGTTGTCTACAGTGAGAATTGTCTAGATTAGTTCAGATTTTTCAGCGAGAATTGTCTATATTAGTTCAGATTTTCCAGCAAAACGGAAAACTACCAAATGTAGATTTTGGACTTCGTTTTGAGTTCTAGAACTCATACACCGTAGTCCTCTTTAGTGTCAGTGACTGATAAGTACTTCTTTTGGTGACCTGGAAGGCGATAGAAATATGATGGAATAAATGGGTATGGGAATCGCAGTAATGAGAATTCAACGCAACACCTTTTAGTCGTAAGTTGATGATGACAGCACTGTATTAAACCCTTTTTATATATAGTAACAGATGGATTTTTTTTTTTTGAGTCCGGATAGATGGATACCACCTTTTACCTTCTCATTTACAGGGAAGGTCGACTTACTACACAAGAACCTTGAATGCATACTTGAGTGACTTCATGAGTTTATGGGATGGGGAAAAATAAGCTTTCCATTATATAGAGGCGTCAGTGCCTTTTAGTGAAACAGGAAATCCATCCAATTCACACTGGACATGAGCGATGTTAGTGTTGATTGTTCAGTTCATCTGATATGTTTGCAGTTGATCACGAAAACTTGAATATTACACAACAGCGCGGTTGGATCGTTGTTACTGCTGCTATCATTTCTTTGATTAGAAAAGAAGAAGACGAGGAGGAAGAAGAAGCCGTCCAGTTCACCATCAGTTTCTCCGACTAGTAAAAGTAAAACCAACCAAAGATTGACTTCGACCATTTTAATCATGCCGTCACTCGAAAGGTCACGCCTTGCATTTTTCCACCCTTTCATCTTAATTGTCTAAACCTACTGATCAACGCATACATTTCACTCTTGCAATGATTCTCATAGATCGATATAAAATTGGCATCCACATAAGCAGAGTTTGATATAATTGGTACCATCCCGAACCTAATCTCAATAGATTCTGAATTCGATTCTTAATTACTAGTTAAACTCCACATACCCTTTTGTTTCCTTATTCCATTTATCCCCTGTCAATCCTATGCACTTCTTCTATACTCTTCGAGAGCATGGAAGATTGAAGCGTGCCATACTCTCCGACTAGTAAATTCTTATGCTGGACCGGTAAGCGAGTAGGAGTCTTCATAGGCCGCCTTTGAATTTCCTATATTTTCCGTTTCGCTTTTGGCTTCTACCCCCAAAAATGTAAATTCTTCTTCCCCTTTTTATTTTGTTTGATTAATTAGACTACGAACAACCACACTCGTAACACGATAGAACTTTGTGCAGTGGTAAAAGAAACCAACTCGAAAACAGAGGGATTTAAAATTCGAACTTCATCAGAAAATCTTTATATTTCTTCTTTCTACTCGTTCTAGACTTATGTGCTTCCTTGTAAACCCAAAAAATGAGGTTGTTTCAATCAAATGACATGAAAAAAAAAAAAGAGAAAATACTACGGATTAAATTGCTGATATACAAAATTTGGAACCAAACTGATTGTTTGCTCTTTATTCTTCTTCCCTCCGACATCATGCAAAACCCTAAAAGACATGATAATTTTCAGCTGGAAGATTCTCAAAATAATTTGAGAATCATATGGGAGAATGCTTGTTCCATGGCAATGAGCCCATGCATCCTTAACTTAACAGTGTTCAGTAATCAGGAATTGGAAAACTAATACCCGAAGCTCGGGATCGACTCAAGCTGTGGATAGTCGGCATCACTCAAGAGCAGGGCTGAATGTTTAGATCCCGACTCCCAGTCATTGGCATTGATCGGCGGTTACCATGTCGAGAGATAATCTAACCAGCTAGTCAGCAACTAATTGATAATCCAGCGTACTAAGTCAGTTCCAAAATTTCCATCCCCTCTCTCAGTTTCAAGCTTCAAAAGACATGTATAGACTTCTGACCGTTATCAGGATTGGATGGAGGCTCGATGAGACCTGCTGGTCATTTATGGATGGGGAAATTACATGATAAAGTATATGATCTCTCAATTTTTTTTAAATCAAACGCTTCAATTCTAAAATTAGAAATCTCAACATTCCAATTTTTTCCTCACGTTAAGCTAAAAACATTAAATGCATTATTAAATACGGACATGGCGTATCTTTCGTGGCATATTATATCATGTGTGATTTTGTAATTGGCCGAAAACTTAAAAAAATGATAAAAAAAAACATAGAAGAAAAATGAAGGAGGCAGGGGTGGCCGGTCGAGGGGCTACCGACCTTGCCAAGGCAACCAGTTTTCTACGCCGTCCAATCCACTCTTCTTTTCATTTTATTTTTTGTAATTTTTATTCTTAAAATTTTTAACCAATTAAGAGATCAGAAATAGCATAATTTACCATGTAGGACAAGTCATATCATCATTTAAAGGTGAAGTTAATGGTTCAGCTCGATTCAGAAAAAATTTAAAGATTTAACTTGATTTGATAAATGTATGATTTCCTTATTTATTGAAATAACATCTCTAAGGCACTATACAAGAAAAGAGAAAAATTTAGAAGTATTTTCTCCGAAAATATCTCTGCTCGCTGTCGGGTCCGATTACTGAATAAACAATAGAACTGCATTCAGCTGTTTCAGATATTTACAATGAAATGCTACAATTTATAAACCGTATTTTAGAATCTAATGAGAGAATAAAACCAGAAAAATCGTATGTACCGAATACACATGAAAAATTCTACTCAATGAACAGTATAGGCACGTTTTACACGCTGACTAACAGCGAGAACTCCCAGCTCGTCTCGTGATAGCTCTTGCTAACAAGGCGACCGGCCGGTCCCATGACCGTTGAACTCGTGTGGAGAACGTCGGACGGGTCATCAGTGCATCTGAAAACACTACTCTATAGAGCAGCAGCACGCAATTCGAACTCCCGGGTTGTTGCCGTACACGCTAAGTGAAGACCGGAGCACGTGTGAAGATCCCTTCATGTCCAAGGGAATGTAACATGGTTTGATGCAGAATGCGGCTATCCATTTCAATGCAGCTTGCGGTAGTTGCCAGCTTCCTTTCACATGCAAGCGTGTGCGATTACCGCCGGACAAGTGAACGTTTGGTAGTAAGTTGGTAAAAAAGTAATTTTCTAACATATATTTCTATCTATATATTAAAAAAAAGCCCGATTCTTTGTGTATTTTTCGCTTCTCTAAATTATCGGCTGACAAATGAAAATTATTTTTAGTAATTATTAGATTAAAAGTTAGAAATATAATGATAAATTTACTAGTAAATTAATCACTCATCTTTCTCCATCTCCACTCTCAATTGTTCTCCTTCTTCTCTCCATTACCCTTTGTTAAAATGGATGCTACAATTTGGTCATTATATTCTTTTTTTTAAAACTCTTTTACTTCCGTTCAACCCAAATTCGAAGTTTAAAGAAAAAAGGGTTCAAGAATGAATTACTTTTTCATGTTAAAAATCGTATCTAAACCGGATTAAGAATCTTTCTCCTTTCTATTTCCTCCCTTTTTTTTTTTACCTCCTTTCACCTTATTTTTCTCCCTATTCCTGTCTATTATTTTCACTACATATAAAATCAATTCATTTTTCTCTTAATTTATTATTTAATTTTCATGTTCTGGTAAAACAATACCAAAAAAGCATTGCGCTTCAAAAACATTAATATAATCAGGACTTTGCCTAATAGCTTACGTGCTTACTTCTTACCAATTCTATTTAATAACAAAATCGTTGCGAGGTACGGGCCCATGACTCGCACACGCATAGCATCTATATCTTGCTTAAGAATAAATTAAGATTTCTACAGTGACATTGCTCTTAACTTAGTGATCAATAAATTCCAAGTTTAAGTCTCATCCATTTGACTGCTCGTTCTTTTTTATTCTTCTTTTTCTTCCACACATTTCCTGGTGCTGTAACCTTTTCTATAGCCAGAAAAAGAATATTTATACACGTGCACTAGCTGCTTGATAAAGATAAAGAATTTACAATGTTGCCATGGTAGAGAATTTGCATTACCCACACTGTGACCCTTCTCGTCCTATTCTATTTCGTCCGTTCTCTTGACTCTGAACCAATTAATCTTTCACATTTTGGGTTACGAAGTTGCTATATCTCAGTGGATCAGTGGAGGTCCACAATTATTTATGAAATTATAATCGACAAATTATTTGATAAAAAAAACCTAGACGTGCATGCTTGAATTAATTATTTCGTTGATGGAGGACGTGGTCAAGGGTTGGCAGTCGATGCTGCAGCGTTGGAGAAATTCCTAGGTCAGCTGGGCTCACCATTCCAGTAATTAACTCTTCAGAATAAAATTCTGTCACTTGGATGTAAGGACTTACGTCAAATTACAAAATTAACGGTATTTTTTTCGGTCTGTACCGCCGGATTTCAAAACTCCAACGGACCATAACTAATCTAATTCGAGTTTGGTGAGCCTTTTAGAGGGTAAAATACTCTTAAGATGAATTCTCTCTATTCAAATTGCCGGTACTTTGTTCTAAGGAATGCATTATTGACGTATTTAGTTCAGCTCACCTAAGAATTTCTCACCGCTCCTCCTTTATCATGGACATATGAATGGAACCCCATTGTTCCGAAACACTTATATCATATATCCACTTTTCTTTTCTTTTTTCTTTTTTCTTTTTTCCTTTCCTCTGTGTTCGTTATTTATTTGAACCGACTCCTAACCATTACGTAAGCTGAACATTGACAACTCGGGGAGATCAACAGACCAGAAATAAATGAAAGCTGGAAAACAGATAGAAAAAAGAAAGATATCTGACATTTCTTTGTGAACATTAATGTAATGCGTACCAATCATCTTATTAATTAAGGTGAATTCATGAACATATACAATGGAATAACTTGTCCCAGTTGAAACCTGTCATTTGGGTTATTATTCGAAGCGAGAACTTCTCCCGAATCAGAGAGTTCGAAATATTCGCATGGGCTTCTCCTCGATCATCCATCCCTGCTCGAGTGATACCTCAGGAACTCCGGCGACATATATCTCCTCAACCTCGAAGATCAACTTTACGAGTATTATCCTTTCAAACCGAGATTTCTGGCGCTTGGTAGCACGAATAAATTGAATATGATCGCCCGATTGATGTGGCAGTGAATATTTTGATGGAGGTAAGCTCTAATAATTTCGATCGTTATCGAGTCATCTGGATAAGTCTAGCGATTTCAATGGCACGGGATGAAATTACTCACGGCTTATCTGAAGAGATCCAAAGTAGGAGACTGCACTCTCGGAGCCACCTGACATGTTACACTCGGTAGGATTTGGCTCGGCCTCGGCCCTGGCTCGCGAGGGAGCTCAAAAGCTTACCGTGAGCTCGAGGTTCAGATCCGGGACCTCGTCTGGGCGAATTCTCCCATCTTCGCATCCCTTCTCGTTGCGATCACCATGAGATATCTTACATGGAGAAGCACAGGCATTTAAACTCGATATGGCAGCGCCGGCGGAGGCATTGTTATTGGGGACTTGAGACATCGAAAGAGGGACGCCATGGTTCGGCTGGTGGTTGTTGTGGTTGACACCCATTTTCACGAGCTTTCGTCGTAAAATGAGAGTTCCGGTAGTTCTTCACCTCGTTATCGATACAGACGGGCAATCTTCCAGCCGTAAGAGACCACCTGAGGATTGAAATTTCTTCATTAGAGCATTCTTTCCAATTACCACCAAACCAATGCCACGAGAAACACGAGCAATACATATGCATCAATGTCGGGAAACTTTTCTGACTCGGTATCGTAGTACGGAAGATCCATGTCGCAAACATCTGGGTTTTGTACTCCATGACATAATTTAATCATCCTCTAAAAAGAACTCGTGTAATTTTATTTAGGTTTTTATCCCATTGCAACGATTTTTAATTTTCTTCACAAGTGTAACACGAGACGCATATGCGTTCCCTCCGATTCCTACACTCAACATTCTATGATTGCTTCAATGTCTTTAGCATCGAAAAGCCAAGTTCGGGTCATTAGTGCGCCCTCTGCAATACGCGCGATTGATATCCTCGGATCGATAACAGGCTGATTCAGCAACAATTTCGAAACTATTGCAGCATCAATTCTGAACTTAGCTGTGCTTTACACACAATTTATAACTTGTGCTGGTTGAAGAACAGGAGAAAGATCAAGTGGGTTTGATGGAATTATTCTCATGTTACCGACGAAGAGCCTAGGAAGTAAGACGAGTACGATGACCAGATTTGAACAGAGACAGATTAATCAAAGGAACAGCAGCTACACGTACGATAAGAAGGGAGGAGACTTGCAGGTAAGAACATTAAGTGGGGACTACGTGAACTCACAAAATTTTTCAAGCTCCTCTCCTCCACTCAATCATAATGCAAGTTGATGTTTATTTAATTTCGAATGAACTTTTCGTAATCTCCACGGAAGAAACAAACGTAGGTTCTACTCAATTCTTGATTAAAAAATAAGTTAAAAGAGATTGAAGTGTTTATTATTGCACACGTTTTTCATTATACATATCCGATTTTTAATAGTCCAATGAGCTCTGACCGATTAGAATTCAAGCAAAGTCGACTCTAATTTATGAGCTTAAAATCAAACATTTTACTTAAAGAAGTGATATCGAATCGTTTTAATCGATTTATTTAACCGATTTTCCCTCATTAGAAATCAAATGGGTGATCCCATGATCAAATTCTAGATTGAGAGGGTCGACGAGAATTTTCTTAGGAATCCCAGCCCAACCGCAGAATAATCTTAAGACGCGTTTCATGTGATCCGGAAATACTGCGTAGTGCAAATAAAAAAATCGTGAAAAAAGGTGAGATAGCATCTCACCTTACCTTTAAAAGGGGCACAACAATAAGGGCATTTTTCATACGAACGAATGGAAAGGAATGAAACAGAGCAAGTTTTATAGAATGAAATCCAGTAGTATATAAAGAAAATTAGTTGTTATTGGATTTTTTTTTTGGTGTACAAATGAGGCATACAAGTCTAAAAGGGTAGAAGGAGAGGCAATAAAACATGCATAAGAAATCTCACGAGTGAGATCGAACACAAGACTTTCAAGTCATAAAATGAAAATAGTACAAACTGTACTAAGTCATCATTCTCTTATTTGGATTTATTTTGATAATATGACGGAATGTAATTTTGAGAAGTGATAGGAGGAACCAAGGGGGGTTGGGCCGAGTGGTAAACAGCTCGGTGCCGCTTAAGGAGGTCTCGAGTTCGAGACCTCACGTACGCAGACACCCCCCTTGGGAGCCTCACCCGCCATTGCCAGGCGTGCGACCCGGGGTGACCAACGGATTAGTCAAGTATGGTTGGCTGAAAGATGCCATCTCACCGCTGATGGGACCTGCTTGGATACCGTGACTAGCGACAAAAAAAAAAGAGAAGTGATAGGAGGAGCATTTCGTACTTTTATAAAGAAAACATAATTTCGTCAATTTAAAGAAAAAAATCTATAATAATGGAATGCATATAACAATTTAGTACAATCAAGTGAATAAATGTGACATATAAGGTTAAATTACCCATTCAATTCCATTCTATTCGTTTCTTTCGTATAAAATATAACCTAGATAATTAGGTGGATCGATGGGGAATATATGGAAAAAGCTGGTAACCAATGAAGAATGACACCTCGCTAGATCAAGACCTTGAGGTTCGAGACAGTTTTTGTGCAAGGGTCTCACCATATAATAGTGTTTACGTGATAACACTAACCAATATAAAATCTAGTTATTTTTAAGATTTTCTTATAAAATTCTGAAAATAAAAAATAATTAAATTTTATTAGTTTAATATTACATGTAAGCATTGTCACACCGTTATATACAAAAGTTTCTCTTGATTATCTTATATTGAACACAGGGTAGAAAGAAGAAGGATATCGAAATTGATTCCCCATGGATCGATCCTAGGTCAACACATTGTCATTGCTAAAACCTAAGCTGGTCGGGGCGGGGAAATATGGACCGGTTGATTGAACGAATCTTCAAGAAACGAAGAATGATGGATACATCAAAAGCTTCATCACATTTTAAAGATCCGAGGATTCTCGTCGCAGCAACGACATCAAGCCCTAGGGGATCCTCCGAATCTCTGAGTTCCACGAGGACATACCCTCCACAAGACTCAAACCCCTAAACAATGGCAAGATCATCATCATCAACCTCCCTGCAATATTACAGATAATGTATATCTACCTGCACTGCAGCCAGTTCTTCATATTGAGTTAGTATGACAGGTTTGGTAAATCGATGAAATGCCGTGACCAAATTTCAATATTTATTCAGATCAGACTAGACATTGTGGGTCCACGAACATCGCATAAATATACATCGCTGTAAACATACGAACAATGCATTTAAATCGTCAACTACACTTCCTAGGAATTCGCCTTTTGATAAGGTCTCATCTTCTCGGGTGATACATGAACAACAGTGCTTGCTGACGCTTCAACGTATCTCCCCTTCGATTTACTGGCACCTCACATCTCCTACCCAGAAAATCTTTGTAAACACCAAAAATCCTTCGCCATTTTGTCCCTAAGCCGAACAATTCTCTGAAGTCAGAGTTGTTGTAAGGCTTATCATTTCTGGCTGTCTTCACCGGTCATCGAATTGTTCAGCTCGTGAACAACTCAAAGTCCTGAGTCTCATGACATGAGAATTTAACAGCTTTGCAGCCTCACGGAACAAACTTTCCTGCAGTGAAACGACTTGGAAAGGCAAATATCTTTCGTGGATGGGAGTCATCGGACTCTCTCTTCTTTCGTAATGAGTACACTCTCTTGTTTCAATCAGTCCAACCTCGAACTTTGTCGATTTTTGTCTTCGGGAAATCCTTTTTGGTTACTTCTACGTTGGCTATCAGATCTCCAAGAAAGATTAGTCTCAGATGTCAGGATTGGATCATGAGGAGCAAATGGTAACCAATCTTGAAGATAAGGTGGCCGAGACAGCTGCATTTAGACAGACGACACCGCATGCATCCTCTTGTCAAAATACGAAACGTTGAGTTTTCCCAGGTTATTCAACATGGTGTTTGGCTTGGTCAGATGAGGTTTTCTGTACGATCGAAGGAGCAGATGGGAAAATTTCTTAATGATATGACATACCAAACTCAGATGTGCCTTTTCGAGCGGAAAAAAGGATGATTTGCAGGATAGTACAGCTTAGTAGCTAGCTCGTACTATATGGATTTGAATTGGCAATCAATAAACTTATCGTACAAGCCCATCCAGGGACTCACCGCTTACAATAGATTTCTGGTAAATGAGGGAGACGTCGAAAAAGCCTATTCTGCACTAAAAATGCTCATATATTGTGCAGGCTGGCGATTCTTTCTGACCGATTCATCCACCGAGCCATACGACCAACGAATGCAGCGCTTCGATTTGAACCGTAATTATCCTGCTAACATCAACAGTAGCAAAAATATAATTGTGAAGGAAGAAATTAAGTTTAAATTCCTTCGTACAATTAATTATCAATGGTGGGGGCGCTTCCAAATTTTTCGGTTGCTAATAAGTATCTGACACAGCGGTAATGTTAATGGAGGAAAAGCCTGCGCATCACCCAACAGTGTTGAAAGTCGTAAATATGATGTTAGCTTGACGGCATTTATACATATTAGGTCAGATAGTCTTCAAGGTTCTTGTCTTTTCTTAGAAAACTACATTAGTCTCAATTTAGTCCATTTCAGACAAATAAGTCTCTAAACTTCGAATCCTATAAATGAAGAGAATTTATTTGGAAATAACTTACTCCCTAGTGGCCCTATCTGACTCGAACTGAATTAGTCATGATGACTCGTTAGACTTCTAAATACCAGTGGTATAGATAACAAGTAAATAGTTGTCTTTACTATACTATACTAGCATAACTCGAATTCATAAAAAGAGAGAATTTGATTCGAATTTAATTCTCAATAGTTAGATTTCATGTGTATGTTTTCCTGCCTTATCTTGCTATCAACATCCCTCACAGTTCATTGTCAATGATCCCTCATAAAAGTTACGACAAGATCTAAGCTGATGAGGGACTAATCACATGTCACAGAATGTAAAGTGGTACCATGATAACACAAGTGACCCCGACTACCATCACCGACTATCAACTGACGCACCAAGCGGTGAGGTAGAACTTATTATGATGGGTCTAGAGTTCGTCACATAAAAAGATCCATAAGAGATACTATCCATTTTAAATGTGATCAACATAAATCTATTATTGAAAAAAAAAATATATATATATTTATTTAAAGAAGGGTGCTCTTAAGACCTGGAAAAAGAACAAGACACTTATGGTCAATTGGTACCCTTAAGATCCATCATTACATATATAGTTATAATTTCCCCTTTTTATTTTTCCGGAAGAAGGATCAACCGCCGACCGTCAGCTGTCCTAATGAAAGATTCGAGAGAATTTCTGCTGACAATTTCCAAAGTAGAAGTGAGGAATCTCTACATTAGCTCAGACTTTTACAGCAAAACGGAAAACTACCAAATGTAGATTTTGGAATTCGTTTTGAGTTCTAGAACTCATACACCATACTCCTCTCTAGTACCAAGGACTGATAGATACTTCTTCTTTCAATTAACCGAATCGTTCGGACCGGTTTTAAATAATTTGATTTTTTCCTCCTCAAATAATTACAGTTTGGCTCCTATACGGCCCAAATTGAATCGAATCAAACCTGAAAATGCGGTTCAGTTTGGTTCGGAACGGTTTTTCGAACCGAACCGAACCATGAAACCCCCAGTGACAATTTCCAAAGTGGAAGCGAGGAATCTCTACATTAGTTCATATTTTATAGTAAAATGGAAAACTACCAAGTGTGACCTCGTTTTGAGTTCTGGAACTTGTGCACCATACTTGGAATTCTTAGGTAAGCTAAACGCATTGGTGGACTTAGAGTGTTTGACACATAAGTAAGTATTTCAAATTATGTTTAAAAAAAGAATATAATTGATCGAGAGAAAAAGATGATCTAATACTTTATGATGATATATTAAATATTTATTTATAAAGTTCACTGATGACGTGATGACATGAACTCATATAAGAATCTCTCTACGTACTCCTATTTAGTGCCAATGATTGATGGGTGCTTCTTTTTTTGTCATCTAGAAGGGGATAGAAATAAGATAAAATAAAATGGTACGAGAATCGTTCCAGAGAGAATTGAACTCAACGCTGCTTGGTATATCATGATATCGATAACCACACCAATAGACCAAACCCTTTTCTCAAAAACAGATGGGTAGTTTTTCTTTTTCTTTTTTTTTTTTGGGTTTGTACAGATGGATACCACTTTTTACCTTCTCATTTATAAAGAAGCTTTTCTTGAAGAACTTAGACATTTATCTATATCTATTAATAAACTTATAGAGGGTGTTAAACTTCCGGTATTGGCTCAAGTAGATATGACTTACGTCGGTTTTGTGAGAAAGTTCACGAGGTAGGATGCTCGTTGGGAATCTATCATATCCACAACGAATGGGACCAAGATTGATATCAGCTATTCAATTCGTCTGATATATTTATGATTGGACATGAAAACATGAATATTATATAATGGTGCGATTAGATCGCTATTACTGTTACTATCATTTCTCTGATTTAAAAAAGAAACAGTCGAACTCACCATCAGTCTCTCCAACTAATAAAAGTAAAACCAACCAAAGATTGACTTCGGTCGTTTTAATCATGGGGTCACTCCGAAGGTCGCGCCTTACATTTTCCGCCCCCCCCACCACCACATCTTAATTGTCTAAACCTACTGATCAACGCACACATTTCACTTTTGCAATGATTCTCATAGACCAATGTAAAATTGGTGTCCGTAGAAATAGAGTTTGATACAATTGATACTATCCTAAGCCTAAGATCAATAGATTCCGAATTCGATTCTCACTAGTAAAAATCTACGTACCAATTTGTTCCCTATTCCATTTATTCACTTTTAATCCTATGCACTTTTTTTTACACCAAAAAATGGGTGTGCACCCGCTTATCAAGTTGATCCCCCTTCTTATGGCCAGAGCGTGGAATATTGAAGTATGCCATACTTTTCGAGAAGTAAATTCTTATACTGACCGATTAGAGAAGAGAGCGATTTCCTTACAGTTGGATGTGCATCACTTTCATCATTCACCACTTAGGTTAGAAGAATTACTCTTTGATGAAATCCTAGGAGTTTTGAGACCTCACCTTTGAATTTCCTCTTTTTTTTTTTCCGTTTTGCTTTTCGCTTCTACCCCAATTTTACCCCAAAAAAAATGTAAATACTTCTTCCTCTTTTTGTTTGACAAAAAAGATTAGGAATCCTATCTATTTATTAATTTTTACAAGTTAGTCTTAATGTTTCAAAGTGATAAATCAAGTTCTATATGTTATCGCCATTGCAACATCGAGTTTTTTTTTCACTACTTACTGTAACTTTAAGCTGATGTGACATTGACATACGTTAATTTAAAGTAACGGTAGGTGACGGAAAAAACACGATGTTATAATGGTGATAATATATAAAATTTGATTTATCACTTTAAAACATTTAGAACTGACTCATAAAAATCGATAAGCATCTAAGACTCTGTTGTCTTTCTCTCCTTCTTTATTTTGTTTGATTGATTAGACTATGAACAATGACCTCATAACACTATAGAACTTTGTGCAGTGGTAGGGGAAACCAACTTGAAAACAACGGATTTCAAATGTGAATTTAACCATGAGATCCTTATATCTCTTTATTTTCTCTCATTTAAAAAAACTTTTTATTAGTCCCACGGGTTTTCATTTTAATTAGAAGTATATTTTCAGTGCTTTTTAACGACATTGGATGCCGCATCGTATTTTTAATGGTCAATAGATGACGTTATTAATATGATAGTAAAATAGTAAATATTTGAATCAAGCGAAAGAAAAAAAGAGAAAAATATTACGTATTAAACTGCTAATGAAATACAAAATTTTGGAGCCAAACTGATGTTTGCTCTTTATTCTTCTTCCTTCCGACCTCATGCAAAACCCTAAAAGACGTATGATAATTTTCAGGTGGAAAATTCTCAAAATAATTTGAGACTCATATAGGAGAATGCTTGTTCAATGCAATGAGCACATGTATCCTGAACTTGACAGTGTTCAGTCATCAGAAAATTGGAAAACTAACACCCGAAGCTTGGGATCGACTCAAGTTGTGGATAGTCGGCATCACCGAAGAGCAGGACCGAGCGTAGATTCCGACTCCCAGTCATTGGCATTGATCAGCGGTTACCGTGTCGAGAGATAGTCCAGCTAGCTCGTCATCAACTAATTGATAATCCAGAGTACTATGTCAGTTCTAGAATTTCCATCCCCTATCTCAGTTTCATGCTTCGAAATAGACTTCTGACCGTTGTCAGGATTAGATGGAGGATCAATGAGATCTACGGGTAAATTACATGAAAAAGTATATGATTTTCGACTTTTTTTAAACTAAATGTTTCAATTCTAAAAATAAGAAATTGTAACATTTCAATTTTTTTCAAGTTAAGCTAAAAATATTAAATGCATCGTTAAATACTGACAGGACGTATCTTACATGACATGTTATATCAACTGTCATCTTGTAATTGGTCGAAGACTTTAAATATAAATTACTTTAAAAAAAAAAATGTAAGAGGTAGGGGCTGGCCGGTCGAGGGGCTCCGACCTTGCCGAGGTCATCAATTTTCTAGACCATCCACTCAAACCCACGCTTTTTTATTTTTATTATTTAAATTTTTATTCTTAAAATCTTCAAACAGTTAAGGGATTAGATATGGCATACCTTACCATGCAAGACAAGTCATATGATCATGTAAAGGTGGAGTTATTAATTCAGCCAGATAATTTAACCATTTGATTTGATTTGAAAAAACTAGCAAATCAAAAGACTTTTTTTTTTTTTTATGTATAATTTACCCTTAATAAATATATGATTTTCTTATTTATAGAAATAGCATCTCTAATACAAAGAGAAAAATTTAGAAGTATTTTCTCCGTAAATATCTCTGCCCGCTGTCGGATCCGATTACCGAAAAACAATGTAGCTGCAGTCAATTGTCTCACATACTTACAACGAAATGCTACAATTTATAAGCTGTATTTTATAATCTAATTAAAACCAGAAAAATCCTATTTAACGAATATACATGAAAAATTCTACTCAGTGAATAGTGTAGGCCCGTTTTACACGCTAACGGCGAGAGCTCCCGGCTCGTGTCATGCTAGCTCTTGCTAACAAGGTGACCGGCCGGTCTCGCAACCGTCGAACTCGTGTGGAGAACGTCTGATGGGTCAACAGGACATCTTAAAACACTACCCGATGGAGCAGCAGCACACGATTCGACCTCCCGGGTTGTCGCCGTCCATATACGCTAAATGAAGACGGGACCACGTGTGAAGATCCCTTCATGCTCAAGGGAATGTAACATGGTTTGATGCAGAAAGTGGCTATCCATTTCAATGCAGCTTGCGGTAGTTGCCAGCTTCCTTTCACATGCAAGTGGTGCGACTACCGCCAGACAAGTGAATGTTTGGTAATAAGTTGGTAAAAAATTAATTTTTTAACATATATTTCTATCTATATATTTAAAAAAAAATACCTCATTCTTTGTATATTTTTTTCTCTTCTCCAAATTAATTTTAGCAATAATTATATTAAAAAATAAGGATATGATGATAAAGTCACTAACATATAACTCGTCATTAATCACTCGTCTTTCTTTCTCTGCACACTCCATCTTTCTTCCTCTTCTCTCCCTATACCCTTTCTTTCAATTGATGTTAAAGAAGGAGAATGGAAGGCAATTAGGAAAGGAAACGGAGGGAAATGAAAGGATAAAAGTCTTGTTTGGATGCACTTAACAAAGGGAAGGGGGAAAATTTTTAGCAGAGCGGTTATACCACGTGTGAATGGCGACGTGGTATATCCGTGCAATGGTCAGAACTTGATTGTAATCAATAATTATACAGTTATAATTATCCAATCCTAAAAATATAAAAAAATTCGAATTGATGGTGAACTCTAATTTGATAAATATTTAAATGGAGGATTCTAGTTGAACGGACATTTTACGTTAGTATTATTTATGTGATATGACTGTTACACTAAAGACTTTCTCAGGGAAGATAAGAGAACGGAGGTGAAAGACTTAGGTAGTTGTATTATTATTTTCTCTCTATGGATTTTTTTTTTAAAAAAAAAAAGGAAAGGCAATTTGGTCATTGTACACTATCTTCCAACTCTTTCACCTCCGTTCAACCAAAGTTTGAGATTTAAAGAAAAAGATGTTTGAGAATGGATTACCTTTCACCTCATTTAATTTACTATATAATTCTTATGTTCCGGCAAAAAAAAAACCCAAAAAAGCATTACGCATCATAAACATTAATATAATCAGGATTTTGTTTAATCAGTAATCAGTAATCTGTACTTACTTCTTATCAATTTTATTCAATAACAAAATTGTTACATTGTACGGTCCACGACTGGCACATGCACAACATCTATATCTTGCTTCGTGCCAAAATGCCCATCCCAAATGGATAAGTTAATCTTTCTGTATCGACATCACCCTGAATTTGTGATCAACGATAAATCCTAAGTTTAAGTCCCATCTGTCGAACTGCTCGTTCTCTTTTATTCTTATGTTCCTCCTGTACGTTCTCCAGTCCTGTAACCTGTTCTGTGGCCAGAACAAGAAAATTATACACGTGTACTAGCTGCTTGATAGAGATAAGGAATTTAAAATGTAGCCATGGTAAAGGATTAATTTGTATTATCCACACTGTGATCCTTCTTTCTTGTATTCTATTTCGTCCGTTCTCTTGGCTCTGGATGAATTTATCTTTCACATTTTGACTTGCTAAGTTGCTATATCTCAGTAGATCAGTGGAGGACCACAATTACTGGTGAAATTATAATCGACAAATTATTTGATGAGAACAAACCTAAACGTGCATGCTTGGATTAATGAATTGTTTCTTCAATGGAGGACATCGTTGAGAGTTGGCAGTCGATGCTGCAATGTCTAAAAATTCTCAAGCGAGTCGAGCTCGTCATTTCATTAATGAACTCTGGTTATTTGTACATATATATATATATATATATATATCAAAGGACATGCGTCCAATTAAAAAATTATCAGTATTTCTTTTGGTCTGTGTTACTGGTATATAGAACTCCCAACGAACCCCGACCAATTTAATTCGAATTGGGAAGACCTATTGAAAAATATATAAATCTCTCGTAAGATGAATTCTCTCATTTCAAATTACAAGTACTTTGTTATAAGAAATCCATTACTGAAGTATTGAGTTCAGATCACTTAGGAATTTCTCGCCGTTCCTCTTTTACCAGTGGACATGTGGATGGTATCCGATTATCCCGAACCACGTATTTCATGTATCCACTTTCCCCCTCCTTTCCTCTGCTTTTGTTGCTTATTTGAACCCATTTGTAACCGACATGTAGGATGAATATAGAGAATCTTGGGGGATAAATAGACCAGAAATAATTAAAGCTGGTGAAAATGATAGATAAAAGGAAGATATCTGACATTTCTTTGTGAACATTAATATAATTCGTACCAATCGTCTCATTAAGGTGAATTCATGAAAATATACAGTGGAATAACTTGTCCCAGTTAAGACATGTCATTCGGGTTATTACTCGTAACTGAGAACTTCTCCCGAATCAAAGAGTTCAAAATATACGCACGGACTTCTCCTCGATCATCCATCCCTGTTCACATGGACTCCGGTGATATCTCCTCAACATCGAAGATCAGCTTTACGAGTATTATCCTTTCGAACCGAAATTTCAGGAACACGTGAACATGAATAAATTGAATATGATCGCCCAATCAATGTAGCAGTGAACTGTTCGATGGCGGTAAGATCTAATACTTTCGATCATTATCGAGCCATCGAGATAAGTTGGCGATGTCAATGGCGGGATGAATTTACTCATGACTTATCTGAAGAGGTCCAAAGTAGGAGACTCTGCACTCTGGGAGCCAGCTGACATGTTACACTCGGTAGGGTTCGGCTCCTCCTCGGCCCTGGCTTGCGAGGGAGATCGCAAGCTTATCGTCAGATTGAGGTTCAGATCGGGGACCTCATCCGGGCAAATTCTCCCATCGTCGCATCCCCTGTTGCTGTGACTACCATGAGACTTCACAGATGGAGTAGCCGACAAGGCAGCACCGGCGGAGGCGTTGTTATCGGGGACTTGAGTTGTCGAGCAAGGGACACCATGGTTCGGCCGGTGGTTGTTTGGATTGACACCCATTTTCAAGAGCTTTCGTCGTAAATGAGAGTTCCAGTAATTCTTCACCTCATTATCGGTCCGGCCGGGCAGTCTTCCAGCGATAAGAGACCACCTGAGGATTGAAATTCTTCATTAGAGTATTCGTTCCAGTAACCACCAAACTGACGCCACAAGAAACATGAGCGGTACATATGCATCAATCTCTGAAAACTTTTCTGGTTCGGTAACATAGTACGGAAGATCCATGTCACAAACATCTGGGTTTTTTATCCAGGCATCCGGGAGTCAAATAAGTCTGATTGATCTCAATTAAGTCGAGTACGCCAATTGAGGGATAAAAATCTTTCAACCATAAATTTTCTTCATCCAGATATGGTGCAGTGTATATGATTCAAACTTATGACTTCAATTTCAAGCTCGAACTTTGCGGATGTGGTGGGCAAGTTTATCCTAATTAAGTATATTCTTCATAGGTACAATTCCTAAAGATAGAGATCAAGGTCAGATTCTGCAAATTAGGTAAGGTACTGTGACCACATTGCAGATTGTTTTCTGGAAAATGAAATCACTCGTTCTTTTCCCAATATAGAATGAGAAAGGAGGAAAACAGTTTCACCCCATAGAACGAAAATGGAATTTACTCGAAAAACTCACCGGTTGCCAAGGAGTGCATGAAGTTTGATGATAAGATCCTCTTCGTCCTCAGCAAAGTTGCCTCTTTTGAGGTCGGGCCTCAGATAGTTTATCCATCTCAGCCTGCAACTTTTCCCGCAACGAAGCAGGCCTGATGATCATACCCAACAAAAACCAAACACTCGATCAGAAAACGGGCACGGCCGTACACAAACACATGTCCGGTTACACGTATTGTCACTAGCACTCTCAGTTTTCTCCGTTTCAGTTTAGTTTTCGAAGGGTTTCGTGTAATAAAGAAAGAATTATTTTGTCAATGTGTATTAATTCCTTTGATTGCGGGATTCCATGGTCGAGGAAGTAACAAGCACCTGCGGCCTGGGGGAGAGTGCGCCAGCCACCCTCACCGTGCTTGCTGATGTAGTCGATGAGCTTCTGGTCCTCCTGCTTCGACCAAGCTCCCTTGTTCATGTCTCGCTTGTCACAGCACGGCTTCCTCATGCCTTTGCTCCCGAAGAACAAGAACAACAACAAGAAGAAAAAGAACAAGGGAAAGGACAACAAGGATGTCGTGTGTATATAAATATGTGCGTATTTTACTGTGTATTTGTGTATGTATATGGAGAGGGAAAGATGGGGGATGAGGTGAAGCTATGGCTAGCAATGGGGGCAGAAAATATGGGAGATGCGATGGTATATAATTTGGGGGGTAGCTGTGGAAATGCATGGGGATGAACAGAAGAGCAGAGAAGAAGAAGTGTTGACTTGGACCGGCCGGTTTGTTGTCATGCATGACCGCCTGGTTCTGACCTTGTGGATGTGGGGAGGGAAGGTGGTGGCGAGGGGTCTTTCAACATTGATTGCACTAACCCTACTGTTAGTTGCCGTTAAGTATAAGTCATTTTCAGGTCCCCGGAAACTAATCGCGTTCGGTTCATCACTAGGGATGGATCCAGAAATTCCATAAAGGAAGGAGGGTGTAACCCCGAAAAGTGGAATATAATGAATTTTAAAGGGGTGAAATTCAATAATTTAATGAAAATACAGATAAATTAATAAAATTCACATACAAAATTTAAAAATCTTTCCGAGCTCACGAATGTCCCCTTAAATTCATCCATGTTCACAGCCTATGGCATCGTGCGAGTTCTGGTATAAACTCACCGGGAAAAGATCACCCCGTACCCTTCTATTCGACCAAGCTCCCTCAGAAAAAGTCAGGACTTGCTTGACCTAGGAGCAATTTATTAACAACAATATATACATATATATATATGGTGAATAATATATGAGAACTTTATCCCTAATAGATCCATCGTATTCGAATTAAATTAATTAGACTTTTTTGAATTTTTGAATAGGTGTACAAAGAGGAAAAAAAAAGAATATATGATAAATGGTGATTAAACAATCCACCATTTCATTTTTGGAAAATTAAGGTAGTAATACTTATATGATGTCATGGACCAATCGGATTAAATTATTTTTATGGTTGTTTTTATTTTGTATTAAAAATCCTAAAAATAACTTAATTCTACTGATTCGTGGTACTACACAGTAATATTATGTGATATACCCGTTAACTCTCTCCTACTAATGGCTGATCAATTGATTGCATCTAATTTGTAAATACGAGACCATCGCCCATACGTAATTTCTATTCAATTTTGAACATTTTACGCGAAATGGAATGATATCATTCTCAACACTTCTTTTTATTAGTTTTTCCGAAGTGGGTCATTAGAACCCATCCCGTAGGACAAGAGCACCGAGTTTGAGACCGATTCCGATTTGCAGCTCATCTTCTTCTCTCAATAAGAGTACCGATAGATTAGAGAGGAAATTGATTGAGGTCGAAGGGGTCAATCTAGTACTACCAGAACAAGTCCGGAGTACGCACGCGTGGAAAGACCCATTCAAGAGATATTATTCGCTTTGCACATTATCTATATAATTTTGTGCTCTAAAAGCCACCTTTTGAGGGGGAGATTCTCTTGGAATTTACAACGGTCTCAATACCCTCGTTCCTTTCTGATGTGGGATCATAACGATACCCATCCTTACGTGTTAAAGGCATCAGAATTTGACCGGGAAAGCGAGAAAAATCAAGAATTAAGAAACACAGGCACCGGAGTATCCTTGATGTTGGCTAGTAAACTAATTTTCCTTTTAAATCAAGAGTTGTCCTCTTTTCCAAATGATGGGTTCTTTGAATAAAGAAAATCTTCAGTGGAGCAATTATATCACGTATGTGTTGTTGACATAGTATATCCGTCTAATTAGAATTCATCATATATATATTTATTTAATTATGGTTCATCACTTATTACAATTTTTTAAAAAAATCTTATTATTTGTATATTTCTTCCAATTAGAGTTCACAGGCATTTATTACGTTTTTTTATATTTTTTAAGGTTTTTAAGATTTAATAACCATAATTATATAATAATTGATTACATGTCAAATTCTTATTCGACGAATATATCACATCAACATCACTTGCGGGGTGTGACCATTCCACTGAAGATTTTCTCCTTCGGATGGCCCCCAGGTGTTCGAGCTTGGTCTTGGATTTCGGTTCAGGTCTAGAGTCATCCATTGCCTCTAAGATGTTGGTTAAATAACTTGGTTGACATAACGAGTGTAATGGCATGGATATTCTAATGGATGTGATTGGCATCGGTGGTTCAACTTGATAGTTGTCCGGGCGTCTGTATAATCAGAATACCAAGTTGACGTATTCATTTGAGCGACCGGCACGGGTCAGTTCTTCGGATAGGTAATCCTAGAGTCATATCGAAATCCGGTTGGATGATGACGGTCTATATCACCAAGGATAAGAAGCTCTCTTTGGTTATGATTGCTACTAAACGCCATGCTAGCTTGATAAGTGATGATCATGGATTGAGTTCCAATGGGCACGTCTTCAGAACGCTCTAACTCTTACATCCGATTCATCCGTTCAACAATTTGATTTTCATCGAGGTTACGGAAGACCTGTCATATGTACGTGGGAGTTAGTCGACCGACTCTGAATCCGCAGTGTAAACAAAATAAAACACATATCTTACACAATATTATTTCAAATATTTTGCAAAAAAAAAAAGAGAAAAATTTCCTTGGAATCATGTAGTACAATACTACAATACTCTGCAATTAACTCTTTCACTCTTGATTCCCCAAGACCTGTTGGTGTCCTTTGAGCGAACTACTGGACCTCAAAAAACAACACAAGAGCGAAAAATCGAAATCTATTCATGCATGATGCCGATCTGCGACTTTAGCACGATCGACAACCACCACATGTTTTGCTCAATCCTTTCTCGTCGCGTCCTCGCCTTTTCGTGAGCTATCACTGTTTCGAGAGAAGATATATGAACCTGAATCATGACCATATGATTAAACGAAAAGGCGGGATCGGCAGGCCGGACAAAGTCCCATGTTTCCTCTCGTTGACTGATAGCTTTGATGTTCCCCACTACCTTTAGGAGATAAATGCCGACAACACTGCGCAGCAAACAGTCTCTCTGTCTCTACTGTTCCAGCAGGTTGTATTTTATAGGTTATCAATAAAATCGGTTGGTTGAAGTGTTTCGGTATTTCGATTGGTAGAATTCGTAACTGGAAATATTTTTTTATCCCTTAGTGAGTCATCTTAGTTCAAACTTGAATTAGTCAAAATTATTGAACTTCTTGGTGACGAAGGGCACCAGAAGGAAAACTATGTTTTTACGTAGGATTGTGTAGTGTACACTATATGTATCTTTGGTGCGCCAAGTGATAGACCATCTGACTAACGAGAAAGTATTGCATGTAAATAGTATACCACGTCAGAGTATTGATATGCTACTACGAGCTACTCAAATCAAGTCAGTTTTAGGTTATTTTTAAAAAAATCCTAAAAATAAATAAATCCTATTAACTCGCGACACCACGTCAGCACTGTCATGTGGTATATCCGTTACATACAAGTCTCTCTCCTGACCGACACTCTTAACCAATATTAGTTAAGAAGCTTAAGATGGTAAAATATTTCTTCTTCTTAAACAAGATCTCTTATTCGAATCCGATGAATAAAAAAAAGGGTAATACCATTTTTGCGAGCACGGGCCATCTAAATTGTAATTCAATGTAGTCACATGATTCTAATGCTCCCAGCAAAATTATCGAGAAAGCATTTTTTTCATAAATAAAATGTGGACGTGGTAGCACGAGCAATCAAGTATCCCCACCTAACTCTATAGTTTAAAAATCCGATGCCCTCCGAGACCACACTTATAGAGCACACTTCTAACTATTTCTTTTACGGATGTTCAAAAGATATTCGAAATTGGGGCCTCATGCTTATCAAATGAGATAAACACATTGGGAGTCTTATATGTTTATCAATTCTTGCAAGTGAGAACTAAATATTTCGAAGTGATAAATCGAGTCATATATGTTGCATGCATTACAACATGGAGCTCTTTCCATCACCCACCACTACTTTAAGCTGACGTGACATCGACGTAACATTGACACACATTAGCTTAAAGTAAGGTAGGTGACAAAAAGGATTGAATGTTGTAACGCAGACAATATATAATACTTGATTTATCACTCTGAAATATTTAGAACTCACATGCAAGAATCGACAAATATATAGGACTTCCAATATCTTTATCTCCTTATCAAACTACGTGAGTTTTGGACCGTTACACCACTAACTTACCGGCCGTTACACATGTCACATTTTATTGTTTGTTGAAACCTGTCATTCTAAGTAATTTTAACGGATCACATTTATTTTCCTCCAACCCTGTACTCCATTCTCTCTCTTGTTGTTTTGAATTTCTAGACATATCATTTATGGTAAACTCTTAGGTTATTTTATCTTATCATGTAACAGCGAAAGCACCAATCAAAATGTAGTAAATGAATAAATTAATATTAATTATCAATATAATTATCATAATTATTGCTAATTAAAGTAATGCAATTGATTTTTACCTATCACATCATTGTGAAGTAGTTTGATATATCTTGAAATTTCATTTATTTATTTACTTACCGAATAACCGATTTATCCTGCCTATATGCTTACATAATCGTGAGGACTAGATGGACAAAATCGTATCCTCATCATTTTAGAGAAAACAACAAACAAGACAATAACATTTTTTTAATCAACTTTCTTCAGCCCAGTCAATTATTATGATAATTATAACAGAAGTCCTATACATTTATTTTTTTTTTTACAATTGAGTACTATAAATCTGAGAATTGCTAATTCAGTCATATAATATCAGTTCCGTTAACATTTAAATCTGAATCGTTACCGTTTTGCTAGCATGGACTTAACACTGTTAACAGTTCTATTAACGGAATGATGACAATTTGACTGAAGTGTAAAAGAACTGATCTCATATGACTGAATTAGTCATTTTCTTATAAAATTTAATTACCAAAAAAATAAATATGTAGAACTTCCGGTATCACTTTCCCATCAATTATATATATATATACACACACACACATACCTACTACACCATACAATCACCGTCATATATAGAATTTTTGCAAGCCCCGATTTAGAAACCGAGTTAATGTTTATATTCACTGGAGATTGACTATCTATTCACCGCAACATATGTTTTCAGCCACCTAACAGTTTCATATGGAGTACACATTTACGTGTTAGAGCCACCAAATATTTTTATTTGTGGATATTTATTTATTTATTACAATAAATGTATGCTAAAAGCCGGCCTTCCTCATGCTCCTCCCCTCATTCATTGAGCTGTCTGACCCGTGCTGCACGTTGATTTTGTTATTTAATGAAATTGATGAAAAAAAGTGATAATGTGATAATTGATTAAACAAAATCTTCACCTGTTGTTAATATTCTGAGTGTGTGATTGTAAATCAAAGAAAATTAAGTAATAAAGCCATGAACAAAATTAAGTTACTTTATATAGGATTAATTACACCAAAAATTTGACAATTTTTTCAAATAAAGCCAAAAGTTTCAATTTTGATATAAAAAATAACAAGTTCTTCGAATTGAGCCAAATCGTTAAAAGTTTTTTCAAATGGAATACAGTCGTTAAGTTAACCATTAATTACCAGTATGGGCACATCCTAATGTGTCACCATTATCCATGTCGCATTTTACAATTGGTTTACAAATTAAAAAGCTAAAAATTAAACAAAAAGGAGAGAGCCTATATCCAACAGAGGGGATGGCGGCGATGAGGTTAAAGAACGCTTCTTCAAAAATCAATGACTTTGAATCTTAAAATGCTATTATTTGACTCGAATTTTTGAATTATTTCTCATGGTAATCCTAAAATTTACATTTTTCCAAACAAAGAAACGTGAAATCAAGAAGGAATTGCACTAAACACCAATGGCAAAGAATTAAAAAAAGGTGAAAGTTTTATGTATCCCTCATCCATTTTTTGCATGTCCCTTTGTTATTTGATAGTTGTTCTTGATGAATTACTTGGTCGTGGTCACTTTCTCCATCTTCAAACTCCACCCCTCCTCCATATGAGGTTTTTCAATTTGGGTCAATTTCAGGTTCTAGTCGTCATGATGGAGATAGACTGCCTCTCTTTTTTTTAATCTTTAAGTTTTTTTTTTAATTTGAAAACCAATCGTCAAATATCACGTGGATAATAGTGACGCATAGGATTTGTCCATGTCAGCACATAATAGTTAATTTAACGGTTTTGTTCAATTTGAAAAAACTTTCAAAGTTTGGCTTGATTTAAAAAAATATTGAAAACATGTGATTTTTTTATTTCAAAATTGAAATCTTCATTTTTATTTGAAAAAAAAGGTTCAAACGTTACGTTTTTTTAAATGTAAATTACCCTTTTACATATAATGAAAAGGGAGGAAAAGAAGGAATATATATGTGAAAATAAGAAAGATAAGAGAGAGAGAGAGTGTGTGGAGACAGAGGTGCTTTTTTTAATATTAGCAAATTTACCATTACAACCCTAATTTTTTTAATATAATGGTTACTAAAAATTAAATTTTATATACAAATGAAGAATATGTAAAGTGAAAAAGATTTCTTCCATGATTTTCTACATATAATATAGATAAATTATATTTTTTTTAAGAAATCTGGAGGCTGGAAGTAAGAAGTACATCAACACATGGTCTTCGTCCCATGCAATGTTCCAAACTAAGCTATTAATTTATTATAATTTTGTCAATGAAACGAAAATTTTGTTTGAAATATGTCCCAAAAATAAAGATAATGTTTTATTTCTTCTACTGATTTTGATTTTTGCATAAAAAATTCTATTTTTGATTATGATAGAATATAATCAATCAAATTCTACAATTAATTTAGTGGGATATTTATCGCATTTTTGAAATTGTCTTATAATTTATTATTTTTATAATTAATAGACTATTATTGATATTTCACAGCTTATCATGTATGCAGATTTAGAACATATTTTCTTAAAGATAATTTCCGTGGAAATTATATATGCTTTTTACAATTAAATCATATGTATTTTTAAATGGTTAATTCAATCGTATAAAAGATTGGTTGTAAAATTTGATGACTATAAATAAAATTGTTGTAAGATTGATCGTGGTATATGAATTACATGTGCATCGAACTTCAAGATTCTACTATTCCACATTACGGCGGACCTTACAATCACGACTATAGTTATTAAAGAAATAGATTTTCTACAGTTGATATTACTCTTGTCATTACTCTTGTCATGTAAATTAGAGGTCCTGAGTTTGATCTCATCAGTAAAACTTTTCGTACCCATCTTATACTGTTGTCCTTTTACCGCTACAAAGTTTATATGCCACTGAGAAAAAGATCATAATCATTGACGTAAAATTGACTGTAACATGACGTGACGACAAACTTTACAATAAATAAACAACACATTTTGTCCTTTTTTTCTTGTATTATAATTTTTGTAATTCTTCTTGTCGCTCTCTCGGGCTTCTGCTTGACTGCTTGATAAGCACGTGCTTCTCGTGCGTGCTTGGTCGGTAAATCCCCCAAAGAAAGATAGTTGAAGCCTCCAAATATATAATATTTTGCTCATCCAGACGTTCAATATGGATAAGATGATGGAAATTAATTGACGCCTTTATATGATGTATGTCCGATACTTCCACTCTTTCTTCTTCCATTTATATATTGTTAATGATCATCGACATTGGACGCGTCTTGAATTTCGAATGTGATTATGAGCCCCGTTTTATTTCTTTTATTTTTAATTTGATTTTCTATCTCTTTGAAAGATTTTTTTTGTTTGGTCTATGCCACATATATCTAAAAATTTAATGAGCCATGACTAATCTAATTCGAGTTGGCTGGACCCACCAAGAGTAAAAACCCCGCAAAGCAAATTCTATCTATTTACAATAATCGAATTCGATACTTTCCTTAAAGTAAGGTGTTGTATTTATTGTATTTAAGTATATTGTAAAGAGAGGTAAAATAATGGTTTACATGGAAATTCGGAGCTTTGATGTGAAAGTGCATCCGGTGCACTCAATAGGTATGTAAAATCACACGTGAACTGGGATAAAGAATAATTATGAGATGACTGAGTACCACTGCATAATTGCTTAAATTTTAGGTAAAAATAAATTCGATCTCTTATAAAATCTACTAACTATCAAATGCCTTGATCCTGACAGCTTCTTGGGTAAGTTCCCCTAGGTCAAACTGGACCATGCGTTTAATTCACTCTTGTTTACATAAAGTAATGGAAATCAATTAAAACTCAACTATCTATGAGCTGCTTTATTTTTTGTATGGACTTGCTTGAATTGTCGGTAAATGTCTTACTCACATGAAAGGAAAGAAAAAGATGGATATCTGTGTAACAAGAAATTCTTCGCGTTAATATTTCACCATACAATATCTAAAATATTAATCAAGTTATAATAAATAAGTACATGGGCAACCCACGAGTGTTACCTCAGGTGAATAGGAGGCGCATACGGCTCATGTGAAAATCCACGAGATCGGAGATTCGAATATCTCCTTGAGCTTTGCATATTGACTGATCTGAATCAGTAGACTTGTGGGGTGTTTGTTGGCCCTTTGAATGGTCTTTTCCATGGCGAGAAGGGGAAGAAGATATCTAAAGTTATAAAACACAAGTTTTTTAGAATTTCTAAGAAGAATTTAGTAAAGTTTTTAGGAATTTTTAGAATTTTATTTATGAATTGAATTTATATTTTACGGTTTAATTTTCTTTCATGAATCCCTTGATATGGTTAATTCACATTGACTTATAACACTATCAAGTAGCATGAACATGATATGAGCCGTGACATACAGGACTTTCTCGACCATTGGACAAGATATATGCATAATATCTGGAATCCATTATACATAATTTACTTAAATTCGACTAGAATCCATCTATTAACAAATAATTTCTTCCAGTTATGAGTTTTTATATTTAGGAGACTTGAAATGGAAGGAAAATGGACAATGAATTATCCCGAACCAATTCGAAATAAATATTAGATATGTTTTTCGATGATAAAAAGACCCAGACCTGATACAAAAATAAACAAAGGAGCATGTATCTCCTACAGTGAGAATCGAATTCAAAATCTTCAGATTATGAGTCGGAATCTCTTACTTAGATATTAGAGACATTGGAATCCCCGTGAAGCAACCATAACATATGACAGCACATTAATATTCCAATGATTATTAAGTCGAAACCCTAGTTTCCGGCAACATTACAACAGCTTTGGAAAATCAACGGCTGGTCTCTTGAGTGAGTACTTAACTTTCTTCCCTATTCAGAGACTTCCCTTGGCTAGTTGTGTTAGGGTAGCACACGTGCTAATGATAGTTATAATCCGAAATTTGCGAAACACGCAACTAGAAAATGAAGCAATATCCTGCCAAAAAAAACCAGGGAAATATGAGCCAGGACAATAAAAAGGCACAAAAATGTCCAGTTGATGAAAATTCAACTCGAAATCTCTTAATTTCAGATCAAGAGTTACTACACAGACCATTTTCTCTGTTGAAACATTTGGTTATAATAACAAATTTGTGAAAACTTACCTTGCTAACCCTAGGAAAAAAGTGGCCTGGAGTAATGCAACTCCTCAGTCACGTAGGACCACGAAGTTCCGGTTCGATTCTTTGCACCATTTACTTTCCTCTTCCAATAATTGTAGTAGCATGTGCCTCCCTTTTAACAATAATGATGAGAAAATTGCTGAGCAAGTGCAATTCCACGGAAAAGAACGAGCTGACTTTGAGAGATATTATGAAGGAATTGAATCTGCTGCTCGGTTATGATTAGGAGACCTAAATCAGTGCCACGGCCTTGCTGTCTGCAGCAATATGTGAAAAGTTCGTTTCAGCCATCTCATCCACCACAAACAGATGCCACCAATGGAACAACAACACTAATCCAAATCTTGTTGAAAGGGGCCAATAATATAATGGGGAAAGATTCAAGAAAAATGGAGATCAGTAATGCTGGATTTCACCTTCATGAGTTATTCAAGTGATTCGCTGCTTAGTCTACTCAAACAAAGTCTTGAGTTTGAATCTCTATGAATGAAGAAGAAAACTCATGCTGAAAGGGGTTTATTGAATTAGTTAAAGGCACACAAGGTTTCTCAATATTAATGTGCAAAAGAAAAATTTTAATTTCCATCTAATGGCTTCGACTCGTACTAAAACTTTTTTTTATCAGTATTCTGCAATCTTTTCTCTTTTAATATTCGTCAATTCTCATCAGAAGTGAATTCAAGTTTGATCACTTTATTAAGACACACTGGTATTGTTTTATTTTCCTAAATGCCCTTTTAGATTTATCAGTGGGCAGATTTTCATAAAACGATATTATCCTCTGCATGAATACCCATTTGTTTTTCCTTTTGTCCTTTCTCGCAGCTCCTTTTATATGCATCATTCTCTATTATGATCGGAAAAAAAAAAAAAACAGATTTTAGGTAATAATTAGGTTGTGTAGATTTGAAGAAAAGTTGCATGTTGCTTGGGTTCGAACCAGGGGAGGCTGTGAGTGTAAACTACTGAAGTTGCTTGGCGTGCTGGTTGATAGAGTGACTAATGGGGAGTCAACAATTTGTCAGGTGTTGAGTTTCCCGTGGAGATATCACTCGGGGAATCTCAAAGGTGTTATATGATCACGAGGATTATTAACCTTTGCTAATTTCAAACAATGCAGTCCCCCTTCGAGATGCGATAAACGAAACATGAATACACAATTCGATTGCCCAAATTCGTGCATATATGGGACTGATTGAAACTGACGGCCAGCGATCACCAACTTGGAGAGTAGTAGCCCCGACTCAATAGAGACTTGGAAGATATTAAACGAACTAAGAGAAAGGACATCTACTAAAGTTGTAAAACTCTCGACCCAAAATTAAGAAGTACTGAGTTTGATTACCCTCAATGGAATCTCCCGTACTTTGTTACTTTTTTCTTTCTTCCGTCCTTTCCGTTGAAAGTATGTCACGATAAGTTCGGAGGAGGCGAAAATCAACAAGGAAGGAGCAGGAGAGTGTAGAAAGCTCATTTGGAGGTTAGTGCCGAGACACGCTGGATGCCATTTTGACCGTAGGCCCGGGTTTCGGAGCCTACCCAATATAGAAGGTTGTGCATAGATCTTAATAAAAATATGGTAGGTTTGAGGTAATAAATTAAGTAACCGGTCTGTTCCGGTTTCCGTTCCAATTCTAACACACATGGTATCCGGAACCTGTTAACTTATTCGTACAATTAATTTTAATGTTTCGTAACTTTCTCGTTTAAACTGCAATTTACAAACCGTTGCATTCCTGACTCGATGAACTTTCATTTGATATAGTAATTAAATATAATTGATAAATTTTTCATGACTAAAATATCATTATAACTTAAAATCAATAATAAATAATACTTAAATACAATGTAAACATATTTAAAAATTATATATATTTGATTATGATAAAAATTATATGAAATAATTATTAGTATAAAAAATACTGAAATAATTCATATTATAAAGGTAAAAAAATAAATAATAAATAAATTCGAACAGGTTCCGAAACCTATAATATCTTATAAGTTCTAGATATTGTCCGGTTCTAAGATTTAGGAATAGATCTTACATAAGGTAGGATTCAGGTACTATGAAAAAATATAGGGTACTCAGACCCGATCACTCCTACTTCGAATATGGAAGTTTTCTTTTCATTTCAAATTAAACTGAGATATTTTCCTAATTGAGAATAAGAAAATGACATGGTTTAACCATAATAAATCATATAAAAGGGTGGATCGAGTCTCTTACAAAATGATCTCGCTTGAGTGCAACCTTTCTAATGAAATACTCAGTAATTAGATTATCCAAAAATTTGAGAAATTGAGTTTGAAACTCTTTTATATGCGTGGATGTAAAGGAATCTGTGTACGAGATGGAAAATCTCTGTATAGTTTTTTGACTTTCATGTAATGAATTATTTGCTCTCTGCGTCACGGATGTCCTTTTATTTCTTAGTCCTTCCACTGCTTTGACACATTCAAATTCTCACTTTTTTTTATGATCAAAGAGACACAAAAATCTAATACAAGAATAAAAGATACATAGAAATAAAGGATCGAGCTCATAACCTCTTGGTTGTGAGTCGGAATTTTGTATCATTGAACAATGACCCCGTCCTTAGGTCTCACATTTTATTTAGAGTAGGCAATCATTTTCACCCATAATAAGCACAATCATCATTTTCGTTCCTAACCTAATTTTATTATCAATATCGTTCTCAATATTTTAAAACCCTAACCCTAACAATACATTTGGCTTGAAGGAATCGAAAGGAATGAAATGAAATAAGTGATTCGGCATTGTTAGGACTTTTCAAAAATTGAGGGCGAAAATGATGGCGAGGAACTAACTTATTATAAATTTTTAAACATTGAATTGATAGCAAAATTAGATTGAGGACAAAAAATGATGGCTATACAGAAGATTAGGAGTTGGTTTGGTCGTCGGGTATGTTAAACCGTGATTTTCTTCAGTCAGATTCTCACGATAATGAATCACCTCTCTTTAATATATCCAATTTTTTTGAATACTTCCCTTTTTTTCGAAGGAAGAGTGAATAAAGGGTATGGGAGTCCCATTGATAAGATTTGAATGTAGGATCTCTTAATCTCAGGTCGAGAGTGATACTACTCGACCAAATCCTCTTTCTCGGATACTTCTCTTTGTTATATCAATACATCCATACAGCAAGCTCTATGTTTGTGAAAGAATCTGTCGAAATTTTCGAATTTATCACTGGAATCATTACAGGATCATCAGCCTTACATATGTATAGAGAACGTTATATTTGAGGATCGATCGATGTGAGATTCATGACGCCGCCTCTTCTCACCTGCCTCATAATATAATAAGTAATTAAAACGTTGATCGGATCTCTGGTCGCGAATATATTCGTGGGTAGTTTGCAGGGCCATTTTTCTCGACATTGTTACACATTGGAAAAATAAACTATCACGTGCTTTACTTACCAAGAAAGGGAAAAAAAAACCTACAAAATAAGCATCCACTGACCAATTCAGAACAACTCCCACGTGTTCAACGTTCCAACTATTGCGGAGTTCCATTTAAATAACGTTGTCACAGCCATCTACTAGCAAGTGGCCAACTACTGACGTTCCAATGAATAAAACACCTGACAAACGTTTTTCTTTTTCGTTCTTTTCATGGTAATCATCTCAAAGGGTTCATGAACGCTTTTGGGAGCTGCCAATCACAAGAGATAGTCTTTCATGACATTGAGACACAGTGTGAACACTGCACACCGCTCCGTGATATTATAAGTTAGTAGAAATTAGTTATATCAGTAGATTTATTTTAAATAAACAAGACAGTAAAATACATATTCAAATTCTAAATAAAATTTTAAAAAATCTAAATACCTTAAAAATCAACAAAAAAACTCTGCTCACTAATTAATATCTAAAAATCCTATGGTTTCACTTAATTTTTTAAGGTTTTTAAATTTATATCTAATTTCTCGCTGATGAATCTTTCAATATGACTAATTCTTATTAATTTGTGACACTATTAAATATTATTACTTTATTTCCCGCAACACAGAAAGACTCTCTCCTATCATAATTGAAACCACTGTTCATTCTTCCCTAGCACTCCATTTTCTCGTATGATTTGTTGGCGGCTGACTTGTAGCTGGTGGAGACTTCTTCTTCTTCTTCTTTTTCCCCGAATTACACCACGAACTATCCCTAGACAAGCGGAAATGTACCTCGAGACTGATCTGCAGTCAAGTTGAGATCCCTCGAAAAATTCTCATCTACACTCCCAACCTTAAAATCAATTATGAGATTTTCCATTTGAAAATCTAATGAGAGAAATATTAAGTCAATCTCATATTGGAATTGATGAACACTTCCATAAAGCCAAATTTCGACAATTCATGTAGCATAAATACATTCAGCATATAAATCCACACACAAATAAATATATAAATACATAAATATATATATATATATATATATGCATATACCCAGAGGACGGATCTAATCTAAGTGGGACACGGGATGTGATCCTCTCCTTAAAATCGAGAGGGACTATAAAATATTATACAAATTTGACAAATTTCATCGATTTTCTATCAAATTATTTTATCTCATCTACTTTGACCCATCCTTTTACTTTTATTTCGGTTTCCCCTCTTCTAATTTGATTTCTAAATCCATCCAGCATTAAGACGTGGAATTTTAATGGAGAATTCTCCTTCGAAATAATAGGTTTTCTTTTGTTTATTTCCTTTTACGATCATGTCGTATTTGTAACTGGACAGCATCAGAAATTATTTTGTCGACGGCAATTAACTAATTGACAGACAATACCGGTAGACTGGTAGGGCAGACATCGCATCGAGCCGTCCCTGTCAATTAATGACAAATATTTCCTAATAAAAAAATAATTCAGATCTTTTGTCCCAACTAAGTCTAATAGGAAAATCCAGTTTGCTGAAGTAATTTTATCTGATTCCATCAGCTGGTAATCTATCTTGAAGGATCGACTCCTGGTAATCGTGACAGCAGTTTTTCCTTACGATTATAATATCTTAACTCCCAAATTCACCACCAAGAACAAAAGCGATTTCAATTTTATTTCCTTGGCGAACTCAATGTCCCAAGTTCGAGTTCCGCTCTCATGATGGATCAAGAAAATTTGACAAATTGAGAGACGGAATAGAACAATTCAATAAAAAAAAAAAAGATAAAATCAGATGAAATATCTCGAATTTTCCTCAAATTCATTCCTTGCTCTTATCAATTGTTTACAACCATGCGTGCATCAGCCATGTGTCGTGCCATAGTTGTATAAAGTTGGCCATTCGTTTTTTTTCCCATGAAATATCGACCAGATATTTGAAAATTGAATAAAAGAAAAATCAACAAAATAAGTAGCCATGAAAAGTAGAGGATTTTAGAAAATTGAGCCTCTCATCACAAATAGAAATAGCTCATAACTTATTCATTTGAATTCTAATCTCAAGTCATTTACACTGTTATACTTCTAATCCGATAAATATGTATATTTAATAAATTTATTGTATTTAAAATGTCATAATAATTTAGAAACTTACGATAAAAATAGTCAAACATATACAGAATAAAATTAAAGTGATTTCCGGTCTATCAAACCTGATAAAATAACTATCCTCAATTAAAAAATTATAAAAAATTTTCTGAAGTCAATTATCTAGTACCAATTAAACCTATGAAAGATGCCAAGGACTCAAGAAAACTGCGTGTTAGTAGTGGTCAGAGGTGGGAAAAAGGCATGTTAATTACTGCATGTCATTCAAAACACGTGGTATAATACGTGTTTCGAGTAAAGTCTAGTTGAATTACCAAAAAAGAATAGTCCTAATTCTAACATTCAACGAGTGTGGTGTGAATTTAAAATTTAGGAACCAAGTATAAGTTAAATATAGAGAATCCGGACTTGATTACCTCCTTGGAAATGGCACTCTACCCACCCACTTACCAAGGGCAGGCCATTTACCACAAATGGCAGTGTTTTAATAGTCCAAAATTCACTTTAATTAGGTTTGGTGAGGTCTTCTCTTGTTAGAAGGATCTCTTTAACTCTGAACATTAGCGAACACTGGCTTCTTAGACTATATTATGATTTTGGTGGGTTACATTGAGGGAACAATATTAGTACTAGCTTGTCGACATACTTGATATGTCTGCAGTTGAACATGAAGAACCGAATATTATGTAGCGGAGTGACTGAGTCACTGCTGTCACTGTCCATATTTTATCCAGTTATATATTTAGAAAACTATAACAAACCAAATGACTTGCTGCGCCACACAGTGATCCAAATTTAGAATCAATCCTGGAGCTGGATATCCTTATCCATTATCCTGTTTGTTTCTCAATAAAATAAATGTTTCAGGAGGAGAGAGTGGGGGTTGGATTAAGATTGCTAACCTCAACTAACATTTTGAATCTGTCTGTCTCCTTTCATTTCTTCTCCCTGTTAATTTGTCTTGATCTATGGCATGCTTTAGACAAGCATGGATAACTAAATTAACATCAATCAGAATCTTCACCAGCTCCCGTCCTTTTGGCCCCGCTCACCGGGTAAGATCCAATTAGAATCTCTCAGCCCCCTACGGCTATTAATGGGATTCTTTTTTCCTCTTCCTACTCTTATAGACCATAGAATACGATGTGATTAAGTGATGTGGTAAAATCGACTGGTTGTGACACCACTGGCTCATCAATAAAAAGTTCTAGTTTTCACTGCTCTTGAGATCACCCGGCTTATATATATACATAAGATATCTTCCTTATACAACCAGTGTGAGCTTAAAGTGTACCATTGGCACTTCTAGTGGAATCGATAATGCGGGGCTCAGGCGCTCGGTTCCTTTCATTGGCAATGGCATCCTCTAGCATGTGCCACCACCTTAGCAAGTTAGTGGAGAACTTGAATACGAACATTACTGTACACGATAGACCTTACAAACATCAAATTTCTGTGAAAGAAACATCACCTTGCGGATGCCGATTGGAAAAACATCACGTTCGGGGCAGGTTATATATATTTGACAGAGGAAGCTCCGACTGAGACTTGTAGACGACAATCCAGACTGTCAGCTGAACAACTTTGAAATCCAGCAAGACAGGAGAGCCCACCTGCAATAACTACATCAGGGTATCATGCATCAGCGTCAGCTTTTCCGAGGAAAACGCACCTATGACTTGCAGTTCCTTGTTCCCATCGATGTGCTCGGTGTTTGATATCGAAAACTTTGTCAGGTTCCAAGATATTGCAGTTCACATGGCTGCATGTAATGATGTTTTTTACGATTAGATTTGGTATTATTTACCTCGTTTTACCAGATGCCTTAAGCAACTAACCCACCTGCTTCCAGCCACCGAACTGTTGAGCAACTTAATCCAACGGCTCATAATCAATGGTTCAAACTAAAGAAAAGAATCCAATGACTCACAGTTACTTTTCCCACCTACTTTATTTTACGGACGACAGAATTTATTGCAGAATGAAAAGAAAAGGAAGAAAATCGATAATATGATTTCTGGTTGCCTGAGAGACTGAGAATCAGGTCCATGTTTATCTGATCATGAAATATCTACCCATAAGGCTGCTAACTTACAAGGAACAAAAGGACTTGGAAAACTATATATCGATTCGATACCGATTCAATCCCGAGCTTCACGGGAGTATCATGGAGAACAGTTTCATTCTCCTCCACCGCAATAATAAGTGGCTGCAAATTAAGATTAACAAAGCAGTGACCAGAGGAGCAGTCCCGTGAATCCGATCGTTGATATAAGCGGCTTTTCGGTGGTCACCCTTTCATTTCTTGAAGAAGCAAGAGCACCCATCACCACCACAAACATTCTCAGGGAAGAATTTGTACGGTCAACATCATCGAATTCGAACCCACATGCACCTGTCCACGAGAGAGTTGCTGAACATGAAAAGCTTTTTCCAATTTTAATGGCGATTCCATAACTATCATGGACTGTTTCGTGATTCTTGTTAATTTCCTGCCCCTGGGTTTTATTTATTTTCCGGTTGTGCAGCCGTTTCGAGCAGAATATTTTCACTTATGAAATTCTGAAAATAGTATTCATACGAACCAACGAGTTTGAATTTACGATCTTCGTTTCATTTCACCACACGCAACTGCATTCTGTAAAACCAAGACTGTGAGCAAGCATCCATTTCCTAAATGGTTCCAACACAGTCAAGTGTTAAGGACGCTTTCAAGTACCATCTACATCTGCTGCAGCATAGTCAGAGTCTTTCACCGTTACACAGTTCCCTACAAGCATGAGCTACATGTGTACTTAATTCCTCTGAAGAAGGTCAGTGTTAGCGTCAGCCGCTCAGTTCGTTTGATATGCATGCGTTTGAATACGAGAGCCCCAAATATTACGTATCGGGAGTGGTCGGGTTGGGTAGCCACTATTACGACCTTTTACCTGAAAAAAACAAAAAAGCATGAACGCTGATAATCTGCAACCTGTGTTCCCAGAGTTGCACTTTTGAATCTGCTTTGACCTTTTGTGTTTTCTCTTTTTGTCTTGTGGGCAAGATTTCGTTTTCTGGGCTGCATGTGCACACCATCTGGACCCTGGCCCAATACAAGGTCTTGTACATGCTGACGCGTTTTAAAAATCGTGGACCGGATGAAATGTGAAGTGGGAAGCAACTTAGCAAATCAAATGACCTCTTACAATCATTGGCTAACTTTAGGGTCGACTGATCGAATCAGACTGTCATCTCTGAATCGATTTCCTCTTATATTTTCGAATATATAACTCTCCCGGTCTATGATGTGGATCGGTGATTTCGGTCATCAGTCGGCTCAGAACGTTCCATCGCCATGGCTTATAAGTACTTATCTCCATTCCACCTTAGCTTTACCTTTGAACGTGTTACATCTTCAAGCTCACTGATTTTATCAGTGGGCTAAACTGTTACATATGGATGGACACAACTTCACATACAAAAAAATGTTACAGGAGAACACAACACAAGATGATCACAAGTGTATTAATCGGTTGTAGGCCGACCAACGATTGGATGTTGCTCGAACATAATCTTCCTTCTACAACTCTAATTTGTTTTTCTTCCTCTCTTGGCATAGTATGTTAACAAGGGACACATGAATGCTTTAAATCAGTTCCTTATTGAAACTCGAACGATCCTGCAAGAAAAAGGAGACCGATCTATCGCCGTAAGCTTCATGATCATGAAAAATTATTGAATGTCTTGAACTGGCACGAAGATGAAAACTTCAGAAGTCGGTAAGATAAGAGTACCGTGGTGGACCGCCTGAAAGTCTAACTCAATTGATCAACTTCAGTGGCCTCATCATCACGTTGTCTTCGTGGTCCAGGATCTGCATTTTACCCAGTAGCTTAATGGAAGGACTAAATTGAACATTTCATAAAACATAGAGGATACAATTTCGAAAAATGAAAAGATTGAAAATAAAACATCAGTCGATGTACCTATAAAAATACTAAGAAATTGGAACACCATTAGGTGAATATTAAAAGAAAATTCTGTATAACCACCAGATACTTAAAAGTCCAGTAATTCAAGACTAATTCAGATTCGAACAAAATCAACCCATTAAAGAGCAAAAGCTGCTAATGTACGAATTTTTTTGCATTTATAGTACTCGAACCAGATAACTTATCAATTGAAAAGAGTCGTCAAACTATCTCAACAAATTCGTATCGGCACATGAATGATAAAACTTAGAAAATAGAAATACTTACATGGCAATGATATACGTATCCGGGCTCTGCCGTCGGGTCGAACGGGTACGATGAGTTTGAGTGTATGTATGCGAACCGGACTAGTATCCTCGTTACATGCCCCGGCATCATCTTATACACATTCTTCCAGCCCTTCTCGTGCGTCCTGACGCTCACTCTCCTCCCACGCGCGTGCCTGCTCAGGCGGCACCGCTTGGCGTCGTTGAACTTCAACATACAGTCCTTGAACGAGTCCAAGTCAACGATCTCCCTCTGGTCCAAGACCACGAATAGCCCGAGATGAATGTGCAGCGGATGGTTGTCCTCCGTCAGATTGATCACGTACCACACCTCCGTTGACCCCGGCCTCGGGGTCTCGGTGGCCGGGTCGCTGTACGGCTTACCGTTCAGGTACAAGTGAGTAGGCTCATCGGTCGGGCTCGTGTACTCGAACATGGCAATGTACCGTGTCTGGGACGCATCTGATAGACCGGGCTTTGGATACGTTACTAGTCTCTCAGGTATGCGCGACGAGTCAACATCGGGCTCTGGTTCGATGATGAACTTCATGACCCGGCTGTTCGCCTCATTCACTGGGTCGCCGGTTGGGTAAGGGTACGATGCGTTGTTGGCCAGGATAGTGGTGCCGGTCTTTGACCTCGAGAAGTCGATGACCACATCGGTGATCTCCGACGGCGCAAGGAGCACGTCCCTGGTCTTCACCGGTTCACCAAGGTACGCAGAGTCAGAGCCCACAACCACGAACTCGAGACCATTGGTGAGAAGGAACTGGAAGAACCGTGCGTTGCTGGCGTTGATGATGCGGAATCGGTACTTCCGTCTACGGACTCTCATGTATGGCCACGCCTTCCCGTTGACGATGATGGCATCACCGAAGTATTCCGGCTGCCACTGGGGATGTATGGATGGATTGTTCCCGGTTGAGTTCATGTATATGGAGCCGTCGACACGGAAGCTGCGATCGAACACGACTAGGGTTCGGTCAAACTCGTCGCCAGCCGGGAGTCCTAGAGGGTGTTCAATTTCTGGATGACGGATGACATAGGCCCCGATCAACCCAGCCAGTAGGTTGACCCGAGTCAACCCCATGGCATGATCATGGTACCTGTGGAAAATCATATCCAACATCGGACAATTAATAAAAATGATCATGATTTATAGGAAGAGCTGGAAATTATCACCTATAATTTCAGTCTTTTAGGTACATACGAAGCTCGACTTATTATTGTATTGTGGAATATCTTACATAATATACTGTACGTGCTCACACTATACCAGATCCCAGTATGGAACTTGTGACCATTAAAAATAGATATTGAAATAAAAATGCTCGGCCGCTGTCAGTAAATTAAACATAAAAAAAAGTCTGACTCGCTTCAGTTGTAACCCAAAGATGAAAGAGAAAGTTACAAGTTACCATAGGTTTCCGGGATGCTGGTGATTGTAGTAGTGATACGTCCTATTCGTCCATGTGGGTCCTGTGTCTCTGAACCCGGCTGTGAACCACGAGTTTGAGTGGCCATCGCTCTCGGGCCCGTGGACTCCGCCGTGGAGATGGACCACCGTGGGGATACCCTTCCGATCAGGCGGTATAGCGGTCGGGATCGTCGGGTCCCACGGGAGTATGTGCTTTCGAGGGAGGTGATTCAGCCACGTCACGTACGTGTCGACGCCATGGAGGGCCTCGATCCTGGGACCGGGCACTGTTGCCCTGGACCTGGACGTACCGTATGCGAACACCGGAGTTGGGGGCACATCCCTGTGGAATTTCTGCAAAAAGGCAATGTGCTTTGACATATTGCATGTGGTGGTGGCAGACCAAGGCAGGGTCACGAGCAACCAATCTATTTCCATATGCGAGTGCAAATTAAATTTAAACCACCTAGAGATCTGATTATTTTTCATTGTTTGTAATCTGATATCGAGAAATTTAATAGATGCTGAACAATCCGGATTTTTAAGTAACTCTTGGTTTACTAAATGATAAAAATCTTTCATATCATAGAAACAGTTTCTGTCCGTACCACTGGTATTTAAAAGTTCAACTTACTGTGATTAATCAAATTCAAGCGGGATGGGCCCACTAGAAAGTAAAGTTTCTCCCAAGGTGAATTACATACATTCATAATATTCGAAATTTTATTGAAGAGAAAGTGATATTCTATTACTTCAATAAGTTGACTTTGATAATATAATATCTTATCTAGGAGAGGAGATATTGTTGCCCACTATGGCCCCGCAATCAAAAATTGCAAAGCAAAGGATATAATAACGAAGGAGAAAGTTTGGAGCACATGATTGTCAGCTTAGAAAGAAACCCTTCCAACCCATATATATATATATATGTATGTATGTATATTTGAGTATTGGAGTCTGACGGGTCATTATTAATACAAGTTCGAGACGTGTTCATCTAAAACTCTTGGTTATAAATTCTATCCATTTAAAATATTCGAACCCAAGATTTTATTTAAAGGAAATGACCGATAAATTATTTCAATCAATTCATGTCAGTGAAGAAGGTTTCACCGTGCATAGAAATCATACATTTGAATCAGTTTTTTAGGAGTAAACAGTAATAAATCTATTGTGTGTCTTAAATGGTCTTCAAATATTAAAATGCTCTCATGCTAAACATTGCCAAAAATTGGATTTTGTGCAGTAATATCGTCCTCAATCTTGGATCAAGAGATCTGAGATTCGATCCTCGCCAGATGGATTTTCCGCCTCTTTTTATTTTCCATGACTTCCTTAATAATTCAACAAATTACCATCACTATAAAAAAAAAAAAAAAGTATGCTAGTTAATTAACAAGACATTAAAGTTAAAAAACTAAAAACGTGCTGAAAGAGTGGAGCAACAAGCCCAATTAGCCTATAATTAAAGAATAAGACATCTTCTTCATGCAGGTTTCTTGTAGAATTTTTATTATAAGGAGTAATTAATTGCGTGCAATCAACCGGGAAAAGCCTTTGAGATGGGAATTCTTACTATTTAATGTTTTCAAGAAAACATATCTGGTTTAATTTTTTGGTAAAAAAATAGTAGTGATAGTGATATCCCAACCACCCGCTGCTTAATGTTCGGGACTTCATGATCAACGACGATCGAACATATGAGACAAACTGAACGATCAGTATTAATAACGGCCACATCAATATTTGACCACCAGATACCTAGTGTATATACAGTTCAAGAAACCGGTATTTGTCAAGGTCTAAACTCCAAAATCCGTTCTAGCAATTTTGCTTAGAGTATGAATCAAATGTATAATCTCAACCTCGTCAAATCACATAAAAATGAGTATTAGATTATTGCCCTTTGGTGATTGAAAAAAAATCTTGTTTAAAGTCAAAGATATTTTAATTTTAATTCAAACCTATTATATTTCAATGTGACAGGACAGCTAGGACCACTTTTCGCACAAGGCCGGCTGGCATGTCTATGAAAATGAAATAGTAATTAAGACTAACTTAGCTCAAATATGAATTTACGAGTCATTTAATTCATGAATATCTGTGACTGGCAACGTAGGAGTATATGTTGTCTTTGTTTCAACATTGTTGGGATATGCAGTCACAGTCGTATTAAATAGTTCAGGGGAGAAAGCAATGCAACGAAGCTCTTGATGCCACCGATGCACCCACATGCGATTTTGGAGTCTTAGATTATATATAGCATTCATATTCGAGCATAAATCAGTAAGAGCCCATTAAAATTCTGGATAACAGGTGACATGAAAACTGAACATGGTATCGGAATGCGAACTATGGGAACGAGTCCTTAGCTGGGTGTAGAACTTATGTCAGATTACCGTGGTCAGGATGTTGGTGACTGTGGGAAAAGGACCCCTCAGCCCTAGATTTGTGTCGGAGTACCGAGGTTAAAGCGTTTTTATATTATATTATTGTTAGTGTTTATTGGAAAAGAGTGAATTCATATCTACACAAAAATTTAATTTATTAGCTGATAGCATATAATTATTTTATAAATTTAGTAGTTTTTAACCCCAATCGATGCGAATTTAACGCATAGTTTTGCCTACTAGCCTAAACTCGCTCCAACAACAAAGGACTGTGACTCGAAGATCAAAAGACAGAAATTCGATTAGCAAAACGAATCATGTAGAGGGAGAATATCGTCGACAACGCACTGTAATTACGAGGATCAGTGTCACTTACCCAGCGAATGCTGTACATGCCAATCTCGAGAGACTTCGGCCTGGGGACCCCGTCGATGACCTCGAAGCCTTGCACCCTGGGCATGTCAATGAGCTCGTCGACGAACATCTCGAGCTTCGACGGGTTCAGGAGGACATCCCCTGCCCGTGCCGAGGCAACGATGGCCGCCCCGAGGAGAGCCAGAAGCAGCAACTCAGCCATGAGCTTATCGGCCATGTTAGAGGATGAGGAGCGGAGAGCAAGCACTGTGTATGGAAGGAATATATAAGGGATTAGGCTTACATATGTCTCCCTTTTCTATGCGGGCATCAATGTCTCCGCGTGGAAGGAGAGGAAGACAATGACTTATGAACTGTGATTGTCCAGGGACATGAGAGATTTTTCCTCCACCCTTTATAATTGAAGGCCATTTGTCTCGATGCTCCTCCTCCTCCTTTCGAATCTGTTCTCTTGCTTTTTGTCTTGTCGGTCGAACTTACTGGATTCTCTCGGTTTACGGTTCGAGCCCGATGCCACATCGGATGCCGGCCTGGCCCGACACGGAGCACTAAGAAATTCTGCGACTCTGTAATATCTGTAAAGTTCGTACACTGACAGTATAACTTAATAATTTTTTTTTCATTTGATAACTTATGTTAGTTGGTCATGCTGTCCACTTCCTTGTATTCGGAATTATGCCCATAGTGGGAATAAGATAATACATGCTTTACTTAGTCTGCCTTTACCAATTCTCATATTCATAGGTGGAGTCAGAGATAGATATGGTAAATTCAATGAAGGGTGAAACTCAATAAGAAGTTTAGAATATGAGTTAAAGTGGGTAAAATGAGATAATCTAATAAATAATAAATAAAATTAGGTAAAATTTATATAATAATTCTGTAAAATAATCACACGATACTACAAGAGTCTAAGTTCATTTTCAACCAAAATTTTGAGTTATTAGATGATAATATACACCCTCTCATAAACCTAAGTTTACTCTCTAACCCCACTTCGAGTCTATTATTTTTTTTCCGATCTCGGATGGGAGGGGCAAACTACCACAAAGCCAAGTAGGTCTTTTTCTTCCTTGTAGGGGCTAACATATGAGTCAGAATTTTATTTCGCGCTCGAACAACCGTCCATGCCAACGCATTTTTTTCTTTCGGTCTCTAGCTTATTCGACCACGAATTCCACACTGGAGTCTGGTGCGGTTGAACTCGAAGGAAAACTCGCTCCCGTACCTTGTAAAATAATAGTTCGAGCTTACAAGAGTTTGAGTACGTTTTCACTTAAAAGTTAAACTATTAGGTCGTGGTGTTCCATTCTCTCATAAACCCAATTTTAATCTCTAACTCTATTGATACGAGGATTTAATTCTCAACGATTTCATTGCGTTTCCAGAGTCCATGCGGAATCCCCCATCGGACCCCGAAATTTACCCCTGGTTGAATCGGAGGATAAAATTCTTCAGGATTAGCTGTTTCCATGGCCCATATACTGCCACGCACGAGTCTTTCTTTTTCATTGTTTCCTACCATGACCTCGTATGCCAAAACCTAATGTTCGAGTTGGTCGACTGCTTAAAGATAAAGCTCTCTTTATTATAATTCTATCACTCATATGTCTCAAAACCGGGGCACATGGGAAAGATTTTGAACCATGTCAACAGACTCGCCTAACAAGGATCCGGTTTACCGATTTTAGACTGATTGTATATGAATTTTGACCATTTAAGTAATGATATTGCTGAAAATTGTTTCCCCTAATCAACGTATATAACGAAATGTCTAAGTGCAAAGGTACAAGATTATGTCTCACAACCTAGAGATCGAGGGTTTGATCCTCACCTTAGGATTATGTTCCGCTTTTATTTTTCTCTGCGTTCGAAAAAAAGGTAACAGCCCTCCCCAGAAGATACAGCTTCCGCTGGCGTTGCCTGTGAATTACTCCTTGAAAGATTGCTTCACGAAAGCCTTAATTTTTCTAAAATCACAAATTGACTTGGCGTAAGAAAATTGTAAATATTTTTTTAATTTGAGGATATGTTATTTGCAATCTATTGCTGATTAGATTCAAACCCAAAATTATGCGAAGGCGCGGGGTGCGATGTAAGCTGTTGAGAACTTAGGTTGGGTTGTGAAGAAAACCAATCACTGGACCGAATCAAATCGGAAAACATAATCAATTCGTTCGAAGTGGCGTGTGCAGTATCATGAAAATTTTTTCGATATCATATATATTTAATTGGTTATTTGAGCTAAAATGGGTAAAATTTGGACTTGGTATCCAAAACGATTCAAGTTGATATCGGAATAGCTGTTGCTAGGATCGTTTTCCGAATGGAACGAACCGTGTCGGCATGGTTTTTAAAACCACAGTTGACATTCAACCGGATAAAATATGGCTTCACAGATTCAAATGTGATTCATATGGATTGAACTGAATTTAAGAAATAAGAAATAATTATAAAAATAATTAAAACTCTGGGGACTAGTACAAGTGAATGGGACACTTGCATTATTTGTAATTATTTCATGAAGTAATACCTCATGTTATTGTTGGTATGTTATGTCAATTTTATCTATTAAAGTTTACAATTTCAAATTATTTTTTCAAAAAATATAACAGATTTTTATTACTAAAATTATATATTGAGGATAAATATGAAAATTAAAAAAGAAATACATCTCAAACGTTATACATGTAATAGTAGTATATATACATAGATTACTTTTAATGTGGAACTATAAAAGTTTGGGTTAAAATTACAGTTATAAAAGTCAGATATAAAATTTATTAAATTCGAGATGTGATTAATATGTAGATATATGTATATATATGAAATATTCCTTTAATCTAGTAGAAATTTAATATATGAAGTCTAAGTCAATAATTGTTTTTTTTTTTGGGGGAGGGAATGAATTAAGACTAAGTAAAACGTGTGTACTATGTTTAACAGCTACATGCTGGGTCCCCATTGACAAAAACGATGATGGGTCATTATCGGTTGGGCCCACTTTCGAGTCAAATCTTTCGAGGAGTCGTGATATCTCGTCCCACCAATAAGTTCCACAGTGAAAAGTGGAAATTTCAAAAATAGAATAATATCTGTGGGGTAAGAAAGTTACAAAATATCGAAAAAAGAAATTTTGTGTAGTGGCATCACCATCGATCTAAGATCAAGATTCCCATATTCAATTCTTGTAAAGATACGCACTTAGACTTACAAGAGATCTGATTTCATTTTAACCTAATAATCTAAGCTGTTGTGTGATGTTACCCAATTTTGTTATGAAAATGGTTTCGATCTCTTTATTATCTGATATATGATTATTTCTCAACAATTCTCATTAACGGAGCCTGTATGTCCCTCTATTATTCTCTCTTCCTTCTATCATCTTACTGATTTATGAGGTATTTTTAGATGAACCTACCTCACCGCGCGACATGAGAAAATACCACAAACAAATAAATTAGTACTAATCACGAGCAATTGTCATAATTATTATTAATTAATGCAAATGTCATTGTATGGTAAGACCATTTAAGATTTTTTTCGTAGTTTTTTTGTGTATATATGAGGCACGTAAGCTTAGAAAAAGTAGAATCACGAGGAATAAAAGAAGCATGGGAAATCTCACCGATGAAATTGGATCCATGATCTATAGATCACTGGAAGGGAGCAATACCAACTGTATTAAACTCTTTTTCTCGATTTTTTCTCGGTTTATATCTCAATATATCTCTATTATGCACCAAAAAATTTTACGAACTTTCCAATTAGGTCAGCCTTAATTAACGTATTGGCGGTATCATAATTGACATATATAATTTGATTTGCATTATTCCAATTTTGTGAGATGTGTCATTTATTTATTATTTTTATTTATTTTGCTGCATAAGATGGGTCCCATTTATGACCAGAGAAAGATGGTTCTATGGCTCCTCTGCACTAAAGATCACTCAAACAATATTAGAAAAAGAGGTTTAACAAAGAAATATGTGGTATCAATAGATTTTAGATTCGATTTCCATTAGTCTAACTGTTCGCAAAAGTCATGTACTGGACCCAGCTGGTTCATTTCCAGATTTCTTATTCATCCGTATTTATTCTTCGCAAAATTTCCTTCTTATCTATCATATCAATATGGTTCGAACTAAACTAATCAGACCTCGTTAGATTTCTTAATACCAGTGGTACAGACAGAAGAAGATGTAACTCGAGATCTCGGTTCCAAAATATCGAAGCATCAGACTTATGATGTTATATTCTTCTTTTTTTTTACACTCGGGAGACATAAACTTTTATGAGCTTGAACTGGAATTAATCACGAAGAGAGTGAAATCCAAAAGGAGAAAATTAAAGAAGAGCTTAGAAATTTTTGGGCGATTGATGATGAAAGTATTGAGCTCAATTTCCGAGAACATGAAGATCAGGGAGATAAAGAAAATCGAGTCTCTCAAGGAATGGGATAAACGGTCGTGGTCACCTTCTCAATTTAATCTCTTTTCTATTGTTCACAATTTACATTTCCTTCCTTTTGGTATATTATTTTCTACCAGGATACAAGCACATACAATGTAATGAAAGGGTGTGAAAGGAATAACAATGAAATAATTTTCCACAAGAATTTCTCCACTCTTCCTTCTCTCTTAGAAAGTTCATGGTGGTTTGATATTCGTGATTACTCGGGTGTTCAAGAAAATCTACGAGATTGTTTGATCTATTCCTCTTTAAACATGTAATCCTTGATATGAGACTACCCACACATACACCTTGTTGAATATTGTGATGTTGTTAGTGGACCATTGGCGAAGTCGGCAACTTGGGCTGCGAGGAGATTATTGGAAATGGATCCGAGTTTATGTCAGCGAGGGACTATCGGAGACACGTCCAGACTCACACTATTGCTATGGTCAGACACTCATATATTATATTATTATTGATATGTCTTACAAGATACTGAACTCGTTTCCATCCAAAAATTTAAGTTATTAGGTAGTAGTACTCAGTTATCTGATAAATCTATTATGGTCCTCTTATACGAGTGATGTATGATCCAACACCTTGCATATTACTGGTTCTTTTTTGCCCCTTGTAAAAGTATCGACACTTTCCTCTAATAGGTTCATAGTATACCGAGTCCATCCAAGAATGTCTCATAAGCTCGTGAGATATTCTTGGATAAGATAGGAGAAACTCTTCATTATAAAAAAAAAATCCCGAATATCATATTATACACGCGTGTCCTAGCTTTATAATGAGAAAATTGGAACCCCAGTGGTCCTCCACATCTAATAATGCTTCGACTTTTTGAATTTTCAATGTGATTTGTGGAAAAGTCGAAAGCTACACTTCCACACTATGGAAGAAGCTTCCAAGAATGGTCTTAATGAAACTCTCGTACGTTGTAAACCCTTTAAGGGCCAACTTTGAAAGTTCTCTGTCCACTACTGTCACAGTCTGGTGTATCGCAATACCTAAATATCCAAACGGTTAAGAGTTACGGTGCCTGATTATAGATATCTCTCAGTCGATATACGGATGACATCTTCTAATCTCGTCTTTCAATTGGGTTAGTAGAGAAAATCATGTTTTCTTTTTAGGTTTTTTTAGGTTTTTTTATATTGCTGCATTAAATCTCTTGAAAAAATGCATATAGTCTTATTTGATCAAACTTGTCTTAAGGAAACTCCTTGGTTATAAGAGGATGGAAAAAGCCCTACTCTACCCTTCTTCCAACCTAACTTGTCCAAACCTCGTCTAAGTCTCGGATAGGGCTGTGGTACCACATGACGGCGACGCCCATAGGATACATCCAACCATTGCAGCAAATTTCCACCGGTAGAGTCTCCAATATTATATGCAAACTTTGTATTCTGTGATGTCTTTTCATCTGCCACTTCTGGCTTTGTGTTTTTTGTTCCAATTTTGCCATTTGCACATGAATACAAATTCCATTTCTGCATTTTGTTTTCTTCTTGGTCCATCTCTAGTATTATATAATGAACTCGTGGCCTCCATGTGGACATGGGAGCTTTACAATAAGAAAATTTGAATTCCATGGTCCCCTCACGTCTCACAGTGCTTCCTCATTTTCATTTTCAATTTGCTTTGTGGAGAAGTGGAATGCTACCCCGCTTTATGGAGAAGCTTCCAAGAATGGCTTAAAAGTCTCGCACATTATCGACCTCGTAAGATTAATTAATTATGAAAATTTTGAGTCATCGGTTACAATACAATATCGCAACTCGTAAACATTCAAATGGTTAAGGTTACTATGCTCAACTGGTGATAATTCTTATCTTAGCTAATAAGCTGAAAACAACTTATTTATTCATCGGATAACGAGTTACTTAGAGTTTATTAACACGTTGTTTTTAATGGTTGGAATGTGTGTATATATGAAACTAGTTTCGAATTGTAGCTTGAATATGTTGTTTTCTTTTTATTGTTTACATTACCTAATCCTTAGATGTCCAATATGTTACAGCTCTAATTCAAATTCCGGCCGAATGAGGCCACTAAGGGATAGAGTTATTGTAATACCCGGATCTATCATCGAAAAATGCTAACTTAAGTTTTAAGTACTATTGAGATCATTGGATCGTACATATTTACTCAAGATATCCGCCTTACACAACTTATTTTAAATCATGAGACATGATAAACTTCTCGTTAAAGCTCCAACATCCCCACCAAACTCTTAGGTCATGTTCAAATAATTTCTCATTGATCTTAAGCATTCTTGGAATCACTAGACCTTTTATATATATATATATATATATATATATATATATATGTTCCCAAGATATCCTCTGTACACAATCGATTTGGGATCTCAAGATGTGACTAACTCTACCTTAAAGCCCCACCATCCTCACCGGGCACTTAGGCTAGGTCCAAATAGTTTCTCGTGGCACTTTGGTTGAGCCCAAACAATTTTTCCTCCTTATGCTTTGTGAAACATTACATATTCATCACCTAAAGGTGCTCACTATACACTCCTAAGGTCACCGGACCTTGCATGAATACCCAAGATTCCCTCCTCACACAGCTGATGTGAGATCACAGGACGTGACAATTATCCCAATAATAATTTTTTTCCATTTACAATATTCAAAGTCAATACTCTACTTTAGACGAAAAAGCGGCAAACCATCTCCTCCAACCATTGTTGGTGCTTGTATAAACAGACAAAGAATTCACAATCCAAAAGGACATTTGGTTCAAAGGCATGGCACGCAACATTACTTTCTCAAATGGTTCTTCCTTCCTTTTCGTTCTCCTTGCCCTTTTAGGGTTATGGCTAGTGATGTCCTATTCAGCACAGAAGTTCGCTCCATTATACGACATCTGACCTGTTACTTTTTCAGGTTCGAATCATGACACAGGGTGATGGTGCTTGAAATCTATGTCCAATACAGTTGCTAATTAAGTTTGTTCATGATACTAATTTTGAATCAAAATTGAATGATGATGGTATTAGTGGGTTTCTAAGTGTTGAGCACTTCAGTTCTAAGTGCCCACACCACGATGAATTTGGCCACCATTAGTCGTCCCAACCGGTTATGGTATCCGATCATTTCTTTCAGGTCCGAGTTATAGTCCTAACTTCACCTTGCTACATTGTAGAAGTTGAAATCTTCAAAAAGTAGTAGTATAATGGATGAAATAATGTAATTTAACCTCAAATATTAGCTCAAGTGGATAGTACATACGTTTAAATCGTGTGAAATTCTACAGGGTCGGAGGTTTTATTCCCCGTTGAGCGTCAACCTTTAATGAGGCTACTCACACCTATTTACACACATGTACTTAAATTTATGAGTTTGTGATGTATTTATGAGTTTTTGTATGAATATACTCATTGTTACAAAAAAAAAAAAATACCGTAATTTGTGAGAACAGCACTCGGTTGATACAAGAGCTTTCGATCCATCGATGCGTTATATATATTCTGGTTCATGCTACACCGATCCTTTTTCATTCTTAGGTTAGATGTCAAAATATGAAACTATCACGTTCGGTAAGTGTATTGAATTAGCTGTAAAATTTGACAAGTGCTGATGAAAATAATTGTAAAACTGTTTGCAATCAAATAATTCCACACGTTCTGAATGCAAAGATATTGCTTCACCAACCACACCGTGCCATCTTACGCGTAATAATTGTGATCCGTGGTGGACAATGAGACTATATGATGGTGTAATCAGGATTACAACACATAGAGGCCTTAATGTTACGTTCGGTTTGCAGGAATGGAATATGTTGTGTGCGAAATTTGTTAAGCAAGGTTGATGAAAACAGGGTTTGGAAAGAAGAAGTCTCCCTTTATTTCATGCACGTTCATCATTTAAATAACACATGGCATGTTCAATACATGTCCGAAAAGAAAGGAATGCGTGGGTGAGTGGGCCGATCTGCATGCCCTCACCCTTAGACCAGGTCCTCCCCAGGGCTTGCACTCCACTCCTAGCCTCATTATCCCGAGCAATGGGCTTGCGTGGCTTGCTCTCCACTCTGGGCCTTGCTATCTCGAGTAGTGGGCAGCCCTCGTGTCCTGGGCTCAGGCCCAAGCCCATCAAAATAGATATGGAAAATGAACATATGGGCAATAAAATTGAACGATGAATAAAAAATACTCAGATTAGGATTGCGGTGAAAAAGACTAAAACTATAATTCTTGATTAATACGGATTAGTTTAGGTGGTCTGTCACATCTTTCCTCGAACAGGTTCTCGAGATCAAGATTATTGGGAGGCTAGTTCGAGTTGAACTAGTCAAAATCCGTTGGGCTTCCGATTTTATAGAAGAAAATCTGTCCGTGGGCCTGAGCCCAGTCCCAAGCCCGGCTCGGAAGATAGTGCAGTACTCGGTCAAGAGTATACTGAGCTCCATGAGTGTGTGTATATATATTATATGATCAGTTTATTATATAAATTATCATTTAAATTTTGATACGTGTAAATTTAATAATAAAAAATTCTAAAACTTTACTATGTTAAAATCTGCATTCACTCAATGAAAATCATCCTGTAACACAAACTGAATATTTTCACTACTGACCAGTAAACTTTGGCGCCAATTTCGAATGAGTTCTCAAAAGTCAAAAATCGGAAAATTCACATCATTAAAACCCCTTTTTTTTTTTATTAAAGGAGGCACTTAAATCTAAAATCTCTTATTCCCAAGTCAAAAATAAGAGGACTAGTCCATTTGATTATATATAAAGGAGATTCATTGATTTTAGAGATGAGATTGGAGGAAGATGGTAAGTAAAGAAATACAGAAGTATCACTGATTAAAAATTGAACTCGGAATCTCTTGGTTATCGGTTGCAGACGAAATATGGACCGACATCGCGATTTGGAAGAGACAGGAGGGCACAAGACCATGTATACAGTGTTTGAGCAGCTACTACATATACATACATACATACATACATATATATATGTGTGTGTGTGTGAAATTAAAGAAAACGACTCCTCATACAATTTAATCTTATTTTACCTAATAGTCTTGGATTTGCGATAGTTGTCTTCCCACTGAAGTGGTAAAATACATGTTGTTTATATGTCAATAATTGACGCCAATGTCGAATGCAAAGCAGCGATTAGTTGGAATTAATTGACAGCTGGTTATAAATTATTCGACAGCTTCTAGTAAACGGAGCTTACAATAGTGACAGTTGATGGAGGACGAACGGGTGGTGGGCCCGATTATCTCTGATGGGTTCTATTCTTATTTTAAAAAATAATATTAAAAATGAAGATACGGAGAATAATATTAAAATTTAATTTCTTTAAAGAATCTTCTATTTTCTCAAAAAAATCACTCGAACTTATGAAATATTGAATTTATACCCATTCAAAAATTCTGAGCTATTCTTTTAAAAAATTGAAAATTTGATATCTTTGATTTCTTTTCCCGATGAAGCGATTGGATCACTGCCATTACCGTACTCTTTTTTTCATTCATTTAAAAAAAAAAAAAAACACAAACTGCTTCAGTTTCAGGGAGAGTTGAATAACTATTACTTCCACGTAGGTTAAGACATACGAAGACAGCAGTACAAAGATTCCCACGGACGAGAATCGAACGTAAAACCTATCGATTCCATGTCGTAAACATTCACAAGACCCCCACGAATCTTCTAGAGCGTGCAGAAATTTTCACACAAGTTCGAAGTCCAGCGAGCGCCGGCACCTCTGTACCAGTTACTATCCATCTGTAAGCAAGCTCACAAGTCTCTACTATATATACTTGAACAGATCACATTATGGAGCACGCGTTCGGGTCTTCCTCGTTGAAGAAGTTCGCCAGCACCTCGCCGGGCGCATTCGGGTCGGCGTGAGCTTGGGGCACATTCCTCACGTAACCGGATGGCGCCCTCTTGTCGTAAGCCTCGGGCACGTAGGGATAAGCCACCAGGTCGTGAGCCACATAGGGCCAGAGCTGGGCCCTCACCTTCCCGGTGCTCTTCACTTCCTCCAACACTTTTTTCGGTTCGATGTAGCCGCTCACCACCACAAGGCTCTGCTTCCTGTTCACTTCCACGGATCTCACGCCTGAAATATCGACCATGGAAACGAGAGAATACTAGAACGGCTTCTTTCCTTGTTTGAACAAAAAAAAGATTGCAAATAAAAATAATATAGACAAGAGTCGTCTGACCCGATCTGATCCGGCACGAGAATACTCATCCCGGATTGGCTAACCCTTCTCAGGAAAGACTGTCGTCCGGTGATGCCCAGCTAACCAAGACACAAACTAGCCTCAGCATCGGATTGTCAATTTAAATCACATCGGTCGGAGCACTCGTGTCCCGATTCTAGTCTAGCCATGTCAATTAAGTTGCGCAACCACTTTCTAGAGGAGATCTTTTGACAGAATCAACACTGACTCCACAAGTGAGCTCATGTAACATCGGTACCATACCTAATCCGGTATGGGCCTGTAAATACTTCAGACGACTGGAGATTCAGCTGTATTGAGCATCAAACTCCTTTGTACTCAGTATCTATGTTCCTTTCTAATCCATGATCCCTGATAATCAATCCGGGACTCAAACCCTAGGCTTGACTTATTCGCCATAGGTACCCAATGACTAACACAGCTAAGACCCGTAACAGGACCCGAAGACCGGTGGACCACTCGACGGATCCAACGAAAACTAATAGTAATAATATTTAGAGTATGGTAAGAACAACAAAGTTATATGGTAACCTTTTATGGAGGAAACTGCACTCTTAACCTTCCTTTCACAGCCCTCGCAGTCCATCTTCACCTTTATCTTGACTGTCTGCAAAATTCCACACACAGACACACACAAAAGGTCTAGTTCACTCTGTCAGGAGTCCTAAGACTCGGTTCTAATCGAAATGAATATATGTAATCGGGAGGAACCTGCATCGCTCTGTGCTTCTTCTTGAAGGTCTGAATATCGAAATATTCGGAGACACGATCAAGAACCCCCATGCTGTCGATTCCTCTCCGGGAAGCTGAAAAGGTTAGATGTAGCTGCTCTATTACTTCGCCCTTGATCACTGACTTTTATAAGCAAGTAAACGAATGGCTGTGTATGAAATATCCACCTGCCCAATAAGAAATTGGACTCATATCCATCCCAAAAATTCAAACTGATAGGATGGTGATACCCGCTCTCTTAGAAATCAGATTTCAACTCGTTAATTTTTGGATGTAGGATTTATATCTCAACACCAGCCCCCATGTGTCGACGTGTTCACACTTGATAGGTGCCCTTGAACACCCACCTTCAGCAACTGACCTTAAGCCGGGCATTTTTCTTCTAGTCTCGTGCGAGGGGACGAATTATCACAAGGCGGACCTTCTCTACCATCCTCGAACTAACAACCGATATCGAGCCGGACATTTTTCTTCCTGTCCTCGGGCTTACGGGCCACAAGCTCCATACTCGGGCCTGGCGTGGTGTGAGTTCAAGATCAACATACTCTGATACCATGTGAAATATACACTTAGTCTATAAAGATTGGATCCACGCCAATTCCAAAAGTTCAAACTGATAGGATGGTAGTACCCACTCTTTTACAAATCATATTTCAACTCGTTAATTCTTCGACATGGAATTTATGTCTCAACACTATGTGAAGTTAATGGAGATATGTATCAGAGGTGGAGATAAGGCTTCGTAATATTTAGAGCAAACTTTGAAAATGACGTATTCCCGCTTTGCCATTGACCTATAAATACGTGAAATAACAAAACGATTTAATACGGCCACATTATCCTTGACTTGAGTGGAGAGACTTAATTTCGATTTTTACTGAAGAGACTTATTATGTCTTTTTATTTTCTTCTCCTTATGTTCCTTTCAAGTTCACGAGCTTTTTTTTGTAATTAAAAAATATTTTTTTATGAGTAAAAAGTATGTAGCAGTAGTGACAATCTAACTCATCCACACTGTATAAAGTACGGACTTTCGTATTGAATCATGAACATAGCAAGTGTATTGAGCATCCATCGCAAGTAAACTACTGATTTTCATGGTAAAAAGAGAATATCTTGACATAATTATGTATATAGAATTGAACATGGGATCTTAAACTTACCGGACCATATGAAAGTGGATTTGAAATCAGTAAACTATGAATTTCCATGGTGAAAAAGAAAATGTTTTAATATTGCATATTTTAAGCCAAAAAACTAATATCGTTGATTAAAACTACAGTCCAATAATTGAATGAGTTTGCCCGTACACATCAGAAAATAAATGCACATGTATATGTCCATGTTGTCTTCGTCTTCGTCAACAAGAAACTGCCAAATCGAAGAGCAAGGACTTCTCCGTTCAAAAAGGACCCGAGAAAGGGATTTGAAAAGTACAAGGAGAGAGTCGCGTGAAATATTCGAGTTGGTAATTAAATTCGGAATCTGTATACCCTGAAACGACCGGCGATTGAGATTGTACCGAAGCCCTAATTTTCCATGCCGGAACTGTCAGTTGGAGTCGTAAGTTCCCGTGTCTGTACTAGAAAGTGCAAATGTTGTGGTTGGCACGAGGCTCTATTTGTTCATGTGGAGTGATGTTGTTCAATGAATTTGAATCAAATAATCTGTCCAGAAGCGGGATTGTGCTGAGGACAACATCGTGCATCGGATGGAACCTCTGGAATTCGGTCTAATTCTGCTCAGAATTACATTTCACACTGGTAAAATTGTAAAACAAAACATAGAGTATGCGAGAACAGGGCACTGTCACTCACTGATATCAGGCAAGTCATCGCGTCTGCTTATTCTTCACCAAGCCTGCCGGGTATAGAACTCGTGGTCATTAGAAACCTGACCATGGAAGAAAATATCTGTCTTATGGTCAGCTGCATATCGATGAAAGATGAGAAAACCTGTCTTCTGGTCAATGGTTCCCCTTGCCAGAGTATATAAGAAAAATGCTCGACTCTGAACGAGTTATTAAGTGTGGGTATTCAAGGACACGTGATAATTGTGTACCACATTTGACACGTATGAGGGAGGACATTGAGAATTAAACGAATCCTGAAATAAAAGAGAATCGGGTACCGCCATTTAGATTTTCGAGTAGATATAAACCGAACACTTACAGGTTCACTAACAAATTTTACGAGTTGGATTTCACATCAATAGATAATCAAATGAGAAAATTAAGCCGGTTGTGGAAACATGATTAGATTAAACATACAAGCAATTCATTTTAAATCAAATGGTTTTTTCCTAGCTTAATTTTATTGAGCTGCTATCCAGGGAGGCATTAACGAGGTAATCAGCGGAGCCGCAGCCACCAGTCCGGGCAACTGAGAAACCGGACGGCGTCCATTGGAGGAGTCGTATGGTGTGTGAATGGGATTACAGAGATGAAGATGGATGCCATTTTCAGAGCTACGGAGCTGTTAGTGCGAAGTTTTACCTTCGAACAACTTCGACTCGACCCTTGAGAACAATAGAAATGAGTAGGACTAATAGGATATTGACCAGGAACAGAAGAAAATCAGAGTTATTACGAAGTTGTATGATAAAATTTAAAATTCTAAGGTGCTGCATGTTGACAGTCCATTTGAATCTTTTAAGGATTCAAGTCGCGGTACAGAATTCAGCATTCCCCTGTTTCAAGAAAGCGGGAGAAGATTAGGTTGATCGGAGTCAAGATGCTTGGGATGGACAAGAACTGGAACATCACAAAAAACACTGGATTGGTTGAGACACGAGTTATGAACCTATCAAGCTAGCAAGTCCGGCACCGCAGACCAAGATTAAGTTTACAAACCAATCTGTGTTAGTTCGGTGAGTAATCCAGGCGAAGTCGGGATCCACCAAGTACATATACTTGAGAAAGGGAGGGAAAGGACAACAGTAAATATACCTGCAGCTTCCAAAGAATGCCTTTCCTTTCAAAAGAATGGTGACAAATTTAGCCCAAAAGGGTGCACAGAACCTAACACACAGGTGACATTCATACAGCAACTAAAGGCAGATCCCTTGTCCTGAAACCCTGATCACATCACCACTTTCTTTCAAGATAGGTCCCGAACATCTCCATCTACAATCCCCGCATTAAACCTACACCCATCATTAAAAATATTGGAGCCTGTGATGAAGGGATGACCCCACCCTGTTAGAAAAGAATAGACTTCAAAGCCGGAAAATATGCGACTCAAAGACGAGCAGCCTCATCTTCCATCATTCACCAAATACAGAGAGATGCCGAGACAGTCTCAAGAACACCGTCTTTAGATCTTCATTTGCACTGATTCACTTGTGATTTCATATCATCCATCAGGTTCGTCATGGTTTCCTCCAGCCTCTTTGCCAGTGGACCAGGCCTCAGAGCATTGACGTCCCCCCACTGGGAGCACGGGTCACTCCACCAACTGTCCCGTCCTGTGCACCAAGCCCCTGGACTCACCCGCCCCTGCCCACGGTATAGAATCTTCTCGTCGATCAGGTCGAGCACAGGATCGTCCCGATGAAACTGCCTAGCAAAAGCAGCCCCGCTCTGGGCCATCTGGATGAAATCAGACAAGTTGAGAAAGACAGGGTCCATCTTTGGAGGGTTATCCCAGATCATGAACCGGAGGTCAGTGTTCACTGTAGTGTTCATGAACTCAGGAGAGTTGCAGATGACCGAGTGGAAGTAGCCTTCTTCAGACAGCATCACATTGTTGAAGTACATAAGGAGGACACGGGGCAAGTTATCCCAACCAAGAATGCAATACTCTAGAAAATTTCGGCTCAGAGTGACCCAGGAAGAGCCTGTGTATTATTAAGAGTAGGCATTGACATTTAACTTTTCAGCAGAATATTGTTAGGACAGGATGACCAGAAGATGAAAGTTGCTTTTACCAGTGAAGACTTTGAATGCATCAGGAGTGGGCCGTTTCTGAGTTGCTTGAAAAATTTGGCTCCTCCGTGCCAAGTAAAGCCCAGGATCGACCACAATAGGCTGGATCCTCTGCTGCCTGCAAGGACATCAATATTTCAGAAACTTTAGCCAGTTATAATGAAGAAATGGCAAAATTTTAAGGCAATATTCCACAATAGGAAAGGGCACCTACTCTTTCCAGCCAAGATCACTAGTATGATCAATGAAATTTAGATCCCTCCTCAGCGATGAGAACACATGGAGCAGATCTGCCAACAGAAGAAAGAGGCCATCGAGGTAGTCACTAAAGGGAGTTCAGAGCAGGAATACCCTACACTGAAAGTTCAGAAATCACTCTATTTATAGCACTGAACAATAGCAGACTCCCTAAGGGTCCTTTTCTTCTCCAATCACCATCGCAACTATTACTTGTTCCACTGAATACAGAAAACTGTTCAATCTAAGGGTCGGCATATTATGCTGTTCTGTTCCAAAAAAACAAAACAATTACGTTGTCATCCTCAAAAAGACTCTCATTTAACGGCAGTAGACTTCTCACTCCATTTTCTTCACTTGCACTCCGGTTGTCTTTAACAATAAGAACAACTTGACTTGCGCTGTCTTTGGCACAATGATTTCTTCAAGCATTAACAATGGTCAATAGTAAAATCTACCATACCTTGCTTTTTGGTTAAACCAATATGAATTATTTATGAACTTCAGCCAAAAGAAAAGCATTTCTGAACTTCGGGTAAAAGAAAACTTATCACGAAACGTGAAGCTTGTGGAAGTGGTAATCTAGGAATACCAACTACACAGGGCATACCATTTTCCATCATTTTGCTTCCCAAACAATATTGATTACTTAAAGTATGAAACAATGTCAAATCCAAATATCCAGGCATATCATAAAATGAGGACGCTTAAATGATTCACAAATTTCACATTCACACGACAAGCAGGATCTCTTACAGCAGGTCCATGAAATTAGAAGCATGACAAATTCACTACTCGGGATGCTTTTCTTATTCAATAAGATGACACTGCCCACTAAAAGTTTAGTTTGAGTTTGAGCATCAATATAATATTTACATAGATACATGTTCCCAGATCAAACATTTTCACCAAAACCAATGCCTTGAAGACATAACGTTCAGAAGCTTGTATCAATGCTGAAGTTCAAGAAACACCAAAGAACACTACAAGTTGTCTAACAGAACTTCACTCTAATGACAACCACTGCCTCACAATAAGTTGCAATAAGAATGGGTAACATGAATTCTAAATCCAAATGTAGCTAAACAAGCAGGAACCTGTCGATCTAATGGTCATGAGGAATCATTTATGCATAATAGGAGGGTCCATTCATTCAGTTCAAATCCGATCGATCGAATCAAATAACAGATAAAAGCAATCTTGACATCCAAAAGCTATGTCTCACTCTCTGCAACTGAATGTGAAATCTGCCAGTCAACAATCAACAAGACATGCCTTTCCTACTTATAAGCTAGCAGATCATATCAAGCAATTAGATTGAAGCAATCCAGATGATGGCCTACCATCTTGTGTAATTAGCGGATAATCAGACGCGCTCAAAGTAATGAACCAGTTCCACCCGCCATCCACCTTCAACAGAACGGATGCAGCTCGGAGAGTCGAGGCGATATTAGAAGCGCCCATGAAGTTGATCCGGTTGGGCTTCCCGACCACGTCAGCATTCCCGAAGCTCCTCACAGCGGGGACTGAAGCCACCTCAGCTGCCAGTGCCCTCCGCTCGTCATCGGAAGCCTCCGCCCCGAGATGCAACAAGTACCTGTTCCTCGGGTGGTAGACCGCCAGGAACAATCGGAAGATCTGGTCCTTATCACCCCGGCCGCCGGAGATGTAGTACCCGAATGAGGGCGGGTGGTGGGGCCCACGGTGGATCGGCGGGGGGAATGTGTTGCCGGAGGAGCTGAAGGCGGAGATTGAGAACAGGAGGATGAGGAACAGGGAGAGCATCGCCGCGGAGAAAAGCGTGAACAGCCATTTCTTCTCAGCTCCCATGGCAGAGGAAAGGCAATCCCTTTTTGACCAAGAATGTTGCTAATTTTGTGGGAATCCTTGCTGGGCTGATGGCGATCGAGCCGTGAAATGATGATTCGGCATGTGGGTCATGGATCAAAAGAGGGAATTCTGGTTTCCAACAAAAGGGTATGCTGGGATCTTGACAACTGCGAGTTTCTTGCTCCGATTTGCAGGTGGAGAAGCTCGAGTTGGGTCCAGCAACGGGGAAATCAAATCAAATTTCGTCCGAACACAGCAATTCCTTTCTAAATTTCTCCAGTCTCTGCGACTGGGTGTAAGATTATGCGTCCTGCAGTAACAGTGTGAACAAAGGAAGCGGAGCTGTAGATGCAAGATTAGGTTTTCCTGAGGCGCCCTACTGTAAATGGAGATGCAGATCGAGAATCAAGACACTTCTGTTCCCCCCTGCTGGTCTCTCTGCTTCTCTCTCTCTTATGTATGCGATAACGTATTTCCGTGGCATGACAATTCAATTCAGATCATTGAAAAATGTCGAAGTTCGGAATGGGGTAACGTAGTAGATAGTGAAACCAAAATTGAATTTCTTGGACCAGAAAACACCCAAGATTGAATTTGAATGAGGGATAATCTAATAATTTAAAATTTAATTTAACGTGATCTAGTAAATTTGAGATCTTAATTTCAAATTCCTTCTAACACTTAACAAAATTATCTACAAGAAATGCATTCCCCGAGACCGGACCTTAGAGCGCACGTCCTCTCCTACTATATTTATTATGATGTTGCATTGACGTGTCCAATACCAAACACTAGTTATTTAGCCCGTCTGATATATGCCGCCCTCCTTTCAATCAGCAAAAAAGAAACTTGGTTGAGATAATTTTCTTTCCTTTAAAGAAGTCCTAATTTCGAATTTAATGAAAAGGATTCTGATACATGAGAATTTTATCCATTAAAGATTCGAATTTGAACTAGTCGAACCGAAAAAATGTTACAGAATGAATAACTATTTTTACGTTTTGAGGGTTGAATTCGGGGCAATGTTGTAAAGCATAGGTGGAGGTCGGTTGGGGTATACGACATCAGGAGGGGAGGTTGGACTCCCCACCGTTCTTCCAGCAGAAAATCCAAAATAGTGAATAAAACAAAATTAAACAAGTCAAAAAATAAAATCATTAAAGAAAACTTTTAATTAAATGGGGGCAGTAGTAAATACCAAATTTGCCCTCCTAACTTTTTAACGATTCAAACTTGGACGGTTGCGGTATGTCAACTGTCAAATTAAGTGCACCCGATTGTTTTAACTGTCGCAGTATTGAAGAAAGTATACACTGTCCATATACACCCCCAGGAGAAAAAAATGGTCCGTCTCGATGAGATGAATCTGTATCTTCTACGATTTCACGAACTACGAAAGTCAGCTCGGAATAGACAGCGTACAAGCCGATTAGTTAGCCAGTTTCAAATATTATGTCCTCGTTAATTAAAGTTATGGAATCAAATGCTTTTCGGCTAAAACATATATAAAAGTGGTTGAGAAAGTGATGATTGATAGGGTGACTTTACTTTTGTCTCTATTTTGATCTCTAAAATTTTAGAATCCACTCAAAAATATATACAAACTTTTACGAGTGGTAGTGTCTTAATTCTTTTATGATACATATTTCAATTTATTAATTACTCGATGTGAGATTCATTCGTCAACATCCTTCCTTTGATGACGATGTGTTCTGCACTTGTCATGTATCGTTGGATATTCGCTCTCAACAACCGATCTGGAATCTGACATTTTGCTTTTGGTCTCGGGTAATAGGGAAAAAACTGCCATAAGTTATGCTTCTTTTCTCCATCCTTGCGCTAAGTTTCCTTATCCTATCGTCAGGCTGACAACTATACAAGTTATACTTTCTCTTCCACACTCAATAAATTAGCCATAGGCTTGACATTTTTCTTCTATTCTCGGGCTACGCTGATCGCGAATATTATACTCGAGTCTAGTTTAGTATAAGCACACATAATAACCTGTTAAATTTTCGTGGGACCTATAATAAATTGAGTTCATATCCATTTAAAAGTTTTCTTATAAGTGACAGTACCTTAATTAATCTTATAATCAAGGTTTCGGTGATATGGGATTCTTTTCTCAACAAGATCAAAAATTTTTCAATAGACGAGATGATACAACAGCTCAGACAAGTAATTGGGTATCAATATGGTTAACTAAAATAGTTTGATGCCTCTCCACGATATGCGAGTCCTTAGATTAAAACATTGTGAGTGACAGAAAATTCGTACCTGAGAGAGTTTTGCCCTGTAATGGGTTACCTGATTAATTGAGTAATAAATAATAAATCATATTGTTATATGACATAATTAATCCTTTAAAATAAATGGTTGTTGTAACCTCAAACTCAATTAATATATTCGAATCGTCACGTGCGCACACGCCACCTATTTAACAAATTCCACGCAATGAGACTATAAAAGTAATACAACTCACGAATGAGGTGAGTATTATTTAATATATAATAAACCATATTATTATCTAATAAAAGTAATTTTTTAAAAGTTACCGCGAATTCAAATTCTATTAAAATTAATATTGAATCTTGGATATACGCGATGGTGCTCACAATAAAAATAAAAGGTTACAAGGCAAGGCCATTCAAGGGTTTAGGGTAAGAGAGTGATGTTGCAGTGAAGTTTGGGGACCAATTTGTGAATACTCAACAAACTAGGGACGGTTAAGAAAGAACCGCCGATAAAGTAATTGATGATCACGTGCCTCTGAAGGCGTTTGAGACATTTGTCCTTCCTTTGGACTTTTTTTTTTAATGTTTCTTCAGTCGGTGTCCGTCACGATCTTCGATGGCGGGTAGGGCGAAGCTGTCGTCGATTCTGTCAGCTTTCGTTTGTTTTCTCGGGAAAAAAACATGTACGAAACATTTTCTTTTTAAGTTTAAATGACATAATAAATTTTGATGTGAACTTTTAATAACCACAAAAAAAAATTGATTACTACTGTAAGACAAATATCAACTTAAAATAATGAGTATACTATGATTTTTTTCCTGTATCTAGTGTCTAAAAGTCAAACGGGTCACAATTAAAATACAGTTAAGCTGGGTGAGCTCATTGGGTAAAAAATCTCCTAATATAAATTCACCTTTTTATTCACAACATTCGAGCATTACTTAAGGAGAAGAGACACTCCATTATCTCGATCAATCCAATCATGTTGCTTCGTACAACTATCGTTTTTATCCTCAATCTAATTTTACTATCAATATTATTCTCAACATTTAAAAAACCATAATCTTACCATCTACCATCATTTTCATCCATAATATTTACATACGGTCATTGTTCTTATTTCCCATATGGATGGACTAATTTGTTATATTTTTTTTCAACCGCCAGGGGGAAATGATGGCAAGTGAATAAATTATTAGGATTTTTTAAATATTAATTAAGGCGTTATTGCTGATAAAATTAGATTGAGAATAAAAATTATGATAATAAAAAATGTTAAAAGGATAAAAATGATAATTTACTCTAAAAATAATTGAATGAAGTGTTTATCGTAATTAATATTTGGAGTAGGTGGATCCTAAATTTTAAGTACGAAACTTCTAATAAATAAAGGGAAAAATGTGCATCAACTGTCACGGACAGCATTGTTTTTATTTTTTTAATTTCCACCACTTAATTATTCACGGATCGGTCCAATTATGTCTCGATATTAATCTACGGTCGGTCCAAAATCCCAGGAAAAATTCCCTGTCGACCCCCCAACCTAAAAATCGATTCTGAAATCACCTATTCAGAATTTTAGTGAATGAACCACTAGGCCAACATCATATTAGATGACATAATTCTTATTTATTGTACATAAATTAATATTGACCTGTGATTTTATGGATTCATGCTCGGAATATTATACCTGGACCTCAGTAAGTCTATATGTGCAACTTATCGACTGAAAATCGCGCAGGATTAGAGGGTCTCGGAATACAGTTGCTCAGGCAACCGCACGGATTTTCGAGCCCGAGCACGTGGTAGAAAATGATAAAATGGGTGAAATTTTGATGAGAGGGTAGAGGTACAAGTTTATAAATTTACTATTGAATTTTTTTTAATTTAACCTTTATTAAAAACTAAAATTTTATTTTCTAATAAAAATTTTCACTAATCGCAAATGAGACCAAAGTAATTGCTCTCATCTTTAGCGTACTGATGTTTATATAAATCCTCTGTAGCCCGACATTTAACATAAAAGACATTTTAGGTTTTATTCGCGGTAAATTATATCCTTATACATTTTTTTCCTTCGCATTTTCAAATTTTTCCTTTGAGTATTGCGCTTTTCTTTTTTGTTTTTCTTTTTAATTTTCATTTTGTACCTCTAGATGCGGTTTTTTTTAATATCATTTTCCGTATAAAGGTGGCTTGATTACTTCCTTCCTTTTACTCTTCTTATTTTACTTCCTATGTACATTCTTCTTGGTTTTTTTTTTTTTTTACGTTTACAAAATGCACCCGTAGACCTAGGAAATAAACGAGCACATAAGAGTTCTGTTCAAAAATTGTACTCAGGATTTTACGATTTCAGATTAACGGTGATGTCGTTACATCAAACCCCCTCTCTTATTAGTCTTCTTATTTCCCAATTACAATAGATGCAATAATTATAGAGAGGGATAAATAGGAGAAAGAGTAAAATAAAAGGGAAATAGAAAAAAATCTTGAGAGTTTGACCACGAATTTTTTTGGTGTGTACATTGGTATCCAGAAACCAATTAGACTACTGACTAATTCGGTTCGAGCCAAGTTGGTCCATTTAAGGGTTAAAACTTTCCCGGCATGAGTTTTCTCCATTCACAAAAACTTAAACATGAGACCTTTGTTTAAGGGAAACAAGTGTCTTATCTCTTACTCAACTTTTCCATTTAACTTCTTTTATCTTTTTCTAATTTTTATAAAATATTTATGTTAAGGAATCACTTTTGGATAAAAAATACTTTCTTAATAAAAAAATAACTGTAGGATTAAGACAATAAAAAACTCAAAGGTTGAGGATGTAAATGATAAAAAATAAAAATTTAGAATAAAAATGATAAAAGTACGGAAGATTAATGATCAAAAGTGTCATTTATCGAATAGAAAGATAATAAAACGTATATTACGAGTTCGATTTTTATAAGTGGAACTTTGTGACCAGAAAACAGTAGCCGGCAGATTTCTTTTCTTTTTTTTGTTATGAGAAATATTGAATGGTTGGAAGTTACGTTAGTTGAGCTAACAGCTAAGGGTCGGGCGAAAATTTTATCTGACTTTAGTTCCATCCCATGATCGTCTGATTCCTTAAACAATAATTTGTCTTATTCTTTTATCTTATTCATTTTGTTTTTTTAAGAGATTTTTTTGTACCTTTTCTTGAGAAGCCAAATTAGATGGAATTATTATTATTATTACTACTACTAGTTTTTAGTACAGCATGTGCGGGTTCGAGCCCCTGTGAACGCAGCAGACCTTCTTGGGAGGGGTCCCCGGGAAACCGCCCGACAGTACCCCGAATCCGGATTAGTCGGCCAGCCTTCGGGTACCGGACACCGGGTGGGAAACCAAAAAAAAAAAAAAAGAGTACAGCATGTGAGAATTTATATAAAATAGAAGTTTGTAATAATGTGGTGGCAGAATCGAAATTTTGGCCTTTCTTTCCCGTTGACCTTTTATTATGGTCTGATATACTTTTTTCTTGACCTTGTTACGTTGCATAAAATTACGCTAATGCCCATGCCCGAGATTATTCATACATCTAGAAACTGAATAAATCCAATTATTCTTTGGAGTTAATTTAGTGAGCATATTGATCGCATCAGACATATATAAGAAAATTAATACACGCTCCAAACTTTGACTTTTTATTTTTTTTTTTACAGCGTAACAAATTTCTAAAATATTATTTGTTTTTAAAATGCTTACTCTTGTCTTTAATGCGTCCTTTCTGAAAGACCAATAAGCTCTTACTAATCAAGTTCAAGTGGAAAAGGTCCATTAGGGATACAACTCTCTCAAAATGAATTTTATCAGTTTACAATATTTGAATTTAATAATTTATTTTGAGAAAATATATATCTTACCACTTCAACTAATCTGCTATATTTTTTTTTTGCCATTTTTGCTTAGTAGTTGTCTAGGGAGGAGACTAAATCAAAAGCTGCTAGATTTGAAAGATCGAGAAAATTTATTGGACCGTCATAAATCATTATTGGAGCAGTTGATAACTGTTTCCCCGGAAAACGTAATGCAAAGAATCATGTTGATTTTTACAGTTTTCAGGCAAAAAATAAAAAGAATTATTTTGATTTTTTAATGTGTAAATTACATATAAAAGTACATGTTTACTTATTTTCTTAAAAGAAATTAAATCTCACGGTTCGAGGCCAGTTCCGATTTTGATCCGTTGCAGTCCGGTTTTGACCGGGCTGGTTCTGAGCCCAAACCAGCCCTTGACCAGCACTGTGTGACCAGTCATTTTAGTCTGGACCCTTCTCCATGAAAAAATTTTAGATGATTAATGTAGTGAGGATGAATCAACAGAATTGCTCTCATTAGTAATAAATAAGATAATTAATACTAATTTACTTACTTATTATAATCTGATTAGTATTTTCTCACGTTATATAATAAAATAATAATTTCTACTTCTATATAGAAAATAAAGTCGAGCAATGAGAGTCACGGGTGCCAATTATGAAACGTTTCTCTCTCCCATCAAATAAATCAGAGAAAAGTACAGCTCATAAGTATTGAAAAGATTTCAACGGTGCGAGGACACGATACAAAAAAAAAAGAACAGTGCATCTCTCTTGGTATTGGCTCGTACTGATCTGGTAACCTGCACTGTCTAATGACATTTACATGGAGCCGGTCTGTAGAGCACGTGACCTAATGCTCTTTTCAGACCAAAGCATTGGAATATGGATCGCTTGTGTAAATTTGTTTGACAAGAATACGATTAGTAACATCTTGAAGATACAATTATGGGTCGCGACGCATTCGCCTGCCCGGCGATATTTACTGAGGTTGGAGGTTCGAACTAATTAGGTGCTAAATCTCTGAAAGACACCCACACACGTGAGAGAGAATGGACTTGTTCGGGCTCGTAGATTTACAGGGTATTCACAGGCCCTGAGGGACTAGTCGAGACCTGCATTTCGGATACCTCTCGTCATAAAAGAAATACAATTATTATCCATGGAAGGCACCGAGGACACGTCCATCTAGACGACCCCTACGAAAAACGAGAGGGAACACTCGGTCGAATCCTTCTACCTTTTTTAGATCAGCACCATCGATTTCACAATAGTTGTGGGAATTTATGGAGATCTGTTTGGGAACTAAAGATCATTAAGAGATTCACACTCCATCTTAGAAGCATGGCAGATGAATGCTTCCCCTAGATTAAATAAGAGGGCGGTCCATGCACTCTTTACAACACCGTTTCCGATGAATGCCGTCTTCCTGAAGGCGAATGCTCAGTATTGGTCCCATTAACACAATACCACTAAAAGTCCAATATAATTTCAGAAATCGGTTTAGGAGATTGCACTCATACTAGATGTCATGACACACGTGTAGAAAGTATCAAACTTGAAACCTCGATGCGATGGATTATTTATTCATAAAATAAACAATAGAAACTGATGACATTTTCAATCTTAATAATCTAACAATACTTATACCAAATACGTGGTGGACTTTTGGAATAGAATGGAATGAAAATTTTACTTGAACCAAATGCATGATTAACCTTTGTTATGTTTGATAGACACGAATGAGATGAAATGGAATAGAATAAGAATTTTTCCTCGGTTTATGTTGTGTTTAAGGATCGGAATCAAACTTGTACGAGTAACGAATAATTAATCGAGAGAATAGGGAAGAGAAAATCACACGCTTAATATACATGGTTCCAGACAATTATGGTCTGTACTCCACGAGTTAAGGAGGCTTAATCGATATCTTTACTATTTCCATATGGAGTACAATAGATCAACTCTCTCACAATAGGCACTCACCAAACTGATCTCGCAACTCTCTTGATAGTTTAGACTTATCTCCCAATGACCTGACAATACATATATTTATAACCCAAAACGTGCTACACAAGATACAATATGTATCTTCTAGAGATATGTCGGTTACAATAAAAATAACAATTACCCAAAATATTCTCCAGAATATATTCTTGAAAATATTCTTAAAAATATTCTTCAAATTTGTTGCCACAACCCAACATTTTATATGGTTGTATTATTAAAAATTAAATCGTTCATTCTGTTATATGAAGTTTTTCACTAATTGAATGAGCAGTCCTTAAAAAAAAACTCAGAATACTCATTCTTACACTTTTCTTAAATTCATATCAAACCCATTTCCCATTATTTTTAAGATTAACATAAAAATTCACTCATTACTCTTAGATTATGTTTGGTATGAAAAAATAGAGAGGAATGGAATGAAATAAATTTTATAGTATATATTGCAACACCAAATTGTGAAAATTACCGATTTTTGTGTGCGTTTTAAAAATATGAAAGAATATAATTATGAGAATGGATGAAATTTAATAACGAATCATTACATCAACTTAAGAGAGAAATTTATACCAATGAAATGAGTATAATAAGTTTTATACGTACAATCAAGTAAGAAACAATAAGAATAAGGTCAAAGTTTCCATTCCATTCCATTTTGATTCTTTCAAATCAAGTGCGATACTAATATTATTGTATCTTATTCCATTGTACACATATTCCATTACTTTTCATTCATTATACCAAACAGGACGTAGTCTAAGTAACTCAATGGGTTTGCTTCCTTGATAAAACTAAACATTCTATTTGCAATAACTTGGAGAAGTTTCTTCTCTCCTTGAAATTAAGCACGTGTGTCATCTGAGGTCCCCGGTCCGGCGCTTTTGGATTATCCTCACCGTTGACGTGTTCATCGGGGTCTAGACAGTCCTGGCTTCTAGAGCTACTAATAGACAGAATTTTTCAACGATTATTTTGACTTTTCTTACATTTAATTAAGTAATTAATTAATAATGTTCCATATCAGCACACGACTCTGAACTAAACGTACGGGAGATCGGCGCCTTCGTTTTCTTTTCAGACAATGAGGCGCCCGAGTTTAACGGAAAAGTTAGAAGGTGATGAAGGAGTCCGCGATCAGGATTAAATTCGAGAAGTTTTTTATATCCCAACAATACATGCTTTTCTTTTTCCGACTATAAAAGAAGTTACATGGGTTTCGAAGGGACGGTGAAATAGAAGAATCGAGAGCCACTGGAAATCGCACCCGTGACGATCGAGTTTAGAATTTCCTACTTTAAGATCGAAGTTGAGGTGACAAGATCGAATCCGATATAAGAAAAGGTCTTTGCTGGGACCCACCTCTAAATGGAAAGCGGGGGACTTTCGGTCACTGTATTTTTTTAACTAGATTAGATCAGAACAAGGAGAAAATTGATTTTGGTTCTCAATCTTCTGAATTATGTTCATATTTGATCTAAATATTTTTGTGGGTTAATTTCAGTTTTCAACTTTTCAAATATTATACAGTTTCAATCCTTTATTTTATTTTTAATATTAAAAAAATGTGATTATGCTTTTTATTATTAAAAATACACTTTTAATTGCAAATTAAAAAATAAATGAAAATTTCAACAAAAAAGATGATCAAGTCGGACCATTACAGTTCTTGTAAAGTCACTAGCAGTGCCACATACTGTTGATAATATTCTCGGGGACAGTTTACTGTCGAGTCTCTACAAGCACATCTTTTCTTACATTGAGGGTTTCTCAATTTTTTATAATTGTAAAAATAATTTTTAGTTATTAAAAAAAAGATTACCTTTCTTAATATTAAAAATAATGTAAAGGACTAAAACTGAATAATATTTGAAAAATTGAATACGGAAATCAACCCAAAAAAGGTTTAAGTCAAATACGAACATAGTTTTAAAGGTTGAGGGCCAAAATCAATTTTTCCCAAAAAGAAAATAGGATCCGAGCGGGTTAACAATTAACATATTTGAAATATATTGGATTTATTAAATTGGTAGGACATATCTTTTCATTAAATAAATTATCGGTTCGAATCTTATGAATGAAAAAAATTTATCTTTTATGGGAGAGGTGGCTGGGTGCAGTGGGAATCATTTCTGATCCGAGATCACGATCCGTCATGTTTGCCTCCTAGCCGAAGGGCTCGGGACACTTGGACCGGGATGCGAACCAGTCCGAGGGATCTACGAGCTAGTTCTGGGGTGGCTCGGGAGCCTTGGGTTCCGAGGTTGAGCCAGAATTTCGGGAGTTCACCCCGCTGGTCAGGGTCGGGGCCCCAGTGTACGAGGCCAAATTTATCCTCGAGCTGCAAAAGGTGTTCTTCGTCGCCGGAGCTTGAGTTCGACCGGCGACGGTAGTGGACGGGCAGCTGGGCATCGTCGGAGGTGGTGGTTGCAGCCGCCGGAGAAGTTGGAGGTTGAAGATTTCGTTAAATATTTGCTGTCATTGTTGTTATTTGATTTCTATTACGCATGTGTGAACGGAATAACGAGCAACTAAGGAAGCAAATCTGTAATTTTCTTTTTCCATTCGTAGGAATAGGAATAAAAAGTATAGGAAAAAGAGCAGAAGAAACAACATAAAAAGTAGAAATTAAATTTAGAATATCTTAATTTTAAGTTAAAGACATTATCGCTGATTAATAATGATTTTTTTCAGTGTACAAAGAATGAATACTGGTCTAAAAAGAGTAGAAGGAGAAGTCTCACGGGTGAAATCAAACCCAAAATCTCTAAATATCTGGGAAAGAGTAATACCAACTGTATTAAATAACGTTTATGCACGGATTAATAATGATTAATGAGGATGAAAACAATGTAAACGAAGATCAGCACTAATGTGATCGAACGTTTATTTGCTGACTACGTGCGGGAAATTCTGGACAAAATCAGACATCCCTTCAAGAAAATCCACGGGACAATACAAAAGATGGCATCGCAGTAATTATGTGTTTAAAAACCACGAAATTAATTTTTTCGAATTCATAATTGCATTAGAGTCTACAAATTCAAGTTCATGTACGTATATATAAAGTACATATATATAAATATATATATATAAAATCTCATCAGAGACTACAAAACTTAAAAGAAAAATAGATTTTTTTTTGCTTGAAAGAAAAAAAAGGGTATGTCATTTTCTTGACGTCGACGGGTCTGAAAAATTTTACTATCCATGTTGAATCATTAAACCGGTTGAAAAAGTGGCCATTAACTGTCTAGTTCTTCACTATAATTTGAGTTTTTAATTACGAACTATTGAATTGAACTAATAAATTATCTCCCATCTGAACCGTAGAAGCTTCCTTCCCGGACAAGCCTACTTTGAGAAAGAATATATTGCAGATTAAGAAATCAATACCGCCGGTTGTCCCGTTCAAGACACGGCTTAAGTGATTAGGCCACGCGTTCTTCCTCTTCTTCTCCTTCCCTTACGCCACGTAAACTCCTCCAGCAGCTTCCATTCGCGTTCGCCTGATATTTTCTCATGTCCTTTTCGTTTCAGTGTTATCTAATTCAAATTTAAATCGAGTCGGCTCATTAATATGGAATAAAATTCTCACAATTATAATTTTTTTGCACAGAAAACTCGAATCCCATGATTTTATTTAAAAAAGAAAGGATACTGAGTCGGTTCAATGAATCCAACTGGATAATATTTCCATGAATCACCTATATATATCCACACACACACAGAGATTACACACGAGCAAATCCTGTATTTTTCATAGTTCTTCGTAAACTGCTGCCCTAGATTTTGTTCTTTGTGAACATCAGATCTGTAAAGAAGAAGAGGAGGGAAAACGAATGGAAGCACCCGCCTTCTCTTTGTCGTACTCGACTGCTACCTCCAAGTTACTGCCGAGCCTTCACGGCCCGAAGAGGGCCGTCCCATCTCGGAGAATTCTGGCTCTGCGGAGAGGAGCGTACAGCGGAGGTCCTGGCGGTGGTGGTGGTGGCCGGATCGTCGACGAGGGCATGATCGTTCTCCGGAAACGGATCCGGGAGATACAGAAGATCGAGAAGATCTACGAGCCCCCGCCTGGGTGGATGGAGTGGGAGAGGAGCCACTACGACGAGTACAACGCTCTAGTGTGTGAGATTGTCGGGTTCGTGCAGACCCGGTTGATGGATTCGAGGCCAGGATTGGTTCTCGGGATGTCGGTTCTGATCGTGCTTGGTGCGGCTTGTTCTTCAGCTGTGCTGTTGATCCACCTGGTAGAGACCATAAGATGTATATCTTCTACGTTACGTGCCGGCATATAGGCTCAGAATGGCAACATTAGTTATTCTATATCTGTTGAGGATGATGTTAGATGTTTTGTTCTATTAATACTATAGTGAAAATTAGTAAAATTTGTATAATATTTTATAAATTTTCTTGAGTTCAGATCCATGATAGTACATCCTTGCTTTCAACAGTTTAGAAAATCTCTCTCAATCTTTACTGGACTGTAATCCACCGTGAACGATGAGACCAACCTGAATCAAATTATCTTTACGATCATTGATATCCAATCCTCGTACGTGCTTCCGTGAATGGTTTGGGAGGTTGCAAATATAAATACCCATTTGAGTCATAATTGGAATGTTTACTATGATGAAAATATTCCAATAAAGTTGAACCGAGCATGGCTTTCCCAATTGTCTAGAAGCCCACGTTTCCACCAATCTCGTGTCGTGGAGAACGGATTGTAGGGTTCTCTGTTTTTTTTTTTTTTCATAAGTAAAATTTAGTTCATTGAGGAAGGAAGAGTACACACACAACTATACAAAAGAAAATCCGACCAAAAAGTAGGGCAAAATATATAGGATAGTCCTAAAAAAAATTGAAGACGTGTAGAATGAGGCAGCATCTTCCTCTTACAGAGATCATGTACAGCCCTGTTCTGCTTCCTGCATACCCATATACAATCCTAGGAATTGAAGTATTGCGAGCAGGTAAAAAAGTCATTGATGAAATCTGTACAATTTCATGGTGGAGATTGTTTCCCGGTGAAGAGTTAATATGACTGAACCTGATAGGTCGTCCTTAGGGTGACCCAAATAGCTTACCGGACGGACTCCTTGTTGCTGGCAGCAGACTAGTCTAGTGAGGGCACCTTGAGATATGCAAAATGCCAAATCCGAGGTGGTTCCCTCGAATGGCCCTTTGATGCCTAAGTAAGATGGTGTGATGGAAGTGTGAAAGAGAAGAGTATAGTGTGCGAGTAGAATATTCGTCCTACTTCACCTGACTCATCAAGAGCTTATTTATAGAACCGTTGATACGGTAGAATGACGTAATTACACTCTCATGTGTTCAGCAAATGGGAGATGACATCTTTACGTCGGTGTGCTTTAATGAAGATCGATGCAGGAGTTTCCGATGATCGACTCTTGATGCACCGGTCAATGATGTGAACTTGCGCCCTGCCACAAGGAAGTCAGGTCATGTACCTAACTCATTTCTAAGTTCGGTGGTAGATGCCCATCATGTGATTGCTGAAAGGCGATGTTAAGCATGCCACCCCTGGGGTAAAATCGACCTCTCCATCCCATTACGGGGAGTCGGGAGTGCGTACGCTGGTGAGGAGTTGAAGTCGGGGTGCGTACAATGGCAGAGAGTTGGGTGGGGTGCCATTCAACCGAGTGTACATTTTTTGATCTATGTTAGATTCATCAACATAGCACCGCCAAAAGTTTAATACAACCCAGAAGGTGATGTCCACCAAGGCGAAAGCTCTAGAGCCCATACTAACAATATTACTTAGAGTAAGACTCGAACATAAACCAATGGACATTAACTTCACAAATCTGCATGAGAGTGAGCTTGTTAAAAACAAAAATTATATATATATCTATTTTTTTAGTTAAGTTAGAGCATGTTGCCCCCTATATTTGTTTTTTTAAAACCTTTAAATGTGAGTTTCACTCCTTAACCATCATTATGGATCCATCTCTACATGTACGGGCTTATAAAGATGATGAAATATGGGGTCTAATTATATGAAAAATCTAAATTTGATAAAAAAAAATTTGTATAAAATAATGTACGAACTTTAATAATTCTCAAAAGTAGTTAATTATAAAAATTATTATTAAAAAAGGAAAGATTCCTCTTCTCTATCATAGATTCCTTTTTAGTTTAGTTTGTGTTACGGTCATTCTACACTAGTCAAATTATGAAGAGTAGTGCGTGGATACCCAGGGAGGGTTGGGCAAATGAACCGGTTTTGATGAACCGCACCGAAACCGGATTGTAACTGAACTGGATAGAACCGGCTCGGTCTGAACCGGTTCTATTTCAATTCTGTTTTTTAACTGAAAAACGGTTCGATTAATTTCTTAGTGTAATCAATTTGTGAACCTATTTGAACCGAACCGAACAGGTTTACATGATAATAATTGAAATAACCCAATTTGCCTTTCAACAAAACAGTCTGTCGTTCATTTCACAATCGCAGAGCCTTGAACTCAAAACCCTAGGTAGAAGAGCGATTGAATGTTCGATAGCTACTGGGAGGTGGAGAAGGGTAAAACACTGCTGCTACTCCTCAATCGCGATTCGTTTCCGCTACTGGTGCTCCTCATCTCGAATCGTTTCCGCTGCTGCATCTCTCCCTCGCCATTCTCGGCGATCTTTGCTCTTCAGGCTAGGCCGAGTCCTTCCGCCTAGGCAGCGGCTCCGAACTCCGAAGGTGTTGGGGTAGAATGATGAAGAACAGTGATTGGGCAGAATGAGAGCAAAATTTTTTCTGTCAATGTTGGGTTAGAATGATGAAGAACAGTGATCAGGCAGGATGAGAGTAAATTGTTGGTGATTACATGGGTCTATTTATAAGTAAGAATTTGTATAAAATAATTACAAGTCAACATAGTTTAAGGGATATGTAATCTGTATTGTACGGGGGTGTTAGGGGCGCAGACAGCATCAGCCGTATGGATCGGCGCTGGAGCTGCAGGGTGGCACTAGTGGTACGGACGGCGCCAAAGGGATACGGGCTACCCTGGCCTATGCGTTGAAACGGGCGAATGGACCTTTGTTTTGGGCCTCGGCGGGCCGTCCCTCGACAGGGGGTGGGCCTAAGACCCGTACCCAACAGAACGGAAAAGAGGTTAGCGGCTCCGAACTCTCCATTGGGCTATGAACGCCTTGGCAACGGCTCCGACCTCTGAAGTGAAAAGAGGCCGAGTCCTTCCGCCTGGCACTTTGTCCTGATTCTTGCTCTCAGTAGACATTGGTCGATTGTTTTCAAATATTGGTTGATTGTTTTTATTTTATGATCCGTACAAGTACAACTCATTTTGGTTGATTTAGAGATCTATAAATTTATAGATTTTGGCTGTCGGAGTGATTACTGGTTGATTGTTTTCTTCCTTTCAAATATTTGAATTGAACTTTCATCTATGTAATACTCGTGAAACGAGAGTTATCTTCAATCTCATTTCTCCGTCATTCTTTACAGGATTGAATCTGTAGTCTAGATTTTGTTCAGTATCTGTTAAAATTTTTACTGCTGCTACAGTTCTGGAACCGAATCAAATTGTTTTTAAACCAATACAATTCAAACCGGTTAACTAAACTGGTTAAAAACAATCCGGTTTTTTGATAACTTCGGATGTGCTATGTCGAACTGAACTGAACTGAACTGGTTCATTTGATTCGGTTCGGTTCTAAACTGGTTCGGCCCTCAAACCGGTTCCTACGCACCCCTGGGAGATGAACTGGGATGCTCATAAATCTTGGCCATTTAGGATTACTTTCTAACCGGGATAACTTTTGTATGTTTGATTATTTTCCTTGTACCTCACATGGTTATGTCACATAATGAATAAATATTTTGCCTTATCCAAAAAAAATTATGAAGAGTAAAATAATTCTTGAACGGTTCGTAAGATATTAAATTTGAGACAAGCTAAATTTGAAAAGATGAATGTATTGAAAGTGATTGAAAAGAAAATGAATAGGAGGATAATTAAAAAAAAAAAAAAGGAAAAGAGTATGAGGATGACTTAAAAGTGAAATATCGATTTTAAAACTTTGAATTAATATAAATTTATTTTAATTTTTTTTTTTTTCCAATTTTGTGAATTCCTTTAATTTTTCTCGCTTTTTCTAATATCTGTTTGAAAATTTTATAATCATTTACTTTTTCAAGAAATTATTTAAATTCATGATTATATTTTAAAATTTTGTAAATTCAATTTAGTACTGCAGTAATAATTCTGGATCCACCCAAGTAGCACGTAGCTGTTTCTGTCTTCTTCTCCATCAATAATTCATGTACGGGCGTTTAGCTCGTCATACCTGTCCACTCTGCATACACAGAGTAGGTTAGATTCTTTTACATAACAATTCCTTGGATTGAAATTGGCAATCGAACTCTTCTTCTTCTTCATCGAGACCCGATACCTTCCTCGGATTGCTCTCCTTGGTTCTGTAAGCTCTCTGTCTCAGTTGCTTGTTTCATCAAGAACAAACCATTTCTTGGCATGTTTTTCTTTGCAAGGGTCGGAATTCCCTGCAAAAGTAGATTTTTTTTTGCTTGGGGATAGATTGAATTTCTCGTATGAACTGCTCCGTTTGTTGACGAGTTCCCTTCCTGTTGTTTCGTGGGATTCTCAATTGAGGCCCAAGATTGTGCTTTACAGGGATCTCTCTTAGGGTTGATCTTTGCGTTCAATTCTTGCAGATTTCATCTCGCATTCCACTAGGGGGAGAACATGTTCCGTGTCCTGTACGAATTGTATCAAACCAACATGAGATCCAGCGGGGATGGTTTCCTGAGCGCGATCGTGCCCTTGATGAAGCTCATATCATTGACAGTCATAGGGCTGATCCTTGCGAAGTGCCAAATGATACCGAGAGCAACGTTCCGCCTTCTCAGCAAGCTCGTATTTGCCTTATTCCTCCCATGCCTAATCTTCACTGAGCTGGGTGAGTGTATGACCCTTCAAAATTTTGCCCAGTGGTGGTTTATTCCTGCGAATGTGTTGATTAGTACTCTAGCTGGCTGCTTCCTCGGTTGGCTGGTTGTCATTATATGCCGGCCTCCCCCGCAGTTGAGCCGCTTCACCATCATAATGACTGCGTTTGGGAACACGGGGAATCTCCCGCTTGCAGTCGTGGGATCTGTATGCCATACCAAGAACAACCCATTCGGTCCGCATTGCCACTCCCGGGGTGTGGCCTATGTTTCGTTCTCCCAGTGGGTTGCGGTGATCCTTGTCTACACTCTAGTTTACCACATGATGGAGCCCCCAATGGAGTTCTATGAGATTGTTGATGAAGGTACTGAGATGATCAAAGAAGAAGAACAACAACAAGAAGAAGAGCATCAACCTGCTGACATTAGTAGACCTCTCCTTGTGGAAGCCGAGTGGCCTGGGATTGAAGAGAAGGAGACAGAACACTCGAAGACTCCTTTCATTGCGAGGGTTTTCAATAGCTTATCTAGTATTTCTCATTCCACTCTCTCGGATGTCGACATAATGGGTGAAACAGGTGGGACAAGTCCAAGATCCATTCGGTGTTTGGCCGAGCCAAAAGTGGTCAGGAGGATCAGAATTGTTGCTGAGCAGACTCCGATTCAGCATATACTGCAGCCCCCTACGATCGCCTCTTTACTTGCCATTGTAGTTGGGATGGTCCCACAAGTCAAGTCCTTCTTGTTTGGATATGATGCTCCTCTGTCCTTTATTACTGACAGTTTGGAGATCTTGGCTGGGGCAATGGTGCCATCCGTGATGCTCATTCTCGGGGGGATGCTCTCAGAGGGACCCAAGGATTCAACCCTCGGACTTCGGACTACTATCGGTGTTATAGTAGCTAGGCTATTGGTTCTCCCTCTTGTGGGTATTGGAATTGTGTGGTTGGCTGATAACATGGATATACTCGTGGCAGGCGATCCGATGTACAAGTTTGTACTCCTCTTGCAATATACCACTCCGAGTGCGATCCTGTTGGGGGCAATTGCCAGCTTGAGGGGCTACGCGGTACGGGAGGCTTCATCTCTTCTCTTCTGGCAACACGTGTTTGCGCTCTTATCCCTTTCTCTATACATTGTGGTTTACTTCAAGTTTCTCTGAAAGATCGTACTCTTTGATGCCTGTCTTTATGAGCAATAATTAGAATTTGAATATGGAAAGTGATTGTTGTTAGCGAGCTCTGCGTTAATATGTTTATAGTGGATTGTCTCTGAAAGAAGCGAGAGACACGGGTTGGTTGGAAAGTAATTGTACGATTTTCCGTTTCGAGCAAATGGTTTGGTTGTGCTGTCTATCATTGTTCAAGTTCTGTGTAGGACTTGGGGCCTTGTCTCTTTCTTTTAGCTCTTGTATCAAGTTTGCACAAGTTCTGATGTTGATGAAAATTGTAAGGATAACTTCTGCAATTCTTATTAAGATTGTTGAGGCTGGCTGGTCAGCTGGCAAGTTCTTTCTGATTCATTTCAGGATGATGCACTACTAGTTGATTTACGAACATTATCAAATTTGTTGCATCTGTGTATTATCGTGAGATGCTGCTTGCAGGATAGAATGCAGCAAGTTTTGAAATTGATAAGACCTAACTGCAGTAGTAGATAAGATTTACTTGCAGTATCACTCACAACTTGCCCCCTCAGGTTTCAGCTGTTCTGGTCCATGTTCTTGTTCAAACACTTGAGCAGTGATAGTTTCGTCCAGTTCTGATCAGAGCTCAGCTCTATCTGATGGATTGGTTCGACATAGCTAAGGTACAGGCACGATTTATTCAGATTGTCTTGATGCGCATATGAAATTTAGAGAAATGCCTAATATTGCTCAATGTGATCTTGTATTTACCTAATCCTTGTGTGAGCTCTGTTAAATGCTCCCAACAGTTGTAATTGTCACGGTGCGGGCAATGCTCGTTCCGGTTTCGAGGCAGCCGGAGTTCTGCCATCGGCATAAAGGAGATCGATCTACTTGTTGCATTTGCTGCCAAGCAAGCACCTTATCTTCTGAATCCTGGAGTCTTCCAAACTGGTCTTGGTGAAGGCTTGTGCTCGCTTGATCCATCCAGCGGTCGCGGGGGGTTAAAGAACTGGCTTCTTGGGTATATAGATCTATTGTCTCGAAACCCGATTAATCAGATTCTATCTAGTGAGGTCAAAATTTTATTTACGGGAAAGAAGTACTGAATCAACTTAACCGGCTCGTGCGTTATGAGCAGCCCCTTCAATGACGTGGAAGAATCATATAACCTTTCTCCGTCTCTTGGGGGGAGTTTCAATTAGAATCAACTCCCGTCTCATTTGTTGACCAAACTCAGACTACAGATCTAATAAAGAATAGGTCTTGATCGGGTCAGATGAAGATTTCAATTTGCACTTTCCTTCCTTGGTCGGCAAGGAAAGAACTGATACGTGTAACATGGCTTATTTCGGAAACGTGTAACATGGCTTACTTATCATAAGACAGCCGATTTGACATAGATGGCGCAGGCAATAGAGTAACATGAACCACAGTCGAAAAAAGTCAACCACATCTTATGCTTTGTTTGGATTGAGGTATTAGGAGGGATTCGGAGGGATAATATAATCTATTATTTGGGCCAATTATTATGAGGGATTTTGAGGGCTCACTTTTTTAGTTCCTCCGATTTGGAAGAATTTGGATGGATAACAAATTTTTAGACAAAAAAATCAATCGTAACTTCTTAAAAAAATTCAGGCACATCACAATTTCGCATTATATAATTACACAATTGCACTCGTCGTGCTCTACTCAGTCATCACCAACCCACGACCCCAACACACTTTCCCTTACTTGACCATCACCAGGTCGCAACTTCGAGCCTCTTAGGACTACCACGAAACCACAACTTTATTCGAGTTTCAAGATTACCATGAAACCACGGTACCTTTCTTACATCTTTCTCTCGTTCGATTGACTTTCCAAATTAAAATGGTAAAATAGTAAAATTAAATTTTTTATTCCTCAAAATCTCTTATCTAATAATAATATTCAAATGAGTAATTTGAATAAATAAATTATCCCTCTAAACTACATTTCTGGCTTCCCATGGAACTTATTTTTTAGATCCTATAGCAGTTACAGCAAGGTCCCCAGGGGGACAGCCTAGTGGTGGGAAAGGTCTTCCTTGCCTCCCAGGTTCTGGGTTCGAATCCTCGGGGACACGAGCCCGTCAGGATTATCCTGACTTACCTGGTACATGTGGTTTGCAGGCTATTGCGCGTACCCCGAAGAGGAGGTGTCGCAACCACCGCTAGTCAGGCCCGGAAGGCGCTCGGATACCTCGGTTATAAAAAAAAAATAGCAGTTACAGCAAGTAAGAAGTATGTAAAGCTGTAAAACCTTGTCATCTCTATTTATAGATGTGTATACATGGTCACGAGGATTAGTCGGTCGAAATTCAGATATCTCGTTATATAAAAAAAAAAGTAATCTATATATGTATATATATTTATGTGTGCGCGCGTCATCTCAAGGCTATGTTTACATTTGAATAAATTAAAAGAGGAGTAGCATCTTTCTCAAACAACACAGAAAAAAGAAAGAAGGAAAAAGATCATCATAGCACCTTTGAATATTTAAGAAAACATGATCATGGAGAATATATATACATATATATATATACATATATATAGTTACAAGATGCCCACGCATTTTACATACCAATTTTATTATTTAATAAAATTAATTTAAAGATAAATATGTAAACTTAATGAAAAGGCAAACAAGATCATGGAGAATATATATATACGTGCATATATATAGAAACAAGATGCCCACCCATTTTATATCCCAATTTTGTTATTTAATAAAATTAATAAAAGGTACGTGTCATTTTTTACTAAGAGAGGTGTTTTAGTGATCTAAAACTCACTTCCATACGGTTTGGTGAGGTCGATGCCACAAATTTGAATATTGTTCTGAGCAATATTGTCAAAAGAGACCTTCGAGCTTGTACCTTTGCGTACATTAGCTTCTTAGTCTATATTATGCTTTCGGTGGCACTATGTTAACAAAGTCAATATTAGTACTGGTTGTTTAGTTTATTTTATATGTTCGCGGTTGAACACAAAGGTCCGAGGATTACGTAGCGATGGTGGCCGGTCGCCGTTACTGAAATCTTCCTTTTTAAACAGCACGGCAAGGTAAACATGTAAAAGATTAAAGAATGTCCTAATTGTAATTAATAGTCAAAGTGTGTGATTTCAATAAATTAAGTAATAAATTTAGAAAAAAAATTGAACAATTTACATATAATAAAACTTGTAAAGATGTAATATGAGAAAATCTACGTGTAAAATACGAGAGAAAAAGTAATTGTGAGAAAAGAGTCGATAATTACATATCAATAAATTTATAACTATACCCATATTCTTCTCTGTCTGACGAATATTAAAATTAATATTCATAAGTAAAACGAGTAGGTTTTCATATATTAGTATACATAATCGATTTTTAAATGAAATGCATGCCAACGATGGTGGGGGATGATGGGAAATGAGCGATGTGGACATTACGCGGAGAATCGCAATAAAGAGCCACGCCTTGTCTTGTCTGTCCAAAAGATAAATAGAAACAGAGTCGATTCCATCCACATGAACAACCAAATCTTTATAGAATCATAGGGAAGGCCGGTCTTGGCACGTCATTTTCTTTAGAAATTTCGATTTTGATTATTCTGTGGTTCATACCATCTTTCCATTCCGTCCTTCTTATCTTTTCCTTTCGTTTTTCCCTTAATTTGAATGGTCAGTTTTCCTTATTTTTAGTATGCTTTAATGGACTATGGGGAGAGGTTCGTGTGGGAAAATTAGCTCCGGGGTCGAGTGCATCTTTAAATTTTCTTTCCCCTGACTTTCGAATTCGATCCACCTAAACTGAAAAGAAAAAAGGTATATCGAGGAGGTCGGTCCTAGCCACGGACTGTTCCCGAACCGGTCCATCAGAAACCGCTTGAACCGGCCCGGAATCATGGGGTAATTCAGGCCGGTTCTGAGGAAACAATTTTTTTTAAAAAAAGAACAATCAATTTATATATCAAATTACGTACTTTTTAAAATATGGTATATTTAATTTTTTTAATTCAATTCTATTATAATTTATCATAATTTCTAATAATTTATATATTAATTTTTTAAAAATTTATTGAACAAGCATGTGCTAAATTTTTTAGGGCCAGTTTCATACACCCTTGAAACCGAAACCGGAAACGGTAGTTTTGAACCGAAATCAATCGATTTCGAATCGTGGCCAGGAATATATCTTTCTATTTTATCAGATTCCAGCAAGACCTCTTAGTTTAAACTTCGAGTGGGTTGTGCAGATATTCTCCTTTTGCCCCTTATTACCTGCCGAAGAGTTGTATTTTCGCCCCCATTTTCTTTCCTTTTTTTTTTTAAATATTAAGTTTCTTATACAAAATAATAAATGAAAGGACAAGATGGAAAAAATTGTCAGGAGGACTGCTGCTTCTCCTCCCACGCAAGGGTCATGGCAAACAAGGAAAAAACAGCACAAAAATCAGAAATTAATTTTTTATGGATAATTACGAAGAAATTTAAAATAAAAAAAAATGAAAGAAAGAGGATAGATATATAAATAATGATAAATTTGATGGGTTATGTATTAAAATGATAGACTTTATTACACTGAACAATATAAGAAATTATATGAAATACTAGTCTATTTATACCTTTAGGGAAGGTATAACTAGAAGATATCGAAATAATATAAAGTAAATATAAGAAAATATTATAGGGTATATTTTATTTATAGATATTCCATTTTTAATTAATGGAAATAATATTTCTAATAAGTCATACCATCATACTTGCATATGATTTGGTGAGATAAGAACCCATATTTAAATCTCCTTCTAAGCAAATTTTTTATAGAAGGGACTCTTGATCTTAGATTTTAGCAGAGACCGGCTTCTTGGGCTAGATTAGGCCTTTGGTGGTGCTAAGTCGACGGAATCAGTATTAGTACTGATTATTCAGTTCGTCTGGTATTTTTTAGGCTGAGTATGAAAGCCTGAACTTCACCGACCGTATTGCTATTACCATTGCTCTCTCTCTCTCTCTCTATCGATAATTCCATCATACTTCCATTCGATCCCATGTTTAAGGCAGTTAACTACTTCAGGGCTGCACAACTGTTGATGACATGGTAGTTCAAAAACATAGTTGTTCATCATGATGCCGTTCTTCCTTCTTTTCTATTCCCCCTTGAATATTAGAATCGGACTTTGCTTCAGCGGTTTCGATGGATCGATTCTAGGGAGATCCCGAATTCTGTAACATGTCATATACATGACTGAATATTCATGGATGGGTTGCCTATCGCAAATGTTGTGAAACAGTCAAGGAAAGAGTGTTAGAATTGAAGGAAAGAAAAGGCAAAGAAATGTAAAGGAACAAAACAAGTAGAAACAAAAGATAGGATGTTAAATTTTAAAAGGTATTTAAGGTATCCCTTGGCAACTTGGGTCCTTTCTATCTGAACTACTTCTTCCGAAGATAATTGTTGCCCTCTTGTAACATGTTAAAAGAGAAGATGACATGCATTATGTAGTTAATTTTAGTCTTTTCTAATGAGTTTTTATCACACTTACAAGTATCTTTGCATGTCTCTGCATAGGCATGCTTTGTCGAATCATGCCACTGAGTTGAGGTGCTGCTATTTTGGTTGTCGCATACACACACTGTATCTCATATTAGTTACCTGACTTGATTTTTGTGGAAGAAGTAATAAAACTATATTACCTAACTTGATTCTAGTTGGGGCTCTGATTCTACTTAAATTTGTCATTTTCCTTTGACCTTGCATGTCCTTTTGTTTTGTCCATATTGGTCACATAAAGTGCATTTCATTTCAATGCCCTTTCTTGAAAGGATTGCCTCTCTTTCTTTCTTCTTAGGTCTGCTGGCTTGCTTTCTAATAGTAAGAGGCAATATATGCTCATATTCAACCTTTTCTCACATCCTCTTCCCATTGGGAGGCTGCATAAATTGCTCATATGCCCTGATATATGCTTTTTTCTTTGAGTAGTCATCTACATATTTATCAGGGTCTCTGCCCATCCAATAAATGCATGCAATAGCATCGGGACATGAGATGCCTGTCAAATCTCACAGCTTGCATGAACATGTCTTAACCACAAGTTGAACAATGTAAGTGTTGTTCCTATGCACAACTTCAAACTTCAAATATCTAGCATGAGTCGCAGTACAAGATCCACTTGTAAGTTTGTGCTACTCTAACTTATCTCTTACTTTTGGGTACAAGACATCATCTGATTGTAGTATTTTCTCCCTCCTCTCAACTATTCTTTTCATCACTACTATTCTTATATCCTCCAACATGTCAATTAAATGCTTTGAAGCATTCAGACATATTATTATCAACTACTTCATATTTGACGAATGTACTAATCTTGTGCTTAAAGAACTTCTGAATGCCTATTGCCATGAAATCATCATGAACCTTAACAAATACTAACTTTATTTGATTCATCCACTCAATAAAATCAGCTTCAGTTGTGCTCCTTACTATCCTCGAAATAGGTTCTTCAACTATGGACCAAGCTGATTCCTCTTCCAATTTGCATAGATGCGCCTAGCATAGTTTCTATACTCAACTTAAGGCATTAAAGGCCGTGAAAACATTTTTAAGACCATGCATCCAACAGAAAAAGCCATGTAACACTATGCACTTTACTTAGTATAAATAAGTTCGATAGAAAGAATTAGTTATGTAACACTTTTTACTGATCACTTATAATAGTCCATTTATATCCATCTACAATGTTGAAGTTATGGGCTAGCCTGAGAAGAAACTGCCTCCAAGAGTCTTCATTTTCTACTTCCTCAATAGCCCACGAAATAGGGAACATTTGGTTGTTCCCATCCCTACCAATTGCACTCAGTAATTAACCACCAAGACGAGTCTTTAAAAAGCATCCATCAAGACTTATAACAAGTCTACAACCAATCAAGAACCCTTGTCTTCAAGATTCATAACCCACATAAATTCTTTGAAAGATGGCTTTCGAATTAGGTCCATTCCTCTCAACATGAAGATAAAAAAAACTGTATTTATTCACCATTCTTAACTCAGCCACATATGATGGCAACATGCTATAGTGCTCATTTAGTGAGCTTGTCTACAATTTTCTTGCCTTTACTCTAGCTCTATAGAAACAGTCTCACTAATTCTCACCACAAAATTCTGGTTCATATCCTTGATTAATCCCATTATGCTTTAATCAGATTTGTCTCTAAATTTCTCTAGATAGTGCTTTGCAAGCCATTTAGATGTCACTTCCATATTCCTCGCAGGTTTAGAACACTTGAGCTCAGACTCATACCTCTTCACTATAAAGTCATTCTTTCTTTGAGTAAAATTGCTATATATTCTCCATGGACTATTTTTAGCACACATAACTTCCATTTTCTTCTTTCCAGTTCTAGTCCACCTTATAGGCTTGCCATTTTTAATGGCATAATCTTGCATAGCTTCCTTGAACTTCTCTAATAAATCAAATTTCTTGCCAAGCCATAGTTGATCAACCCCTTTACTCTTACCCCTCTACTTCATCTTTCTTTTCCCTTCTTCATCATCACTAGTATGTGGTGTTATTACTAATCACTCAATGAATCATAATCACTTAAAATATCTTTTACAGAACTTGATCTAATTGAGGTTCAATTTCTTCCTCTTGTTGCACATTTCCTTTACTTCTTTCAGCCATTCTTCTCTATCTCAGCATGTATGATCTCCTATTACTTATTACTTCGTTAAACTCTTCATCATCCTCATAAAAATTTAGGTAATTAGACTCCTCCTCTCCTGATGATTTTTCTTCACCACCTGAATCACTTGAACCTTTAGCTTCATAATTTTCTGCATCTTCCTCCCCATCATTTAAGCTATTAATTCAACATACATACATATATATAAATACAACCGTGTTTTGTCCCAAGTTGAGCCATCGTTGTAACTTCAGCATCACCTCTTATCTGAATTAAACTAATAGGCATGCTTTGCTTGGGAATTTTCTAAATTAAACTAATAGGCATGCTTTGCTTGGGAATTTATACCACAATTTAGTTGATTTACTAATTCATAGTGAGGTTATGAAATCATTTAAATCAATCCACGATATCCGATCACCAACTTATTCTGAAGACAAGAATTCACCTCCAATATATGCAACATCAAGTTCACAAATCATTCTTCCACCATGATGCACAAGCAGCTAAAAGTATATATCCATTACGGCCTAATAAAATGATTGTGCTATTATTTTAATGTAGTACTGCTTAAATACCAATTAAAACCCTAATTAAGTAATGTGCTTCGTACCATGATGCGGCCACTGTCGAGATCAAAAGTCGTTTCTTACTATCGTGATGGGAACGACTATCGAGAGCAAAAGTCATTTCTTCCTACCGTGATACTCATTGTCGCCTTCGAGGATGACACCTGCTAATGCTTCTTCTGAGGGACCACCATTGACCACTCCTCTCTACCTCTAGGACCACCAGCAACCAGCCCACTCCGTTTCTGAGGCCATCAACGACTAGTCCACTTTACTTCTGGGATGACCAAAGACCCCTAAATGTTGATTCAGACGACTTTTCAATGAGTATAAACTTAAAAACCTACATTCGCTATGGGAATTGTGACAATTTTGGAGATGAGTGAGATTGATGAGAGGAGAAGGGAATTAGGGCTTCAACGGAGAGTAGAAAACCCACATGAAATTACGGTGCCTTTCATTTTTTAAATCTAGAGAGTATGATTGATGAGCATAAATGATATTTTATCATACTCTTTCATGTGGCAAAGCCACATCTCTCTCTGTCTATCACATGTGAAAGACTAACAAGATAGGTCAGCAAATTCTATCAATGTTGACTGATTTTGTGACATCATGCTAAATGGAAGAAACATTTTGAAGTTTATGTTTTTCTAAGTCATGCGAAAAAACTCGTGCTAAAAATGATAATTTGGCCAAAGTACATGCACAATTAGGTTAGTAGAAAGTTTAAAAATGATGACAATTTTGATAGAGAAAAAAAAGACACCAAACTCCTAGAGCCATATAGTAGCACTAGTGTTTGACCCCTGAGTAGCACTGTTATTTAATAAAATCGATGAAAGAAGTAAACATGCAATAAATGCTTAATAAAATTTTAATTGTATTTCATTTTGGATATGTAATTTTTTGATAAATTAAATATCAAGAATATGTGAAAAATTTATGAAAATTTGAGCGATAATGTAAAGGATAGAAAAATTTACTATCACACCCTTAATTTTTCTTAATTTAATGGTTAGTAAAGGTTGAATTTATGTGTTAATGAGTAATTTGGGAAGGTGAAAAAGATACCAAAAAGATGACCTCCTCTGATATAGATATGGATATAAGAGATGTAATTGTGTATATCTAGTTTTGAAGCAAATAATTAGAAAAAGGAAAAGACAGAAGAGGGCTTTTTGACTGATGATATGAGCCATCCTTTTATATTCTGTTAAGATATATATATATATAATTATTATGTGCACTCCAGCCACTAGAAATATTTTCAATCCGACGCCCTTTTCAATGCCTCTTATCATTTTAGTATGTTGGATTTGACGATCTTGGGATGCAAGAGTTTCTCTTATATGATCCATAAATCAGTTTCGAGAGTTATGACGAGTCTATCTCATTCTACTTAGAACTCCACAATGTGGACAAAGACCCATCCCTTTGAGAGAGGTATCTATTGACCGAACTGGGATCAGTTCTGAGTTATTGTGTGAACACGTTATATTTTGCAAAGATTTTTCCTGATGAATAATTTCCTAACACTTGCGTGAAATATGTGGTTGGAGTGCTTATTCTTTGGACTTGTATGACACGTATGGCACTGATTATATATATATATATATATAGATATAAAACAAATATAGGAAAGGATAAAAATAAAATAAATATAAAATAAAATTTTGAATTTTTTAGACAAATAGAAATTCACAATAAAGATAAAATTATCATTTCATATATAGGTTTATTTGTCCAAGTGTATCTTGTCTTTACCACGAATTATTTTTCTTGGTTAACAATAATTATAGTTTTGCCGATATTGGCAGGTTCGTTTATTTTCTTTCTCCTTCATAGAGGAAATAAAGTAATTAGATGGCAGGTATTTAAGAATCAATACATGAAATTTTGATGAATTTGAAAGAAATTGTATTGAGAAGTAATCTCTATGAAACTTGCATCGTCTATTTGTGCCAAAGGCTTTGAACATCAGTTGGTTCAAACCTCCACTTAGTTTCACCCAAACTTCATCTTGGTCATGGATAGATCACCCAGGTTCGGACCATCGGTAGTGACAATTGCCCACTTTAGGCTTTCCGGACATACACTTCGTGAGATGGTTCACATTCTGAACACTGAATAGGTAATAAAAATAAAAAAAATTAATTTTAATAAATACCATAAAAAGAGGGAAAAAATATCAATAGGAAAATACTTTTCCTTGGAATGCACCGAGGGGCAGCAGAGAGAACAGACGCGCAGTCCCCCACGGCAATAGGCGGAGGACAGGCTTCTTCCAGGAATCTCCCCCGCCCCTTTCCCCACTCTCCCCCCTCCGCTTCCATAATTATATAATCCTCCAACCAGCCAACCCTCCCTCCTCGTCCCCATACAGAGTCCATTGAATTGAATGCGAGAATCTCTCTGAAGATTGGCCGCTCAGAGAGATTTGCAGGGATAGTGTGCCATAAAGTTCTCGACTCTCCCATTCCCGGAACCTTCGCTGCTTCCAAACAGTGCCTCCAAAACCCTATCCTCCTCCTCTTCTTTCTTTTCGGGTTCTCTTTCCTCCCACCACCGCACAACCGCAGTCCATACATTCACTGCAGAGATCTAAGAAAACTCTGCAGATATTTTTTATTGTTAGTGTCCCTCCTCTTCTTGCCTTTACCTCTTATACAGATACCAATTTGGGTAAAATAATCTCCTCACCCTTGTTCCTCCATCGTCCTTGCCCCTTTGTCCGAGCTTCAATTCAGCTCCCATTGAGATATCGACGCTTATCCGACAGCATTGTTCTTGTCTTCTAATTCCTTACCTGGGATCTGCAAAAGTTTGCCCTTTTCCCTGTCCTCATTAGTTGCAGAAGATTTGATTCGAATTTGTCTCTAATTTCTCTCCGATTTATTTGGGTAAAAGCAGCATTCAATGGCCATCTCTTGCCGCCGTTTCATCGGTTCAGAGCAGCTGGCCATTGAGGCGGCCCGGCTGGGTCCTCCTCAGTCCGTACAATCTCCCCCTCCGGTGACCCTGACCCAGGATAACCTCAAGAAGATTGCCGCCTACAAGGCGGTAGAGTTCGTTAAGTCGGGCATGGTCATCGGCCTCGGCACCGGTTCCACAGCCAAGCACGCCGTGGACCGAATTGGGGAGCTTCTCCGGCTGGGCGAGCTCCGCGACATTGTGGGGATCCCCACCTCAAAGAAGACTCACGAGCAAGCCCTGTCCCTGGGAATACCCCTATCCGATCTCGACTCCCACCCGGTCCTTGACTTGGCTATCGATGGTGCTGACGAGGTGGACCCACTCCTCAACCTTGTCAAGGGCCGGGGCGGGTCCCTCCTCCGGGAGAAGATGATTGAGGGCGCCTGTAAAAAGTTCATTGTCATCGTGGATGATTCAAAGCTCGTGGATTACTTGGGTGCGAGTGGCCTTGCGGTTCCAGTTGAGATCGTGCCCTTCTGCTGGAAGAACACTGCGATGAGGCTCCATGCGCTGTTCAAAGACTCGGGTTGTGTTGCAAAGCTCAGAACTTTGGGAGAGAAAGCGGAGCCCTTTGTCACTGACAATGGGAATTACATTATAGACTTGTACTTTGAGAAGGATATTGGAGATCTGCAGGCTGCAAGTGACGCAATTCTGAGAATTCCGTGCGTCGCCGAGCATGGGATGTTTCTTGATATGGCCACCACTCTGATCGTGGCTGGGAAAGAAGGAGTGAAGGTGATTAATAAGAAGTGAGAGGTTTAGATTCTCTCTCTGACAGTATTCTAATAGTAATGTTTCTTACCTGGGATTGCTTAGATGAATTCGGTGGAATTTAGACACTTAACATTTGGGAAGCGGTCCTCAATTTTGGGACCATTAGTGAAGGTTTGGGAACTTAAGGTGACAGCTGATTGATAAGGCTTCGTGCGTTTCGGCTGTCCTGTTCTATCTAGTATGAACTATGCCATTTATGTGCTGAACTTATCCAAAAATTGAATACAAGATTATTGTTCTTTTAGGAATCCAAGTGTTCATTCTTCTTTTTGCTGTTCTGGTAAATATAATGCCTATTTGCAAAGATCCTTACGTTGATTATTCACTTATGGACTAGTAGTTTGCTAATCTTTTTCGATTTGCTGTGTCATTTTTTCCCCATTAAGTAAGAGATGTTTCGCATCGAACCGCTCAGGCGAGATTCTTAAATTTCACTGCTGGTTTGTTGGGGAATTCTTCTCTCAGTGCTTTGTTCTTCAAATGCTTAGAACAGACAGGTTTTGCTGGTGGCTAAGATTCTGGAGTGGGTTCAATTAACAGTGACCCCCTCAAGGAGTGCTCTCAGACCATTCCTTCTTTCACATGTGGCTGATGCAACCTACGCTACTGTCTCCATGAAAACCTGGCCATTCAAACATTACCTGGTGTTCATATTTCTTTGCTGCGAGTGCCCCGACTGATTTATAGTCTGTGCGCTCCCGAATGGTCGCTGGTGTTTGCGTCTAATGTTGTCGACGTGCAGCACTTCATCTTTACTGCTCTTCTGCAGAGACAATCCTCACCATTGTCGCTTATCATAGGTTGAATAAACAGTTAAATTAGGACAATGATGGTCGGCGCCAGCCACCCAGCTTGCTCCAACACGGAATTACACTTACAGGGGGATTTTGTTTGTTAAAGAATTGAAGATTCTTCTTCGACAGGATGGGCTTTGCGTGTTGACCACGTAAATGGATGTTTCTTTTATTTTCCTGGGACCGTTGCATCATTCCATTCAACACGTTTCTTAACAGCAGGTGAATATACCTGCCATTCTCTTGGAGCTCATCCGGTCTCTTCTTTGAAGATCTCGTCTTCAGTCATCGCAGACCACTGGATCTAGTCCTGGCCACGCATCGGTTCCAAACCGGAGCTAACTAGGTCAAAACCAGTCCAGAACCATGAGGAGGTGGTTCAGGGCTGGCTCCTCCCTTTGAAGAAACCGAACTGAAACCGGCAGTTCCAAATCCAAAACAAAAGTTGAAAAAAATTAAAAAGATGGTTAATCAATTTATATATCAAATTATATATTTTATAAAATACAATGCGTTTAATTTATTTTTAACTCAATGTCATTATAATTTCTAATAATTTATGTATTATTTTCAAAAAATTTGCTGGATCGGCCAAAACTGTGGCCCCGAACCAAAACGGGACGGTTCCGAACTGTCCTCGGATCGTGGCAAGGACTGACGGGATCAATTTTTGTGATGAAAGTTATTTTTGGAGTCATAGATGAAGGAACAACTAGATCTCTCTTGCGTCTTTGCCATTTTCCTCACCCTTTAAATATCTAGAGCGTAACACTCTCTCAGATCTTAACATGTGTAAAATTTTTACTATTTTCGAGTCAACATTACATATTTCAAGATCTGAACATTTATTTACTGAATGAATTTATTATATATTACACACTGAACATTTACTCTTTTTAGGGTGTGTTTGGATGAGGGTGAATGATGGGGAAAGGATGGGAAGGAAAAGGAGGAGAAAGGAGAGGAAGGAAAGGGAGGAGAAATATTTATCTTGTTTGAATTTCTTATAATAGGGAGAAAGGATGAGAAAATTAGCCTCTTATGCATATGATTTGTTAATCAATAGACAAAAATACCCTTATCTTTATGTTAAACTTGACTACGATCTTTTTTATGTTCACTTCGAGAAATATATTTTGTACTTGAATTTATGATTAAATATTTACTTAAAGTGAGTCAACAGAGCGTTCACATACTCGGTTTAATTTCAACTTAAATGACTCTCAATCAAAGGATCTAATAACCAAATATTTATCGGGAGTTGAAAGTAGAGAGACGACAGTTCATTTTTAATTTTACATGAAAAATAATGATATTAGAGTTTTTGTATTGATTTTATAAAATGGATAATTTGGTAATTTTATTTTACTAAACTTTAAATATTCATTTTACCTCCATCCAACCCCAAATCGAGGATGAAAAAAAGTGGGTTTCGGATGGGAATCGAAGTGAATAATTCCCCTCAATTCTCCTTCCTCTCCATTGAACAGAATGACCCAAACAAGAAAATTTTTTTTTCCTCCATTCACCCTCAGCTAAACACAGGATTAAGTGGACCGTTGTTTTTTTTTTTTTGTTTCACTAGTAGTAATACTAACGAGCCGACCGATTTTTTCAAGTGGGGACTTGACTTTCTTGGTATGGATTTTTCCCCTAAAGACCAACTGAATCTCTTATAGAGCCCAAAAAATTAAATTTTTTCAGAGTTAAGCCTTAATCTTAGTCACCCACCGCCTTGGGTATACTTTTTTCGGACCTCAATTTTTAATATAATTAGGATTTCAATTGAACAATTTAAAATTCATGCAAATTTAAAGAAATGATGAAGGCTTTATAGTTCATGTACGCGTATTAGGTCTATAAATAAGAACATAAATAGATAAAATGTTCACATTTCATACATCAATTGTATGTTCAACAATATTTATTTGAATAAGATTAATTATTTTTAGTCTAACATATTAAAAATTAGTTATGCTTCTAATATAAATATTTCAAAATAAAAAAACATATATTCAAATATGTATGAAACCATACTAGTTTCAGCCTGCTAATTTTTTTCAAGTTAGAGCTCGACTTTCTCGATCTGATTTTTTTCGCTTAAAAATGATTTAATTTTATGCAGAGTGCAAAAAATTGGATTTTTTCTTGTTAATCTTAGTCTGATTTTTCTTTTCATTTTTTCCATGGTCTTGTCGTTGTCGGCTATTAGAGAAAATTTCTTCACTGAGCTCACGGATTGATATAGTAAATTTAATCAATGAATATTTAACATATAAGTAAATATGATTAAAAATAAACATTCTAAATGAATACAAAAATGTGATATAACAGTTAATAATAATATATTAAATGTTTTTAAATAGAACACACAGATAATGTGGTGAGTTGAACTGGTGCAGGAATCACCCGCCATTAGAGGGCAAATTCCTTCGGACCCTAAGCAGACCCGGATTAAATCGGGCTACCTGATGACCCGCATGTTTGAATTATTGTAAGTACACGTGTCCTATTCTTGAGGTGTCCGTCCCCCAGACACGAATAGTCTCGAACCGGACACACAAACAAACAACCGACCGACCAATCACAGGGATCAGCTCATCGAAGCATATTCCGATTAGGGTTCCTTCTAGTCTTCCCGATCCCTTCTCCACTCTCCAGATCTCCGGACTCCCTCTCCTCCATAAGTTCTCCTTTCCTCTGGCTTTGGTCTTACCTCTGCTGATCGTTTCAGGTAATCCGATTTCGTGTTTGAATTGTCATGTCTCTCTCATTGTTGTTCCGACTGTCTCTGTCTATCGTAGTCTTTGTCCGCTCAGGGATTTCATCCAAATTTGGTGAAGAAGAAAAGTGAATTTTTTGAGATTGCGTGTGGTGATTTTGACTGAGTGTGTTGGTCGGCACGTAGTAGGGCTTGAGTTCGTTGGCCTAATGGATGCGCTTGGGTTCGGATCTGCTTATGTCTTTGTATTGGAGATGATAGACAATATGACACTCTCCTTCATCCTGATCTAACCCTTTTCCTCGAGCAAGCACTTTCGACCTCTCGCCTTTCAGGATTCTCGATTCTGCCAGTATTTTTGGTGTCTTTTTATAACCTAGTTATACAAATTATAGAGTTTAGTGTTTTTAGGTCTTAGGAAAGCCCGATTCGTCTCCCAATAGCTGTTCTCTGAAAGATGAGAAACTGTTACGAAGGGGTGTTCCCGGTATGTATTTGTACGCAGTGAGATATTGTTGAGGACATGATGATAAGGCTCTGTCAATTAAATGACAACCTGATTTCAGTAATAAACTTTATTTTCTTGCGCGCAAACACACTTTGTTTAATTGGGGAAATACTTTTGAACCGAGAAATGATAGTTCTGATAGGGCTTTACGGTGAAATTTGCCAGAATCTTTGCTTTCAAGTTGGTTTTGTCGATGGGACACAGCGGAAGTTTAAGCAAATGGATGTTTGGATATATATTTTTTAAAATAAGGTAGTTAGAATTATTATCCATCCTTTACTTGTCGCAGGGTGAGACATCTGTTAAATATTGATCGTTTTCTCCATTTGACAGGACCTTTCTTCTGTAATTTTAACATGAAGTTTCTGGAATATACTCCTCTGGAAAGGTAATTTCAGAAACTTATATTTCACTTGTTGCTTGTTACATTAAGTTTGTGTGGAGGATTCTTAGGCCTTTGATAATGACCAATGTCTTTGCATATTCTATTGCAGCATAAATGATTTCCTGGATCATTTAAATTTTGGAGAAAGAACCATAAAAGGATGCCTCGAAGCTTATTCTTGTATGTGTAGACCTTCAGCCTTTGCTTGATATGTATTTGAATCTTTTTGAGATAAGAAGTGTTTTCCACATTATGTCTTATAGGCAAGCACACAGGAACAGATAAAAGATTGTCTTTCAGTCTGGAACATGAGGTAATTAGAGCGCTTAAGCATCCTTTGTTTAAATCATGTTTTAGGTCGATTGTGGATATAAATTTTTTCGTAATTGTTGTCAGTTCTATTCATTTTGTATTCTTCTTTATTTTTAATAGTGAACTATTTGTAAGCTGACTTTTTTGAGGTGAGAGTGATAAAAATGTTATTGTTTGGTTTCCTTCTTACATTATTCTTGTAATTGATGGTTGAATCTTCTCTTTATCTACCTTGTCTGATGCTCAAACTTAGATTCTCGAATATCTTGGAAGATCCTCGGACACTGACTCTTCTTCACCAGCTGATTCCTTGTTGAGCAGATCCAGGTGCTGAGACTCGCCTTTGTCTTGCGACCATACATATTGTTATATCTCTGTTTGACTAGATATTCCTAATGGTCATTACAGCCGAAAGACATTGATATATTTGGTTCTGACACTCTACCACATGTACCCTGATTATGACTTCAGGTATCTCTGTAAATTCTGAAGCACATTTTATACCACATTCAATGAGAAAAGGATTATGGGTAATGTCACTGTCAGCTGATTTGGCGACATGGCAACCCGCTATATAATCCTTTAATATATACTGTGGGAGTGTTGTCAAAGGTTGACAGGCAGTTTTAATGACTGTTGCTCTTGGAGGAGCTGAGAGTTCAAGTCTCTCCATTTCCCAAACCGCTATGTTCTTTGTAACTATTTTACTCGATTGTATTTAATTGACCTTATACATACATGAGAACCTGTCCTTTAATTCCTAGGCAATTTTATTTGGAGTTCTACACTTTGTATTACGATATTGCCCTCTATTGACATTTCAGTGCGGTGAAAGCTCACCAGTTCTTTACTGAGGAAAGCTGGGACACTTTTAAGCAAATTTTCGAAACTTACATGTTTGAAGCGTCAAAGGTATGTGAATGACGCCAATATTGATTTAAGTTATTGTGCATATGATTTTCAGCAATAGGCGAAGTTTGTTCCCCTTCCATGACCTATCTTATGAATTCTGAAATTTTGTAGTTCTAATCCATCTTGGGAGAATATGCTTGACTTCTTAGCATGTTCTAGAGACCCATTTCTTTAAATTTTTTTGGGGGATTTTCATTTGATATTTTACTGGTTTTGCATCCTCTTAGTGTGATAATCAATTAGACACTTACCATTAAAAGAGGATGACAAATGATCTATCTTACTGATATCGGATCATATGTAGGATTTACCACTGTTTCCTGTCTCCTTCTTTGCATTCATCCTTGAAAGTAAACTATTTAGAATTTGTTAGAAGAGAAGATTTAATTGTATGGCTAGTATTGAATTACATGGTAGTGAAAGAACAGGAAATGATAGTGAGAGACCTTTTTATTTTGTTTCATCTACTATCTATGAGAGCTGTGATCATTTGCTTTAAGTTTTCTCCAGCCATTTTTTTTTTTGGAATTTGGTGCTTAAGTGATGATTCTAGGAGTTTTTCTTGGAATTTGCTTTATAGTTTGAGCAGTTATGTCACTTTGGTTCCGGAGAAAATCATAAAGCATTGCTTCATTTTACGTGAACTTTCAGGAATGGATCGAGCTCAATGGGGATGGTTCCCTTCTGGAAGCAATATACAAGGCTCTCGATGAGGTGGCATATCCATGTTCAAGATTGATTCCTTTTTTTTTTTTTATCTTTTTTTTTATCATTGAGATTGATTCCTTTATTAGCCAAAATCTTCTTTCTCATTCTTTATCCTAATATGCAGGTTGTAAAGCTTTCTGAATGCGAGATATACAGTTACAATCCAAACTCTGATGCAGACCCATTCGCCGAGAGGGGAGCAATGTATCTCTCTTGATTCATTTCAGATCTTCCTTTTTCTTCAGATGTTCTCATTTGATGATGTAAGTATTCCTATGTTTCTTTTACAGATGGTCCTTCAGTTTCTTCTTCTATAACCGGAAGCTAAAGCGAGTCGTTAGTTTCCATTTCTGCTGCTTAAGGTGAGTCAAGATTCTTAATGCTGTGCTTATTCACAGAGATCTCAATAATTTCTTGGCCCTCGTGTTCCCTTTCTAACTGACCTTCACATTCCAATGACAGTAACTTGGTTGGTGATTCATTTCTCCCAGAGGAAGTAGGCTACTATGAGGATGCAGAAATATTCGATGACATGGACATGTGAATACCACCGCCTTGTTCCGTGTAGGGCATGTCTCTGAATTGTCCAGAGCAGCTTAGGCATTAGTAGTAGATGTGAATACTTGTCTGTATCCACAAAGTTGCAACAGTTAGGATTCGGTTCCCTCACTCGTGTGCAGTTTCCTTCTGCTGTAGACAATGTTAGTGTGTTTCAAAGTTTGGTAATGATCTAATGAGATGTCTGAGAACTCTCTGAGCACTCTTTTGACGTGCTATGAGGACGCTTTCTGCTGCTTGTATTTGGTTGAAGTGGATGCAATTCCGTTACCAGTTCTCGTTTTAAGTTTTGTGTGTGTGATTCAGTTCCCATTCTTTGGGTTCCCGTGTATTGGAATGATGATTGAATACCATTGAATCAAACATCAAGAATCAAAGTTTCTTATGCCCCTTGTTCCTATTCCTTCAGCCACAGACTCTCTACATGAGTCGATCCTGAGAGTTTCTTGATACACGTGCAGACTTGTGCTTGTATAGTTTGGCACCGTGGCCAGAATCTAATTGTAACACTTGATTATCTGCTTCTCGGACTGGTAAGGTTAGAGTTGCTTTTGCTGAACTTTAATGGTACAAATAGAACAGGCCGAATCGGTCCGGATATCCTCTACACTGTTCAAGAACGGTTCTTTCGGTTTATGGCATGATCATTGACGTGGTAAAGCCGTCTCTGTTGTTTGAAAACTCAATTTTTTTCCTACTTAATGATTGTAGACGTCGCTGTCCGTGTTGCAGGCCAGACGAGACCAACTCACACCGGTGGATCCTATTGATGGGTTTGTTGATATTTCTCAAAAGGAAGAGGTTTGTACTCTATCAACATAAATTGATTTAAGTGGTGAGACACTTGTCTCCTTGAACAAAAGTATCGGGTTTGAGTCTTTATTAATGAAGAAAATTTATACTGTGAGAGTTTTATCCCTTAGTGAGTCGACCCGGTTCGAATTAGATTAGTTAATAGTACATAAATATGTGATCTATGACCAAAATATCCCCTTTAGGCATACCTCTCAGAATGCAAGCTCTATTATATAACTACATTGATGGATGAAGTTTATAAATCAAGTTGATACATATTATTTTCATGCAGTACATTGAATCTATATAAAGTTTATAAATTAAGTTAGTGATGTGGTCCGCTGGGGACACTATTAGATATTAATAATGCGAGGTGACGGTGGAAATATCAAATTTCTAATGCATATATGGAAATATCAAATTTCTAATGCATATATAGAAATACTAGTAGACAAAGCATCGAATGTATTTTTATTGTCCAAATAAGGAATGAAGAGAAATTCTTTGGTGATCCTATCCGTGTGAGAAAATATTAAAAATGTGACAGATGAGTAAATTAGTGTTAACTACTTAAGTGGTTATCGTAATTATTACTGGCTAAAACAATCTAATTAGTTCTTCTTCACCACAATCATTATGAGGTGTGACCATTTGAGATTTTTTTTATTGTGTCACCATATCCAATTTGATATTCAAGTGAGATATTTCATATATATTGTGCTAACAAATATAGAAGGATATATAAGAAAATATTATTTTGAGAGGCCCTAACCTTATTTAAACGACATGTGTTACCATCTTAGTCTTCGATCCACATAGTTAAGAGGCTAGAAGATCCCCTTACATGCTATTTTTCTGTTTTAGGTTTTAAGTCAATGTACGCTTCCATCTAAATTAACTTGTTCACATTTGACAGATGTCTTGGATACTTGCCTTCAACAACAACTCAAGTATGGGATAAAGAAAAACATCTGAGTTCCTCGAGCTATATAACTGATCACAAGTATTTTTCTTCCAATCGAACGAGCGAGGTATGAGATCACATGATAAATAATTCTAATACTGTTCGGATTCATGCCCGATTGTTGATGTCAGGATTTTGAGTGCGACGACAGTGGAAAAACTAAGAAGTAAGAGAAAAATACGAACACTAGCTATACGTGGTAAAACCCTCACCTGAGGAAACCTCCACAGCATAGAGCAAACAATCCATTAGATCAAAGTAAGAGATTATAGCTTCACATAGATTCTCAATCCCATACCTAAGCTCCTATTACAAACCCGCTTAAAAAAGAGTCTTAACCCGATCTCTTAAGTTATTACACCCTAGCGTTAAGGAGAAGTTTATTAGAAAGATTATTCACAAGATTCCTCACTCTTACCCTCAGATTCTATTAAACCCTATTTATAGGGATTTGATACAATAAAAAAGATATCAGATATTTTCTAAATCATATCCTATAAAATATCCCAATTTGATCTAGGATGAGATTATAAGAAATCATAATAATTCAAATTCAAAATATAATAAATCTTTTTTTTCATGATTTTCACTCATCTAATAGATCTTTGAGTCCCACGAGTATCCGACTTAATGCAAGACAATCTCAACAAATACCATGTAAGATTTCCTCCAAACCATGATACTTTGGGCTCATATATCAGATTTCAGATTCAATCTGTTCATTATCTTGTATGAGATCTTTTAGTCAACAACAATCTTCATCTTTTAAACATGATATGACACTTTTCACTCATATATTGAACAATCATTTGATTGAGTTTCACGTTATCCATGAATTCGACTCTCTTAACAGTTATTCTTTAGTATCTAGAAAACTTCATAAACCATGACTATTCGAATGAAGTCAATCAAATAAAGAGCTGAAGTTCTCCTAATCCTCAATTTCTTTTAAACTTGAAATTCGGACTTTGCTTAAAATAACTAATATCTTACCAGGTCAACTGATCAACTTAATGGATAAGGTTTTTTTTTTTCCAAAAAAAAACTTGACATAGACAAGCAGCCACTCGGTTTCACAATTGATAGACAAATCATTAAATATGTAAATAGTACTTTTAAATAATTTGGTTCGTTGACTTGTGCAAATCGTTTTAGAAAAGACCATTTTTTTTCCACAATTAATACACAAATCCGAGAAATAAAAAAAAATAATTCCTTAAATTTTATCAAGTGGTAGGATAGTGAATTGGTATGTCAGTTGCCCATCTGGACCTGCTCTTTGAGTGTTCTTAATGATGAACTTCACCTCGAATAATATGAAAAGCGAGCAGTCCGGATAGGCAATTGATGTACTGGTTTACTAACCACCAAGAGCAGTTGGTCTAATAGTTTAACACTCACTTTCATGTAGTTTGATGAAATTAATAGATGTTGGGGATTGATGATCGCTCCAATACTGCCTGTCGGGTCTCGAGATGGTCGAACGAGATGATGAAATGAGAAATTCAGAAACTTGACACGGATATATATATATATATATATATATGGTAAAACCCTCAATATAGAGGGAAACGTCCATGGACAAATCAGGAGACTCCATTAGATCAAATCGGGCGATTACAGTCTTTAGGCATACCACCAATCTCAAGTCCATTACAAACCGTACTCAGAAAAGAATCACAACCCGGCCTCTCAGGTTTTCATGTCTTCACACTCCGGAGAAGTTTATTAGAAAAATATCTCACTAGACTCTCTCACGAGGGCCCCAAGGCCCTTGGGGGTTTCACGGCACTAAGACACTCCTTCACAACTTATATAAGACTCTATGCATACATATAAAACCATATCCTATTTAATATCCTAGAAAATATTATGTATACATATTTCCTAAATCAAGTAGATTACGAGCTCCATAATATCCTATTTAAACGATAAAATAATATTCATAAAATCTTCTATATATCCTTAAAGATTCTGTCCAAGATATTCCGTACTTCCAACCATAATTTCAATCGTTGATTGTTGTTTGCACATATCTCTTATCTTCAATTTAATCTCCAACTCGTTATTCAAATCTTCCGGTCTTCGAGTTCCAGCTTATGACAAGACATATCCCAACAATTGATATTTCAAGTTTGAATCTTACGCTGAGTAATATTACCAGAAAAAGGCTTTTGGGCTTGAACCTTGGCAGATATTGGCTTCTTAGACTGTATTGGATATTTGGTGGTGTTATGTACGTTGACGGGGTTGGTGTTAGTACTAGTTATTCAGTTCGTCTGATATATTCGTGATTGAACAAGAAAACTTGAACATTACATAGTGAGGTGCCTGGATTGTCAATACTGTTGTTCTCCTTTTTATTCATAAAAAGATATATTGATTTACTATCCAATCACTATTTAAGGATTTTTTTTAAAAAAATTCCCGAATGTGTATGTTAATTGTGTGAAGAAAAAAATTTCTTTTCTAAATGGATTTGCAAAGATCAAACGAACCAAATTATTCATAAGTACTATTTGCATAATTAATGATTTGTCGGTAAATTGTCAAGCCTGTGGCTGCTTGCCTAGTTCAAGTTTTATTCTTTTAGACCTTCTCTATTGAGTTAGATTAATTCAACTGGATATTTATTAGTTATTTTTTAGCCAAGTACGAAATTCAAGTTGAAAAAATTTCAGGATTAGGTGAACTTCACCTCTTAATTGATTTGACTTCATAAAAAATAGTCATGATTTATCAAGTTTTCTAGATACTAAAGAATAGTTGTTAGGAGAGTTGAATTCATAGATAACGACTCAGCCAATGACTCTTTGCTATATAAAAAAAGTGTCATAACATTTTAAAAGAGGAAGATTGCTGTTGAGGAATAAATTACATAAGAAATAGTCAATGATTGAAACCATGAATAATAGATAATCGAAATATCACTATCTATAAGTTTGGATTTTAGGTGGATATGAGTTCAAAATCTTATAACTCGGAGGAAATCTTATATGGTATTAGAGTCGATTATCATATGAGCTCATATCACATCAGTTCGATTGGAAGAAAAATGCTAACTTTTGATCAGTAATATATAGCTCGAGAATGGAAGAAAAAGCATGTCTCATGATTAGCTCTCTCCTGGCCCGAGTACAATAGAAAAATACCTGACTCGAGATCAGTTGTTGAAGGTGAGTATTCAAGACACATGTCAAATGTGAGTAGGTTTGCCAGGTGTCAAATATGAGCAGGTTTGTCAGGTGAGGGCGAGTGTTGATAAATAAATCCTATATCAAATAGTTAATGGACTGAAATATGAAAAATAAGATAATTGAGTAATTTAACTTATATACATCAATATAATGGAACAACATTTAACACATGAGAAATGATATTCCTTTACCCCATCTTAAGCTTGAACATGTTGGATTTAATCTGTTAAATTTATTGAGAAAGCAAATGGAATATAATATACAGATATATTATAATAAAATTGATATAACTAAATTGAGTTTGTGAGCTTTTCACTGAATTAAGAAAATAATTACAATTATAGAATGAGTTATAAACCATTAATTCGATTTGAAACCGATGATTCAGTGGTCCAAAACTCATTCTCATATAATTTAGTCAGATTGAAATTCAAGGTTCGAGCCTCCCTCTAGACAGAATTGCTAGAAAGTGCTCTTCATTCGTGGATTTTGGCAAACACCAGCTTGCTGAACTATACTGAATTTTTGGTGCTGCTGCGTTGAAGGGAGCGGTATTAATACGGGTTATTCAGTTTATCTAATTAATATCTTTATGGTTGAAGAAAAAGGTTGAATATTATGTAATAGGAATGATTGGGCTACTATTGCTGCTGCAATCTGTTTTTACTCACAAAATATTTGATTTTGTTAGCTTATTTAAATCAATGATTTAGATAATTTTTTCGATTACAAAATCCAGTCCACAAGAGTAAGAAGGGGAAAAAAAGTTATGCGGATACCTCCTAATTTCAGATCGAAGAAGGATAATGTTGATATTCCAAACTGCATAGGGAATAGAAAGCATAAGAAGCAAACGAGTATGAGAAATTCCGTTGGTGAGATTAAAATTCAATGTCTCTTAGTTCTAGGTCAAGAATGTCACCATATGTACCAAACTTCCTTTCTCAGTGTGTCCCATTTAAATGATTTGATGCCTATTAATTTTCTTTTATTTACCGAAAAATCATGCACACGGGACATCAAATGTAATTAAAATTTTATTTAATTATTTATTATATATTCAACTTTTTATTAATTTTATTAAATAACAAAATCCGTCTGGATGAGCTCTATAATATTTCATTAGTCTTTCTTGATTTGATGCGGACAACGCTCCGCTACATGATACTGTATTAAAAAAGTCGATTCAAATGTGTTACTTCAAATAAAGACATTTGGTGCGATAATATAACCTCTAAATAAATCTGCCTGTCTCCCATATATAATTGAAGAGAAAATGTGCGAGGATGTGATTTTAGTACAATGGTATAAGATTTCGACATATAACACAGAGATTCTGAATTCGATTCTCTTAGCATGGGAGTTATGTACCCATTTACTTCACTTTATTTTCTATCATTGTATCTATACTATTGTATGCAAACGTTTGTGAAGTTTGGAGTCTTTTTTATTTTTCATAATTACCATCTATCTAATTTACATTTTAAAATTTGTGACATTCATTTGATTTCTAGATTAAGGGTAAAATAATAATTTCAGTCATTTTCCTCTCTTTCTGTATCAAGATCTTAATAGTAAAAACATTTTATTTATTGTTTAGATTTCTCTATCTCACTCCATATCTAGAATTTTTGCAGAAAAGTCTGTCATGTTTTTTAACGAATAATTTGAAATTGTAAAATTGAAAAGGTAAAATTAACATACTATACTAATGACAATTGAAAATATTATACTTAATACTATAAGTTAATAAATTTCAAATGAATTAAATTACAAAAAGTTACAAATAAACAATATAATTATACAAATTTATTCCAATATTTCACATTTGTTTATTTTTATTTTCATTCTGAGTACAACACGGATCTATGTCCAGTTATATTTATGGATCTCCCTTATCAAAAAAAAAAATATTTGTGTTTCCATATTTTTCTTTGTAGGTTCCACTAACTTCATATATAAAATGCATCGTATTGACATATGCATGAAAGTGATCTCATATTGATTGGTTTAGACAAGTCAATGAACCGAATTATTTGGAAGTAATAGGATAGATATTTCACCATTTTATGATTTGTCTGCGAATTGTCAAACATGGGTGGCTCCCTGCCTATACTAAGTCCACGTCTCAATTAATCCAGTAGGTTGCATTCAAAAATGGGAAATTTCATTTTTTTAAGTGTACGGAGAAGACACATAAGTTTAAAATAGATAGAATGAATAGAGAATAAAAGAGTATGAAAAATCTCAGTGAGTTGAAGTCAGGATTTTTTAGTTTCAGTTCGAGAGCAGTATCAAATATATTAAATCCCCTTCTCGATGTATTTCATGCCATTTATCGATAAATATGAAAATTCAAGATTAAGAGGGTTTCTACCCTTAATTAGTTATCTAAAAAGGAAATCAACTGAGGAATGAAATAACGAGTTTTATATAATAAATTGTAATAAAACATAGAAAATTGGTGTTTTTTAGTACGTTTTGAAAATATTAGGGAATATAATTGTGAGAAATTAATGATGGAAAATTAGCATTTCATATATTCTTTCAAGAAAACACGATTCCACTAATTTAAGAAAAAATTATACTAATAGAATGTACGTAACTATTCTCAAATTATAGTCAAGTAAAGAGAATATGAAATTAATTGCTAAATTACTTATTCTTATTTCACTCTATTCCTTTTGATTCAAGTATATTAAAATGTAACCTATGCTAATATTACAAAAGAAAAAATGGAAAGGAAAAAAAGTTTATTTCTCTCTCGAGTCTGAGAAAGTCTTGTATATAATGGTGTCGCCACATATCATCACTTATATGATCGCTCCAATCAATAATATTAAGCTCTTTCTAGGATTTTCTTTTCTGCTTTCAGATTCACATAAAAAATCTTTAAAATAACTTAATTTCATTGGTTGATATTTTTGTGGAACTCATGTGATGAGACCGTTATATAAGACTCTCCGCGAGTTTGGCTATTTATATGCAGGAAGGGGCAGAAGGGGGTGTCCAGTGAGAGAGAGAGAGAGAGAGTTGAGAATGGAGGATTCATTTGCCATGAATGGGGGAGATGGGCCAACCAGCTACACTCACAACTCCAAGTACCAGGTCTTCTTTCACCTTTCCCTCCTCTTGCTAGGTTGCTCTCTTCTCCGTGTTCTATCTTTGCAGGTCATTCACAACCTGGTCAGAAAAAGATGCTTTCAAGAAAGATTTGTTTTTGAACATGATTAGTATCAAATGGGCTCGGGTTAATAGTGTTTAATCAGATTCAGATACGAAACACGTTTAGAATCAATCGTAATTCACCTAACCCCATAACATGTCGTATCATATTATCATGTTGTATAAGAAATCACCGATCCTGGTTATGGTGATAGTTAAATCTCTCATATTAAACAACTGATAAAATAAATCCTATTATACAAGGGAATCGAGACACCACCACTACAAGTTTAAGTTTTTAGGTAAATGCAACCCAAATTTCTTACAGATGCTATGAAAATTTTATGTAGTCTCTATGTGGGCTCGTAAGCATGAAACTTGCAGTTACGTTATTTAGGAATATGTTTAATGGGATGTGGTAAATGTAAGCCATTCTAATAAATTCTGAAATACAAGAGAATTGAGATATTACTGCCTACAAGCATAAGTTTTTAGGTGAACATGGATGCAAATCTCCTGTAGAGCATGTATATATATACACACACACACATAAACACACATATAAGATCACCTATAAACTTACACTACAAGAAAATTATCAAATTCTGATGGAGCGAGTCATTGGGAATCCGTTACTAAATCAAATTACTAACTGATTATTCGTCGCTTTGTCAAGGAAAAATACTGACGAACTATGGGCAGAATCTGTCGTTAAGAACTCAAATAGTGACAGACTAGTTATGTACATTGTATTGACAGATATTCCATTGGTGATCCATCTGTTTATATATTTTTAATTACATTTATTTTATATTTATGCAATTGATTATATATTTAATTTATTTGATAATTATATTAATTGTATATTTATTTAATTTATTTCATAATAATTCATAAATTATTACTAGAATTGAAGAAGAAATAAATTGTCATTAACTCAAAACATTTATAAAATTTTACAAGAAATTATGAAAAAGCAAAAGAAAACATAAAAAAGTCTAATTATTCAGTTTTCGAGCTTGGCTCATAAATGTGTTCTCGGTCGTCCTCCCCATAGTCATCTTCGTCGTCGTCCTTGTCATCTGCACCATCGCTGTCTTCATGTGGCTGTGATGTTGGAGGTTAAGGGGCCATCTAGCTGAATCTGTTAAGAAATTTATTCAATTTTTCGTTCATGGAGGAATCCATCCAATTGAACCTCTGGTGCATCTGTGATTGCAAGTTCTCAGACATCAGATGCACTCGGGTTCACATTTCCTCAATCTGTGTCTCCCACACCCTAAAGGAATCGATATTCTCCTAAGGCAGTGGGGACATCCCTGATTCAGGGAAGTACCTGGGGCCATAGATGTGTCCCAGCTTTCTTCCTCTAGTAGCCTCCTTCCAAATCTCGAGCATCTTCTCTAGAGGCAGTTGTGGAGTGCTGCTAGCAATGCTCTTCCTTGATGACGTGAATTTTTATAATTTCTTAGAGGTTTCCTATATTACGTAAGAGAAAAAATAAGTTATGTATTAAAATTTAATTATTTATTTTTTATCTTACTATTTAATTGAAAATTCACTTACGTAAACCGTCTCTGCTCGTGCTTCTAACCACTTATTCTTCTTGGTAGAAACCTTGTGCGTTGATAATGCTCGAAAATGATAGGCTCCTTACCTAATTCTTTTCCCTGTCACAAGAGGAACAATTACTTATGAACATAAATTAATTATTATATAAAATGCATGAAATTATAATATTTTATCATGCGATCTCGATGGGTACTCGCTGATATGTTTCTGCTAGCGTGCAAAGACCCACCGATAGGGGAGTTTCTATTCTCCTTGTTCGCCTTCGACATTCAGAAGAATATCAGTGACTCTGAATGATGTAGGAGTTCCCCATAAAACTCATCCCCCATCCAATGTGGGCTCTTCTTTATCTTCCAGATGTCACTCACTATATCGCGGAAGCGAGCATCTTCCTTGAAATTGAAGGCGCCCCACATGTGATCCTCATTGATCGGATCCCAACTGACACACTTATGCCAATTTACAAAATATATATTTTAGTTAGTTGGTGAAAAATATTAATAATAAAAATATAAGTTGTAATTAAGAATTTATCCTCCACTCATTAAACCAATCCCATCATATTCTCTCTTGGATCTTGTTCTAGATAGCATCGAATGTATCTAGCCGATTTCAAGTGATTGATGTAATCATCGAAGTAGCTGGAAGATTTCGCTTGAATCTTTAACAAAAATATTAATATAATTATTATTAGCTAAAAATTCATTTAACACATAAAATTATAAAGTTCTTCCTCTTTAGAGCCCTCCCTTAGTAAAAATGGCCTCCTAGAAGCTCCAGAGGCGGCTGAGGAGGCTAGTGATCCCCCGTGGTGTTCATGACTAGGAGGAAGATCGACCAGCTAACCTCGGCAAATGAGTCAACTGTCGAGATGGTCGCTTGAGGAGTCAATCCCATCATGTGGCTGTCCAGGCTAGTTCAACATCGTGGGTCATCTCGAGCCACCTGCTAGGTCCCAGGTCACGTGGTGGTTCGGACATTGTAGATCACTTAACCTAAAATTATCATATATAGATATATAAATTTAGCTCAAATGCAAGTCAAATCAATGGGAAATCCACAAATCACCTAAATTAAATAGCAGATATACAAATTTACCTAAAATTAATGGCTGATAAACAAATTGACCTAAAATCAATGGCAGGTATTCAAATTCACCTAAAATCAATGATAGATATACAATTGACCTAAAATCAATAACAGTTATACATTTTTTTCCCAAAAATGTAAAAAATAATTTCTATCACCGAGGACGGCAGTTGGGACGAGAACACTCAGAGACAGGAGGCACGGGGTTGGGGATAGTGGGCATAGGCTTGGGGACAACGGGAGGAGGTCGAGGATGGCAAGAGGAGCTTCGGCTTAGGGGAGGAGGACCAGCTCGATGACGGGGATGGCGATCACAAGCTTAGGAATGGCAGGAGGAGCTTCGGCTAGAGGAGGGGGGCAGGCTTGGCGACGGGGATGGGCTCGGGATGGTAGAACTGGCCCGGGGACGATGGGCATAGGCCGGGGGCAGGCTTGTGGCAGGCACAAGCATGAGCTCGGGGACAGCAAGGGGACGAACTCGGGGCAAGCACGAACATGGGCTCGAGCTTGGGGCGGGGCCGGGCATGGGCTCGGGACGGGGACAAGGACAGACTCAAGGCTGGAATGCAAAGAAAATTCGAGAAGGAAATGGGAGAAAGTTGACAATGTCGGTCAAATAGGGTTCTATTACCAACGGATTCACGATGGAGTCGACAAATACATGTAAATAATAATTTGTCGGGAATCTGTCATACATGGGCAGGATTTTTTCCTGCCCAGGTGGGTTTAAACTGTGATGGATTGTCGGTGGATAATCTGTCAATAAAAATACGCGCGACAAATGCACTGTCGGCAGGTTCCGTTGGAAATTCTGTCAGTAAATTTCCCATGTAATGGAAAATTTTCGGCGAACTATTGATGGATAAGCGTTGGAAATATGAGTCCTATTTTTAGATGAATTATTTGTCGCTAATCCGTCGAAATTGCCAACGGATAGAAATCCATTTGGATTTGCAGTCGCTATTGTCGACGGATTGTCATCGACAGATAATCTGTTAATAATATCCATCGGCATTTAGTAGTTTTTTTTGTAGTGTTAATTTTTAGGTGAATATGGGTGGCATATATATGTATATTTGAATGAACATATATATAGTCACCGGGAAAACTCGATCATGTTTTTCTATCTTGAAGAAAGTTATGAAGCCCCAGTTTAACTGTGGTGCAGGGAACTCAAAGCGACCAGGCGAAAGTACTACTGACGAGCAGCATCCGAAAACACCTCGTACTCCCCACAAATTCCGACTGCACCTCAAACCGGGTGTTCCGCATCGCTGATCTAGGATGCTCGGTTGGACCCAACACCTTTGCAAGCATCGACACCATCATAGGATCCGTGATATCGGAATACGAAGCAAAACATCTCGATTCCGAAATCCTGGAGTTCCAGGTCTTCTTCAACGACCAGGTGAGCAATGACTTCAACACGCTGTTCCAGAACCTCCCTCCGGAGAGACTGTACATGGCCGCTGGAGTTCCGGGTTCGTTCCACGGCAGGCTGTTCCCTGAGTCATCTGTGAATCTCTTCCACTCGGCCTTTGCACTCCACTGGCTACCCGGGGTTCCGGAGGAGGTGAAGAGCCCGGCCTCCCCAGCGTGGAACGGAGGTAAGGTGACCTATGCCGAAAGTGCACCGGAAGTTGCAGAGGCCTACGAGGCTCGGTTCAGGAAAGACATCGGAGCCTTTTTCAAGGAAAGATCGACGGAGATGGTGGATAATGGGCTGTTGGGGATTCTGATGCCGTGCCGGCCGGAGGGAACTGCTCCGTCATGCTCCGTACTCATGGCAGGGTTCGAGTGCGTAGGGCACGCTCTTGTGGACATGGCAAAAGAGGTAAGATTTGAACAACGAGGTAAGTTCATGGATATTAGGAGAACGTATCATGTGTGACGGAGGAGAAAGTCATTTTTATATGACGATGTGAGCACATAGCAGTACTTGTATAGTGACACTAGTGACAGTGCTTAATTCTATAATTTTTTTTTTTATAAAACCTAAAAAACAAAAAAAATAAGAATAATTGTTTCTAACCTAAAAATAACTACGTGATGACATCGTGTCAAAGTTTTTTCGGTATATAAAGGAGACATATATATCTACAAAGGGAGAAAATCTTGCATGTAACAGGTACATTACGTGGTAGTGCTAACGTAGTATCATGAGCCAATCAAATTAAGACATTTTAAAGATTTTTGCCCTTTTAGGATTTATTCTTTTCCTTTTAGATTTTATTAAAAATATTCTAAAAATAACTGAATCATGTTAGCTCGTGATATTACGTCAAAATTGTCACGTGGTGTATCAGTTACATACAAGACTCTCATACAAAGGAATGTAAAGAATAAGGAATAAATTAATGTGCACAGAAAGTAGTCCAATCGATGAGATTTAAATTTAAGACCTCTTGATCCTATATATATCGAAGATGATACTAATCATACCAAGTCTCCTTTTATCATAGACAAAATTAGTTTTTGGATAAGGCTATAAAAGCATAGAAAAGTGAAAAAATTCTTATGTAGAAAAGTGAAAAAATTCTTACGTAAGACGAACTCACGGTTGGCGTGATGAACTTAGCTAATAAATATTCGATACGTAAGCAAATGTTTCAAATCATGATTAAAAAATAAATATTACTAATAAGTAAAAAAAAGATGATGTGACACTTATTGATAATGTATTAAACATTTATTGGTGGAGTTCACGAATAGTATGGTGAGCTGAGTTTATACATAAATCTCTCAAGAAAGTGACATGTCATTTGATTAATATCTTATATTACTGTAAATGCAGGGACTGATAGAAGAAGCGCTTGTGGACTCATTCAATCTGCCGATCTTCAGCCCCACAGCGTCCGAAGTAACAGAAGTCATCTCCGAAACCGACTGCCTGAGGGCCGTGGCAGTCGAAGAGATCCCGTACCCTAAGCAGTTAAGTACCTCTCAGGACATCGGCATGTGCTGCTTGCACCTCAGAGCGATATTCGAAGACTTACTCAGACAGCACTTCGATCTTGCAACAAGCGATCTCCTCTTCCAGAGGCTCTCGCCAAAGATCGAGGAATTCTCGAGATCGGTGTCATTTACCAATGCTGAGAAGCTCGAGAATCTGTTCCTGCTCATCAAGAAAGTCCCGGCTTCTTCTCGATATGTTTAGTAGTTGATGGTGCATAAATGATGTGATGCAGTGAACTGGTGGTAATATGTCTCTTTTTCATCGGAAGTAGTAATACGTCAACAGTTTGTGTGTCCTACGTACTGAAATGTATAATAAGAGAAGAGGTCCGGCCCTCGTGGATATGGCATCGGTTATTCCATACTAGCGCGAACTAATGTTTGTGCTCCTGTTGAATTCGAGTTGATCTTATAATGTTCCACTTCTTTGCTGACATTATGAAAGAGATGTCGCAAGTACGTACGTGTTTTAGGGCAAGGGTATCCAATAAAGCCAAAGAAAATTTTGCAGCAATGTATTAATCACAACGACGCAGAAAGTATTGTAAGCTTACACACTAAGAAAATAGAGTTATTTTTAATATTACTTTTCTTTTTATTTTTATACTTTTATTTAAAAAAATCTGAAAATAGCTAAATCTAATCGGTTTGTGATGTTATATTAGTGTTATCATGTGGTATATCTGTTACACACAATACTCTTTGCACTCAGCCAACCGATACTCTTTTTTGTGTAACATGGTATATCATAGGCATTTATCATGTCGAATTGTGTGTTGCGAGCGAATAGTTAGCGAAATCGATGACTGGGCCTAGTGGAAACCGTCAGAGAAGGATTCGAGGTTACATCAATGAGAGACTACTAGAGATGAATCTGAGTTTATATCAGAGATTGTCGTGGTCAAAACACTCATATATTATATTATTATTAATGGGTTTTATTGCAATCCCAAAATAAAATGCGGCCACAATATATGGTTAATTAAAAAATGGAAAGGAATCGCCATTAACCGATGTAGGAACTAATCCTAAGGCCATTAACCTAGAGAGCAAGATACTAACCACCTATGTTTCTATTGGTTGGTCTTGAAGCAAATTTTGGATCCGGGAGTTCTATTACGCTCGAAAAACTCGTGACCCAATCAACTTGCCCTGAATCGATACCCTAGCACTGTTTCTAATTTTACTTTATTTTATTTAATCTCATATTTTCTAATCCTATCTAAGTGGAAGACTAACGTACCATTCAAGTGGAGGAAAATCAGAATGAGAACCAAATCAAACATACCAACCACACATATGAATTAAAAGATGACACAAAAGAAAATAACCATAGAGAAGGGATTACACGTGAACATTAACCTCGATCAAAACCACTCATGCATAGCATGCACAGTCAAGCACAAAATAGATTATTGACGTTTTGTCCTAATCTACAAAATCGATTCCACATTTAAGACCAATCACGCACAACATGCAAACATGAAATAGGAGTATGCACTCATGTATGACATGAAAACGTTGGGGTAGAGCATGAATGAGAAAGATGAGAGACTAGCAAGTTCATCCTAAGCTCGAAGGTGCAACCACTAGTGAACTCGTACCAATGCAACGACCTCTGACATCGACAAACTCATAATAGCATGCATTATATGTAGCAATCAACACAAGAATGAAATTTAGAGTTTAACATTGGTGTCCACTTATCAAGGCAACAACAGGGGATTGGAAGCATGACTCAAGTAATAGGGGCAACAATCGTGAACCCACAATTCAGGAAATACACAACCAAAGCGCTTATTCAACGGGTAGCCATTATCACTAGTATATTGATAGGAAAGAGGAGGATCGAGTATAGTGACATACCTATCTTACCGTAGAATGGTCCGCTGTCGGTGACAACTCGAACTGTGGAGCACGAGCAATTTGTCAAAGAGGGTAACCCGGGATTCAGTGGGCCTCCATTCGATGGAATAGTAGGAAAGACAAATTCATTCGAAGTTGGACGGTACAGGTAGAGCAACTCAGCAGTGGTTTTGTGAAGGCTAGAAGTATATGGTGAAAAGGCAGCTTCAGGAAAAGAAGAATGGTAGCAGTCCCTTCGTCGGAGAGGATGGAGGCATTCGCGGGATTTGTTTTAATCCCCTTCCACCTTCGGCTTCCCCTCCTTTTATACAATTTATTTGGGGATTAAATACGAAAGATATTGAGACTCAAAACAAGCTGTATATCCTCTAATTTCTGAGTGAATGGGGTTGTAGCAATATTTTCTATCCACTTTTACTGAATCATTATAATTGGAATATCATCTATCCATATCAATTCTGGCCCTCTGCATTTTTACTTATCCTCAGCTAAATATGAATTTCATCTTTCCTTTCTAATTTTTTTTTTTTTTTATAAATATTCATTGCACTAGTGATCCTTGGAAAAAAGAATCCTGTGAGAAGACCTCAAGACAGTTACACTCAACTGGCCAGTTCGTCCCACTTTGCACACTAAGACTTAGAAATAATATTCCTTGGGTTAATTCTGGACCTTTCATATATTACACTCTATCTTTTCACTGATCCTTCATGAGTTAGGGCTCAAATATCTTGAGTCTTGCTCAAATTGTACATTCGAATAAATAGATGTGATTTTTCTTATGAAACTTGCAACAACCCAGTTATTATTTACATATTAGGTAATTTCGTTTAAAAAATTGTATCTTCCTCTCCAACGTGAATTTTGGTGTCCAAGACCCATAAGTCGAAGGTAACTCAATGATCTTCATGATGAATCCAAATTTGTCCAATTTTAGCTTCATTAAGTCCACTTGCCAGGCCTCTAAATTCCATTTAGTCACTAATATCAACAGTTTTTACTAGGGTTCTTAACTTTTTATTTTATGAGAAGTTTTTGTGCCTCAAACATCTGGCAATGTATGCATTGAATGAGTTTGATCATCTTATTTGGGACAAGGTTCCACGTATATGTTTTCGAGCTAAAATGAAGTGCCTACATGCTTTAAAAGAGGTTGAGTCCTTTTTCACGTAAATATCTTGTCTATTAAGTAGTGGTACTCGGTTTCCATTATTATTTCTTTAATTTAACAGCTGTCTAATCTAAGATGTCACAAGTCAATGGATGTTAAATAAAACACACTAACATGACCTGCATAATCTATTATATATTTGTAAATTCCACATTCAACAATGACGGGGCTCTCATATGTACCACGTGCTACAAGCACCGTTAGATATAAGATTTTTTCCACAGTTGGGCCCGTGAACTCATACTGGTTACCTTCCCAGTTCACATTCATCTCTCCTTTACCTGTCACTTCTTCGTTCCTATATTTGCTAACAGTTTCCTTTCTTAACGTCTCTTCTTTTTTTTTTTTTTTTTGTTCAGTTCTTAACGTCTCTTCTTCATTTAATGCAGTTGTACTCTTTTTTCTCCAAACTACGCTAGCCACTTACTAAAAAGATATTGGTTGAATCTTATAAGAAAATTTGTATCACACGATATTAAGCTACACGAGGTCTCATTTGAGACCACAAAAGTAAGCTTAAATGCCCCATTTGGACTCATGACCTTCCTTGACCGAGAATAAGCTACTCAAGCCCTCGTCCAAGGCTACAACCTTAATCTATAAGATCAAACCTAAAAGCACCTAAAAGCCCCATGATCCCGTAACTAAATGTGCCTCAAACATCAGGCAATGTACACATTGAATGAGTTTGACCATCTTCTTTGGGACAAGGTTCCAAGTATTTGTTTTCGAGCTAAAATGAAGTGTCTACATGCTTTATAAGAGACTGAGTCCTTTTTCACCTAAAAATTTTGTCTATTAAATGGTGGTACTTGGTTTCTATTATTATTTCTTTAATTTAACCAATATATGATCTAAGATGTCGCAAGTAAATGGATGTTAAATAAAACACACTAACATGATCTGCATAATCTATTATATATTTGTAAATTCCACATTTAACAATGACGGGGCTCTCATATGTACCACGTGCTACAAGCACCGTTAGATATAAGATTTTTTCCACAGTCGGGCCCATGAACTCGTACTGGTTACCTTCCCAGTTCACATTCATCTCTCCTTTACCTGCCACTTGACTTCTTTCCTATATTTGCTAACAGTTCCCTTTCTTAACGTCTCTTTTTCATTTAATGCAGGTGTACTCTTTTTTTCTCTGAACTACGCTAGCCACTTACTTAAAGGATATTGGTTGTACCTTACAAGAAAGTTTGCATCGCACAATATCAGGGTACACGAGGTCTCATTTGAGACCACAAAAGTAAGCTTAAATGCCCTAATTGGACTCGTGATCTTCCTTGACCGAGAACAAGCTATTCGAGCCCTCGTCCGAGGCTACGAGCTTAATCTATAAGATCAAACCTAAAAGCCCTATGATCCCGTAGCCAGCTAGCCCTCCACCGAGAAAATGCAACACAATGTCTCAGACATATCAATCAAACCCAAAGGCTCCGCCAGCTCTACAACGCTTATTGATTGGGATTACACTGTTCAAGTCCTTGATGGGGACTCTAGCACGTGAAAGAGAATTAGAGGATCATATTATGTATTGTCTCTTATAGAATTTCCTGCTAGAGAAATCATACCCACAAAATTAATATATAAACTATTTTGTTGCTCAATTTTCTCGTTGAAGTTCTCGGACACAAAATATGTGTCCGGTACAGTGTACAGAAAACAAAATGAAATTCCTTTTGTGTATTCTTAAATGTAAATTACATTGAGATAAATGAATACTTCATCTCGAACAAAGGTTCCCAATTCATGGTCTTCTTCCTTTGATCCTTTATATTCTCATTTTTATAATATATTGTAATGTGCTCACCATCTTTATAATAAAAAGCAATTAACTATAGAGGTCAACTATAGAATTATCAATTATATAATTTATTATAAGATTATGTTATTTGTATTTTGTAACAGTATTCTTATCATATTATTAATCTTTATGGAAAGTGCATCATAAATAAATAAACAAATAAGAATCAAATATATAATTTAGAAAAAATTATACAATTATTATACCTTTAAATAATTAAAAGTTTTATTGATAATTAATGTTTAGAATATATAATTTGGTAAATTAAATATGAAATTAAACAATAAATTTAGGAAAAATATAGTGATTTTATATAAAATATAATAGATCCAATGAATAGGTAGCTGGAGAAAAAATTATGTAAGATGAGTAGGCCTGGCAATTACTGACACGACACGGTAACCCGACACGACACGACACGGAGTTAGGCGGGTTTGGGTCAAGCCTATTTAGACACGAACCCGTTTAGACACGAACCTATACAGACACGATAAATAAACGTGTTTAACTGGGTTTGAACCTGTATAACACGACACGACACGATTAAACACGTTTATTAAATGTATTAACTATTTTTATACATACATTGACTCATTTAATACATTTATATATGAAAATTTTATGATATATAAAATATTACATGCATTACATGATCAATAATTGATTAATCTTACTTATTTATTGTACTAATTATCAATAAATATTATTATTTTAGCAATTATATCATATATTATTAGAGTATAATTATATATTGTCGATATTTTACATTAAATGGGTTAACCCGGTTTAGATACGGTTTAGACACGACCGTTTAGACACGAACCCGTTTAAACACGAAAAATAAATGTGTCATATCCAAATCATTGGAGTTTCTAACCCGGACACGTCGAGACACGACACGTTTAAACACGACACGACACAGTTTGCCAGGCCTAAAGATGAGAGATAGAGTGGTAGTAAAAAAATATTTGTTATAAATATTATTGAATTTATCATCACACTCTTACTTATCAAAAAAACTTATCATCACACTCTTTTTTGTTGATTTAATAATTATTAACATTAGAGTTTATGTGTTAATGAACAGTTTGGAAAAGTGAAAAAAAATGCTGAACGCTTTTATACATCAATATAGATAATTAAATCGGTAACAAATTTTCTTTACATTTTGATTATCACATGTCACTGTGACGTCAGTGATAAGATGAAGTGTTTTAGATCATCATTTATGACATAGAAGTGTCATGGCGATACTACAGAGGGAGCGATTTGCAGTGTCTTAGCGGTACCGTGAGTGACCTGGTGTGTCGTGACACCATGACTAAATTACAAATGAGATACAGTACCGCAAATATTTAATAAAAAATTTCGCTGCAGAGGAGCAAGTAAAGGAAAGGACAGTTTTATTTGACATTTGAGTTTCCCGAAAAAAATATATTAATATTTAGGAGTCCTCTACCTTGTCTATCCAATGAGAGACCATAATGTATAACACTATCACTACGTAGACATTAGAAACTTGTATATAACGGTGCCACCACGTAACGGTGTTTATGTGGTGACCCCATTAAGTATGATCAAATCAAATTATTAGGAATTTTTATAAAGTCTAAAAGGAATTAAAACAGTTCTAAAAAATAGTTCGATTTAGTGGCTACGTGGTGGCATTACTATACGTAATACTTTCACTTATCCAAGGGCCGGGTTTAGTCCACAAAAGAGAGTGAAGATAAAGAAAAAATTAAAACACTAGATCTAATGGCTGAACTCGTCCCTATACAGTACCGAGATGGTTTTTATACAATTTTCCTAATTTTTATGTTGTTTTGTGGTGATATACTATTTTTCTTGGGGTGAGAAGTGACATGTAATGGCACTTGTACCATTCATCTATTTATTACATTGTCGGATGTAACATGTCTATTTGACTTGACGCATCATTTCTAAGGAATATTCAAACTAAATGTGTAATCCGTGTAGGGAGGTATGATTCTATAGAACATATATAAACAATGTAAGGGGGCGTGGGACATTCATCTATTTATTACATTGTTGGACGTAACATGTCTATTTGATTTTACGCATCATTTCTAAGGAATATTCAAACTAAATGTGTAATCCGTGTAGGCAGGTATGATTCTATAGAACACATAAACAATATAAGGGGGTGTGGGAAGGGATTCTCCTTAAACCCAAAAGAATCTATAAAATATTATACAAATATTACTTAATTTTATATATTTTTATTAAGTTATCTTATTTTATTTTTCACAAATATTTTTTTTTCTAAATGAATAATAAACTTGTTTGCCACTAAGCTAGATCGTTTGTTTCTGAATAATAAATAATAACCCATCGGGTACAGAACAGAGATAGTTTTATATAAATCTCCTTATTTTTATGTTGTTTTGTGGTCATATACTATATTTTTGGGTTGACACGTAATATATTATGGCATTTACACTATTCAACTATTTATTACGTTGTCGGACGTGACGTGACTATTTGACATAATTCCTAAGGAATATTCAAATTAAACATGTAATCCGTATAGGCAAGTATCGTTCTATAGAGCACTACAGACAATGCAAACAATTGAGAGGGCGTGGAAGGGTGATCTCTCCTTGAGCTTAAAAAAATGTAAAATATTTTATAAATTTAATTTAATTTAATATATTTTTATTAAATTATCTTATTTTAATTTTCTCAAATATTTTTTTTTCTGAATAATAAGTTTATTTGCCATTAAGCTAGATAATTTTTTCTGGATAACAAATAATAACCGGTCCTCGTACAATATCCAGATGATTTTATACAATTTTTGTAGTATTTATGCTGTTTTGTGGTGATACACTATATTTTTCGGGTGAGACATGACATATTATTGCATTTGCACCATTAATCTATTTATTACGTTGTCGGATGTGACATGGCTATTTGATTTCCCGCATGATTCCTAAGAAATAATTAAATTAAACATGTAATCCGTGTAGGCAAGTATGATTCTATAGAACATATATATAAATAATTTAAGGGGCATGGGAAGGACAATTTTCATTGAATTTGAAGAAATTTGTAAAATATTATAACAATTTTACTTAACTTGATCTATTTTTATTAATTTATCTCATTTCATTTCCCTCGAACATTTTTTTTTTCTGAATAATAAACTTGTTTGCCACTGAGCTAGACCTGTAGTCTTTCCCTCGAACATGCCATTTTACTCTTTCCTTGAATTTTTCATCCCCTGAATAAATTTTAAAAATGAATTGTTCTCCATGTTCGATTAAGTATTGACAGTACCTTCGGGTGGTCTATCAAGTTGAGAGGTCCTCGGATGAAATCGGAGCCGGCCTCGAGGTGGAGAAGATGGTCGGACTTTGTTGGAGACGTGCAAAAAGTCAAGTGCGGATGATTTCTCGAAATGGCTCGCTAATGCCTAAATCATAGAGCGATCTGAGCAAGAGGAGAAACGAGAAGGAGAAGAGACGTTGAAGAGGGGAGGAGTGAATGAGTTACCTGGCCCACTGATGGGGGTTATATATAGATTCTGATTAGTATAGAAGATTGACGTGGTCATGTCTCTCATATACTGAGCACATGGATAAAGGTCTGACTTGGAGGATGTTCGACGTTCATGTGGGAGAGAGTCGGACTTAGAGGGCATCCGATGTCCGTTATGTAGGTCGTTATTTCTTAAGTCAGTTTCCAATGAGAGAGTCGGGTTGAGTAATCGTACATATGTCTATATCAAGTATAAATGGTAAGGAAGAGCAAAGTGCTCGACATAAAACATTCGTAAGTTTTGCATGATCAACGTCACTAACTGAATTCATGCACAATCAGATATGATCCGATAAGGTTGCTCTCTCTACGTGTTCTTCATCGATCACAAAAACTTTGAAGAGACGGCCAACGTTATACATATGTCGTAATACAGCCTTCGTAAATGCAGCTCCTAGAAATGTAGCGGAGAGAAATCAAATCCTGCTTTATGACGTCGAGATCCGAGTTCGAGTTATTTGTAGGGGTTGCTTTTTTGTTTTTAGGCTTTCATTAAAAAAGTTTTAAAATAATTAAATTTTATTTTATAATAACACATAAGTGCTCATCATACACAATATTCTCCCCATTACTGGCTGCAAAACTTTAGGGCCCATTATTTATAACCCGGTCATCCACATTACCTTCTTGCTAGGATTTTTGTATTTAACAATAAATATATTAGATGATCTGAATAATAAGTGCTTAATACTGGTCCCATTAACGCAGCAAAATCGAAGGCTTAGTGTTGAGATATAAATCCCATATCAGAAAAATAATGAGTTGAACCCTAATTTATAAGAAATCAAGCGGGTGTCACTATCCTATCAACTTGATATTTGGGATGGATATGAACTCAATCTCTTATGGGTTAGGTAGAAATTTCACATGGTATCAGAGTGTGGGCTCACATCACGCTACACCTGAGTGTGGAACTCGTGATCAATTAAGCCTGAGATCGGAAGAAAAAAATGTCCGGCTCGTGATCAATTGTCCTTCTCACCCAAGTATGGAAGAAAAATACCCGGCTCAAGGTTAGTTGTTGAGGGCAGGTGTTTAAAGGCATGTGTCAAGTGTGAACATGTTACCACGTGAGGAAGAGTGTTGAGATATAAATTCCATATCAGAAAAAGAATGAGTTGAACCCTGATTATAAGAGAGCGGACACCATTATCTTATCAGCTTGAACTTTTGGGATAGATATTGACCAACCTCTCGTGGGTTAGGTGGAAGTCGACAATCGTCAAAATCTCAACTCAAAGAGCGTACCTCATAGATGTTTTGACACGAATTTGTAAAAGGAAATTAAAACTTGAGACCCGACCTCACCAAATTATATAAGAGCGAAATAGTTTAGATGACTAAATTACTAACCTTTGTGGCAGAAAAGTGCCAATTGTACACGTGTTTCACAAGTGTTTCATTACTGGTACATGCATGAATTAGGCCAATGATCTGTCACATTTGGTGGGGTCCAAGGTTTGCTATTTAAGCATGAGCTGAAGAATGGAGTTGGCAGACAAAGAATACAAGAGAGATATTAGAGAGTTGAGCAGATTTCAGAGAGTATGGAGGGATCGTTTGCAATGAAGGGAGGAGTTGGCCCGACCAGCTACACTCAGAATTCCAAGTTTCAGGCAATTATTTTTACTTAAACTTAAATAGATCTTCTATTTGCTGGATATGAAAAATTCTAAATGTGCCATTTTATTTACACATCTTGATTTAAGATTTTGAGTGATTTACTCATTTGACTTATATTACTTACAGAGATAAACGGAATAAACTGAACAATTTATATAAACATGTGAAATAATCTCAAATTGCAGTATTCAGATTCAGAATTAATGCAATGTTTCAGGCAGCACAAATAGAACAGGCAAAGGCACTGTTGATAGATGGCATCCAACAAAATCTCGCGCATCCTCTGAATCCCAACACTGCAACACCTAATGTATTCCACATCGCCGACCTCGGATGTTCGGTTGGCCCCAACACTTTTGCATGTGTCCGGATCATCATTGAGGCAGTAGCATCGGAGTACAGATTGAGAGGTCTTGAGTCCAAAGTGCCAGACTTCCAAGTATTCTTCAATGACCAAGTCGGAAACGACTTCAATACACTCTTCCTCAATCTCCCGTCGAGCCGATCGTACAGTGCTGCGGGAGTCCCCGGTTCCTTCCATGCCAGACTCTTCCCTAGGGCATCCATAGACGTCTTCAACTCAGCTTACGCACTTCACTGGCTAACTAGGGTTCCAGATGATGTGAGAAACCCTAGGTCTCCAACATGGAACAAGGGGAGGGTTACCTACGCGGAAAGCAGCTCCCAGGTTGCCAAGGCCTACAAGGTCCAATTCATAAAAGATATCAAGTCCTTCTTTGAGGCAAGATCTGAAGAGATGGCAGATGGTGCGCTGCTGACGATTCTGATGCCAGGTCGGCAGGAGGGAACCGCCGAGTCGGAGTCGACATTGTTGAAAGGGTTTGAATGCTTAGGGCATGCGCTTGTGGACATGGTTAAAGAGGTAGCTTCTAACTACTACTAAGTCGTTTCACTCATAAAAATGGTCAACACCAGATAAACAAATATCTAATGGGCCTTTATTAATACATGTTCAAGTCAGATTATAAAACTCCTCTACTCATGAATTTTCTTGATCCAATAACACTTAATCTGAGTAATGAATGTTTCATAAACGACCGCGAGTAATCACGGCTTCTGTTGCACAGTGATTTAGCCCTGAAAGGGACATTTGAGTGAATTAAATCATTGATCTATTATAGGCTTGAAATATAGTCCGCTGAACTTGTAAGAAACTAGATCTATATCTCCATAAAAACCTAAACTTATAAGTGGAGAAACCGAAATTATCTTATAACGATAGATTTCAATATGCCCCAATGCTATTACAAAATATTCCTTCGGACCTATAAGAGGTCGGAGACATATCCATCAACAAACCTAAGTTTGTAGATGGTAGAATCTAAATTCTTGAATAAATCAATCGGTTTTAATATATTATTTGTCTAATGTGGGATTGGGTGCTCGTAATGGTAACCCAACTGCAATTGCAGGGCCTGGTAGAGGAGGGGCTTGTGGACTCATTCAATCTGCCCATTTTCATCCCCACAGCATCGGAAGTCAAAGAAGCTGCTTCCGAAGTGGAAGGCCTAAGTGTTGAGGTGGTAAAAGAAGTAACGTCCCCCGCACCGTCGCATACACCAGAAGAGATCGCCACGTGCAGTTCACATCTGAGGGCCGTGTTCGAGGGCATTCTGTGTGGGCACTTTGGTTATGCAATTACCGATATGGTTTTTAAGAAGCTTCCTAAGAACCTCGAGAAGTTCTGCAAGACACCATTCTATATCAGCTCTCCGGAGGTGCAGAATCTGTTCATGGTAATCAAGAAAAGTGCTACTGTTTCTATTTGATTAAGTTGTTGGTCAGGTAACATTTGGCCAAATATAATGATATTGTAATAAACTAGCAGTGACGGGTCTGTCCTACTAGAATAAAAGCTCCTATGCTAAGAAGCCGGAAAGTATCAGTACTTTCTTCGAACTGGTTTAAAGTAGATTGGGTCCATCTTAGAATTTGTCAAAGCATCCTATATATATTGGGTAAGGCTGTGTGGAATCATAAATCACTGCCTCCGTATACGTGTAATGTTGTTGTTTGATTATGTCTACTTGAATAAACTTTCAGTGTCTTTTTTTTACGTGGACTATTTACTAATAAAAAAATCGAGGGACACTCAGTAATTTTAAATCAGATCAATATCGGCCCACTAAAATATAAAACACTCAAAATCATGGATTTTCCTAATAACTAGACTCGAACTAAAACTCTACTAAAGGAAAAAAAATATGTAAGAATATTTCAACTATAACTCATATGAATATATAGTTATTTTTAGGTTCCAATAGGATATATGACTCTTCTGGAGATCGGAGAAAATAAATGATTGCCAAATGTCTAGTGATGAGGCGAGACCAAACTTATATAACATCTTAATTTTAGATTGAAAGCGAGCGCTGCTATATAGTAGGTATAAACCTTCTGAATTACTGAACTATAACATGGATGAAAAATTTCAGTGGCTTCTTGCCGAAAGGTTCAAACATTTTTTACTGTCAATTTGTTTCATACATATTTGGATGTCTGAAAAATGTACATAATACATACATCATATATAATTACTTCGAGAATATCTGGTAAGAGACCACTAATACATGCATATCATTACGTATTACTTACATGAATTCATGAGTTAATGAGATGCTCATGAGTCTCGAGCGAGTCATCATAGAAAAACAGATATAGTTGGTGAAACATAAATTCTCTTATTAATCATATTTTAATTTATTATTTGTTCAATGTGAGATTTACTCATCAATACCGTATGCTAACTTACTTTGATATCATGTAAAATATAGCTGAGCCTATAAGAAACCGGGCCCATATTCATAAAAAACTTAAACTTATAGATGGTGGAACTCAAATTCTATAAAATTAAGTTTCAATCTATTACTTATCTTCTTATGCTAAGTAGATATTTAAATTATTAATTGCATCACATAATTTAATCTGTCATGTAACAAATTATTAACCGATGATGACAGGACATTTCGGTGTGATCATCTGCCCCCATTTACTCATGTGACACGTTAACATGATGTCAAGTCTCATTCATTTCTTACATTAATTTGGATTTTTTAAAATCCACATCAGTTAATACGTTAATCAGAGAGGCCGAAGATTCATTTGATCTAGCTCAGCATGTTCTATTTGATACAGGTAGGAAAAGAACCCGTACCGGTATTCTTAAAAAATAGAGAAATCAGAATCAAGTCACGATGATACGGATCAACCCCTTTCTTCTTGCGCCAAAGATCTTACCATTTCCGAAGGAACTGGAGTTCCATTTCTTTTCTATTTCAATTCAAAAGTTCTTATGTGTTTCCGCGCGGCGCGCCTTTGAGACCCCGAAAAATGGACAAATTCCTTTTCTTAGGAACACATACAATATTCGTCACTACAAAAAGGATAATGGTAACCCTACCGTTAACTACTTCATTTATGAATTTCATAGTAATAGAAATACATGTCCTACCGAAACAGAATTTGTAACTTGCTATCCTCTTGCCTAGCAGGCAAAGATTTACCTCCGCGGAAAGGATGATTCATTCATGTTAATTGATATAGTTAGGGGTTAGGATCTAATTAATGTAGTTAGGAGCCTAACTGGTATGATCAAATGACCTAATTGATATAGATAGAAACCAAACTGATGTGACCAAAAGACCTACTTGACATATCAAGGACCTAATTAAGATAACTTTTTTATTTAATTGGTACAAATTTCATGAGCAGGGTCCCAAGTGATAATTCCATGAGTGTCAGGCCCAGAGTAGTGCAAATTCTATAGGTATTTAAGTGATGCGAATTCCATGAAGATGGGTATCCGAACAATACAAATTTTGTCTCGGAAATCCAATTAATGCAAAATTGATCTCTCGGACCTAGTTGCCGGTGGACTTAATTTGATAGGTGTAGGTGGAAAGGAATTACAAAGCTTACGATAAAAACCGGCAGTAGTTTTACAATTAATCCCATTGCACTCAGTCGCTATGGAATACGATATTATTATTATAGGGTGACTTTCATCGGGCTCGTTACTGGTAGAAACTCTTATATCTTACGGATATATTACATGATAGTACTAAGTATAATAATAAATTAATGAAATCCAGTTATTTTTAGGGTTATTTAGTTTTTAAGATTTTATTAAAAAATCTTTAAAAGACTGAATTTTATTAGTTTGTAGTACTACATCAGCGTTGTCAGGTGTTATATCCATGCACATGATACTCTCTACATTACTGGCGACAAAACTTTCCATCACATTATTTATAACTCAGACACCCCATTACATCATGTTTGGATTTCTATATTCAACAACTGATATATTAGACGATCTGAGTAGCAAACGCTTAACACTGATCTCATTAACGTAGCAAAATCGAAGGCTTGGTATAGCCCAAGATGCTGGTATCCGTCAAAGTTCAAATTCAAATTCAAAAAGCGTACTTCTCACAAATGATTCAACACGAATGTTTATAAGAAATTTAAAACTAAGGTATGACTTGACCAAAACATATGTGAGCGAATTAGTTTGGATATCTAAATTACTGACCCCGATGGTAGAAAGGTGCATTTTTTTTATAACGAAAAGTTTATTCTCTTCGGGATCATAAATACCCCACAAGCACATGTATGGATGGTCTCATCAAGGAATTACGGGCTGGAAGGGAATTGAAAAGTGCCAAATTTATACGTGTGAAACACGTCCTTCATTATCACATGCATGAATTACGCCAATGACCAACCTGTCACATTTGGTGGGGAAGGTTTTGCTATTTAAGCATGAGCTGAAGAATGGAGTTGGCAGACAAAAGAGAACAAGTCGGAGAATATGGAGAGATCGATTGCGATGAAGGGAGGAGTTGGCCTGACCAACTACGCTCAAAATTCCAAGTTTCAGGTAACTATTTTTACTTAAACTTACATAGATCTTCATCTATTTGTTGGATATGAAAAATTCTAGATATGCCATTTGATTTACAGCCATAAATGGAATAGATTGAACAGTTTATGTATGAAACATATGAAATAATCTCAAATTGCAGTGTTGAGATTCAGAATTAATGCAATGTTTCAGGCAGCACAAATAGACCAGGCAAAGGCACTGTTGATAGATGGCATCCAACAAAATCTCGCGCCTCTGCTGAATCCCAACACTGCAAGGCATAATGTGTTCCGCATCGCCGACCTTGGATGTTCGGTCGGTCCCAACACTTTCACATGCGTCTGGATCATCATCGAGGCTGTAGTATCGAATTACAACAGATTGAGTGGTCTTGAGTCCAAAATCCCAGAGTTCCAAGTATTCTTCAATGACCGAGTCGGAAACGACTTCAATACGCTCTTCCTCAATCTCCCGTCGAGTCGATCGTACAGTGCTGCAGGAGTCCCTGGGTAGCTTACGCACTTCACTGGCTAACTAGGGTTCCAGATGATGTGAAAAACCCTAGGTCTCCAACATCGAACAAGGGGAGGATTACCTATGCCGAAAGCAGCTCCGAAGTTGCCAAGACCTATAAGGTCCAATTCATAAATGATCTCAGGTCCTTCTTCGAGGCAAGATCTGAAGAGAAGTAAGATGGTGCCCTGTAACGATTTTGATGCCGGGCCGGCAGAAGGGAACCGCCGAGTCAGAGTCAGACATTGCTGAAAGGGCTTGAATGCTTAGGGCATGCGCTTATGGACATGGTTAAAGAGGCAGCTTTTAATTAACTACTTCTCAGTCGTTTCATTAATGCGAATGTTTTTTTTTCCCTTAATTTGTTGTGTGCACGCACAAAACCCGATATCCAAGAATGTAATGGTTTTTTTATTTAGGTTCAAGTAAGATCTTATAACTCTTCTAATTATGAATTTTCTCAATTTAACAAGACTTAAATATGAGATTTTATTCAAGTAAAAGTGGTTTACTCGGATGAAAATTAGATAAATATATCTGCATAAATATGTTGTTTGCTCGGATGAAAATTTTCAGTGGTTTCTCGCTAAAAGATTCTTAAAATGAAATCCAAAATTTTTACTGTTAATTTATTTCATACATATTTGGATGACCCGGAAAATTTATAGTTATACACATCATATAAGAATTTTTGCGAATATCTGGTGAGATCATTAATACATGCATATACTTATATATTACTTACGTGAATTCATGAGTTTATGAGATACTCATAAATCTGGAGAGTCATTATAGAAAAACTGATATAGTTTGCGAAACCTAAATTCTCTTACGAATCATATTATAATTTATTATTTATTCGATGCGGAATTAACTCGACAACACACATGGTAACCTACTCTGATATAATGTAAAATATTTCATCGAGTCTACAAGAGGTTTGACCCATTTTCATAAAATAAATTAAGCTTGTAGGGGGTGGAACTCGAATTCTCTTATAAATCGAGTTTCAATCTATTATTAATTCGAAATGGGATTGGATCTTCAGCAAGGATAAAACAGCTGTAATTGCAGGGCTTGGTAGAAGAGGAGATTGTCGACTCATTCAATCTGCCAATTTTCATCCCATCAGCATCTGAAGTCAAAGATGCTGCATCTGAAGTGGAAGGCCTGATTGTCGAGATGGTAAAAGAAGTACCGTCTCCCGCACCGCCACCAACCCCGGACAGGATCGCGATGTGCAGTTCGCATTTGAAGGCTGTGTTTGAGGGCATAACTGTGTTGACACTTCGGTTCTGCAATTACCGATACGGTTTTTAAGAAGCTTCCTAAGAGCCTCGAGAAGTTCTCCCAGACACCATCTGATATCAATTCTCCGGAGTTGCGGAATCTGTTCATGGTAATCAAGAAAACTGCAGCTGTTTCTGTTTGATTAAGTTACTGATCATGCAACATTTGGCCAAATATTTATTAAAAAAAATTACAATGGCATTGTAATAAACTAGCAGTGGCGGGTCTGTCCTGCTAGAATTCAAGCTCCGACGCTGATGATTGGGGCGTATTATACCAGGCCAGGTCTTGTGGAATCATAATTACTAGCTTGTATAAGGTTGTAGTTTGATGTCTTGTTGAATAAAATTTCATTGTCCTGTTGAAGATCACACCGACTCAGAAAGGAAAGACAAAAATGAGAAGAAGGATCTAGATATTAACGCTAATATCAGCCAAGCAATCTTCGTGTCAGCACTAGAAGTCTCTAGATCTGAAGAATCAATATGCTTATATAATAATTAATAAAATAAAGGTGAGAGACCAAGAAGTCTCTCGACAGGACAAAGTCGATGGAAGCCAGACATGATCAACTATAAATAGGGATGGGCTGCCTTCCATTTGGCAAGTCAGTGAGTGATGAGTGAGGTGTGATTGGGCGGGGAGAGTAGAGTGTGTAAGAGAGCGGGTGAGGAGTCTGTATCCGCGAGTCTAGTGTCCGAGTGGGAGGAAAAATATTTGTGTGGTGTGGTGTCTTGTAATTTTGTGAGTTTTCGTTGTTTAAATTGAAGTAGTGTTTGGTGTAATTACTTTGATTAATAAGGTAATTACGTTATTTTTTTACGTGTTAATTTTGATCCTAATAAAGTCGGTTCCGATCCTACTGAAGTAGTATTTGAGCTTTTGGTAAGTGGAGATCATACATGTACTACCTATTATTCAAAAATTTGATAGGTATTGACTGATCTAACTTCAATCAGTGATGACCTACTAACTTATAAAACTCTTTCAAGCATAAATTTTTGTTCACTCAGACTCGTTTTCGAAAAGTTGTTAAACAACATTAGTCAATTTTTAAAAAGAATACAACCACCTCAACTACCAACCCATGTTGATAGTTCCTTTTTTTTTTCCTTTTCTTTTATTTTTCAAGTGGACCTATGACAAGACATTCTTGTTTGAGCTCGGCTCACTAAATTATCTATGAATTTAAGCAATGATGTTTAACATATTATCATTAAGTGTCATATAACTTTTTTCTATTCATTAATAATATTTATTTTTGAAACTTACTTACATGTCAAATATTTATTAGTTAAGTTCACGATGTCATCTATTAGCCCAGCTCACCTAAGAATTTATCCGCCTATGACCCTTCCAAGAATTAGAGGAATGAATGATAACCACAGAGTGACTGAGAACCAGACCTGCAATTTCTTCATATTCAGGTTGAGGGTGAGCACTACTCTACAATGCACGAATCTTCTGGGTCTACGATCATCTCTAGCATGACCTCGCTTTTATAATTTATGCATTTAGATGATCAAAGAGCTGTAGATATCGTATACGAAGAGTGAAAGGGGACTGATATCGGGTTTTGCTAAGCCCCATCCAAAGTTTGTGCTTGGAATTGGCACTAACTGAACACCACCACAGCAAATTCTACAACTGCAAGTCTAGTATGTTCAGTAGATCACAATCGGTTTAGCTTGCATCCAAGACCATCAGGGAAGCCATAGAGCGCAAATGCAAACCTGAGGTCAGAAGTCCAGAGCTGTGGTAGAATTCCAAGTATTCTTTAGTGGTCTATTCATAACAGCGACAGCTTTAATACATTATAATTCTGAACTCTCCTAAAGATTGGTCAGTCCGCAGCAAACTATTTTCTGGGGCTGTCATGGACATAATGGTGAGCGTAGGTCTCTTGAGAGGTGGAGAGGCCGGAGTCTCCTGCATCGAAGAAGGGGAAGTAACTTGCTTCTGAAAGCGATCTTGAAGTCACCGAGGCATTTACTGCTCAGATTTGGGGAGACATTTTGACTAATTGTTGCGTAAATAAGATAATGCATGCAAGTATATGTATTGTAAGTAAATAATAAAGGATGAGTAGAGTATCGTTCACACGAGGACCTGTTCCAATCCACTACTAAGCATAAAATTAGCACGATTGTATCCAAGCCAATTCAATCGAATAATGGAAGTGAAAAGTAAATTGGAATGCAAGAATCGATCAATTAAAATACTCATAGGGTTTACAACTTTCCCAATTCTAGTCTTAAACAATGTCTCTCTCTCATGCAAATTAACTCTACCATGTTATTAACTTAGGGTTCTAGAGCTTCTCCACTACTTCCTTACACACCTCTCAATGTCACAGGGGTCTACCTAAACGTACGACACTAACCCACTCTATCTCCAGGTGATTAATGTTGAAAAGCCTATTAAACCAACCCTTATTGACTATCGAGGGTGCTTACTATCTCTCAATGCGCTCACATGAATAACCTCAACTCTCGGCATAAGTTAACCTAGACTATGTACTCTGTAACATGATTTTGATTCCCTCTCTCGAGACTCCTCTCTGTCTCAAGATCATTCTCGTGGGTGGTCAAGTCAAAAGAAAGCATGAATAATGAGATATACATAAATAATAACTAGGAGGTGTAGCTCGATAAAATTATACACATGAGAGAAAATAACTTTACTCAAGATATAGAAATAGGCTCTATTGATCCCCTAGGACTGTAGGGGTTTAATTCAACATAATAAAAGAAAAATACAAGAATTGGTAGAGAAGACAACATCATGAAAATAAGAAGGAAAGGGGTAGGAGGAATTCTAGATAGAAGTGGAGTCGAATCTATCGATCACGCCTCCAGATCTTTAAGCACGACCCCCCTTCTTACTCCAAGTTTGCAACTTTTCTTTGCTCTTGAAACACACTAGAATATATTGAATGTTGGTGTCCCAGTTCTCTCGAGGCTACTGATGTGATCCCCTATATATAGTAAGGGGAGTAGAATCTATCAGGGTAGATTTGATTTTCAAATGTTTCCCTCAAATATTGCAGTCAAATATTCTGAGACCAATAACTGTTGTAAATATTGCGGTGAGACAGCTGGAGACTTTCCCGAGTCGCTGGGATCTAGAATCGGCAGTTTCCTATTTTGAAACCGAGTATTGCTCGTGTATGCCCAATGGACCGCGATCTTTGCTCGATCACTATATAGACTGCGGTCTATAAACCGCGGTCCAAGTCCCCTATTTCATGAGGCTCTCTGTATACCGCGGTCTCTATTTTGTGCTCAGTTTTCTTTTTTTGGCCATAACTTTCTCGTTTCGCTACGATTTGTGATCTGTTTAATGTGTTGGAATCATGACTCGACAAACTTTTCAATGATATCTTATTTTCCATATTTCTCATATAGATAATATGATAAATTTCCTCTTGAAGTTGCTGCATCAAACACGCATCGTCGTGCAAGCCATATCTTCATCTTTCTGCACATCTTCTTTCCATTCCCTGTACATTAAACGACTTTCAACAATATCTAATCCCCATGTAAAGTTCGAAGAACTTTCATTTATAACAATTAAATCCCAAAAATTAAAAAAAAATGCAATTAACCTCTAAATATATGGAAGGTGACCTAAAACTCAAGAATTTAGGTCGGGAATGGACAAATAAATTATACAAATCGTAATATCAATATTAATTTGTTGACTGAGGCCAGATGATGTGGATGACTCCAAAGCCACGTGTGGCTTCGGCTATGGGTGGTAGTGGTTCCTCACTGCCAAGATCTATCTGTACTCTCATTTATTTGACTAAAAATTGTCAAATATAACTGGAAGAGAAGATATTTGCGGTCTAGTCACTGGGCTATTTATTACATTGATATAAAGGCTCACAATCAATTATTTAATTAAATTTGTTGAATATTGTGATGATGTGAACAGATCGTTGGCGAAGTCGGCGACTTGGGCCCAGAGGAGACTGCTGTAGATGGATCTGAGCTTATGTCAACAGAAAGACTACCGAAAACGGGTACTAGTTTATATTAGAGGTTTCCGTGGTCAGGTGTCCATATATTGTATTATTGTTAATGGCCTTACAAGAGATTGAGCCCGTTTCCATTCAAAAGTCTAAGATATTAAGTAGTGGTACCAAATTATCTTGTCAACCTATTATTAAGGTCTTATATTATCGATGTGAGATCTAACAAAATTAAAGAAAAAAATTTAGTATCTCGTAATGATTTTTTTCACCGACTTAATTGTTGAATAATTGGATTATAAAATTTTCAACATAATGATATTGAGAATCTTGTCAAAAGCCGTGGTAGCTTGTGTGTTGGAAAAATGGCACAAATGACATGGATAAAATATGCGAATGAGAAATTATTTCTTATGAAATCGGAGGAAAATAATATGGGCTAAAATCAGCTGTTCAATTGGGTTTAGTTGAATCCGTTAAGTCGCATTTGTATGCAGGAGCAGGATCCATGAATGTGATTGAAATTTTTCTCCTTGATCTCCTATTACGTCCCTTATATCATCTCAATGATTCGTGATAAATTCATCACAATTACATTGGATTTTTATGCCAAATGATTGAGATTTAATTGTAGCAATCATTGGCTCAAATATGTAGGCATGCATTTCACATATATAAATATGTGCCTTACATCGATGAAGAGAGTACAGAGAAATTAAGGGAAATACTAAACAGAAACCAAGAGAAAAGGAAAAGCTTCCTTCTCCATAGATAAGTCGATTCCGTGTCATTTGACTGATAATCTTCACCTTCTCTATGAAATAGTTTTATGAAATATTCTCTTTATTTGTCCTGTATTGTTTTCGGTAGTCTGCCTTGGAGTTTCAAGTTCAGTGCTATTTACAACTTTGCAGTCATTGTATCCTATGAGACTAATATCCACGTGTTCTCAGCACAATCGAGAGGGGGTGATAAGTCTTAAGAAAACTGTGACTACCACAGATCTCGACGATCAGTAACATTTTTATACTGTTGTATTCTTTTCTTTTAGTTGATTATTCTTTTTCCTTACGGTAAAGTCTTTCTAGCATTACTTCGTACCCAAAGAAAGAATCAAAATTATTTCTATTTATATTATTTATCTTCTAGCTGCACCCATCGAGATTATTTTACTATATTTGGGTTTACAGTGTTAAGACTCATTTGCTTGTCTTTTTTATCTTAGATAATTACTGATAGCACTCCAACCATAGTTACTGCGAGTGAGCTGTCGTTGTTGTTGTTGGGGGCTCGGGCACTGCCCCAGTCATGCTTTTGGGAGGCACAGGGTCTGTGCCTATTGTGGTTCCTAATAACCACAACGAGAAACCCGAGAAGTTCAATGGGTTGAACTTCAAAAGGTGGTAACAGAAGATGCTCTTCTACTTGACCACCCTGAACATTACTCAGTTCTTAACTGAGGAAGCTCCCAAGCTTCCTGAGGGATAATCAGATATCCAGGCTACTCAAGCTGTTGAGACTTGGAAGCATTCTGATTTTCTATGCCGAAAGTATGTTTTAAACAAGCTACATGCTTTGTTGTATAATGTATATTGTACATTGAAGATAGCTAAGACACTGTGGGATCGTGACCGCAATTATAGGACAGGGGATGCCAATACAAAGAAGCTTGTCATTGAATGGTTCCTCAACTATAAAATGGTGGATTTCAAAATGGTACTCATTCAAGTGCGAGAGATTCATGTAATCTTGCATGAGATTCATGTAGAAGGTATGGATCTGAGTAAAACCTTTCAGGTGGTTGGAATAATCGAGAAGTTGCTGTCAGGGTGAAAGGACTTCAAGAACTACCTGAAGCACAAGTGCAAGGAAATGTCACCAGAGGACATCATCGTTAGACTTCGTATAGAAGAAGACAACAGAGGGTTTGATAAGAATATTTCTACTATAGGTGCTGCCAAGGCCAATGTGGTCAAGTATGGGCAAAAGCCCAAGAAAAATGAGGCCAAGAGAGTATAGAGAGATTAAGGGAAATACTAAACGGACACTGAGAGAAAAGGTAAAGCTTCCTTCTCCGTAGATAAGTCGATTCTGTGCCATGTGACTGACAATCTTCAACTTCTCTATAAAATAAATTTACAAAATATTCCTCTCTCTATTTAGTTTTCGGTAGGTAGTGTGTAATTGATGTTTAGTTCACCTTGGAGCTTTAAGTTCGTTGTACTTATAATTCTGCAGTCATTGTATCCTGAGAGATTAACGTCCATATTTCCTTAGCACGGCCAAGAGAAGACGAATAAGCCTTAAGAAAACTGTGATTACAACATGCCTCGATAATCAGTAATATTTTCATACTATTGTATACTTTTCGTTTGGTTGATTATTCTTTTTCCTTATGGTAAACTCTTTCTAGCACGACTTCATGCCCAAAGAAAGAATCAAAATTATTTCTACTTATGTTATCCATCCTCTAATTGTGGCAATTGAGATTATTTTATTATATTCAGGTTTACAGTGTGAAGCCCTATGTAGGGAGCTTCGTTCCTCTCCTGTTTATAGAAACCTAAAATTCATGGACAATTCACAACATCATCTTCACCTTTTTGCTAATGATGTTGAAACTTGGGACTTTTTAGAGTTTTTTAGGATTTTTTTAAAATTTTTATTTTGATTTTTAAGTATTTTTCAATTTTTCAATGTGAAAAAGAAGAGTTTGAATATATATTTTACAATGGTGAACTCTTGTTGGTTTGTAACACCACATGACAATATTGGCATGGTACCACCATGGCAATGCTGACTGGCTCTGATCTTCAACGTGCACATCCGGCGACGACCTGGTGCTCATGTATTGTTGCTGCCTTGTCGAGGTTGGAGGAGAAAATGGAGGTGCAGGATGTGGCAATGGCAGTGGCGGTTGTGGCTACGGAGGGTGGGAGAGGGGTTGGAAATGGAGGGCGGGGCTTGGAGATAGGCCACGGGAGAAAAGAGAGTAAATGGCGTGATTTAAAATTTTGATGAATAGTTAGGGGTAAAAAAAAGTAATTACACAACTTCGCCATGTCACCGATACACATCATCAATGAATTTGTCATGCGAGCCTTAAATTGCCAAGTGTGTCATAGTTAACAGCATCGGTTGCCATGTCAGCATTGGTGTAACTGTGGTTAACGTTTCGGACTTATATGACTCACTTAGCCACTTTTAAATTTATAGAATTCAATTGCAAAGATAGCAAAGTTGACTTATGCTGTCATTTTCCTATATATATGTAGATATACACACTGAATATATACGTGTATGAATGACGCGAACAAGCCGTCATATTTGTGGGGTCCAAGGTTTTGCTATTTAAGGATGAACCGAAGAGTGGAGTTGGGAGAGAAAGAAATACATAGAGAGAGTTGAGAAGAGTGAGAGAATGGAGGAATCGTTTGCGATGAAGGGGGGAGTTGGCCCGACCAGCTACCGTCACAATTCCACGTTTCAGGCAACTCTTTTTCCTTCCCTCTGATTTTAGTTCAACATGCATACATCTTCTACTTGCCATGGTCACGTTCAGTATTATTTTCACATCTTTTTATTATGCTTAAGGATGAACTCTTACGATTAATGAACAATAAATCTACATAGTAAGGAAAAGAAAATATAATATACGTGATCCGTAATAATGATAGTCCGTATATCCACATGCTAAGGAGGCTTAATCGAGATTCTTTTTTTTTTGTTTGTACCACACAATATCTCCAGACCAGCTAAAACGCATTTTTGAGATCAATCTGCAATCCTTGAGAAAATTTCCATTAACCCTCCCAACCTGAGATTCGATCATATGATCACCCATTTAGAAAATGAGGGAATCATTAGCCTAACCTCAAATTGGTACTTTCACTTGCAACTTTTTTTTTTTAATAACCGAGGTATCCGAGCGTCTTCCGGGCCTGATTAGTGGTGGTTGCGACTCATGGCACACACAATAACCTGCAAACTACGTGTGCCGTGTACATCAGGCGAACCTCACCCATAAGAATGCGCCTCTGGGGATTTGAACCCAGAAGGTCTTGGAAGAGCTCCCAAAGCCTCGCCACTAGGGTTGTCCCCCGTGGGCCTTTAACTTACAACTTAAATGTTGGGATTTGGTTCTCACGGTATAAGTTATATATATTTTTATTTTTCATTATTTTCTATCATTATATTGAATCTATAGATCTTTCCTTATCACTGGAAAAAGGATAACAGCCCTCCCCAGAAAATAGCGTCCGCAGGCGTTTCCTGTGAATTAGTCCTTGAAAGATTGCTTCACGAAAAACTTATATTTGTCTAAAATCACTAATTGACTTGGAATAAGAAAACGAAGACTTTATCTATTTATTTATTTTGGAGAATATGTTCTTTGCAATCTATTGCTGGTTAGATTCAAACCCAAAGTTATGCGAAAGCGCGGGGTGCGATGTAAGCTGTTGAGAACTCGGGCTGGGTTGGGGAGCGCAAACCAAACCAAATCACTGAACCGAATCAAATCAAAATATTATCGATTCGTTTGAAGAAATGAATTGCCGTCTGATCATGCGATTTTTCCCATATTAAATAGATTTGATTGGTTATTTGGGCTAAAATGGATAAAATTTGGACTCGGTATGCGAGATGAATCAAATCGATATCGGATTAGGTTCAGTGAGCAACGTTTTCCAAATCGAATGAACTGTATCAACATAGTTTTTAAAGCCACACTTGGCATTCAACTAGATAAAGTATAGCTTCACAGATTCAATTGGAGTTCATACCGATTGAACTCTCGGGACTAGCACAAGTAGATAAGATGTTTGCACGGTTTATAAGAAATTCATGGATCAGTAGGTTCGATTAATCTTGATAAAGGAAATATATGACGGATTTTCCAAATTTTGTACTTACAACCTTAGGCTGCAAAGCATTATTATTGCAACAAAAATGTTTGATATAATAATATTACTGATAATCGTGAACTATAAAAGTTAGGATTAAAATTCTAATTATGAAAATCAATATAAAATCTTTAATTTCGAGTTGTGATTAATGTGTGTGTGTATATATATATACATATGAAATATTCCTTTGATATAGTATAAATTTAGTGTATAAAAGTCTAAGTCAAGGTTTTGTTTTTTTTTTTTATGAATTAAGTCCATGGGTACATGTATGTTCTATTTGGGCTAAAATGGATAAAATTTGGACTCGGTATCCGAGATGAATCAAATCGATATCGGATTAGGTTCAGCGAGGAACGTTTTCCAAATCAAATGAACCGTGTCAACATAGTTTTGAAAGCCACACTTGACATTCAACCGGATAAAGTATAGCTTCACGGATTCAATTGGAGTTCATATTGATTGAACCGGGATTTTTTAAAAAAAGAAAGAATTATAAAAATAATTAGACTCTCGGGACTAGCACAAGTATATAGGATGTTTGCATGGTTTATAAGTAATTCATGGAGCAGTAGGTTCGATTAATCTTGATAAAGGAAATATATGACGGATTTTTCAAATTTTGTACTTACAACCTTAGGCTGCAAAGCATTATTATTGCAACAAAAAATGTTTGATATAATAATATTACTGTTAATCTTGAACTATAAAAACTTACGATTAAAATTCCAACTATGAAAATTAATATAAAATCTCTAATTTCGAGATGCGATTAATAACTGTATGAAAGTCTAAGTCAAGTTTTTTTTTTTTGATGAATTAAGTCCATGGGTATATGAATTATCAAAAAAAAAAAAGTCCATGGGTGTATATATGTTCTATATTGATAGCTGCACAACTGGGTCTCCATTGAACAAAACGATTGATGGGTCAATATCGGTTGGGCCCACTTTCGAGATTTTTTTGAGGAGTTCTACTGTCTTGTCACTCCAATAAGTGCTACAGTGAAAAATGGAAATCCAAAAAAAATAGAATTAAGAAAAATTGTGGGATAAGAAAATTACAAATTATAGACAAAGGAAATTATATTTAGCATAATGACATTGATGCGGACCTAATACCAAGATATTCTATGTTTGATTTTCATCAGTAAACTCATTGCATCTATTTATTCCATATTCTTTCTATATTTTTACAGGTTTATATATCTCCTTGTGGTATCATAATTGACATATAAAATTTAGTTTGCATTATTACAATTTTGTGAGATGTGTCCCCTTTCTTCTTTTTCCTGAATTAGATGTCTACATTTTTTTCAATATATAAAAGAATCGCATAAATCTAAAAGAAATACAAGGAAAAGAGAATAAAATGGATATGGAAAGTCCCACTAGTGACATTGAATTTAGGACTTTTAAATCACAGGACGAGAATTATACAACTGTATCAAACCCTCTTTATGTATCGTGTCCTATTTATTACCAGAGAAAGTTGGTTCTATGGCACCTGTGCACTAAAGGCCATTCATTTAATATTAGAGAAGGGGCTTAATACAGTAATATCTTATATTAATATATTTTAAATTCGATTTTCATTGATTTATCTTTTCTGCAGTTTAGTCTTCTCTTTTTTTCAAATCTGATTTTATAGATTTTATTTGTAACCAAAATGACACTTGATGCATGCGATAATATGAGGGCGGCAGGCCTAAAATTAATTTTGAGTCTATTTATTTTAATTTTCCCTTTAACGTCATGGTCCTCTCTTATAGTCGAAACAATAAGATAGATGTACACATCGAGGCACAAAAGTCATGAGCTTGACCCAGTTGCTTTATTTCAAGATTTCCTTTTCGATCGTATTTATTCTTTTCAGCCATATCAATATCTCGGTTGCCAAACATCGAATCACATCAGACTCATCATGTTAAGGTCATTTTCATTTTACTTGCTAGGCATAAACGCATATGAGCTAAAATCGCGATTAATCGCTATGAGAGTGAATTCTCAAAGGGGTAAATTAAAAAAGAGCTTAGGAATCTTTGGGATCCATGATGATGAAAATTCATATTGGTTTCATATTCACGATTAATCGTGTAATCTACTTCGTGAAAAAATCCACAAGATCAGGGGTTCGATTTCCTCTTTAAGCGCATAGCCTGTTGAAATATAAGTAAGAGTTAATGAGTTAAAATATGGTCCATTATTTTAAACTTTTAATATGGATATGGGTCCAACCTCTTGTAGGCCCGAGTGAATATTTTACAAGATATAAAAACAAATTACTGTGTGAGAACTAGTGGCTAATTAAACTCGAGTACAGAAGAAAAATATCTAGCTCGTAATTAGTTGTTGAAGACAGATTCTTCAGGACACGTGACAAATGTAAGTTACGTTGTCACATGAATGCAAATGTTGTGATATAATTCCTTAGTAAGAGTGCAAGTACTATCAACTTATTAGTTTAAATTTTTATATTAGACATAGGTCTAACCTCCTAAATATTTTACATACTCATTAGTGAGTTTACCTACACATGTATTTTTCATATAAACTTACATGAATTTATAAGCTTGTAATGTGTTAATAGTTCATACAGAATAAGATTCTTCGTTATCAAAAAATCCCAAATATTATATTTTGCACGCGTGTACTCCATATCGACGTGGGAGCTTTACAATGAGAAAATTGGAACACCCTCTACATTTTGGATTAATTTTCAATATGCTTTGTGGAAAAGTCGAAAGCTACACTTCTACACTATGGAAGAAGCTTCCAAGAATGGTCTTAATAAAACTCTCATACTTTCCGAACCTCTAGGCTCCAACTTTGAAAATTCTATGTCCACTGTCACAGTCTGGTGTATTGCAATGCCTAAACATCCAAATGGTTAGAGTTAAAATGCCCAATTATGAATAACTCTCGGCTGATATGCGGAAGATATTTTCTAATCTCATCTTTCAATTGGGTTAGAAGAGAAATCGTGTTTTCTTTATAAATTTTACTACATCAAATCTCTCAATAAAAAACATATATAAAGGGTGAGCCTTATTTGATCAAGCTTGTTTTAAGAAAAGCCTTTGGTTATAATAGGATGGAAAAAGCCCTAATCTACCCCTCTTCCAACCTAACTTGTCCAAACCTCATCTAAGTCTCGAGCGGGGCGGTGGTACCATGTGACGACACCCATATGATACATCCACCCATCGAAGCAATTTTCCATGGCTAGAGTCTCTAATATGATATGCAAACTTTACGTTCATGGATGTCTCTCTATCTTCCATTTCTGCCTTTGTTGTCTTCTTTGTCCTTGTTTTTTTTTTTTTTTCCAATTTTGCAATTTGTACATGAGTGCAAATTCCATTTCTGCCCTTTGCTGTCTTCTTTCCCTCATTTGGTGGGTCCATCCATCTCTAGTATTATATAATGAACTCGTGGCCGCCATATGGACACGGGAGCCTTCCAATTAGAAAATTGGAATCCCATGGCCATGGTCCCTCCACGTCTCACAATGCTTCCTCATTTTTCATTTTCAATTTGCCAGGAAGCTTCCAAGAAATGGCTTCAAAGTCTCGCACATGGTCCACGTTATAAGGTCCATTAATTGTGAATATTCTGAGTCATCGGTCAAAATACAATATCGCAATTTGTAAATATTCAAATGGTTAAGATTACTGTGCT